>CAJQUW010007737.1:0-629825 GCA_907163375.1 Prostheceraeus crozeri
GCATAATATGGATGGCAGCAAAAGTCGTTAGAGGAATCATGATTTAATAGGCTTGCAAATCGCATTCGAGAAAAGGCTCAAGGCATGCCTGTGATATTTCAAGCAAAACCTTATACTAAGAAGTGGTCGAAAACGTTTTATTTAATCGTACGCTTCTTGGTTGCAGAAACTCCTTCTTTACAGCTGAGATGAATACATGTCGATACCATAAATCTTGTTTGACTATCATCAACTCAGTCGTTTGGTTGCACTCTATATCAGTGTGCGTCCATAATTAATGCGCCATATACATTGTAGTCGCAATAATAATGACATCGCAAAGATATTCCAATGTCATTATTCATAGAACTTTCGAGTGGAGGCTCCATGGATTTGGTCAGAAACGATTACATTCACGCCAAACAAATCATTGTCTGCCGTGTAAATATCAAAGCAGTGCTAAATGTAAATAAACACTTGGTCCTCTGCCAAGCGCTCAATGTTTGTCCTTGTGATGGATAGCAAAAAATGCAGCATTCGAAAATGGTTGTTTTACATCATATACAATAGTTTCTGACATCGATATTTATTCTTCTATGGAACCACACAGTTTTTAGTCAACACGTTTGGAAATTTTTCTTAATAGTTCGGTGCAATGATTGAGTCATATCCATGGACATAATGCATTTTAACGGTGGCTGAGAGTGTCAGGCGAGCTCACCTGCTTTTTGATTGTGCTTTCGTCCCACAGGAATTAGAATTTTTTAATCCGTGTCAACTAATCTTAAGATAGTCGCTAAACAGATTCAAACAGCATGGCACATAGCAGGAATGTCTTAATAAGTGGGCAAAAAGAAAATTGTTCAATACGTTTGTATGAGAATAGGAAAAATAGTCGTATGTCGTCGCTTGCGGATTGCTGCTGAATCGCTTCAACGATGCTCAACGATCGCCACGATTGAACTTCATAGAATTCGAAGGAATGTCATATCATTTGCAAAAAATTCTGCGATAATGTTGGGGCCCTGGCCCATCGAGCCACAGCGCGCAGCGTCCGATCATTTTAAAAAAAGTTATGCAAGAGGGCGCATTAAAGAGCAGGAAAAAACGTTCACAAACCTTCTCTGACTTCTCTGAGAAGGCTTGAACAGTCGTCTGTGTCTCTTTGCCTGTATGATCCGGTTGAGTAAGCAGTCACATGAAAACTTGGGCTATCCAATTATGGACGTGTTTAATGTGAAACTGCTGTTTCATTGTTCGAACAATTGCTATTGGAATTATGTCAGCATTTTGATTGTGCCATTTCATTAACGTTAATCGTGTCCTCAATGCTTACGCTTTCACCTTCTAGTCAAGACGGAAGAAGATGATCGAAAACTGTCTAATTTCTGTGGTGGCGTTCGACTTGCTTAGAAAAGACTAAACATCAAATCATTGCTTAAAGTCCTAACTACAGATTGTATTTCTATAAGAATAATTCGGATCACTTCCCTAAACACTCGCGCTTAAGCATTCCCAATTTTGTCTTAACTTACCCGCCAAAACTTGAAGACAGAAGACGCATTTCATACTGAAATTTGTGAAGATATGTTCAGTTGTATCACTGAGCTATTATCTTTTATATGAATCATTGTTTGGGAGAGATAGTTTATAATTTCAAAGTAGCATTAATATTGAGTCCCGTTTCCTGTTTATAGATAAAAAAGTAAGTTAGAATAATATTGATTCTTCATTTTTGTAGCAATGTTATACAACAAAATCATGACCATCACTCTTATAAAATTAAGCATTTGTTTCCATTTGGTTATGTAATAAATGTGTTATCTACATATCAGTCACCAAAAGGCAATCATAGCAAAACAAAAAATAATAAGAAAATCGGTCAAAATCAGAGCTCAGTATAGCATATCATTATTCACAAGTCTCCAAGCAATAATGTAACGTATCGCTACATGTGATTAACTGGACTCTTTCCATATTCCATAGTTTTTTTTTCTTCCTGGTACTTCTGTTGAGCGGTTGTGTTGGTCAGGCACTCCTGATTGCTATTTCCAGCTAGAAATGCTAATCTCTTACCACGGTTGAACAAACATAATACAAAGCAACTAAAATGAACATTATAACGAGATCTTGTCAATCATTCACAAAAAAAAGGCAAATATGTCAGGGTTTTCTTGTGGCGAGACTACAATGCAAGCTGACTAAGTGTCCCTTTACAACAAGATAGGCATCTAATGGCATAATTGATTTGATTTTCGACTCATGTCGTAAAGTAGAGCTAGGCTCTGTGCCGTACACTTGCATAAAATCATCGCAAACTGTATTAGACCATGCCTAATTTTGAGATTTGTTTAAATGATTGATCCAAGTCTCTCGTTTAACTGAGATTGCCTCGGCACTATAGCTCACTTCAGATATTCGTCTAAGTGCCATCGTGATTTCGAAGGAAGATCCTTCAAGTCTCAATCATCGAGGAACAGCAAGGAACGCATTGAATTCCGATGAACGCTAATGTGAATGTTTTACGAATGAACATTATGTGCAAAATGACAGATCAGACTTGGTTGATCGCATCGACATTGGTTATTTATTGAGATGATAAGTGCTAAACGTGTCACAAAGGTAGTAGTAGAGTCAACTTAATGGCAAGTCTCAATTAGGGCTATATGGAGCTATGGTAGTCTTGGCCAGAACCGTTCTTCATCTCAGTCTACTATTCTGAATCCTCAGTAGAAAATGTATTGAGTATTCTAAAAACGTAACGTTGGCGTCGTTCACGAGTCTACCTCGCTGAGCTAGAATGGCGATAATCACACAGACTGTAGACGTCCACTTTAAAAAGTAGATTGAGAAATGTTAGTATCATATTAGAAAATCATACGATATGCATCGAATCAATGTCCTAGACGAATTGGTAATGGTGCATTGACAATAAGGGCAGGCGCCCAAACAAAATATTCAGCTTCTATAATACTGTAGAACCGTACGTTATACTGTATCATAGTCTTGTTCAGATTATATAAGGGGACATTTAAAATAAGATATTAGGGTACATGAGAATAACATGAAAAAATCACCCAAGCTTTCAGTGTATCTATACATTAATGTTTTTTCATTTAGGTCAAATTTGTGATAGGATGATCTCAACCTTTTTTATGAATACGGACTGTATAATTGTGATTTGAATCGTGAGTCAACAGACATGATCGTGTTTTACATATATAGGAAATCACATTCTTTTTCAAGGCAGGGATTTCTCGTCACGAATGTTGGTCATCGATCTAGTAGCGGCTTCTGAAAATTAGATCACTTAATGAAACAGCCCACCCAAGACGCAACCATCTTGCTGGAGTTCTGTAATGACTATCCTATTAGCTGAACAATAAATCTTGTTATGCTGTCACAGCCAAACTCTGTTGTTGATAGCAACTCCATAAAATCAGGTGTAGCGCTGCGTCGAAGTACATGCATTTCGTTGGAGACAAACATAACGCAACGACACGAAACTCACAGGAATATCAGTTTTGATTTTGAGTTGAGAGAGTGAATATTCAGCAAGGTTACAGCAGACAAATCTGCATAGTTTGTTTTTACCTTTTTTTTTTTTTGGATAAATTATTTTTTTTTGTTTGAAGATTGAAAATTACGTAAATGTGGACGAATTTTCTTCGGCCGACCATATGCAGTGTATTTTTGGCTGATCGTACTTCTCTCTCCGTGCAATTGATAGGGATTTAAATTGTTCATATGACGGTTAGGATGAAGGTGAGGAAGGTGCTCTACTCTTTGATGTGATATTCTTTGTCTATATGTCTCATGTATCGGTGAAGTTTTCATAAAAGACAGTTGTTTACATTTACAATTGTTTTCGATCAGTTTTTCGATACAACTTTCATAATCGCACCATTGGATTCTCTATCTGCAAGAAGCTCTATAAGTTCACGACGAATTAGCGATAAAAGTTTGGGAGGTGATGTAGTGCAGTGCGTGCAGCGAATGCCAAACCGTGCAATTTCTCGCCTGCTTGAACAAACTGAATTGGCTGATGATCGCCTAATGAGTAGTTGGAGTTGCGTCTCTGATAATCTCTTCTTTCTTTGTGTTCTGGACCGTCGACCTGGGTTTTGTTTGCGTAAATTTAATCCAAATGGTCTTCTTGATAATGCCACACAAGAGGCCCTCATCTAAGATCATAGTAATCCCCGATGCGGTTACATTCAATTTGTCATTGCCAAGTATGGCTCCCGTTCATCAGTGATGCCTATCATTTTTTTCTCACGACACAATTCTCAGCAAAGGACCTATGCAACATATACTCATTGAAATACTCCGAAAACCAGCAAATGTATTTTGCCTCATTCTCGCTTGATATGTGAATTACGGCGTCTAATGTATTACCAAATATTTTCTTTTGCTGACAGTCACATGTGTGAGAGAGACAGATATCTGCTCTGATTTTCAGAAACTTTTCCGCTTGAATTCTGACTAAAAATTATTGAACACCCATTCAAAAAACCAATTAAAACTCTGATTTTTTGAAGATTTTAATTGATTTTCGTATGAATAGTTATCTTTGACATACTAGGACGTATATTTTAGCCACAAATGTGTCATAGTGGTGCACTTTTATTAAGATATATTAGATTCCAGTTCGGTAGAAAGTTAAGGTTCCGGTCCAATTCATTTTTCATTACATAGAATCTAATGTGATTATGTGAATGAAAAACAAAACGGAAAGTTCTATTGCGGTTTGTCTTGACAGAACATGGATTTTGTGAGTTATCTTGTGATAATCAGACACACTGCTTCCTGATAAAATAGTCAGCAACGAAAAACACAGATTTGCGATGGATCCTTGTAGCCGCGATGTATTCTTTCTTGTCAGTCTAAGAGAATAAATACCAATGTGCATCAAGTTTGTTATCAATTAATTTCATGCAGGTGGTTATGTTCTGATCAAAGTATAGTCTAACATGCATTTCTCTTTCATTGAAAGGGTGTGCTGTGATAGCATTAAACAGGTCTATACACGAAATCGATGATAATGAATTCTTCTGAGCGGTCAGTGAAGATGGAATTTCACGTCCCCGTTAATATCTCGCATCCATTTCACTTTATCAGTAGACAGAGTTTCTGTAATCCGTCTTCGAAATGTCGAGAAACTCTTCCAATGGAAAGAGCAACTCATCAACAAGTATTACGTCGCAAATTTCCCCGCTTTCTATCGGAGCAATTCCCCAGGAATTTTCGTAGGACTCTTACAGGACGAGCATGGCATTAGAATTATTGAAATCCAGTCGAAAAACAGGTCTTTGAGGCTCGCTGGTGATGTAAGACCAAAGTTTCTAGTTTTTCTCCGTATTTGTTGAAAGAACCCAATTAATTCCCTGAATTTTAAGCCTAGAAAACTGGATGAACCGTTATTGGAAGTGCATCCGTCCGACACTGTTAGTCAAATCAGTAGTTTATTTTTGAATGGAGACGTTGCACCACTGGTCATTTATAACATGATGGCGCACATTGATTAATTATCAACATGACTCATTGTATTTATGGAAACATTGACTCTACATAGTTCAGGTCGCTTGGGTGCACCCAACAGCGCATTTTTAGAGATGTTTTCAATGGCCGCAATCAGCAACAATGCCACCTTCTGAAAATCTCGCCATGACCAGTAGATCTTGGTACTGATCAGAGCTGAAGTGGACTCGGGCTCAGGGCATTCGTGCATTGCAACATTTTTTGTACAACTGGCCAGCAGGCGAAGGCTCTTTGAAAGGGAGACAGTTGGAGTGTATATCAAGCACGCTGTGGTAGAAATATGCTCATGAAATGGCTGTTTGCTGACGAAATATCACAGCTATGGAAGAAAAAACAATCGATTCCATATGTGCTGGCATTCATCTTTGCGCAGTTTGAGTGCCCGTTAAGATCAGACATCAAAGGAACAAACTCGGTATCAAGTTATCCAACAAAGTTTTTGAACTTCTTTTCCTACGCCTGCTAAAGGACTAACTTTATCGATAAAACTTATGCAAAATTATCTGAATTTTTCGAATGTGGAGGAAGCGTGACGTTCGGAGCATTTTGAAGGAATTCATAGCAATTCGCAAGCGATTGAAGAAAAATTTTCCCATTCAGTCATTGTATTAAATTTCTCTTTAAGTCCACGAAGCAAATTCCTGCATTTGTCAACGTTTTGTATTTGATTGGACTTCTAGTAAACCGACGCAGATTTAAGCTAGTAAATTTAACGGATTCAATCTATGAATGATTTTATGATGATTCACATAGAGATTGATCTGCACTCAAGTACGACTATTTTCATTCCTAGCATAGAAAGCGCCTGTGTTAAAATGTTAAGTGTAACTGGAGCTATCTGTTCAATTAGGCATCCCGACGGTCGCGCGGTACCAATAGGTGGAGTGTCAACTCCTCTCATTATACTAAATGTCAACTTTTATTTGTGTTTATACCCATCAGAAGAGCTTGTCCACGCGATTATTAATTGTTTCACTATTTATTCATTCATCACTGACACCAAACAAGTAAAAAATCAAACATCTCAATTTTCTCAATTAGCGAACAGAGAAATTAGAGGAATCATTGAAGCATTTTGCTGTTGTTTCATCTCGATAGATAAGGTCAATCAATTTCAGATTTGCGTAAGATATTTGTCATCCTGACAGATTACCATGGTGATTTTTGCAATTCTAAATCAGCTGATATTCAAATTCAATGCTGATTTGTCCGGATGATGAATTTATGGACTGAAATAATTCCTTTTATTCAAAATGATAGAGAAGCGCAGGAAATTCTCGATAATGAAGTCAGTGGTTGCTTCGTTTTTAGTTATTCAGAAGAGGTCGGATAAAATCCCAAAGTGGAAGGGTAAACGTTCGATAATGATCCTACGACGGATGTATTTCTTGATTATGGCTGTCACTGCGATGAAGATTACAACCATGATTGATGATGGAAGACTATGCCGATGCTCCGCGTCATCAGACATCGATTTTTGCTGTCATCGCTTCACCGTGTTATTTTCCGCAGAGGTCACGGAAGGCGGAAATGCCGAGGGCCGACACTTCACCGTTATCAGCAGCACTGAAAACGCTGGCGTGACCTGAAACACGACGTACTCAGCTCATCCTCTTGCCTACCGCTTCCTGTTGCCACGGGAGCCAAGTTGAGATCAATGCCAACCTCCCTCCTCATCCTCTGCGCGTCGCCGACAGTGCACGACTTCGCAGTCCCATGGATCTCTCTCCTCATTCTTTCTGACCCTTCCCGTCTCCTGTGAAGATAATATCGTGCTGCCGCAGGGTTGCCAAATGCCCCGTTTTTCAGGACATGTCCTGGCGGGGGCCAACATGGGCGTTAAAATGGTCATCTTTTATTGATACATGATGCATGGTAACCACGAATTCTAGGTTATCGCAGAAACACAGAACCGAATAGTCATGAATGATGCATTTGGTTGCCGTTCGATGATTTTAAATTTATTGGTTAATGATATTTCCTGGCAAAACGGCTTGGAAACTGACTAGGATCTCCTGCGATATTCTGTGACTTAAGGAATTATTTATTCTATCAGAGACATTTTCATGTCAATGATCTCCGTGGTGTGGTGGTTAAGTGCTTGGCCTGACGATCCTTCGGTCCCATATTCGAGCCCTGAAAGTGTCGTTGGAAGTCGGCAGGAAGGGCATCAGGGATGAAAGATCTGAACGCTCCAGATAAAAGTTTGACTATGCCAGCACGCCCTAGTCTCCTGTATGGGAGTTGACGTTCTATCTTCACAGAGACATCTTTATATCAATAATCTACTCCTTCTTACATTTCTGAATTGTGAATAAATCGGGAGTAACAATGAAGGAATACTTTCACATTTTATTCGAAATTGATTTTAATGACGATTAAATGAACCTGCGAATAATTTATAAAGATTCTATTAAACCTGATATTGATAAATTTCATTATAATAATTGACCTTGGAATTTGGTCGTAAAATCAGAAATATCCGAGCTGAACGCAAGTGTCCCTGTAGGTTTACCATTGTTGCTTTCTCGACGGGGATAGGTCGTTGATCGAAGTCAAACATCAATAAATGTAGAGGATGAAGAGACCGATGTTTATTATTGATGTCAAGATAAAATTACATTGCATTTTCACTCATTAAATGCCTTCATATCCCTAGTCAGAGTCAACTTCTCAGAAATTTCTCTATTTTTTCAAGAGTAAGTTTTCAAAATGGCATTTCTTCCCTACATCTACACAAACATACTGTCTGAAAGAGAGAAGCCTTTTTAATATATGACGGACGGGTAGAACTGATTTACTTTTTGATATTGCGAAGGTTTTGTTAGTTGGGTCTCATTTGTAATTCTTAGAAGTCATTCATGAATTTAGCGATAATCTCTCGACTTCTAGATGTCTTGGTTATGAAATCTGAACTCTATATGATGAGGGCGTCTAACAAGTGTTATTGTACCTCGTTCCTAATCTCCTCTTCACACTTGTACCTCGACACTTGAGCGTCTCTCCAATCGACGTTAACAGTTGAGATGCTCGGTTTATTGCTTCATTATTCATGACCCACTGTTCCTATCGTGTCTGATTACATTCGGGATAAGTGCAAACTTCGGTCATCAGTTAGTTGGTGACCCTGGAGACTTTCAGCTATGGTGGTCAGTACGAGGATCATGGATTATGTCGGAACTAGAACAGAAACTTATGTCGATATCAGAAGTTCGTTTCCTCTCAGCTGCAATCAGGATCCCAAACCACAGGTCAACCATGATAGGCCTTCCAACTCTTATTGGTATGCTTAAAGCCTCACATCTCTAGTATTTCTGTGATCCACTCCAATGAGGTAAACGATACAAATTGCACTGTTGTTGGTCTGTTAGGGCAGTCGGTGCATTTCCTCTCCATGTCGCAATGTTTTTGTTGGGAGAGCATCAAATTCATAGTCGGTCGCCACAATTCACAAATACTGAAAGGATTTAGGAAGTAGAATAGTGCATGGACAAGATTCAATCGAATACTCAGTTAAAGATTTTACTGTTTCATTGATTGAAGTAGCATGGCAGCAACAGAATTGCTCGCTTTATCATTTAGCCTGCATGGCCGGATATGTGGTGGCTAAAGATGGAGCACACGGTCTCTCCAGATGCCATTATGACTTCAGATATCGAACTTGTGAAGAAACGCGTTGGTTTCCCTCTAAACAACACAATGATGGTGGCTAATGAATCTGGATCATAGCTCTCTCATAGCCATTGCGGCGGTCGGACCGCCTATGCCCTTCCATGACTGACCTCGATTCCTTGTTGAAAAGTCATTTTTCGTGGTTGTGACAAGAACAATGCGACTAAGATATCTGTTCTACCTCATCAATGCCATAAGATATTGAATTTTTGGTTGAACTGCGGACCCCGATTAAGTGATAGAAAAATCCTCTCCAAACGATATCGAATATCAGGAGCGGATGCATTAAAATGGGACCTCTATTGAGACAGACCATTAACATGTTGGGTTAATTTCCTCCGGTATTCATTAAACACTTCTTTAAGTAGCATTTAATGAATACCTGCAGAAATTAACTTAGCATGCTAATTGCGTGCCTCAAAGTCACTCCGGGCATGGCTGAAGGCTTGAATATGGAGTACTTGAACTAGGGCTGCAGGTGGTTCCTGATAGTGGATGAAAAGGCTGTTTTTCAGGTCTGTTCCCATTTCTCAACTAGGGATCCAACTCATATCTAATTATTCTACACATTGTTCTCCACATTGTGTTTGCAAAATAAGTCAAAATATATTCATTGCCGAATGCCCCTTTGATGACAAATTGTAGATATCTATAGAGTTCAGTCTATCTCACATAGCCGAATTCCGTGAATTTCATCAGTTATGAAGAATGTACTTAAGCCGATTGAGAATCTGCTTTTTGTGAGCCGTTGTTATCTTATAATGCTGACAGGATTACGTAATAAAGTAATAACTGTTCCTCTTGCGACAATTCCTTCCCCGGCAGAGCGCTCGCCAGCAGTAGTCGAAGTGATGCTGACTCAGCCTTCCTCACCTTGCTTTGACCTTTCTATCGACAGATGGCCCATCATCTTTCTCTTCCTTTCCAGATCCTCAAGCAGAACACCGAGGTGCCGGGGGATGCCTCCAGTCGGAAGGAGATCTCTACACAGACAGCCATGAATGCGGTATGTCTCGATCTGTTATCACACATGTCTGGAAATGTAGATCATTGCATGAATTAATTACATGTAGAAATAGCTACAACAATAGTTACTTCTCAGCGGCGGCTGATGGAAAATTAAATGAAAATGAATTGAATTGTGGTGATGAATACAATCTATATTCCAGTGCATTATTTGCTTTTTAATGGGGAAGATTTAATTTTGTAACATTGATTTATTAAGGAAAATACTTGTTCTGTTGACAAAGAAGTATCATTATGTTATCTGTCGAGATATTTTCCTTATTTATACTTTAAATGTTAGTATTAGTGTCTGAAATTGACTGTAAATGTCAAATTAAACGTCGATTTGTCTGCAAATTTGATTCAGAGGAAAATATGGCCACATGATATATCAATACAGTAGGCCTGTCAAAAAGATGCCCCTTGTTGAAGTTACTTCACCGTTTTTCGCTATTTTCCATGGTTATCACGGTCAGATGGTTGTTGCTTTCGGATGGCACGCCTCCACTTCTGCCGTTCGGAGGCTATCCCTCGATTCAGGTCAAGAGCATGAAACTTGCGACCATGTCTTCCTTGGTCTTCCTCTTGGTATTCGACGTCTAGCTGGAAAGATATTCTCTGCTCAGAATGCGGCCGAGCTACCGCAGCCTTCTTCTTCTCATAGCATCGGAAATGTATTCCTAGTTCATCTTCTTCCTTAGGTCTTCACTCCTGTGTCCATCGGTCAGTCTCACACCGCACATTCTTCTCTCCATTGCCTTGTCTACTCCAGACATCTTCATGATATGATCGCTTTTCACGGCCCACGTCTCACTCCTAATGGACACAAGCAGAACACGCATGGCCTTTTACTTTCAAGGTGGCGGCTTTTGGTCTCAGGAAAGGTACAAGTTCGTGAAACTTCTTACATGCACACCGAAACCGACGTCGCATCAAGATCGGATCCACCTGAGGCACTCCATCTCCAAGGTAACATGGACTTCATAAAACCTTCAAGAGATATCTACCAGCACCAGGTCATCAGCATTATACAACTGCCATGGAAGACCAACACGAGTGTTCTTCGTGACGCAATCCATTTCAATGATGAACAAAGGAGGCTGAGGTACAAGGACAGAGACCCCCTGACACACGCCGACGCTCACGCAAAAACTGTCAGTCGCCAACTGGTCCTGACAACTGTGCGAGCGTATCTGCACATTGATATGACGGCTGTTGCGAGACGTTGCATGACTCCGTAGTTTCGAGGAGACCAGTGAATCACTTCTCTTGGCATTCAATCACAAGCGTCAGATTCACGAACAAGGAAGAGATTTTTTCTTTTGTCATATACCTCTATTGAATTTGACCTGAAAATACCATTGATCAATGTGAAGTTGAGGATCATAGGAATGAATCCAGTCAAAAGATGGATCACCGAATATTTCAGCGTTAGCATATAATCCATTTTATAGAAATTTCTTAACTTTGGCGAGTGTTCATACGAATTTTGCTATGGGGGTATGAGACGGATTATGTGGATTACTCGGTGTTCTTTCCTTTTGTGTGGATTCATGTCATAACCTAAGGCAGTGGTGGGCAACCAAGTTGGGATAGCGGGCCACAAGGAGTGGCCCACGAAAAGGGTCGCGGGCCACCAATTTTAAAAGGCAGTATTATAGGCTTTATATTCTCCTATTCCGTACTTTTATGCGTTCAAAAACCGTGCATGGGCTCCACAAATGGTAGTCGTGTGCTAATATATAATAGTGTAGTAAATATACATTAGTGTTCTAGCATACAAATGGAATTCAGCAAGAATATTTGAAAAAATGGTACGTCAAAAGCATGCGGTTGGATTCCTTCATTCGTAGTCAAGGTCTAAGTAATATAGCCTCTTTCAAGGTTCATTGAGGCGTGGTTTACTACGTAGAGAAACATGCTAAGCAGGGCATTGAATCGCGCAGGTGATGACCATTTATCGCGTATGCGAGAAGATATTCATTACGAAGGAGCATGGTTGGATAATTCGAATGTCAATGCTTGTTATTTGTGCCATCATATTGTTCATTTAGTTGTTAATTAATGGTTTTGCAAATTCTAAAGAGGATCCCACACCCTTAGATGCACCTCCCAAAGGTCGAAGTCGGAGTGAATTATTTTCACATAATCGATTCAAATAATGTCAGTGGGCCACTTTAGATATGAGAAGCGGTGGTGGGCCACCCAAAATGTCTCGATGGGCCACGCATTGCCCACCACTGACCTAAGGCATCGTTCATTTTACTTTGATCATTGACATGAAATAATCAACATATTAATTCAAGTGGAAGAATATCTTCAAAAATGTCAGTTCAAAGTCCTGTGACATTAAAAGGTTATCACAATGATTTCCTGATTGAAAAGGTAATTGTGTCTATTCACAAGCAAGCACATGACTTATTTATCATCACATAATTCAATTAACATTACATTTTTTGATATTTATCTTAAGTTGATCAAGTGACTTGTGTTAATGATAATTATGAATGCCACTTTCAGTATGAACGCTCTCACGTGAAATTAGGGTCATTATATTTAGCATTTAATGTGATGAAGTTTGCGATTATCATGAATTGAATGAATTTGGATATCTATTTTGACCGTTGGTTGTAGGAGCTCCGTTTCCTGCGTCGTAGCGCCTCTCACCGCGGTTCAGGAAGCTCACATCGGGCCAGGAAGCCGTCCTTGTCATCTGGTACAGCTCTACCGCCTCCTGGCTCCCGGAGGCCCGTTCCGCCTGCAGACTACGACAACGTTACCTACGCCACTGCAGGAGCAATCGCAGGGGAACTCCCAACCAGCGGAGCGGCTACACCAACGCAAACCGGGCCTATGCCCTCCACTAAGTCATTCCAGGTGAGAATGCTTCAGATTTTATCACAATGCGGCCATGACGACCTATAGGGCAAAAACAGCTCTCAGACTTTCCAGGGCAGATGATTATTCTCTTCAAATGTAAAAATCCGACCTTGGTGACGACAGTGTCTAGTTGACAACAGCTTTGAAGCGACAAAGGCCCTAAAACAGTCAATTGTCGCCAAAGAAACGAATTTCGGAGCTAGGGATTCAACTGTCTCATCTATGAGGCGCATTTCAGTCAGTGATAAATTGCTGGACATGTCATTAGTTCGAGGGCATGAGTATTTGAAACTCACAAAAGTGAGCTGACCTCAGTGATCGACAACATGCATGACGTCTGTTGCCGTAATATACAGGGTTTTTCGGACGAAGAAAAGTTTTCATGGCAACAGTCTTCTAATAGACTAAATCATCGCATTTACCAAGAAGTGAATGTAAAACTGACATATCTGAAGAAGATCTGTTCGCGGAGTATGAAAATTCTGCTATTTACTGTGTTGCTCATGACATGGAAGGCGAATTTCTTGGGGAATTCTATAGTAGAGTCCTGAAGGCAACACGTTTATTGTGAGGATGTGACCACAGATGTTACAGAAATTAATTGGATCACCAAACAGCAACGACAGTAAGGGCCTCAATCCAGCTTATTCAGCTTTCTTCTCCTGATAATTGCACTGCAAGATTGGCATTTAAAGATTTGAATGTCGTGTATTTCTGCTTGGAGCTTCCTAATTAGCAGAAACGCCGAAGAATCGGCGTAACACACACTACTGATGATTTAAAAACGTGCTTGGCAAAAGCTTGGTATGATGTTCCATAAAGCGTCAGATGATAAGGAGGAGTCAAAACATGGCAAACTTCAGTCATTTCGATCGGGCTAGATAACTCTTCAATTCCAAGGTTTTGTTGTTGACTCGACCGCTGTACTCATCGTCCGGTAACCTTACATGACTTCCGTCTATTTTTCTACATCATACCACTACTAAACTGCGCATAATCTGAGCACTACTTGTGTAAATACGATTATGTTCTTTCTCATATTCAGCAGTTGTAATACTTCATTCGAAATGAAGCGGGTAGATGGCTATTGACCTTTTGAATTCATCTGTCATACACTTCAATTGCAACCAAAGTACCTGCGGTGATTATAAAATCACAATACTCTCAAAGTGTCAACAGTAGCCACATCGAATCCAATTCCAGATGATCAGCTGACAAGTGCATTCATAAAGGTATTGTGTTATTTGACCGCACAGTGGAAGTTGCTGGAAGATAAACGGTTCAAGGATTAGATGATCAATTTCATCCTCAGCTGATGTTCGAGACTTTGCATCGTGTCAATGAGTACTCGATACGGTCACTCATGATTGAACTGTGTAATATTCAGATAATTTGCGCCCACATCTTCTTCGAATTCTGCAACATACTTTTTTATGTTATTGAATTCTAGAAGTATGAAATTCAGATTTCATTTTCTAAATCAGGTTAGTTTGTTTTACTTAGAAGAATAGGAAGTTATCCGGAATCGTGAAACACTCTTTTATGTTATCAAGTTTCCTAATAGTAGTTTTAATGCAGCCTCACTCTAAGCCTTTCCTACGTACGCCTCAGTCTGGAAAGATATCCACAAACTTGAAAAATATTCAGCACGAAAGTCCTCGGTAGCCGTGTTTCGACTTATACGAGTAAGAACTTATTGACACGACAAGGAAAGGCACAAACTATCGTCTAAGGGCGTGTTTGCCCATTCTGGCTATAGTGAGCTAGTTTAGACCTTCATCAGCCGGTGAATGTGTTCAATACATTTGCAATTAATTGGCATAAACGGTAGTCCTCTGTCTCATCAATTCTAGCTTAATTATGATAATTTGTAATTGATTGATGGTGCTATTCTTCCAATCAACTACTTTCATTCCTGTGTGCAGGTATTTGAAGTGATGCTCGTGTCAATTGCCTGGCTTTTTGTTTGAATGAGGATTGCACCATAATGACACGTAAACTAGGGTTAAAGCGATATCGATACCGACACGATGATATCGATATTATCGGTATTTTTCGGATACCAATAATATCGATATTAATATCGATAGTATCGATAAAGAATTTTGAAATATCGATAATGAAAATTTCACTATCGTTTTAACCCTAGTAAACATACCCTGCGGAGTACACAATCGCCGACTTGTTATAATCAAAGAAAAACATT
Source organism: Prostheceraeus crozeri (assembly GCA_907163375.1). NCBI lineage: Eukaryota > Metazoa > Platyhelminthes > Polycladida > Euryleptidae > Prostheceraeus > Prostheceraeus crozeri. The sequence continues at coordinate 15,284 of CAJQUW010007737.1, forward strand.
TACATTGAGTTCTTTGACTCGAGTGGCTGACGGCCACAGTGAATGATGAGCTTCTTCACAGGAGTATCGCACCTGTTTCTACGGTTTTTCTGAACTCAGCTTGACTGTTGGAAGACACTGAAGTTTGTTTTGTTAATATCCGCAATCTGTAGATGTGCGAGTTGTTTCATCTGTGGATAATTCAGGAGGAATTGTCAGTGTCATTCTGCATCGATGCCCAAGAAAACGTACGGAATAAATCTGCTGTCTTGGTGCTGCATTAGTTTGACGTTGTTATGGAATGGTCAGTTAATCTCATTCCTTCAACATTGTACATCGTCACACATCGTCAAAACTGTCTTCATTAACTACTTCCCCATTCATCACTGTTGGTAATGTCTCTACCTTCATTCACTGTAGGGAGTCTCCACACAAACTTGATTCACACAACAGATACGCGACGAATTCATGGAATTGAAGGAGAAAATAGAAACTCGAAGAAAATCAAATAGGAAACACGATTGACGTCTCCTCTCAATGTTGCGTCATTACTTCTCAAATGTAGGTGCATGAGAGTGGATAAAGGGATAGATAACAGGCTCTCATTGACAGAACTACGGAATATAGCAGCAACAGAACTTTCCCAGGTTTTATGTTGCGTACAGCTATCATAACGCACGAGATAGGATATGTCAACACGATATGACGTGATACGAACGATATCATAAGAAGTTCACCTCTTAGTTTTCTCTAGTGCATTTATCCAAGGTACTCGACACTCAAGATTGAGGAACACACAATTTTCAATCTCAAAATCACACACGAGAATGAGGTCACAAAATAAATACTTCGGTGTAAGAATCACTGCAAGAAAATTGTCAGACATGAAAATAACCTCTTAAGCATTAGTTCAGAGCATAGATTAGGACTGCAGCATTTATGTAGTTTTGAAAATACAAGAAAGTTAAGTCATTATGTTTGAAGACTTTTTCTCTTAAACTACTATATTGCTGTCAGTTATATGATCAAATGTGAAGGAGATACTTACATTTCCTTCTTAGAAATTAGTCCTAATTCTCTGCTATTTATGATAAAACTACAATGCACCTTTCACTTCTTGAAAATTTCTTCATATCACGCTGATGATGATTATACTTTCAAGATCATCGGAGCAATTTATTCATCATGTAAATAGCTGTCTCTCAAGAAACAGTATCTAAAATGGCTCATTATTTTCGTTTAGTTATAACTTAAATAGACATATTCTGTGACTTTACTGACATACAATGAATTTATGGCATTCTTCTTCTCCTTTGCTCATATACGCACATGTAAATGTAAAATCATTGATGAGTGTCCTCTGACGGATGCCTCGCATTACACTCGAAGCAAATTTCCGATGTGTCCAAATCAAATATTCAACGCATTCAAGACTGAAACAATGCGTTGAGCAAAAAGTGAGTCGATACTCAATATGATTCAAAACAATTGAAGCCACACTTGTAGGTGCAGTTCCCCCATGTTATCATTGCCTCTATCCTTCCTTTCATTATATCCTTGATACTCATCGCACCAATGGAAAAGCGCCGCTCACATAGAGAGCCATGTTGCTGTGTGGATCATAAAAAATGAAATGCGGTCGCTCCATGTCACGAATTGGAATACAGCACGATTTCTATGACCTAGCGGACTGAACATCGACATATTGAATCGTAGGTGACCATAGCGCGTTTGACATCGACTTCGCTTCCAGCTTGGAATGTCTTTCGCAGATGTAAAACAAATTTATATTTCACAATGCAATAATCTCTGTGACTATTGCTTCCATAACACCGTCTTCATTGCACTACTTCATGGAAACACATCAGCACATTCAGAATATTGCTTGCTAACTATCATGCATGTAGTTCGAAAAATTAGCACATAGAAAGTTTTTCATCTTCTAAAATACCAAATTCTACATGGAAATCTCAAGAAATACCCTTGATATCTACAATGCCATGACACAAGGTAGATTTTTGACAGCTACAAAAGTCTGATGGTCATAGATTCTGACAATCCTGTGAAATATAAAGTTACTTACGGAACTCGTACAAAGATATCCATCTTAATTGCATTACCTGTCTCCTGAGCTAAGTCTCTCTGAGTTGGTCGACCAAGGCCACGACCAACTTAGACCAGCCGACATACTTCTGCCTTCTCGGCATTTGGGTAAGACGGCGGCTTTGGATATCACGGCCACCCATCCGCTGAATTCAAATTCATTTTCGGAAGCGAGGGTTGCCGTGGGATCTGTAGCCGCCTCTCCTGAGACCCGGAAGTTCGCTGACAATTGACAAATGTTGGGCTGGAGTTGTACTCCGATCGCCGTCAGTACGTACAGAACTTGGGGAAATGTGGCTAAGAACACTTTGAGGCGCATTTCATCTCTCCTATCCCTCCACACCCTTACATCGCGAGATGGCATCGAACAAGGCATTTTTGGTCGCCTTAGCCTAACCCTGCTGCGCGCAAACGCGAGGCTCTCCTGCTGAGATCGGCAGGCGTGCTCGGAGCCGGTGAACTCAGATTTTCGGGCTTGCCGTCAAAGGCGCCACGCAGTAAGGTGTGTCTTTTTAATAATTTCATAACTTTCTTTTATACGTTTACTTTTATACTTTTGTACCATCCTATTTTCCTGTTCTAAATATAAAGTTATTTTCCTGTCCATGGCCATTATTCTCGATCAACAAACCATGACCTCGTCCTACGTGCTCGTGCATGGACATGTTGATCTCGAAAAATGCAATAAAGATGGATATTTTGCACTTGTTGCGAAAAACAGATTTCTTATGATGAAAATTCACCATACCAATGATGGATTCGTCTGTAGTCTGATGACCTGCACAAGGTTGACGTCATCAATGGTCTAATCTTCGTCTCTCTGATTGGTGAAACAATTGAAGAAGAAGACTGATGCTGACATAATCCATGTTAGATTTCACCGCTGTTTTGTCTTGTGACTCCACCCTCCGATGTCGGCGTGTGATTCCGTGCAGCAGCCCAACAGCGGCCGTCTTCGGCCCGGATTTGTATCACGAATGATCGACATGTTCGAAAAGAGTGAAACTCCTCGCCGTGGACTCAGTGCAGAATCAGTGAGACCTGTGGATGCTTTAGTAGAGGAGAATATTCGACTGCGGCGTCAACTTGAGACAATGGCGAGCCACTGCTCTCAATTGGAAGCGTGTATGAGCACTCTTCGACGTGGGACCTCTCAAACCATCACACGCCACGAGAGTATCAAACTTGGGTGCTCTACTCTGAAGCCACGACGTCGTCTCGAAGTAAGTAGAAGCAGTGGTGTGTTGTTTTAGAGGTTGAGAATCACAAGGAAGTTGATCTAATAGAAGGCGGTCAAGAAATAAAACATACAGAGGCGCGCCGGAGCCTACTCAGTATTGCCGTGTGGTTTCGTGATGAGATACTTTCTTGAAAAAGGAATATTCAGATTAATAGCTTTGCAGAATAAACTTGTATCCTGGTTCTTAAAATGGAAATCAAATCATGAAGAAGTAGATTCACATGATTCAAGGCCGGTGATGCATGTAGTATGGGCTTAAGTTTGAAGGCTGATTTGGTGCAGGTCACTAATTCTTGACCAGCATCATCTGAATCTGAGGTACAAATAGTATGGTTTTGGAATGCAATCGTGTATGAAATAATGAGATTTACGAACCAAAGCATGTACGCCAGCCCTTTGCTGGAAGCTGATACACAAGCAAAATTACGCACTCCCTTTAGTTTAGCGAAAGTTAAAAAGAATATTTGCTAGCAGGGACTCCGGGTGGCAAGTATATAAGCCTAGTTCTTGTAACCTACATCATAGATCATTAGGCTTACCTCAGCCTGATTTTAGTGATCATTGGTGCATCAAATCAATCATTTTCTATGAAAGTTTGTGAACTTTGCACATCACTTGTTGGTGTGTGCTTCACACGGCTTTTCTCCAGTCTCTACTAGGCAGGAAGATTCCCCATCCTTCTGCAAAACATATGAATACACTTTCGATTTTAATATGCGCTTTGAAGGAGACAATTACACACGATTGACGTTAGGGTGAGAGGTAATGTTCTTGAAAAAACTAATATTTTACTTTTGTCTCCGATGTGACCTTTGGTGCGTAGTTGTGATCGAGGTAGGAAAGCTTGTCTTCTCTACTAAATCACAGAGTGAAAAGACAATCCTTTTTTCACTATCACGGTTCATTCCCTCAACTATTACAAACTTTGCAGACACTGCTGTCTCTGTACTTTTGTTTGACGGAGAAAGTTGACATCAAGACAGTGACACCTATGCGCGATGATAAATAATTTGTTTGTATTATATTTCGGGTCTAGGTATAGGCCGGAGTCCGTAGTCCTATCATTTGATAAGACTTCGACTCCACCAAAAATGATAGGACTCCGACTCCGCATCCCTGTTTACAAGTATAGTTTGTCTCGGACGTTTCGGGTCCCGACCCTTTATCAAACAGGAAGCTACCTTTGGCAAATTATTCCATGTAAATTTATCTTCTCTTAATTATTCATTTTAAATCTCATCGTATTTAATGACAGTACTTTACAAGGCGTTTATATTCATTGAAAAAGTATAATCAAAATTAAAATAACTAAACGATAACCGTGAATGATATTGATATAAACAAACTCATTCTGGAAAGTTGTGATACTTGTAAATCAGACGTCCTTCCTGCCGACAGACACGTTTGGGGTTCGACCTCTTGACTAAAACAAGCTCCACCAGTGGCCAAGCTCTTGCCAATGTGCCTCGAAGAACATCCGATCAAGAAGTAATAATACCGTAATCAAATGGGATTTCATTAAAGGGTTAAAATTCATCATATCTATGATCTCTAATCCAGTTCCATGTATTAGAATGCTAAAACTAATGTCATCGCTGTATTGGAAGCATAAATATGCAGAATTTGATAAATGGTAAGGATAAAGAGGCCACTCTTTCGACAGAATTTAGTAAAGTGGCTCTGAAATGGTCGTCTCCATTCCTGCATTTCGAGCACTCTCAGTGAAATGAGATTCTTGTGTTGGCACTTGAGTGAGAAGCATGTCAGAGTCGGTGGTGTGGCCTCATTCAATGTTTGCGCTCTGTGGCTGTTTGTTTATTCAGTAAACAGCGGGGCGTGAATGTTGCGGCAGACAAATGCATGAATAAAATAGAAGCTTCGTGAGCGGTAGTAGTTCATGTGTGACTTGATAGTCGAAGTAGACACGGTGCGTGTTTAGATTATCGGAGACCTCCGCCCCCACGGTCAATATGCAATTTCAAGTCTTAGCACGGTGAAGCGCGTGTCCGCTAATCCCAGGGATACTGTCTCCAAATGCGATCAAACACGGAAACATTTTCTTCTCGTCTTTTAACCGTTAGTAAATAATCTGCCGCAACTTCACGCTCTTCAGCCTGTCAGATCAAATTCTCTCTACTCGTTGTTGTAATTCAATTTTATCTGAGGACAGAGATATCGGAGTCCCTGAATTCCTAGGCGACTTTGGCACAGGTGCAGGTTTGAACAATACTAAACATTCCTGAGGTTGGTGTACAATGGAGTGGCCTGTTGAACTTGGTATGACGCATAATAGAATGGTCAGCCAAGTGCCGAATAGATGGTTCTGCAATGATGTAGGCGTTACCCGAGTGAATTTCGGCTTTCCATGCCTGCAGAGGCTGTTACGTGTATGAAACGATGATGATTATAATGCTGCATAGTTTGACTTAAAAGCAGATTTGGATAATTACTGTATACTCTATCAAATCTCGACAGGGGTTGTCACCATGGAACATATTGTCCTGGCCTTATGATTGTCTTCAATGGAGTGGCATTGATGCAAGAAGACATGGAAGTACATCCTCGAACCACTAAGCCACCGGACCATCTATTAGCGTGAATTCGCCAAAAAAGCGCGTATTTAGAGAAAATGTGGCCCTTGATCATTTTGATCAGCTAGAGACCTTCCAGAATAATATTTAATAATTATTTAAATCACAACATTAATCTAATTTGGTCTCCGTTGCACAGTGGTTAAGTGGTTGGCCTAGCGATCTCTCGGTCCAGAGGTCGAGCCCCGAAAGTGTCATTAGAATTCATCAGGAAAGGCATCCGGACTCAAAAATCACAACGCTTCAGATTTAAGTATGACAGTGTCAGCACCGTCCAAGCCCCCTGTATGGGCGAGTAGTGACGTTAGACCATCAGTTTTCATAGTGAACGTGACTTCCACAGTAAGTCTTAATGCTAATAGATACACTTATTTAGAATAGTTCAGACACTGCCTCAATACTGTGTCCACTACCTTCACGATACTTCCAATAAATTAGAAATTAATCAATTTGTCGAATTTGTATTCCGTGACTCTATCCTTCGTTGGAAAGCAATTCCGCATTGGAATCAGATAAGTATCCATCCGATCAAGCCAATGCTCAGCGCAGTAAATCGCAGCAAATAGAAACCAGCTGTCTTGTATGCTAAGTTAATTGAAAAGAGACTCTGATATCGAACTGTCTGATGATATCCCATGTGGATAACAGCTGGCTGTGATCGCTATGAAACAATATTTATGGAAGCTGAATTGGAATGTCCTCAGACTGTTAATCAAAACTGAAACGACGAAATCTCGAAGAGGATTAAGTTCAGTGCAACTTCATTAATGGTGATTGAAACTGAGAAAAATTTATCTTGGAAATGATCGATTTCTCCGTGTCTGTGTAAGATGAGTTGGGGAAACGTGTGTTGGGGAGAACTGAAATCCGTAACAAGTCTTGGACAGTGCATGAGATGAAGTCTTGATCCCACTGAAAGTACGAAGACGTCATTATTTGTCCACGTTAGGACTGATTGAGCAATAGATTTCTGTTGTCCACTAACATTACACTAAGAAGTCAAAATTTATAGAAAGAGCGCGAAATTCTCCTAGATAGCATATTTACCATTAAGTTGGATTAAAGAACTGATAATGATTTTGTTATAACTCACGAATAGTTTTAAGACGCGTATGCCCGTATCAAACAGTTATGTAGATTAGTCTCACTCATCAACCTGACCTACTTCATCGAATCAGTTAATCTACGCAGTAACCAGTGATTTGGGCATCTGGCTGGCAGCTGTTTGCAGACCAATTATAATTATCACATTTACACAGACTAAATTATTAAGTAATTCAACCACAAAGTAGGATAATTTAGTGCGTTAATTATCGCTGTTAGAATTTACCTCCATCAAGTCCAAATACTTAAAACTTGAGTCTTGATAGAATGATTTTTCGTTTTTCCAATCAGTTAAAACAAGCTCTTTTCAAAAAAATCAATTTTTTGAAGTATTTTACGTCCCTAACTTTCTGTTGAACTGTATGAACAACTGTAGAAGTGAATTAGTTCGTGAAAAAATATTCACTGAAATTCAATTGTTCTCATGAGGGGAGGGGACGATTCGGGTCCGATATGGATAGGTTTTGAGGTGAATCCTATAATTGTCTTCGAAATATCGGAGATTTGATAGTGTGTTATTGGAAGCATTTGTTGGCAGTAAATCAAAAGATTAGATTCCACTTTCTGTACAAAGTGTCCTCAAACAGGACACCCGCTAAGTTTGTAGAAAAGAATAAGAATTTCATAAACCAACAGGCAATACCAATGACTTTTGAGAATGTGTGGACTGACTGCAATTTTGGTGCTATTTTAAATACTTGGATTTCGGGAAAATATTCCGAGAAGGGCCTGCAGTTCATTAGACGTGGCGAATTTATTCACTGATGTTCATATTACTGAGCGCAATATTCTCCTTAAGCAGAAAAATCCACCCGATGACTGTATGATGTGGCTATGCAGTTGTGTCATTTCAAATGTCTTCCTATTTGTTGTTTATTATAAGTCACGTCAATTACATAATTTTTAAGTGATCTATATCGTTTTGTCAATGAATGAAAATTGAAAAATAGTTATTGACAGCAGATTTTGTGTATGACGGAGGAGCGCACTCCTGCAAGCGACTGATCACGCGTTTTCTCAATTCAGTTGTTGCAGCAGCGTTGTAATTATCGGTGGAGAGTCAGTTATAAAGTCCATCAACAACTATGAATCCCTGACACTCGCTTGTCTAAGGATTCCAATCCAAATTTGTCAATCTTTTAACTTCCGAGGTTAACTTTTTCAGCAGTAAGAAATCCAAGTTTGTTAAATACTTCGAATTCTTAATCAATGTCCAAATAATCCTTCGAAGAGGAAACGAAGCCCTAGAAATTGAGGAAATGAACGAAGGAGGCGGGGAAATGGCCGATGGATGAAAAAGGATGTAACGAACGCAGAAAGGTCAAGTATCACTGAAGAAGGATGCGAATAATTAATGGTAGTGTTGCGAATTTTGTGTCGCAGAATTGCAAATGTCAGAGATGACCTTTGGGTCTTGACAGGAACGAGGAGATGAGGCGATCATGACAGAATGATTTTTACAGCAGTTGCTATAACTGAAGACACCCGAAGTCAATTGGCAGTATAGCATTTGCCGTTGTTGAACTGAAATTGTCGTTTTTGCTCTGGTAATGTCTTTCATGGGTGATAAAACCTGTAGTCCTACAGCATTATCCAAAGATCACATCTTCTTAGGTTATGAGGTATTTACATCAGAAATGATCTCAAAATGTATTCATATGAGTTTGCTGTCAGAGTCCAGACTAGTGATCTTAACTAGTCAATCAATCGAACCTCTAGGTGGTAGGATAGCTCAGTTGGCTAAAGGCCGCACTTCAATAGGGAAGTGCAGAAGGTCCAGGGTTCGAGTCTCTCCACCGCGGTACCACATCCTTTATTAGAGTTTGCTAACCCTAGCCTGATGAGAGTTGCGAGTGTGTGATGGACGATGGTTGCCCCACCCCCAGCTTGCTAGCATGGCTCTGTGTCTTGGGTGGAGCAGGGAGGGATGAGTAAAATAGTCCTTTCTAGACGACAGTAGCACAGATATCTGATACCTGATCATAGACATCGGTGGACAACCTTAGGCTGCTGGTCAACTCCATAGACATAGCGGTTGAGAGATTAGTCAACGACAAATCCTCGAATAAACTATAGAAGCCGCAAATAATGCACTTTTCATGAAACATTTCTTGATGGCAATCATGTGTGTGGTTCTCCTTACTCATATGTCGCTACCTTAAATTACCGCAATTTAGCCGATCATGAAAACACATTACATATTTGCGATGAATGCCTTTTGTTTTTGCACTTTATTTTGATGAAATTTTAGAGAGAATGAAAAGCGGGTGAAAATGACCACAAGCAATGAAAGAATCTAGAAAAATGACAGTGTCCACAAGTATTCATGTTATTTCATCACTACGCGAAAATGAGAAGAATCAGATGGTTTTGAGTTCAATTTCAAATAAACTGAAATGAGTGAATGATTTCTTTTAATGTGTTTCGTTTCATCCTGCGAAGGATGAGAGAAGATTATGGAGAAGAAGTGACAGATATCGGAATTGAATCCCTTTCTGATACACTATTGCACGATGGGGAGAAGTATGAATGAGATACGAATGCTGTAGGATGAAGGAGCTGCTGATCTCTGTCGCTCGCTGGTAGGAGTTGAAGAGAGCTAGTTCCTGATTGGCCGCTGTTCGAGCACTGACTCATCGTCGTCCATTGATCGCCGACTGACGCAATTTTCCCATTGTTGTGACCCCGACTCGAGCCGCCACTGCTGCTGCTGCTGGTGGTGGTGCAGAGATCTGAGTTGTCTTCATTCAGCTGTCAGAGCTGAATCAGCGAGATAAGCATCAGTGCGAGAGGCTTGTGGTTGATGAACTCGGTGAATTCAGAAGTGCAGTAGAGACGAAGGTGGAGTCTTCATCGACAGTGAACTCACGAATGATAGAACCGGCTGCTTGCGTTAACAATGACCAGTCAAAATTCTTCGGGAATTTACAGTTTTCTTTCCAACTTTGTAGTGTTGACAAAACTGGATGGCGAAGGAGGTTTTGGAAGTGTTGGTTCAATCTGCGACTAAATTTTATGATTTAATTTAATTGTTGATTTGACTTTTAATGTGTTTAGTGCAATTTCAAATGAACATTGTATAACTTGTATTCAGGAAAACAAACATTTTCTTAGCTAGCATGCCATTCATCAATCTTTTCATGTTTTTTCTGTCTTATAGTGTGTGCGATATGATATGACTGCACTTACACACTGTAGATAGTAATGAGAATGAAATAATGCGAAATAATTATTGCAAGAGATAATGATTGAAAACCAGCTGAAAATTAAGCCAAATTGATGTTTAAATTTATTTCGAATTTACAATCAATTCTGAAGTTTGATTCAACTTTCAAATCATTAATGAAAAAAGGCTATTTGCAACCAATTTTTTGTCATTATTTACAATGTTGTAATTCATAAATGACAGCTTTATCCGCACCGGAGTCACCAACAGTTCGCAACAATGATAAAGTTTAAACTGTATACTCAACGCGTCAACCGTGATATCAGTATCTGAAGCTCATGTTTTTCATTAATTTATTTTTAAAATATTGTTAAAATCTCAAAGCCTAGGTGTGATGAATAGTGTCATTAAAAAACCCGAAAGAATTTTTTCGCCTCTTGAATAATGAAATTCAAAAAAGCAAGTGCAGTCATAAAATGAGAAATCTGTGTCGTCTGTCATTCTTCTGACTCGATTAATAATTTTGATGTTGCTTACTAGTTTTGTTACCTGTCGCGATTGAAAAGTTGCTGATTTGGTTTGCGTAACAAAAATCGAAGCACTACTAATAGATTTGATAGATAAACTTAATGATTCATAATCCTCTCAATCTAAATAATATTTTTTTTATCTTAATGGCATCAAATCAAACCCGAAGATTTCGCGCTCTAAAATTGTGGACATAGAATTCTTGCAATCATGGTTACTGACATTTTACAGGCATATGGATAGAAACAATATTGATCATTGATTTACGTTGATCATAAGAAACAGTGATAAACGCAATAATATTAACGGAATGAAGGAAACATTATTGCACCATGCTTTTACATGTCGTTCATCTTGAATTGGTTGAGTTTAATGATAGTCAAGGACGAAATACAATCAAGAACTAGACAGGAATAACCTGGATAGCTGAATCTGTTGGGAAGTGGCTGGTTGCGATGCAACTGCTGGTCTGTGGTAGATACGTGTAAGATTGTGACAGACAGTATTGTGTGAAGAACATTATTTATAGTCTATCAGAGCATCAACGACAATAGAAATTTCCCCTTGGCAAAAATTAAAGCAAGTTCACATTATGGACAAAAGTAGAACTTCTTAACAGCCATCATTCCCGTATGAAAACACTACATAAATAAAACTACAGTCTGAAGCAACCTATTAATCTGAATTCTTTATACCAATCTTGAAGCAAGTGTGTGAAGTACGATCAGACTGACGCCAAGAGACTAACTCTGGCGAATATTTACGCATAGATTCCAGAAGTATTCACTTAGGACTCAGTACGGAAAACAGTGTGTGCAGAGTTCGAGTCTGTTCGCCTGGGGAGGTAGCAGTGAGTGAAGGCCTCCCTTCCCCTAACTTGCTAGTCATACTTCGTGCCTTGGGTAGCGCAGAGAGGACACGGTAGTGCCCGAATACACTTCGCCATTCACAAACGCTAGATGGACTGGCCATGCGGTGGCACCTCTTAGGTCAATGAACCCTTTGAATGGTGACGGGATATCAACTTCATGCAAGTTCGTGGTGAAACCAGAAGCCCTCCAAACCTTCTGAAATACGCAAATATGTATTCAGCATGTAGGATTTGGTTTTTTCACTGTTCTGAGTGTAATTGAGTGAAGATCCACATGTGATAACTCCAAGTGATTGGTGCTTTTCTTCGATATTCTGTTGAACGATTTCCATCCGTGCGTTGAGGTCCCAGATGACGTCTGTAGTGAGGGGAAAGTACAGAGTTGTGAATGATGCATGATGAAGTTGGGGAGTTAATGAAATGAAGCTGTATGGGCACGAGACATGCGTCAGCAGCAGTTCGCTGGGGAAGAGGAGCTGCGGTAGCGGCGCTGTATGTGTCTGTTGACATTTGGGTGATGCACTATTCAGGTATTCATCCGAGCAAGCAGTGAACAATGAGAAACTTACTCTCTCTCCTCTCGAACCCATGGGTTGAATTATCTCTCTCACCATACGGGTCGAAGTTGGGTTATGTGAAAGAATTCAATGTCTTCATCAAGTTGTTCGATTACACATCATCACACCACAGATCGTGGCAATATGCGAGCAATTCGTCTATTCAAAGTAACAGATAGAAAATAATGTGATGTTCTCACTTGTGATTCACCACGACTGAGGGTGGGATTCTTTCACGTACATGAATTGATGAAAAAGAATCGACAGACGTGAAGGTAGAGCATTGTTTATCATGCCTGACATTTCTCTAACAATCAGGTTTGGGTATTCATACACATGCAATGATGTAAGACCCAAATAACAAGGATGTGAATTGAGAATCAGTATATGGGAATCAGATTACGTAGTTACTGATAATGTACAAGATTAACTAATTAATGTAGCGAAATGCGACTGTCAAGGCTTTGTAAAGTTTGATAGTTGGTCATCTACTGTCAGGTGTGAGTTTCATTCGAGAAGGTATTCTTGCATGTCCTTTGACTAACATGCTTCATTTCAATGACTAACATGGATGGATAAAAAAAACTGAAGCAAAAGATGTTTTTTCACAATATGGTGCAAGTTCGTTGCTGTAATGTATTTTATGACTTTCGTAGCATGTAATGCCGCTGCTGATAATGGGATTATTTAGTGTATGAACAGTTCTCTGCGTGATTTTTGGCACGAATTGTGAGTTAAAGAATAACTGTACACTACAGGTGCAGTCCTTGTCAACTCCTTGTTAGCAACTGGTGTGGGCAACCGAAATGGCTACGACGTGGCTCACCAGCCCTGTGATCATTGATGCAGGAGCTCACGCCACACTGGGTGTATGACATGGTGTCAAATCGACTACATCTATTTGAAGCTAGTTATGTGAATCTATTTACGAATGATGCGCCAAGCAGTTAAAATATTCCAGCTGTCATTGGCCTTCGGGGGCCACAGACTGCTCTTGAGTGTTCTACATAAATGATTAAAACTCTCAGGTAAATTCTCACCAAATTATATTATAACAGATCTTTATCAGTGGTATGATGACGTTCCACATTTTGTGGAAGACTGAATGGGTGGTCAAATTGAAGATAATGATCACTTCCGTCGGGAGAGGAAGTTGTGTGTGTGTCTTGACCTGCCGCACTGATCATATAGCTGAATCATGAGGGCTTTATCGAGGTTAATAGCAAGGTGAAATAATGATAAAAAGGTCAAGCTACTATTTTGCTCATCTGTGTATCTGGTAAGTATCGAGAAGCAAATCACTTACCTGACCTGAAATTAGTCAGCCAGTCTCATGCGAGAGGTTAACCCATTCAAGTCAAGTTTATCGATAACAAACTGTAACTGTTTCTCCAATCTACTACAGGATTATCTTTTCACTCAAACAATGATCTGCACACTTATATGAATGGCTTGTTTTGCTGTCGGGCTTTCAGTGTATGAACCACAGCAAAATACACCGATAATAAACAATTTGCAGTAGAGATGCGCGGTGACAGCAGCATTGATTTTATCATGCCAAGAGTGCGTTAATCAATTGGACCAAGGTAACGACGCCAAGGATTTGGTCGACCGCGGCGGATTTCTATCACAAGCTTTCTTGACCCTATCAACATTTGTCGAACTTGTCCAAACCATCATAAGTGGTCTCTTTACAAGGCAATCTTAATGTCCACTATATCGGAAAGCTGGAGGAGCATTGAGGTAGCAAGCTTACCATCCAACATTCTGCCTTCTGTGTTCACCATGTTTGTTCATCTATTACTTTACTGGACCACAGCTCACTGCCATCAAAGCACTTTTGAATAGAGCAGCTTGCAGCATGCATTTTTGTATGGAAACAGTCGAATATATTTAAATAACGAAATCTGACATGAATGCGCAGCTTGAGGCAGCGTTTTAATAACATTTATTTTTTGACAAATACTGACGCACTTTTGTCCAATTTTTGCATGGTTCTCATCGATTGATCAACCTGTTAAGTGAAAAAAAATTCGGCATGCGGAACTATTACTAAACGCTTATGTCTATAAGATGGACGGTCATGCGGACTATTGCATGAATTACTGACTATCAAAACAACGGCGAAGGATTCTGATGAGAGCTGGTAATTATCAAATATTATTAGCTTGCGAAGTAAATCAAATTTGAAAACGATCTGTAAGTAACAGGCCATGTTTTTTGCTCTTACTCGAGGGTGAGTCAACTTCTGTGTATCCCCTGATTGTGAATGGATTTTATTTGACGCATCTCTCCTCATCTTGCAGACTTGGTCCACCTCCGCGCAACTCCTCTCCCGCTCTCCATGTCCAGCTACTGCTCCCGTCAGTGGATCCGCTACTGGAAGTACTCTCCCGTCCGCTTTGAAGCGACGTCATCATGATACGCTCGCCTCCACTTCCTCTTCTACTTCTTCCTCGTCGCCGCTGACTCGCGCCTTTGAGGAGCAGTGTACTGTTTCTGAAACGTCTGTGGACAGTGGTCTGCCTGATAACAGCTCTTGGGATAGTCTGGATAGTCATCTGGACTACCGGCTTCCTCCCTCTGCCGCCGCGCATCATCACTACGCGAGCATCGTGGTCACCCCAGCATCCCCACGCGCCACTACCACCAATCATTCTTCACATTATGGTACACCAGTCATCGCCCGTCATCCACAACGTGCTTTCCCGCGTACCAATCCCACGTGCGGTCTCAACCGTGTCAACCAGCCCTCCAGCAGCAGTCTCAGTGAACAGAGAGAGAGTTCCAGTAGTGGAGGAACCACAGCACAGGAAACAGCGTCCGAATCACCGGTGTCTGTTGTTCCGATCCTCCCCTCCCAAACAGCGCCACCGCAGACTGCTGCTGCCGCTCAGGTGCAAGTTGGTCCATCTCAGTCCAACATGTCGGTGTCAAGGTGAGTGAAGTCAACATCCCAACCCATCCATAATACCATGCAAACCATAGATTTCTACCAGCTAACGCAGTCCTGTCCTTAAAGTTCTGCTCTTGATATCTATGCAATTTTATTATCGCATATTTGAGAAATCTATGAATTCTTTAGTATTGATTAGGCTTTCATGGATGTCTATGAACATACTTTGATAATAGATGCTCTATCAGTCGAGAAGGAGAAGCGAAAAGTGGACGAGGAGTTTTGCTATTTTTTTGACCTGCGATCGTTGGATAGCCGATTTTCTAAGTCTGTAGTTACAATGTAATTAGTAATTATTGATGATAACATAAATTTCTGTAAAAACATTTTCTTGTCCTCCAAGAAGAGCGAGTTGAAAATGTAGTCCTGTGACATTTCTCATCATGATGACATTATAACCTCACAGATTGAGAAGATATAGATGTTTCCGCACAGCTGACGCTGCTTCCACCATAACTGAACCATCTGTCTTTATCATGTTATTTGAAGCAAAATACTGAAGTTCAACTATGAGTGGAATCCCGCTAAACTATGCGGTACTGCATGATAATGAGTTCTTGGCATTAGAGCGAAGGACCGCAATGACATCTCCATTCTCCATGCATTGATTAATATGCAAAGAATTGCGATATCTTGCTGGAAATGATATTCGTTCATTGACACCCATAGTTTTGAATAACGGAGGAATGTAGAAAATTTTGATCGGACATTTATTGAAGTAAAGTTCTATGACATGTACTTTACTTCACTCTTGACAAAATCACAGTGAAAGTCATCATTATCCCATTTTCTGGTTTGAGGGAATGGTTGAATAAGAGCATCATTAAGCTTTTATGAAGTTGAACGATAGATGTAGCCAGGTGTGCAATCTGATCAATATTCATCAGTATGATGGCGGTTGGTGTATCACGTGCTGAAATGAGAGCGGGACTCAACAACAATGATGGCCAATACATCACAAGCACGAGTTAGTCAATTCACTTGATGTGCTCCACGGAAACAACAAATAAGACGAAGACTGAAACAAAGGAAGGATGGAGTGTTTTATTGCACCATCTGTATCTAAGAAATTGTGCGCTACGTAGTGTACATCAGCACATCAAGAACTTGACTTGATTAACTTTACGTCTGTAGGCCGTTATACGATTGGACACAATGCGTATAATATGAACACGGTAGATAGGAGTCTAAGGGCATCAAGTGATACATTATTGGTCTCCAAAACCTTGATGAATGCATTTGAAGGATATTTCAATCATTTTTATAACCTCCGACGTCCCATCAGACGAACTGCCTTACCCTGCATGACCTGATGGACCTCATGCTTCAAAGCACATTTAAAGATAATAGAAACATGTTTGTTTTAACTGAATTCATTTAATTTTTCTCGTGAATAGGTCAAAGGCTAAAATTTGTCATTATTATTTCAATTCAGCTTGATAGAATAAAAACTAACAGCATATTTTCACCGCGCTATGCTCGTTTGAGAGATCGACATTATAATGCATGAATTGAGATAAGAAATCCTCTTTTCATATGCGATGTACGTTGTACATTATGTATGATGTTGTTCAGAAGAAGCAAATTAATTTCACGGAAGAGCAGTTCTCGCATGTGACATGCATGAAATTCACATTCAGATGAAGCGCATCTTGATATGAAATGAGAATATTTTACAAGGCTGATTAATTCCTCATTCTTTTGCAGTTCGGGCACGGAATCAACCATCTCTGGGCCTCAGCCACCTACCAACAGCATCCCCAGCACCTCGCCGGGTACTCCTGGGCCATGTATGAAATCGGAGCAGTCCGGCAACGCCTCCTCATCACTCTCATCGCTCTCTACCTCCGTCGGTACGGCCTCATTCACCCCCGTCTACCCGCCAATACTCTCCATGCACGAGCAGACGCGTCCACAGTCCATGCACATCGTCATGGCGAATCCTCAAGTGGCCGCCTCTGCAACCCCCGAAACTTCCTCTGCCTGTTCCACTCCTCCCCCCGCAGTCCAAGCCATCCAACAGCAGATCGCGGTGAGTAATCCATTGAGCCGCCTCTGGTCGTTGAAGCTATCAATCAATTATAATTGCAGAAGGATACAATTGTCATTTATATCAATTATTTGATGACAGTGATCAATTTATTTCGTGTCATTTAACTTCAAACATTAGCATTGCATCATTAATGGTAAATGTTTTCTGTTCGACTTACGTATAACAATTCAATTAAGGTATCAAGCTAGCTTTCATGGAACCAATCAGTGAATGCGTGAAGTTATGTTGTCATTTCGGGTATGAGATCATGTATTGAAGTCATCGATGTTTTGTAACTAGGGTCACTGAATACTGCAGGAAATCCCATTGATCCAGGATCCTTAACGGAATGCATGTGATTCCGTGAACATGCCTACTGGATGTAGGTGAAATGCATCGGCATCAGTAAAGCGGTATTTTCATTTTTCACCTAAGATCGGGTTACCCTGAGTCCTCCCACAAGTTTTATATGTGGCTCATCAGGGATTTTTCAAACAAAACGTCGATGATGTCGTTTCTGCATCTTTATGATTTGTACGTTTTATGATTTCCATTTTGAAGAGAAGTAAACACCTACTTGACTTGAGGCATCATCAGACGGAAATGTGAAGTCAGTGCACACGGGCTCTTCAACAACATGAAGAGGATCACATGTGAGATGTACCAGTAGGGGTAAAGTCCAGCTTCACTTAGAAGCGCTGATTGAGTAAAAAATGGACTTGTGAGGAAGGTCCTCCCAAGATCCCGTCAAGTTTGGTTAATGCCTGCCTGTGGGAACGCACCAACTCCTTGTAAAGGACAAACCACAGATAATATTGGATATACGTCTTATAGAAATTATGCTCAACATGTAGGATTCGTTATGGGAATATCCCATGTATAACGAGCAAGGAAGCAAACCCCACCTGAAACCAGTCGTAGCGATTCTAATGATTCACATGCAGAGCGGCTAGGGATGTTATCTCCATGTCATTTATTGTGTCATGAAAGTTGATATAAAATTGGTCAGCGAAAGAAGTATCTGACTGTTCATGAGCTGCATGATGTGTGTGTGTGTTGATTCAGTCTAATGATCTTCGAGGCATCGGTGATCTTCCTGACAGTGTCCCGTGGGAAAACGAATGAGTAAGCGGCATTGGTGGGTGGCCAGAACGACGTGGATGGAAGACAACTTGTGCACTCTCACTTTCATCTGAATGATATCAAGTGCAGCGGATCATTCTGTCTGCAGCTCATTGACCGGAATGTCATCCTGCTAGTCGGTTTGTCAGACGCTGATCAACGATTCGATGAAGTTCACCATCTGCAATTGGAGGAAGCATTTTTTGAGGTCCTTCACTGGTGTCATTTTGCAACATGGAATTCTGTTAGCATTGTACGCTGTACGACCAAAAATTAAAAGATTGCAAAACATTTGATTCATTGTCGATCGATTTCGTATCGTTTATTGATACATCATCAGTGCATCAAGTCAAATCAGCAAAATGAGGTTTATATACAAATTAAAATGATCAAGTAAACACAGTTAAGAACAGCTAAAATGAAATTTACAATAGAATGGAATGGAGAGGTAATTTCGCATTTACAATTACCTCTCTGTAGTACAATTAAAAGATATGCAACGGAACAGAAGAATCGCATTCGTTCAATAAATTATCAGTTTCATGCGTTTTAATCAATATAGATTCAGCTATGCGAGTGTGTTTAGTACGGCAGACAATAGAAAATTCATTGGCTGTCGCTTTATGAATGTGCTTTGTAATTTCAGAATCTTGCGGTGTGCCTTTGATATGTGGCGACAGCCAATGAATTTTCTATTGTCTGCCGTACTAAACACACTCGCATAGCTGAATCTATATTGATTAAAATGCATGAAACTGATAATTTATTGAACGAATGCGATTCTTCTGTTCCGTTGCATATCTTTTAATTGTACTACAGAGAGGTAATTGTAAATGCGCAATTACCTCTCCATTCCATTCTATTGTAAATTTCATTTTAGCTGTTCTTAACTGTGTTTACTTGATCATTTTAATTTGTATATAAACCTCATTTTGCTGATTTGACTTGATGCACTGATGATGTATCAATAAACGATACGAAATCGATCGACAATGAATCAAGTGTTTTGCAATATTTTAATTTTTGGTCGTACAGCGTACAATGCTATCTTTGGGCTCATTATCTTATAAAAGGAATTCTGTTACTTTCATCAAAGTTTAGGGAAGAAGATGGACCCTTAGTTGTCGTTCAGCAGAAGATCAAAGATAAAGAAAGGATCATAAAGTATTGTTCTGACAAAAATAGCAACTTCTAATCACGCACAGTGACGAATCGCAATACTCGCGTCATTTTCACACGCATCCCATCAGTCATTCAGAGGCTCCAGAGTTGTCTGCGTATTTAAATCAAAGTATGAAGCAAACCTGACGCTCTTATGCTTTGTGATGAGCTAATGGAATTTCTAGGATATAATTATTGTGATTTCCAGTACATTTTGAGACTGAGATTTTTTGGATCTGTCAGTCTTTCAATCGTCGTAGAAGATGGGAGCTGCAAATTATGACGTGTGAAGATGAATCAATTTAATGAACAATATGCATTACTTTATCAGTTTATTCATGAATGTCTGTAAATGTTTATTCTTTTTTGACAAGTACAAAGTTGCCGAAGTTCATGTGCTGCATTGAACACGCATCATTTCAAGCTTGTCAGCAATTGAAGAAATATTGTAGTGATAACGATTGCATGCAAACATATTGATCAACATATATCAGTTCCTTAATGCTCGAGGCCTCGTTGCTCCAAAGCACCACTAGTGAATATTCCTCAAATTTCTATAAAGTCAAAAGTCATATAGAAATATATCGTTTTATAGTGTGAAGTAATGATTGAATTGATGCAATGCAGAACGCTCAGTAGTCACAAGTTTTAAATGGGACATGTAATTCCATCACCATTAAATAAAAGTCTTGATTTCATATCTACATGTATAATAGAATTTATGACTACCGTTTTGCTATGCATGGGTTCTAGTTTCAGGAAATAGAGGGCTTGAAACATTGATAATGCTCATCATGGGAAGCCACAAAGCGTCGATGTTTGCTTGTTACTTTATTTTTTGGATATCACAAGGCCTTTCGGGCGTCACAGACGGCAATCGTCAGGCGAATGACGGCAACACGGCAGCTACATTCATTCGCCTGACGATGGCCGTCTGTGACTCCCGAAAGGCCTTGTGATATCCAAAAAATAAGGTAACAAGCAAACATCGACGCTTTGTGGCTTCCCATGATGAGCATCATGGATTCTAGTGCAACGGGTAGATGTACAGTATCTTGATGCCAAAGTTTCTTGGCAAAATACATTTTTGGATAAATAGTTTTTACCGCTCTGATTTCTCTTTTCTCGTTCCTTTTTTCTATTGAATGTAAGATGTCATTCTATTGGTTTTCACTAGTAGACTTTTTGCATGAAGACCATATTCATGTTGTCCAACCCCCAGGGAATGAAAAGCCTAAGTCTTCAGTCTTCTGAAGTGGATAATATAGCTACACTATCGACTTCAGAAGGCGTAGGACGCCGAAGGCCCGTCGCGATTTACTTTGAATAAACTCTTTCACTTCGAGACTTACAACTTTTCTTTCCCCGGGGATTTTGACAACATGAACTGTCTTAATGCGAACTGTAAACTATCCCGTTGCCTGCTCAATTATGTGAATCTTAGAGATGCATTTTCTCACAGTCAAGATGATGAACATTGAAATGATTTTCCTTCAGAGTTCTCAATCAAGTCCTACTCCTTCTGTGCATTTTCCTGGCAAGTCACGCTCGTTGCCTATTTCTCACGGTAATGGGGAGTCGAACTCGGTAGATGGAACTGCCGCTCTGCCTGGTTGGAGTGTTAGTCTGTTCAGGAAAGACCTTCAAGCTCAGTCTGCGGATCGTACCTTAACTTGGATGAAGGTAAAATTATTTCTCAGCTTTCCTGGTTGCATTTGGCATCAATAAAATTCATCATTCGTCTTACAGGAGGCATTGACGAAACCGCTGTTGCAGAAAACCGACAAGACTCTGAAGAAAGATGTGGTCGACCTTTTTAAATGTGAGTATCCTGCAGCATCGACATTACTGATCAGCAATTTATTACCGAAACTAAACTTTCGTATATCACAGTTTTAGTTGATAATTTTCTGAAGTGTCTCTTGCACAAAAGAAAATCAGAATTTTCAGATATTTTAAGCCTTGAGACTTGGCTTTTCCCTAAATTCGTAGTCAGACTGATGTCTTTGGACGATCTACTAGGCAAATCTCATTGATTGATGACATGATCAACTGCAGTAATATCAAATGCGACGATATCACAGTTGAAACCTATTCATATCTACCAAAATGACGTATCGGCATTTCAAAAACCTGTGTCAGTCAATAAAAGATGCACAAACGCTACGATTCATGGCATGAATTGTATCGCCACATTTGAGGATTGTCAGCACTCAAGTTAAGGCTCAGGACGCACTTCATTATTAAAACAGACATTCCTTATGTCGGTTCCTTTATGTTGGTCAAGTCATTTGAGGGAGACGATGATAAATGCTCGACTTGAAAAAATGAATAAACACAGTGGAAAGCAAAAATTAGAGGAAGCAATTAACTTACTTGCTTGAGAGCATTCAAAAACATGGTTTTTAATTCAGGTGCGCATTGGTTTTTGCTGTTTAACTATTCCCATGTTGTCAGACTTATAAAATGACAGGATGTGAAAATGGCATCCATTCTTTCAACAGTTCCAATCAATTCGAATCGCAATAGTTGAAATTGCTGACTCTAATTTATCAAACGTGACGCCATAAATCATGGTTATTCGTTATTGAGTCTATAATGTGCGCATGAAATAACACATTAAATCACTTTAGGCAATTCTCCAAGCGTAAGAAATATTTAAACGCAGCCCTACTTTTGCAGGCATTATAAAGAAATCTTGCACAATCTTCGTAACCGTTCGAACACTGTTCATGCCTGCCCCGTTACCAAATACATGACTAAAAGCTGCAGTTGCAGTCGATAGCTCGATGATGCACACTTTTCGTTACAGGAAGGGGTTTAAGTTTACATTTTACTTTCTTGAAAGTAGTGACCGCAGGGTGCAACTGAGAGTCCGTCGCATGCTGTGGCCGTTGATGAAATTTAGAGATTGATTTAATGAAGCTTCTTCAAATGTTTTGTTACAAAGTTTATTTATAAGCTGATGTCATCGATAAATCCATTTCAGGTGATTCCATACTGACCATCCATTAGCCCAGACAGTTTTCTAATCCACTTATGATTTTGGGCAGAAGCAAACCTGATGCACGGAAAATTATGAAGAAAGAACGAGTTCTCGACATGAGGTGAACAAGGACAAACTTGAATTGATGAAAATCTCTTCGATGCCAATTTACACGATGAGAAGTGTCTAACAAGAAGCGCATGCAACATCAATCCATTCAGTTTGCTCCATCGTTTCCTCTAAATTGCATGACGTGTTGGATAATGTCCTGTCAAAGGGTGGAACAGCGATGGAAGTGCCCCCTTTGGAGGTTGAATAAGGAGACTTGGGCATTATGTAACTGTTTCGCGGCGAGGGAAGTTCGTATGGATGGAACTGTCGTCGTCGCTCCTTGTGAGATGAAGAGTGGAGAGGAAGAATGCGACGCTTCATCGGTTTATCAGTTCTGATCTTGATTAACTTCAACCGAGCTCGATGCACACATGATAATTTATTTCATAGAATCGAAGGCCATTGACTTCTTTCCGCGTCCGATCTGCGGCAAACTCAGTGGTCGCGATGGAAAATTCATTATTTATCTAATTTCATCACTCTGAAATATTTTCGTCTTCACCAGCATTGCAACTCGCTATCAACTTCATAACTGCATCGTATGGGTATGATCGATGGCTTCGATGCATCGAGCAACAACCACCGAAATTATTTCAAGCAAGACCCTGATATTTCTGTCCATTAATGTGTGCTTGGACATACACGAAACTACAAGCTCAAGTATTTCTTATTCCTCCAATTTACTCCACCATATTTCGTGGTGTCAACAGCGATCTTTCCCTGTTCCTACACAGCATCATTTCATGATCACAAGATCAACAGCATTTGGGAATGCAAAAATCCTTAACTTTAGAAAACAACAGTTCTAGAGCTATTTAGTATAGAGCTATTTAGCAGTTGAAATCGAATCTTTTATTTGCATTCGTGACATGAATGCTGAGGAATTGAGTGAGAGGCTGTGATGACCACATCCTCACAATTTAAGACGTTAAGCTAAGTGACTCTCTATTGCAATATGACCTTGTATCCACTGACTACGAATGTCTGAATTATGAAGTCTTGCGATTATTCACAAGGTTTGGCATTGTGCGGGGGAGGGATGAAGAAGAGAAGTTTGTTTAATAAGAATCATTTGTCTTCTGTCAAGTTGAATCAGGAAGAGCAGCACGCATTGAAGCTGCAGCCGATCATTTTATTGTGAACCGGATCGAAGCAATATTGTACGCACGACCGCATGAGGACAAGACATCAGTAAACTCAGCAAGCAGGCAATCAGACACTCCTCAATACGATGCCCTAGATGGTTATGTAACAGACATTACAAATCAATATTCAATTACTTCACATTCATGAAATTATAAGATTTGAAATGATTTTACTGATGAGCTGAAATGGACGAAACCTTTATATGTACGTTGAACCCATCCGAGGGCCGTTTTGACGATTGTCTGTCCATTTGAATGCAATATCCATATTTCGTTCAAATGAAAATCAGTGTTGTAGTGGTAGGAGTTTTACAAAACGAATCTTAAAAAAAATCAACAAATGAAACCAGGAGAAAAACATCAGATCAAAGACTGATTGCGATTATAAAGGAGAGTTGTAAGTTAGAAGAAAGGGGATGAATATCGCCTTGTACGGCAGCATGGCACACACAAATGCGTCAAAAATTTCAAATCATTCTGTAGCTGTTTATTATCAATCCATCTTCCTGTCAAGAGTGAACTGGATGAAGTTCTTACTCAACATTTGAACTTCGAAATATACGAGAAGCAATTGTTACATAATCTGATTATTTGAGTATTTGGGTTGATTTTCGTATCTTCATTTATCACAATTTGATTCACACTTCTTCTCATGGATTCGACTCCGTTTGGTTCCTTATTATGCTTCATCCTCGAATCTTACAGTGATGTAAGCCGAAGGAACATTATAATTATTGTAGTACACCTTTTCCACGTCTATATCAGACATTTCCAAATAGATTTCAGATTTCTCTAATTGAAATTCAGATATCTTCAAAGTTGAGATTGTTGATAGATATCTGAAATTCAGCTAGAGATATCTGAAATCCATTTGTCTAAAATTCAAATGGAGAAATCTGAAATATACATGGAAGAGGTGCAGATGGCTTCATCAAATCGACGAAAATCGCTCGCTAATTTGTGGGATAGATTCATTTCTGTAAAATCTGAAATTTTTCTGACAAAACATATGGAACAAAACAATCACATCCTTGAAAGAAGGAATTCAACATTTTTCAACGAACGTATGGAGCTATGTAGATACTTGGTTGTAAATCATAGAAATCATTATCGCTTTCACGCATTAAATCCCACTGCATGCGACATTAATTTTACTTGCTACATTCAATCATCAGCATGATTCAATATTCATTGACTAGCAATCATCGTACAGAACTGATTCAATCAATAACTTAATAAATCAGTGCGTCTGGTTTGCGGCTGTCGGTAACACACGCTTCAACTTGTAAAGTTGTGATGAATATCAGTCTTGTTACATCAGAGCAGATCTCGTGTCACGTCATGCCCTATCATAGACAGGAGATCAGATGGAAGAGAATTTGTGATCAGGGAAAGACAAGGATAAATTAAGAGATGCATTGGAGGTCAGACAACTGCGTCATTCGCTTCAACTTGCGCAGATTTGAGCAGCACGCGTCATGGTGTCGCCTAGGAAACTCAACTCGCCAAAGTGTCTGCAAAGAATGCAGAGTTAACTTCTCAACAGCAAAACCCTCCTCATATTTTGTCTGGCACACTCTTTCACGTCTCTCTCTCTCTCTCTCTCTCTCTCTCTCTCACCTACTCACAAACCACACAAACAACTATATCTATGCTCCGGCATGGAAAGCGATGATGCTGACTCATCGTCTTAATTGTGCTAATTAAATCATGTTGCTTCGAGGAATTTTCTATCGAACTGGAATAATTGCAGCGACAGGTCACGCTGTTAATTAAGGAACGACTACAATCAATGGATAGATGAGAAGGGATTTGCTGTCGAGGAGTCAAGTAGATTTTTGCTATTATGTATAGAATTCAATCAGTACATGCTACTGAAATAAAATGAGTAGATATTCGATTGAGAATTATTCTGATTAGTCATAAAATAGCAATGCCTACAGTGCTACGTGGATGATGAGAACATCGTGTAAGAGCTATGATGAGTACGTGCACTTCACTACATATAATTCCCATGAGTTGCCAACTCACTAAGCTATACGACGTCGCTATGCGAAGGGATTCTTATTTTGTATCATCTGCCACAATAAGCACACAAGTCACAGACATCAGTGTTGATATTCAGAATGCATTGTTGCAGTAATCAAAATGAAGAGGATTTGGTGCGTAATGAAAAGTGATTCTTCAACATCATCACTCCCCACTCACTACATGCCGATGATCAGGAGTCAATTATTATGTCAACACAAAATGCAAAAATATTTTGCAGAAGTATCGAACACTTCAAACCTAAGCTTCTATAGAGAGGCCTCCTTAGTTCTGCAATGCTGCATTCGCACTGTGCACAGTGCAAGGCTGTCGTTGCGATTGTTACTTTGTACACTCATTACCACATCCTAAAAAATACGAGTTTTATGAATTCTGATACTCACGCATTCTTTCCCTACATCAGTGACGTTCACTATCACGGAAATCTCGCTTATTGTTCGCTGTGCGCTAATTTAAATCAATTGAAATTCTTAAAATTCACTGATTCCTTCATTTTCTTGATATTTTCATGATTATCCCTTACGCAAGTGCAAGAATAATTTCTGGTAATTGACTGCATTTCTCATTTGAGTTTCAGTATCAGTGAATGATGTGGACGGAGTTCTGACGTGATTTTGTCTTGCAGATGTCCAGCAGTACATGGACGACCGGAAGACGAAGTTATCGCGGCCTCAGCTCGCTGTCACAGTCACTCAACGAGGCTGGGCGACCTCAGGATTGCGTGACGAGTTGTACATGATGCTGTGTAAGCAGACGACCAACAACCCGCGAGACGAAAGTCTCTATCGCGGTTGGGAGCTGCTGGGCACGTGTCTGGCCTTCTTCCCTCCGTCGGCGATCTTCAGGCCGTATCTGGAGGGTTACATCCTGCGTCATTTAGAGCCCCAACAGCCGGGCGATCCGCCATGCCCTCCGCGGCTGCCGCACTACGCACGAGCATCACATCGACGTCTCCTGAGAGCCTGCCAGTCCGGTGCTCGCAGGGGAACGCAGGGACTGAGCTCGGAAGAAGTGTGGCACGCGAAACAAACCATCCTCTCTCGTGCCATGTTCGGTAGCACTCTGTGCGAAGTTCTACAGCTGCAGACAGAGCGGTTCCCGGAGCTACATCTGCCGTGGATCCAAACAAGTCTGTCTGAACAAGTTCTGCGGCACAACGGCGCTGCCACAGAAGGAATCTTTCGCGTTCCGGGTGATATCGACTCCGTCAATGCTCTCAAAGTGGCCTGTGAACAATGGGAGATGCCAGAGGCGTTGTGCTCCGATCCACACGTCCCTGCTTCCCTCCTTAAGCTGTGGTACCGGGAGCTGGCGGAGCCCCTCATTCCCTTCCACTTCTACGAGTCGTGCCTCGCCGCACAGGACGATCCTACGGAGGCAGGGAACATCGTCAGCCGTCTGCCTGACCTCAACCGACTCAGTCTCGTCTATCTGGTGCGCTTCCTTCAGGTGAGTTGGATGTGTCCAGCATAGGCCCGCTTATTCCACCAAATCTCCGAAGTATCTCTCCCTCCCATCTTTGACGTTTCTTGATGATTTGTTATCAAAGGTAGGCTGCATTGAATATGAAAAATTAAAGTTAGTCCGAACCGAGTGTTAGAAGATCTATTGACTGATATGAGAAAGAAAAGTTTTCCGTTACTCAATAATAAAGCCAAGATGTTCCTCTTTCATGGTCACTTTCAAAATGATGTTTTGTAGGCGGTAGTTTTAAACGAGTACCGAACTCAACTTCTATCTATGACTGGATGAAATGCTTGAAATATCCTTCATCATTACCTCAAGAGGTTTTTAACTTGGAATGATGGCAGATATTGTTGAATATTGTAGCTGCATGTATCTTTCTGATAATCACAATAACATAAACGATTCGATCTCTGTATCCTGTATATGCGTCTAATTATGTATACTATGCTCAAGGAATAGTTTGTCACTTTTCAGTTAATACACATCATTAAACAGCAAAAATGTGCAAGTGTTTAATATACAAGCAAGTATCATGTTTTTGCAACATCTGCTATGCCGATACCGTTTTTGTTTCGTATTCAATGATGTCATCGACAAGCGATTTTAGATAAACTGAATGACTGGAGAGATGACTTTTTCATGTCATAATATCAATAATATAATGAGATGAAGATAGTGTAGAGAGTTGAAAATGAATAAATGTGATGAAATAGTTTTGTCGTTTAAATATTCGCCCAAACCTGTGAGAGAGGCTCGGTGGTTCCTAACCAACAGTTTTTCATTAGAAAAGTATTTTTAAGACTAACTAATTCACGCTTTCAACAGATGGTTCAGTGGCCTTGTGGTTAGACGGCATGCTTGCACATCCTCTAGCTCCACCGTCGCTGGTTCGAACCTGCCCACGACTGATGAGGCCCAACAAGACGAAACATGTCTCGTGATGGTTACATCTGTTGACTGTTGAGATTTGATAAAAGTGTCTTTATGCACATAAACAGTTAGGCACCTGCGAGTCGGCCAATTGAGTCAGCACTCGCAGGGCCGCAATATACGACTTAATCTGCAGTGGATTGATTGGTTGATCTGATTCTCCTGACAGGTATTCGCAGCGGAAGAGAGCGTGCAGAAGACGAAGATGGACGTCAACAACTTGGCTATGGTGATGGCTCCGAATGTGTTGCGCAGCCAGGCCTCCGATCCCAAAGTGATCTTCGAGAACACACGACCACAGATGGCTTTCCTCCGCCTCCTCATTCTTCACCTGGACACTACGGAGATTGATGGCTTGCGATGACGAGGCTGCCTTCTCCCACTCCCCATGTTGATCTCCAATGTGACAGACTTGACCTGGTGTTGTTCTTTCCTTTGTTTCTTTCATCTTCTGTTGACGTGCAATGAGGGCGGATTACAATCCGTGATGATCGTGTGTTGATTGGATGAACGTAGACCGTCACAAGGCAGAACCAGCGGTTTTAAGTACGTGGGTTTACAAAAATTCGATATCTGTGGTAATTCAAGGTATAGGAAACGCCTAGCCAAAATGATGTTTAGTGTATCCTTTTGTTTCTTAGATATCATTGTTGTGAGATACTTAATTAAGGCAGAATCATAGATTCAAAAAGCCGCCGAGTATAAAGATATACACTGTAGATAGGATGCTATTGTAGGAAAAAGGATTCAAACATTATATTATTTCAGTGATAACTTCAAGACATGAAAGCAATTCATTGTAGGATCTGTAAACGTTTCTGGCTTCTTAGCAGTCATCAGTGCAGTATACCCCATTGTAGAGACTCAGTAACTCCATATGGCGGTTTATTAGCAGAAACTGATCCTACAATGGCATTGTTACCATCTCTTGATTTTTCTGATTCTCTGAATGCTCTCAACGCTAAGTTTTTATCGACTTTGCTACTCGTCTGCTAATGAGACAGGACAACGCGCTCTGTTAGAATCTACGCAGTTTCAACAAGCTGGGAGATCGATGTCATGATGAACTGAATGAAGTTGCCTTGTGACGATCAACTTGTCTTAAGACAGTGGTTCCCACAGCTTTATATGTCTGAGGTCCCATCTACTTATTATGTCCTTTCATTCTTTCTCACCCTCTCTAGTAGTAATTAATAAACTAAAAATCATTGAGAAAAAATAAAATTTGGAATTACTGTCTTAAAGAGAGCTTTTGTAGCCCTTGTCAAAGCCATATCGAATTTTGCCGAAGCTGATGAGTAGCGTCTGATGTATTATCTTGAACCGTACATATAAATGTCTCGATGACAGCTTTAACCTTAGTTTACCTCATGTCCGTGTTTGACCAACGATTGTCAAATTTTGAATCTCTCGTTTGTCAGTCTTTATTTCAGTTACTTTGTCAGCATTTATCTGTAGTGTACTTGAATCGAGGCTTCGTTTTTGTCATATTTCACTTCCGTTATCAATTTGTCAGTCATTGATATCCATTTCGTTTTTCTGTGATGATTTGAAGAAGTAAAAATAAACAGACGAAGTGGACATTTTACTTGGCTACTCAATGAATCTTGTAAGTAGATAATATCTATGCAGTGATTGTTTGCGATGGCTATAATTTACGACGACAGCGGCATCTGGTTTTCTGTTGCTTGAGCTTATTAAATTCTTGAATGATAAACTGATGATATCCAACACTAAGATGACAATTTTAGCATATTCATTCTGACAGCCGACTTGTCATTTTGTTCTGTTTTTCAATTTTTTTGAGTAATGAATTAGTCGCGTTTCAAAGCAATCATTTGTTTTTCCTTTCTTGAATTTGGACAAAATTATAGGCAATTTCTGTATCCCCTTGCTAGCATGGTGGTAGATAGGTTTGGGTAGATTCTGAAATCCTGAATGCATAAAGGGGTTATAGTCCGGCAGCCAGAACGAATTTCTGCAGGGACTGAGGCCGAAAATGAGACTTTCACAGAATTATGTACGTCTGCCTCCTACGAATCGGTGCGTCCGCCGAGTTCTCTTCTTGTCAGACGGGATCAAAGAAAAAAATAAATCCAATGAGACGCAGATTGCAATTTTTGGCTAAAATGACATTTTCACTGTTTAAGCGAATATACTACGCCGAGTCATAATTTTTGGCATGGAATGTCTTCATGTTCACGCACCCCTGTCTGTAAAGCTGAACACATTTATATTAGGAGAGCCTCTTGGCACACACATTTTGAGCAACTTCATCCACATTCTCACATACATTGACGATCAGAAGCATAATAGCACATAGGAAACGACCTCATTCCAAGTCAAAAATTATGACTCTATAGACTTAATGCTTTCCAGTTGATAAGCGAAAACAGAAAATTTCATTTTAACCAAAGGCTGCAATGTGCGTCCTTTTACGTGTTTTTCTTTGATCCTGTCTTACAAAAAGATCACTCGAACTCGGCAGATGCACGGATTGGTAGAATGCAGATGATATACATCATTCTGTGAAAGTCTCACTTTCAGCCGCGTTCCCTGCAGAAACTCGTTCTGGCTGCCGGACTAGCAAGACTGCGTGGGTGACCTGCACAACAACGTGAGCTGCGATTGCCCTTTCATAATCTGGCAATTTTTTTCAAAAATTCGAATCCTATCCGATTAAATCACAATCCGATATCATATAATCCGAACTTGGTCATGTGAAAGAAACGGTTGGTTGATAGTAGTGTTTAAAGTGTGGTAAATTACCGGTAAGATTGAAATAAATTTCCGATAACACAATTGTTCATTTTTACATGGTTTCCTCAATACGCGTATGTTGCTATGACAAAATTTCATTTCCAATACACTCACAATTCTCAAATAGCCTAAAGAATTTAGAGTTTCTTAAAATTACTAAATCATAGCTTATGTATCTAACCTATATTCAACCAGGTGTGTATGAATAATTCGATGTTAATATATTACTATAGTACGTTATGGCGTTATACCCATAGAATTAGACCGGTCTTCTCTTCTTCTGTTTGACTAGAAAGGAAACATAGGAACATGTAACATTAATAAAATGGCACAATCTCCTGACATATTACCACAGCAATCGAAGCAGCCAGTTCGATATTAAACACGCCAAATTGTGCAAAGCTTCAGTGACTGTTATCAACCGGATCACACAACAAAGAGACACAGTCGATGTCAAGTTCTCAAGTTCTACAGAGAAGTTTGTGAGCGTTTTTTCGTGCGCCTGCTATTTTTTTCTAATAATGATCGGAGCAGGGCTCAATATTGTCGAGAAAACTTGCGCAATGATCTGAATTCTTCGAATCTGAAGGAATCGTGACGATCGGGGCATTTTGAAGGAATTCACAGCATGTTCCTGCATGTGCCATTGCTTTGAATCAGTTTGCACTTCTAGCAAAGTGATGATGCTTAAACAATCTAATAATGTGATTATACCATTCACTTTGCCATCACCAACCCCTAGCAGTACTAAAGAATGTCTATCAATTTCCACGCTAGGTTGATCTCTTCAACACGCATTTTAAATCTTCTAATTCTGGTCTCTCATTGTTTGAGACGATCGCTATTACTCTCTTATCAATGCCTATGATTGCAGCCTGCGCGTATTGTCCAATTTTTCCAGGTGGCTATACAATAGGGACGATATCTGCATATTCTTTCCATTGATGCATGATCTCTCTCTCTCATATTAGTATTAATTATAGTTATCAAAATACATTTCTTGAAACAATATTGTCTCCATGTATCTAAATTTACTACGCTAGTTTTGATTATATTTACCCAAGTGGACGGATCTTGATAAAACTTGAAAAATCAGGATGATTCTGTAAAAAACTTGGTAGATCAGCAAAAAAACTTGTCACTGAAATTAACAGAATAAACCATACTGATTCTTATCAAGATTTTCAGTGTAAAAATTCCATTGAATAGCTTACTGATTCTTGGCATGAATCCATATGGCTTTGTATGGAAAATATTACAGCATGTAATTTACTGATTCTTGGCATGAATCCATAGGATTTTCTATGGAAAATATAACAGCATGTAATTTACTGATTCTTGACATGAATTCATAGGATTTTTCTATGGAAAATATTACAGCATGTAATTTACTGATTCTTGACATGAATTCATAGGATTTTCTATGGAAAATATTACAGCATGCAATCTATACTGATTCTTGACATGAATCTGTAAGCTTTTCTTAAGATTAATTTTTCAACAGAAAAATGACAGCATCCTATACATTATGGCAATGGCCCGGATGATCCCGAACAATAACTGATTCAATGCTATTCATCCAGAACCAGATCAACATTATTGTTGGGAATACATTTCAAGATGCACAATTTTCGAAAATTCCCATGAATTCAGAAACTAGAAATTGAAATTCATGGTAAGCATGTCTGTATCATCGCTTGAAAATATGTTTCATTGTTGAATTATTTCTGATATCAAATTTAAAAATACTGTTAACGTGGCAATTAAGCAATGAGAACTTCAGGGTGAATGAGATTCAACGTATTGTTCGTCGGGATCATCTGGGGGCTAATAGCCACTACCCACATATGGATATGATATTTGGCAAAAATTCGGAAGATCCCGTTGAAAGATGATAGAGAATCTAGATATAAATCGAGGGACGTGAAAGATTTAAGTAGATTTTGCAAACGTCCCGTTAAATCCTGTTTACATTCTCTATTAATTTTGTGATATACATACGTTACTAATGCGTTGTACTTGTAGTGGACAACGCAAAGTACCTGTAGGCCTAATTGACATTGCACACTTTTTTCAGATTAAGGTTAATTTTATTCCATATATTCTAATCAAAGACATATAAGACGTTAAAAAACGACACTATGCGTCCATTCTTGAAATTGAAGAGAATCAGAAAGAAAGAAGCTTTCTTTCGTCAATGAATTGATATTCTGTCTCATTAAATACTTTATGTATAATTGTTCACTCAGGCATGAGATTGAGGCAAATAAAAAACCCGGAACGAGCGAGCAAGTTTGCGAAGGGGGTCTGGTCTTGAAATTTTTGTGACCTTTTTATTGATATTTGGCATAATCTAATGTAAGAAAAATAGTTGGCTAGGGCGAAAAAAATGGACGTTTTTTAAATAATCTAACTTTCGGAGGGGGTATACTTTTTTATTGCATATTTAGGTGAATTACGAGAATGGTCTTTTCAGCACCAAAAACCCGGAAGATTCTCATACCTGTCACTTGAAATATCACAGAGAATAACAAACTTACGAAAAATGGTATTGCTGTAATGATGCTCGAAGTCTCTGCCAATTATAGCTATTGTTTCCGGATGATATAGCAGAAATTGACAGAGACTAGTACCAACTCAACGGAAAACCATTGTCACATTCTTTTGTTTATGCAATTACTCTGACAACGACATATTTAAAAAGGGCAAATCTTAAACAAATCAAAAAATAGGAATTAAGCAGAAATCGTAATAATTACATGATATTTTTACTCTACGTATGTTTGTACATTGCAGTCATTATATTGTTCATGTAATAATTTTTTTTGATTTTCATACCGAATCCTGCATCAATTTCTACATCAACTGGCCAGTAACGCATTTAATGTATCTGACCAAGCATATTACTATGTGCTGACGCGAAAAAGAGAAATATCGCAATCGACGAAGCCGCAGGATCACGCAGTCATTTAAATCCTGTGGTCGAAGGAATATCACACATAGTTTTGAGTATCACACATGCTGACATTGACGTCTCAAGAAAACAAACCTAAACGAAGCTCTGTTATGGCGTTACTTTACTCCACTACAAAGTGTACTCTACGGACAACTCATGGAAAATATGCTCGACTTCGTACTTTTGGTGTTATATACGGCTGAAAACTTATCCTGTACATGATCATGTACAGTGCTGTTGCATGGCAATGTTGAATGCATAGAAGCAGAATATGTTAAGATTGAAGGTAATTTTGCCTTGCAAGATAGCTTGCATTCACGAAAAGTAAAGAAATATAGTAAACGGCTGATAGCCCTTCTAGCCTATTACAGTATATCTGATTTCTATGCTAAGGCCTTTCCTAATATTCAATATATTAAATATATTATCGTTGTTTAAACCATTTCATTCATGGATAATTTCAAAATTACTAGATTCATTATCGGATTGTTGTGAGGACAGCGGGCTGTCGATCGTAAACGCTTCGACATCAGCTCGCCGTGAGGACCGATCTTTTGAAGCCTAACAATAGCCATTTAACGGAATCGATTGCCAAGAAAATCTAATACGAGTACATATAACATTGTATTACATGACGGAATGGTGACCAGTTAACCTATGACGCGCGTGCGCATTAGGGTCACAACAGGTGAATATCATGTGGCACTGTTCTCTCGCTAGTCAATGCTGACACATTTGTTATTGATAGCAATAGCATTACATCTACTCGCGTGGAATGAATCTCTTACCATTATCAAAGACTGAAATGGAATTCTACACAATCCACGAATGTTTGAATGGTCACCCGATAGTGTCACAGAATGACCGCCATATACCTTTAAGATATCGCCTCTAACTCAAAAAGTCAGTGTGTACTTTTCTAATTTAATTCGGTTTACAGGAAGAGCACTCCCTAAATTACTCGTTGCTCAATTTTTTGGCAATCGATTCAGTTAATCGCGGCTTTTAGATAGACGTACATATCTGAGGGTGTTTGAATTATCGTGCTTATTATCAGTAGGTTTCTAACAGTAGACACATCTTTAGACGACTTATCGTTAATCATATTGGCTAATTGCTTAGTTGCATTGCCGTAGGTTGAAATGCTTTGCCTTCGATGCCGTTGTTCGATTCCTTTGATGTCGCTACTGACGAGTGTTGTGACGATGGGCATGACTGATAGCGTTCATGATGTCATGGTTTCATAATGCAGTCCTAGGTAAAGCGGTTTTGTGGTTCCATGTGAGAGTTAGAGGCGGAAAACAGAGGTCAAACTGCGTAAGATTGCTTTGTTTGACGTGATGCAACGTTAGTATGGTCGTGTAGGCCTATTCATCTAATCAATCAGATGATCAATATGCAGATATCATGGTTACCGGTATGTTAAAAAATATAAAATATTAGTTGATGTCTTCAAATCTTGAGAAAGTAAGAAACTATATAGGTAAGTTTACTATCAAATATAAGCGGATAGAGATGTAATTGAGCAGGTTGAGTTCTTGTTGATGTCTAGTCTACAAACGATAATAGGACAGATATACAAAGTTAAACTGAATACTGCCATGTCACCCCATCGATGGGGCGACATGGCAGTTTTTGAACTTTTTTTAAAATCAAAATCAGAAGGTCAAGAACTCCAGGGGTGTGATTACTCTTAAAATTCCTAAAATTTCAAAACTCTCCTAAAATTCCTAAAATTTGGTAAAAAAAATGAAAAATTCCTAAAATTTTGTATTACAAAAGTTGGGTTTTTTCATCTTACCTACTTATTGATATTACAGCCATTCTGATTGCAGAGAGGTTAGCGTTCATGCCCTGCTGAGATGTCATGAGATAGGATTTATGAAAGCTAAGCACATCCATTAGGGCTGCAGGGAGGTAAGCGTACCTGGCTTGCTGAGCTGTCTTTAGGCAGGATTTATGAAAGCTAAGCACAGCCGTTACCAAGTTTGAATAAATTTGTTTTCACACTAAAGTGTTCATTGATTTTTACGGAGACTGTTCGTATCAGCGATTGCTACTGTTCACTGATATCATTGATTTGTTTCTCTCGCTTTTTGATACCAAAGCTGAACAGCATATTCGCAGTATATTACTTGTTAGAGATAGTTTTTACATTGTTTTTATACGTTGTTGCACTTTTGTTGGTGGAGAAGGAATGGCTATAAGGGGTGAAGAGGAGGCCATTAGTGAAAAAAAATAAAAATAATATAATTCATGCTTGTTTTCATGTATTTATACAGGTTTTGAATAGTCAAATCAAGCAATAAAACAGCGTTTTTTTAGCATACTGAATTCAATAATGACAAGCAAGCCATAAGAAACAATTTGTAGGAATAATTAGCTTCGTTACATTATATCAATCATAATTATACAATTAATTATAAGAGGTGCTAGATGTTAGAGTGAATATTATAACAAGTAATTCACCTCCCCGGCGGCATTCGACAGTGATCTATGTTTGAACCCAGGACTCTCCATGATATGAAAAATCCATAGATCACTATCGAATTGCCGTCGGGGAGGTGAATTACCGGTACTTGCTATATTATTCTCTTTCATCCAGCACCTCTTATAATTTATAAAAACACGGCAGGCCTTGTGTATGACGTATATCCGAATATTATTTTAACTTAAGATCAGTGTCGATCAACAAAACGACTTCGTAATCCAAATATGTATAGTGTGCAATCATTACGACATTTAATGTCTTAATTTCAGAGTTTAAACAGTTTTGAGGGATAATTTCGTTTAAATTTGTTAGGCCTCCTGGTCCGAACATCCGAGGAGGCCAAAGGAAAAGATGGATTCACAATGTGGACAAGGACCTCCGCGACCTGCGGCTCGATCGTCGAACTGCACAGGATCGAGGTGCATGGAGGAGCGCTATCCGTCCTCAACATTGGAGTCGGCATGGAATACCGTCCAACCCTCAAAACTGGTGGAACCAAGGACGTAAAACCGGTCAGTAAGTAAGTAAGTAAGGCGATCTGCGCTAGATGTGCATGTTTTTGCTGGAGAAATTGTCCTTTTATTTGATGATATCATACCTCAGTAATCATCACCGTTAACGTAGACATAACTGTACACTACATATCCTGTTCAGAAACTCGTTTACGAGGCATTTTTAAAATCATCTCTTTGTCAAGCGTTATCTGCTCCCCCATCCAAGTCTAGTTTACTGGAATCATTGGACGATTCCTATATGCTGCCGTCTTTCCAACATTAAGGAAAGTGGGCGTTTGAAGGTAATCATCATCATTAACGTAAGCATACTTATACGACGCATGTCCTGTTCAGAAACTCGATTACGAGGCTTTTCATTATTTCAATTCAACAAATCAACATTTGACCAACTCATAAATCTGTATGACTGTTGTATTTTTTATTACTGTTGAAATCTCAACGTCACTACATGTAATAAAAACAAAATATATTTCAAAACAGCATTATGTCTGAGTTGAATAGGCTTTGTCTCTCGTGAAATCTGTTCGTCTGCCATGAAAGCACTGTCTTATGAGATGGATATTAAGTCAATGTTATATCAATTGCAGAGTATTCTAATTTTTCACTGAAATTCCTAAAAATTGTCTGTTAAATTCCTAAAATTTTAAAAGGGGTCAATCACAGGGCTGGAACTCTTATCACATTATTTTGACCTGTACAAAAAGTTGAGAAATACGCTATGTACCGTACTTTTCCGGCCTATAAGGCGCATCCGCGCATAAGGCGCACAAGCCGATTTTTAGATAATTTCGTATTTTGTCAACAGATAAGGCGCATTTCGCGGTTAAGGCGCACATGTATACCTACTTTTAGATGATACCTTGTACAGTAGGAAACAATAATTGAAACTAATTTCACCGATTGAAGCACTACCGGTAGCTTAGAATAAGCAAAAGCTATGTTATAATAGGTCTCTTGAAAAACCACGAAGGTTCATGATCGTCATTATAGCCAAAGAATATTCCAATACATAAGGCTCAGCTAAACCAACAGAAGCTACATGTCAGAGTCTTGTGTATGAAATGTTTGGTTCACCTGCACGCAGGAAGTTTCACTATTCACTTCAATATTCACCTCGGTATCTGAATCAAGACTCGTTTCAGTGTTACAATCAATGTTCGTCTCAAGTGTGATACTCACTATCACTATTGGCTTCGGTAACTGAATTAAGGTTCGGTGACGAAATCAATGTCAAGAAAATGACGCCCCTACCTCTTTCTTGAAGCCACTTCGAATAACCTTTTCTGGCACTTGCTCCCAGGATACTTTTAAATCATAATAAGTACTTTACAATACTTGTAAATGAATGCCTGCTAATCTCTACCGAACTAAAAATTCTAATTTAACCTTAGATAGGGCGCACTCCGCAGATAAGGCGCACTGGCTGAATCCAAGTAAAAAAGTCGCGCCCTATAGACCAGAAAGTACGGTAATACGGATAAAGTATTCATTTTTAGTTTGTTTTCACAATCTGGACACGAGGGATGATTGTCGAAAATACTGCCATGTCACCCCATTCTCCCCTATATCCTGTTTATTCAAGACTATTGATAGGCATGAGAATTTTACGCGCGGATACGTGGGCGTCCCCCGAACCCACCCTCTTTAAAGTTAAAGGACAAAGTTTTGGGGTGGGGCAGGTTGGAGTGCCAGAAATCACAGGGTGTTCTTGATCTCTAAGATTTAGCTTTCTCATTGTCTCAACTTGAGTTAAGTAGGATTGCGTTATTTTCACTGTTGTAACTGGTCCTGTCCGTATACAAACTTTTACCGGCGAGACCGGCACCGGTCTGATTCGGCATCGCAAGATGAAAAATCTCAATTGCTCTTACTCTAAAAATCTCAGGAATTTCTTCGGTTCCGAGTAGTAATTGAAATACATAGTTATTTTTGTCGGCATAGAAACACAAGAGGGAAGAAGATTGACTGCTGCAAAATATAGTCACTTCAGCCCAGTATGGCCTCATCCTTCACCTCAGTTTTCAGATAGCGGGTGGCACGTCGCGAGAGATATTTATGGCTCTATTTTGAGCCAAAGATGTACCTAAGTTACTGAAAATCATATTGAAGTTTTTTTGATCTACTGTCTTATTAAGGATCTGCATGAATCTCAAAATTTTTAATAGTAATAGTACTGATTATCGTATTAATAGTAATAGTACTGCTGCTGTGATTGCTGTAACCTGTTTGTAAATAAGTCTTCCATACCATACAAGTGTCGAGACTGTTAAGAAAAATCTCAACCTAAATTCATGTGACTGTTTTTGCATACTATGCAAACTTTATAGACTGGGGGCGAGTGTCGTGCATTGTGATTGTTTAGCAGTACTATTAGTATGAACTCTCTATGTTGTTTTATGTAGTCACTTTTCAAATTGTCGCAACAGTCGTAGTTCTGTTTTCAGTCAATAAAAGCCTATGCTTATCAACCGAATGTTTTCCGATCTCTACTCAACTCCATAGCTTAGGCACGACAACCATCTCCTTTTTTCCACTTCAGGTCTTAACATGACATTTTAGACATTTATCGATACTATGCCATTTATTTGCATCTGGAGTTCGATTCTCCTCTCTCAGTGTTAAGGAGAGTTTGGAAGATGCAATTGACTTGATACTAGTAATACACTGATTAATAGTATCAGTGTAATAGTACTGATTTATTAAGGAAAATGAAAGATTTACCAAGATTATTGCTGGAATCAGGCTAATTTTATGGGAAATCAGTGGAATTATGAAACTTACCAGCGGGGATCTTGCTGTCTAAAATGTGTGCGCGATATTTTTGTAAGTTTTGTTCTGGAACCATTATGAAACAGCAAGAATTTTGCAACAGAAAAGGGCTGATTCATGAAGGATCTTACTGATTCATTTTGAGAAAAACTTGGTATTCCTTGCATATCTTGCATGATTTTCAAAGTTTGATACTGGAACCAGAACAAAATTCAGTATGAATCTTACCAAGATTTGCTGTGAAATTTCCCCTTGGGTATAGAAAGA
The DNA here is from genome assembly GCA_907163375.1 of Prostheceraeus crozeri. Taxonomy (NCBI): domain Eukaryota; kingdom Metazoa; phylum Platyhelminthes; order Polycladida; family Euryleptidae; genus Prostheceraeus; species Prostheceraeus crozeri. Next base: position 55,140 of record CAJQUW010007737.1, read on the forward strand.
AGGATCTACAGTGTATAATTTACAAAATATTGGCCCTTCCCTAAAACAATGTTTATATTTGCCGTCAAACTTTTGATTAATGGTCTATTTGGGTGAAATACCAACAAACTTCTTAAAAAAGTCAAGTTTTTATTTCTTAATTGCAATATCTATGACAAAGAATCAGACGTTGAGTAAAAATCAAGCCTTCATCAGAATCAGATTAAACCAACTGTGCATTTAGTTGAAATCAAAGCATATCGGTGCGCTCGATTTGAAGTTATACGGACTTGAATATAAATTACCGGTCATTTACCGATAAATTACCAGTAAATTACCGGTAATTTTTAAACACTATAGTTGATAGTAGAGAATTATGATTCCGAATTTCCTAGCTTCTGTATGAGGAGTCGTTGAAATAAGCAGCGGTGCCTATATCGTATACGCTTGACGATCGCTTAAAATTGTCTCCATTTAGGCCTGTCGCCAACAAAGTGATTGCTATTTATCGCTAGATCGAGAATGATGTTTTGTGATGGGAAAGTATGCTTAGGCCTACTAGCTTAATTTAAGCTGTGAAACGAGAAGCTGTATTTTGCAGGTTTTATAAGAAGAAAAAGTGATTTGTGATATCGATTCGTCGACAAATCCTCTATGACGATGGCATGCGATCCACCGATCATGTATCGATGAAATCAAGCGCCATCATCATTGCCTAAATTCTACTGAATTGTTGTGTGAAAAGCAGATGTTACAGGCTAGCTTAGGATAATGCAAAAATTTGGTAAAACCCTTTATTTTAGTCTGTGGTGACAATGCCGAAGTCGCCAATAGTACGAAGTCGCAAGGCTATAGTTTGCCACTGCGCCGTCGGATCACTGAACTATATTCACATAGGTATACAACATGAAGTGATTTCATTATGAGTAGAATATTAATTACTAATCCTTGTTTTCTCACAATGAATTCACATTATGTCCAACTTGGAAAATGCGATTTCAAGCGGCACGGCGCAGATTATCATCTAGGCGGTACATGGGACCATCCTTGCTCCGTGGCTTAAAACCCGGATAATTAGACTGGTATAGCATCTCGTTAAGTTTTTAGAAAATGAGAAACTGGATCACGAAGTAATTATACCACGCATTTTTAACTTCAAGTCTAATTCACTCTACTTTGCACTGTGACTGAACTTTTGCTTGATAGAGGCACGAGTTGACATCAAGACATTGACAGTTATGAAAAAGGATGAATTATTTGTTTCACATTTCAGCTCTAGTTATAGGCTTGAGTCCTATCATAAGAGGGCTCCGACAACACATCCCTGCATCCCTGTCTTCTTTTTACTGCACTCTTGGGAGAAAATGTAATTTATAATCGAAGCAACAATCACATCATTGCATTGTGAAATATGAAATGAATAAGCTTAACAGAAAACTATCAAAACAATGGTAAATAATATAATTTATTGAAATGATAAATACAAAGAGAGGTCAAGATTTCGGTGTCAATCAATCACGTCAACGTGAGGTACAAAAATCAACAAAATAATCATCTTCTGAACACCTGTATCAAACAAGAAATGCAGATTATCAAACCTTGATCATAAGCGACGATTACGATTGGTCTGCAACGTTTTACGTATCAAATTTTGATGATTATAAACAATCATAGAGGAAGATGCAAACATGGAGGGAAGAAGCTCTCCAGAATCCTCTGCGAATCCTGTGATCAATGGGAAGGGATGCAGGAAGTGCCATGGACGGGATAGAGGACCTACAAGATCAGTGGAAATCATCTGAGTTGATTGCACGGTTGATGGCAGGACGGATCTGCGGCAGTGGAAAATCTTCATCTCACGCAACCTGCAAAGAAATTGATTTCATTTACGCTTGAGCATTAGCTAGCTTATCCAGCCAGATTGTAGTAGGATTGACTCGAATTCCAATAATTAACATTAAATTAACTAAGTAACATTTAAATCAATACACGACAGAAATTGTGTCATTCGTTGACGTCTATTCCCTTTATTGAAGTCATCAAGTTGCTTTAAACCAGTGGTGGACAACGCGTGGCCCGCCACCGCTTCCCATTCCAGTGGAGGACTCCGACTCCGGGTAGCAAGTATATGAAGCCTAGTTTTTTGAAAAATTAATTAGTAACCTACGTCATAGATCATTATAGGCCTACTTGAACCTATATTTAGTGATCATTCCTGTATCAATTATCAATAATTTTCGATGAAAGTTGATAAAATGGCTCCCTACAGTTGAATGCATACACTCGGCTCCTCCCACCTTCTTAATGTGTGCTTCACACGGCTTTTCTCCAGTCTCTACTAGGCAGGAAAATCCCCGATCGTTCTTCAAAAAATATGAGTACACTTTCGATTTTAATATGCGCTTTAGAGGAGCCATCACACACGATTAACGTGAGGGTAAGAGGTAATGTTCTCAAACAAACTAATATTTCATTTTTGTCTCTGAGGTGACCTTTGGTGCGTATGTGTTATCGAGGCTAGGAAGGTTTGTCTTCTCTACTAAATCATCGAATGAAAAGACAATCCTTTTTTCACTATCACGAGTCATTCCATCAACTATTACAAGCTTTGCATGCACTGCTGTCCCTGTACTTTTGTTTGACGGAGAGAGTTGATATCTAGACGGTGACAGCTATGCACGAGGATAAATAATTTGTTTGTATTATATTTCGGGTCTAGTTATAGGTACTCCAACTCCGCATCCCTGATCTAAAGTGCAGCCCGGCGCACGTTATTTGAATCGATGATGTGAAAATGACTCACTCCGACTTCGTCCTTTTGGGGATTTAAGGGTGAGGGATCTCTTTAGAATTTGCAAAACCATAACAACTAAATGAGCAATATGATGGCACAAAAAACAAAAATTCACATTCGAATTGTCGAACCTTACTCCTTTAGTAATGAACATTTTCTCGTATACGCGCAAAGTGGTAATTCACCTGCATGAGTTTTATGCTAAGTCACATAGTATTATTCGATGCCCTGCTGAGTATCTTTCTCTACGTAATAAACCACGCCCCAATGACCTAGAAAGAGGCCTTGACTACTGCGAATGGAGGAATCCAACCACAAGATTTTGACAGGCCTACATTCTTTTCAAATATTCTTGCTGATATTTCATTGTATACTACTACACTTATGTATACTCGATTGGCATTAGCACACGACTACCATTTGTGTGGAGCCCATTTGGCGCGGTTTTTATGAAAGCCCAATATGTTTGGGTGACATATTTGCACGTATGTACACGTCGCATGATCAATTAATTGTAGAAAATCATCCAATTTGTTCTTGTGCGGCTTTCAGGCGGATAGTCCGCATTGCACTTACAGAACCGTTGTTTTTGGATGAAATAAGTTAATAATGTCGGTCGAAATAACCAAAAATGTCAAATTACTGCTTAATTACACAAAAGAAAGTCTTCCATGATTTGTTGTAGGCCTTTCGCTCTTCAATACTCACATGAATTGTAGAGAGTAGATGATGATTCCTTAATATTAAACAAATTAGTTTGCTTACAATACTGCTGTAAAACATTAGCATGCAAAAATTTTGTTATGTAATACGACCACTGCACAGTACGGTACAGCCGCCCCCAAATGTGCACTTCCAAAGTAACGGAATAAAAGAAATATTAAGTTTATACCAATTCCATTTAAAAATTGGTGGTCCCGTGAGCCTTTCGCGAGCCACTCCTTGTGGCCGCCATCCCAACTTGGTTGCCCACCCACATGATTTAAACAGAAGCATCTCGGAAGATGCGAGATGGTACACAAGTAAACCGGCAATGTAGCTCAATCCGCCAACTACTAAGCTAACAACACCACCATTGGAGGCCTTTGGTGATGCAGATTTCTGTCGAAAACAGACCTGTCGTCAGCAATCCATCACATTATCAGGAACGTGCTCATTAACGCTGAGTCTGATGGCTCAAGTTCGATGTCAGGCATAAGAATAATGCCAATGCACATCACAGGACACAAGTAATAGAATTGACATGTCTCAGCAGTGTTGCGATTCTTGGCGAAAGGGTAAAAAAAACGCGCAAGTCGAAAAAAACACGCGCACATGTATTTCCTTACAAATAAGCCAAAATGGCAACTACATGTATGATCGCTAATATTTGATGAAACGAATTTTTAAAAAGCTTAAATTTTCAGATCAGATAGTAAGAGCTTTGGCATGTTTTCAGGCACAAGTCAAATACACGCGAGCCTTAAGTGGTAGATGCATACGAGCAGTGCAGTGAGGCCTATAGGCTATCCATTGAACTGAGATGTTAATGAACCTAAATGATCTTTGATAGGCTATACATGTGGCTTATCTAGACACTGCATGTAATTTTAAATTTTGAAATCTTGATTTTGATATATTAGAACCAAAGTTTTCAATTATCAAAAATTAAAAATAGAATTCGAAAACTTAAAAAAAACGCGCAAAATGGATAAAAAAGGAAAAAAAACACGCTTACAACGCGCAAATTGTCAAAAAAAAAATGCGTGCGCGTGTAACAACCGCGCGAATCGCAACACTGATGCTCAGTTCTCCGTGAATTTGTGGCATTTGAAATCTTCCCAGGAAAATACAGATGTTTTGATAGAAACACTACAGATAGAAATAGAAATAGAAATATATTTTCCACCAATACAAAATCTGTACAAGGATCGTTACATTTACATATACTCGTAGATAAATACAGATATATACATTTATTACATTTTACAAAATACTGAAATATAATACAAATACAGATAAATACTGTAGAGCGTGGCGGGGCCAGAGCAACTGTGGGAGAGTAGGAAACCTAGCCCCGCTAACAAAAGTTCAGATTAAAATTACTACACATCAAAATCATTTACATTAATACATAATAGAACATATGATCCTAGATACTCTCACACAATGTATGTACAGCCAAACAACAGGTCAGTGATCTTCATACAAGATACATACATGAAAGTCCACATACACATATACTTACATAATCACATACTTGGGCTATTATATGCCAATTGTCCGGGATACAATATCAGGGTTGGAATAGCATTTGATATTTTCCATTCGCACAACCCTATCATCTCTCTTAGTTACCTCAGATATTGCAACTTTCGTTTCTGTTAGTATTTGCTGACTAGTATTTGTTTAAGCTTTTTTGAAACATATCATATTCTCTTATTTCTTTAATGCTACGAGGAAAGTAAATTCCATTCATCGCTGAGGCAAAGTCAATACTACGTGTGCCCTAAGCTTGTCTATAAATGGTATCCGGAGGTTAACTTTTATTTCTTAATGAGCTGCCACTCTGGGGTTTGTGGATGTTTCCAAGAAAATGCTGGATGATGTACGATGATGGTGTCTTGAATGTTTTTCTCATCAATTATGACACAAAAATTACCTTTGTTGGCAGAATCACATCCATATTGTAAACCATCGACAGGAATGTTCCGGTCGAAGGTTTTTATCTCTGACTATTTAACAGGTCAAAGTTTCACCACAGGTACAGATATTACTAAAGAACCAATATCTAACGACAGATTCATACAGACTTTCACTACAACCCGTTAGAAATTCTGTAACAGTTAGCCACAATTTCAACCCCTCATCATCGATCTCGTTGAAGTCGAGGCCTAGTGAAGACATCGCGAGATCGTCGAACCCGAAATTCGGCAATCAGCAAGTTGTGGTTTTCCACTACCGGTGGTAGCCTAACAGAATTGTACAAAAGCCCGCACGAACTCACTTGGGTGAATTGGACGGACGGAATATCCACGGCACATTGGAGAAGGAAGATCACGAACGGGTCGGCAGGGAGTGCAGGAGGAGAGGAAATGTCGGAGACGATGGCGACCACATGGCGTCGACACCAACCTTTAGATTCCGCCTCCTGACTTGAGTATTCTACTGTGAGAAGAGTTTCCAAACTAAAACAGCTGAAAAGATGAAATGAATTGTGTGATGCAAGGAATCACTCCCGTCATGGACTGGTGGATCTCAACCTCCATCGGGAAGAACGTCCGGTGAGACGGACACGGAAATCATTGCTGGCTCGCCCAATTTCAGCGGCACAGGTATCCTTTCGGGAAAGGATAGGAAGACCTTCCAAACGGCAGCGCTTCTTGTAATCCGATGATGCGGCCCGCATATTCGGATATCGTTTCGAAAATCCAGAACGAAGGGCTGATGACGTCACAGGAGGAAGAGTCAGAGGTAGAAAAGACGCAGAGAGAAGTCGGCAGATTTGCCACGAATTAAGGGGAGAAATCCCCGTCGGCAACAAGTGTTTCTCGACCCTCTTCTGATTCCACGAAGTCGTCTGCTGGTTGCAGATCAGTTCCAATATCAAGTGTCGGTAGCGAGGAACAAACCTCCAAGACGAATACTGTGACTGACCGTCCGTCAGACAAGAAGGGAAAATTTTGTTCCCATTCCAACCCAAACATCGAATATTCGCCATCCTGCAAGATGATTTCAATGAATTTCCTTTCTGCTTTACGAAATATTCTATATCATGTTACTTTCTAGACAATATAAGTAACATTACAGAAATAGTGTTTTATGATTAGTATCTGTAATACTCACCGAGAAGACAAAATTTTCCTTCAGTCTGAGGTTCTGTAAGAACTGTGATAGTTTTGAAGCAACCAGCGGTCTAACGTCAATATTTACATCAGTGCACGGGGTCCATACCATAGTTTGATGCCGGTTGAGTTTGCAGGAATAGGAGTGAGAAGAAGGGCGCAAGTTTGAGATTTCAATTTCTCGGGCATAACGGATTCGTCCAGTGTCATTTCCTTCCAATCGACTGAGTTCTCCCGAGCACCCATGTCACGCGGCCCAGGTCATCATTCTCGTCGACCACAGAGAAAGATGAGTGTCCGTCCGCACAGCCACCGGCAGATCTGAGATAAAATGATCAAATGTTGGAGATGAAGGCAGAGGGGAATTCGAGAGAATACAATTCCTTTTTTTTTAAAAATGGCCAACCTTGCCACTAGAGAGACACATACAACAATTTGAGACAATGAATCAATTACCTGCTAATTACATCCACAAAGCAATCAATTAATTGCAATTTACTTCATTATCACCATTTGATTAGACGATTTTGGATATTCGACATTGATATATCAATTAAACAAATTAGGCGATACAAGCACGTACTTTGCAAGACGCATAGAGGTTTGTCATCAATTAGGGAGATGAGTAGACTTATTACAGGGAAATATAGATGTAGTTCTTATTTGGATGTCATGGAATTTAATTACAGACTACGTTCATGCAGCATCTTTATAGTGAATATAATCAATTGTTGAGGCCATGTGATTGAATAATCTCACGTGCCTAAGATACCGTGCTTTCACACGTTCTGTAGAATCTTGAAAGCCATCAGCTTGTGTAATGAGATCTATTTAGTATTAAGTTCGAAGAAACCACTGTGAGGGTGCGAAGTTTTTCCTACGATGGTGAGTTGTGACGGCCTATCGATCAACTTTGCAATCAATCAGACAGCACAATTTAATTGCGACCAATTAATTTTCGACAACCCCAGCTATCTGAGGCACAACATTCATGGGGCCTACTTGTTTCATTATGAAATTACATCTATCCACTTCGACAGCACATCAAAATAGAAGTGATGAGTGAGTGAACACCCTGCAACAAAATGACCTCTACATCTTCTTGAACTTCTATCTGCATAGATATGCAGGCAAGGTTGTGTCAATTTCTTATCCTTCCTTGTGCTCGGCATTGATTTTCTACTTATCCTTACATCCTGCAACCTGGGCACCATCATCAAATTCTGATAAGATATGATGATAACGAGGTACACCCCATTCGTCCTGCTATTTGGCTTTTAAACGCATCATGCTCTTTGAACTGTTGGAATTTTCCTTCTTCTTCGAGAATTTCCATTGACTTTACTTAAAAAAATACTTCGACAAACGTTTTTCTCGATGTCTACTGTATACCTTTTTCCCTTTTCTGTTGTCACAAACAGTTGGCACGCCTGCAATTCGACTGTTCTCGACGGCTTTAGTTATCACGTGATCATTGCGCTGTGTGCGTGTTGTGGTAATTTTCAATTGACGGAATCTATTTTTGAAGTAGCTATTCTGCCACAGAGCGATGGTCTGTGTGCTCTAAGATGTTGAGTGCCAACCGAGAGAATTTATGGACCTTTTGCTTCCGCTATTGGACAAACTTTGAAGCATGTCTAACCTCTCTCGGGCCGCTTGGTCAACTCCGTCAAATCCACTGACTTAGTTAATTTCAAATAAAGTAATCAAAGATATCAGGCAGATAATTACCGTCTGCTTGACAGTTATCCTTACCAGGGGTGGGCCGCCCCACTTGGATCTGTGACACATTTTGTCACATTTCAAGATATTCACGATTTGTCACATTTTGTCACACATCGATGAGCGTTAATGTCACATTTCGTCACATGATGATGGAAAAACATATGTGCAAATTTTGACGACATAATGGATGAGCAGGAAATTAGCAAAGCTTTCGAATTTGCCTTTTTTTGCTGCTCTATTGATGAATGTATATCAAGCGGCGTTAATAATGGGACAAGATCGAGAAACCTTTAATTTATTATTACTACTCTTTTGTTCATATAAGGAGTTTCATGGAAATTGCCATTTAAGATATCCAACAGTTGCCCCGAGATTCGTGGGCAACAGCGTAAACAAACCATGGGGTAGAGACCTTAACAAAACCTTTATTTTTGTTTTAAGTGAAAAATAACACTCAAAAGTTTTGGTCTGTATTGCAACTATGACTATTTTTAATGTCTTGAATTCCTTTAGATCGTAAACAATACGCACGCATATCCGGAATAAAATTCAACAAAAATGAATTCACAGACGATATAAATTCGTACAAAAAAGAGCACTTTTACCCCGTAATTCTGTTTTCAGTGAAGAATGATCACACCGAGTTTTGTTACAATTGTTATTTTCCTTGGATTGTGTGAATTATCGGAACCTACAACTTCGCAAGTAGAAAACTGCGATCTGGAAATGACTAATCGAAAAACGCATGACCACATGGAATGAATGCTGCCATTGGGCCATCAAGCTCCAAAGTCAACTTTAAAACAACGCGAACTACATGTAGTAGGCATCACGAAGATTGCCTGGCGGAAGTGCAAGTCACCAATGGGAGCACACCGGAGAAACATATCTATCTTACACATTTTCGAGTAACAAATCAAAGTCAAAGAATAAAGTGAGTGTCGTTATTTCACTCAGACGAAGTTGATGCTCACTCTGTGAGTTTAAACCTCGAGTTTGTACTATGTCATACCACCACAAAAACAGTTCCTTCTGCCAAATTATTTTCGTGTTTATGTAAATTTGTTGTCACATCGGCCGGTGGGTCTCGCTTAGACCATCGGCCCCTCACCTCCACAACCCACCGCCCACATCGGGCAACCACCGGCCGGGCTGACTCACCCCTGCACACTGCCGCAAACCCAGTATACACTATCTCCGCCATAGCCAGCGTCCCGTGGCGGCCACCCATAATCGGCCCGCACCAAGCCCCGTCGGCTACACCAAACGTCCCCCCACAGACAGGACCACTCATGAAGGTTCACCATCACCCGACGTCGGCACGGCCCACCCGCACTCTCCCAACCTCCCCCCGCACCAGCGATTCACGGCCCCCTGCCACCATCGCACGTGTCAATCGGGGCCCATCACACAACAATTGACCATCAGCCCTCCCAGCCGGCCCATCCTCCGGCCCGACGAGTCTCATATATCGCCCACACAACACCCTTCACCCGTTGACCACATCGGCCCAACCAACCCGTTCCAGTCAATCCAGCCACCGCAGAAGCCAGACCACTAGCGGCGCCTCACGCCCTCCGGATCCGGCCACCCCACTAATCACCTCCTCCCTTTTACTTGTCATGGAGTCTTTAACTCCTTGTATTCCTACCTGACGACGAGGAGGGTAGGTTCACTCGAAAGCTCGCAAATTAATCATTTTACTTACATTTATACGATACCTCTTTCTCAAATGTATATCGAGAAAAACTTTTGCCGAGGTAATTTTTCAGTAAAATCATGCTTTTTCACTGTAGCATTTTTTTCTGAACTATTATCTGACAACATCTTCAATTTGTGAATTTGTTTTTCTGGTAATTTTAAATATGTAGAATACAGAAGTAGGTGCATGATCAACGATCATCCAGTTTTACTTAATGAGTGCCAGAAAAATGGATGTATTTTTACATATCATTAATCAATAAAAGCAACAATCATCACAATTAACAGCAGGTATGAGCAGCCTATATCTCCGGCTTCAAATAGGTCAGCGGCGGATGACTAGTATTAACAAACTTCTGCGCTGAGGAGCAGCTACTAAAATGGAAGACAATTGAAAACTTGCTACTTGTTAGTAATTGAAAATTCAAACTACTGGTGAAAAATTCGAAAATTATCAAATTTTAATAGTGAACACAAAACCTTCTGCGGAAATGCGTCTTCGTTTGGAGTTTAGATGTAGGACTGTAGATTGAAAAGGAGAAAAAAGAGAGATTTTTGTGGCGCTGCTGGTTTCTTGGATTCAGTTTGGAACCGGCTGGATATGAGAGGCTAAGGGAAAAGAGTATTATGCCGCCAGGGGAAAAAAGAAATAAAATACTGCTATGAGATTGACTAAGACAAATGAACGAAGATGTAAGAGTGATCTGATTTAACACTAATGAATATTCAATGAATAAAACTGTCAACATTTGCGCATCTCGGAAGCAATGATCAGTACATTCACACACTTTACTGCAGGTGTTCCCAAACTTTCCTTTGTAGAGGTCCGGATCAAAATTGAGCAGTGGGATCTGTCTGATTTTACACTAATGAGCATGTAAATTATAGCAAGAAACAATGTAAAGGAAAAAAAGAAAAGACATTGCAACAAATCGTGCAACATACCTCGAGGTAAATTTTGAAGCTTAAAGCATCATTTTATTTCACTCCAATATTTAGATTTTATGTAGGCTTTACAGTTGCTCAAACCTGAATGATGTACTCAATAATTCAATGTCACTGTTACGCAATGACGCTGACAAGTAACACTAACATTATTGAAAATCTAACAAGATATTTCGTCCATAAAACATAACAGATGCAAATTGAGTTAGTAGTTCTTTAAATGCGCTGCAATTTTAAATGCTTGGACACCAGCCGAGGTTAGTAAGAAATGTTTTGAAATTTCAAATTTAGTTAATACAGTGTGGTCTATTGCAAATTGCTGGCTGCATTTGCTCACACATTTCTTAAATGTATATGCTTGAATGCATTACTAAGGCTGAATTCACACTTCTATCAAGGTGATTATCATACAACTCAAAGATTGCGATACAATGTGACTGTCCTTGAGGTTCTGTCAGACACAGTGATGATTTCCAGGTAAATATTTTCATCTGAAGATTGAATTTCTTAGACGCCCATAACATCAATGAAAGCTTCTATCAAACTCATGATTTACGAGTGAGCTAATACAATTATATCGTAAAATTTTATCAGCAAAGTCTCTCATACAACTCGCGAGTCACTGTTTCCGTGGATTCAGAATTAAATAGACATATTGACAGATATTCGAAGGCGATGTCGAAATTTCAATCGCTCTTCAAGTCAAACTAATTCACATAAGACACAGAAGTTAAACTTAAACCATGACAAATAGAGAAAGCCCATGACGGGCAACAAAAACCAAACATTTATGAACAAGAAAGTTACAGGCAAGTAATAACTACATTTCAAATGAAATTAGAGAAATTAAGGGATCACCATATGTCGTTGATGCGGAAATAGTTCGTTAACCGGTGCTTAAAGTCATTTAATGTGGGAGAAGAAATTTCGAAGTACGTCAACTTATTCCCAATGCTAACCAATCACCTAGTAAAGAAATTGTTTTCGCTGAAATATTTATTGTTCTCTTAGAAAAGATCGTGTAGGGATTGGTTCGTGTCATGGATTTCGCACGGAAAAAGAAAATAATCCTCAAAATCAAATAGAACGAGACCATTTAACATTATACAAATATAATAATAATAATATCGCCAACCCAATCCCTGCCTCCTTTTGGAAAATGACGTCACAGAAAACGTTTTACATCTAAAGCTAATGTATTAATGTATACTAAATGGTTTTCCTAGGATTTATAGAAGCCAAATAGATCATTTTGTAACAATATTAAACTGTAAAAGTATATCAATAAGAGAGAAATCAAGAAAATGCATTTTTTACATAATATGATCTATAAGCGCAATGAAAGCGAGTTACATCGTGGAAATCCATGGATGTTTACATGATATTATATCCAATAATATGGCCCCTAAATCGCTTTACAAATACATGATTATAAAAATAAATATTACCTGAAAATAATAAATATCAAGCATTTTGTTATCAGAAAGTGCAGGTAGGGGTATAGGCCAAAATACTCAATTTCTTGCGATGGTTTGCAACTACATGGTAGAAATTAATATTTAGTCCGGTTGTGATTATCTTTTCCTATAAAAATTGGCATGCAAGGGTAATAATGGTCGTAGAATTGGAATCTGAAGTCAGATCTAACTATAAAATTCAAGAAGTAGGCCTACTTGGTAATGCTTGCCCAAAAAATCTCTCTTCATTATTTATCTAACCACCTGCCGCTCACTTTGTCCAAAATGCCTAATAATGAAGGAGTTACAGAAGTAGAAGATATATTATCATTCAACTTGAGATAAATATACACAGTCATCATTCAGATGCTCACAATACTGCTTTAGATAGGTGTTTGTCATAATCGCTATATTTCAGAAAATAATAGTTACATATTTTTTGCACCATCTCAACAAATCTCATAAAATTGCTTTTACTTAGGCAATCACAGTGAATGATTATCGGTAAAACAATTTATTTTCCAACAGAGATATTGTTTGATTGACCATTCGTGTCACTTTGCATAGTTTAAAGTAAAAAAAAAAAAATCATTCTGTAACAGCTGATTGAGTAGAATATTAAAATTGTTTATTTGCACTAAGTTTAAACAGTTGTTTCTAACGAAACACGTGGTTTGCTTCGCTGGGTTAATAGTGTGATTGTTTTAGTCCTGAGAAGGCAATGACTGTCTTGTCGTCGGTAGTGTAGCACCCACTTTCACACAATTCACATAATAAGGCAATTGACGTATTGTGGCTATGAAAGAATGAGGCGACTGACTTTATCATTCTGAATTGCATTTGACACCTTCACCAATGTTTGTTGATTAGTTGAGGCTTAATGAAGGGGAAACTTTCATACAAACTTTGTTGTGTGAAAGATAGCGGTACATCAACAAGACTGAAATGAGATTTTTAACCTCGACATAATTAGTTAATTGTCGTTGGCTACTAACATATATCGCTCTACCAACGACAATTAATATATATATTATGGATCTTTTCCGTTATACCCCCTCCGAATACTAGACCATCTAAACCCCCTCCCGCTGTCAGTCCTATAAAACTTGACTAACAAATCAGTTCTACAGAAAATTAAAATGTGTAAAGATTGCCTATCCTTCTGCCGATTTTGCAAGTCTCAAGTTGATCACATATGACGTCTTCCACGATCATAACGTAAGATTAACATTGCACATCATATCAGTCAGTGGTGTAGGATATGACAGATTCAACTAATTTGCTTCAATTTGCCTCAACGATCTCATCGCCTGAGATAGCCATCATTCTTAGAAATGAAGGCATCCTTCACCAGACTGAACTCTGACCAAATGGTCATGAAATAACCTCAAATGGTATAAGATGGCGATGCAACCGAAGAGACTGTCGCAATAAAATCGGCATACAATGAGATACTAGATTACAAGGTTAGAGTATGGAGCCAGTAATGAAAACTGTTTTCAGCATATTTTGGCAGAAATCATCTCCTTGCGTCCTCCTTCATAGAAGGAAAATACATTAAAGATACCGGTACTTTGGATTAAAGTTTTGTGTTTTATGAGTTGAGGGGGCATAATATTTTGATTTCAAGAGGATGCATAGGTGGAGGGGGTGTAACGGAAAAAATCCTATATTATTTGGTTTATGAACTTCTGATTCGAACTTCGGACAAATTGTCATATGTAATTTTGTAGCCTACATCAGTTTATAACATGCATATCCTTTCGTTGTTGTTATTTTGTGTGGAGGCATATTTAACGAGATATTAAATTATTTAGGCCTTTAATTTTTTTATTAGACTTACTGTACTAGCGAAAAAAAATCCGACCAAATTAATTATTTATCCAGGGGGGCCAGCCGATAGCCGGTTTCAAAATAATTACATTTCTGGAACACTTGTGCTGAGTGGCCGAAAAATTCGGCCAACCATCTACCACTTATTTCTGTTAATTTTTAGGTGTGATTAGGTAGCCTAACATACCGATACAAGTTGCTGTATGTACTGTACTAGAAATGTTTTGTTTCATCTTTAAATAGAAGCATTGTTTCATCTTTATTTATTGTTTAGTACTGCTACAAAACAAGTTATATAGTTTATCTTATTTTACTTAATTTTTCAGAAACCCGGGCATATCAGTTAATTACATGTATATTAATTAATTTTTGTAGGTGGCTGACCGATTACCGGTTTCAAATTAGTTAATTATTCCTCAAAAGTGCACATTGGCCGGTGGCCGTATTTTTCGCCAGTGCAAGTAAAATAGACGAGGAAAATTATGTGGAAGCGGTGTTGTTATATTTTACATTGATATATTGAATTAAAATATTTTTAAAATCTATTTTCCTTTTTTATTGTCTTGGTGTAGCCTACGGGCCTGAACGTAACGACAAATACCAAAATTAAGAGATAACTAGTCTAATTCATACACGTATATGATAAAGAACTTGTATGTAGTTTTGAGGTTATCGTCTCAAGAACCAAAATATTTGGTTTTCTAATGAAATCTATCACATTATTTAGTAATGATAGCTAACCTTAATGAAAGTTTACTTTCATGATGTTCGAATAGGTTGTGCGGCAGCGGCTTTACTCCGTGTGATCCGTTCCATTTAGTTTACCTGATCATATGACTAAATTTACACATTACATTTATTGTAAATAAATCAAGATCGATGAACGTTTGTTACGTGTATGTATTCGTTGATCAAATGCATGTGCATCTTGTAGACGTTAGCGTAACGCACTGAGATTAGTCCACTTAATTTCAATACTCGAAATGTTTAATTTCATATTATGATATTTTGACCGGGTGAATGGGTGAATTTTGTGAAGCACTTATCTTCCGTCTATCCTCATACCGACGTGGTCCTGTTTAAAATATCTGTGGAGCATCGGCGACGCATCAGGGGGGACTTTGTCCCCTCCACTTTTTGGAGAGGTGGTGTTTGTCTCCCTCACTTTTGAACGTGTCATCTCAAACAGGCTATTCATTCTTCATTTTCTGGCTCCTTCATCGCCATCGGATTGAGGGGATCAGACACAGCAGATCTGTTTTTTGTTTGTTTTGTTGCATTTTAGCTTAATTAATTTTTAAAAGGGCGAGTCCCAAGGGGGAACCGCCTGCCCAAATTTTTGTCGAATATTTCTTTAATTTACAAGTAGAATATTCATGTAAACATGTAACCTTAATATGAAAAATTGTCAAGACAACAGAAACGTGACCTTAACCTCTTCTCTATGGCATTAAAGGACTAAGGATTATTTCTTTCAAGACAGGAATATTCTTATCATTTTATGCATGTCTGATGTACAGTCAGTTTGAAACTTCAGCTAACAAGATGTCTGGGCTAGGCCCTAACTGTTCCCCCTGGACCGTTTTGTTTTTTAAAACAGTAATATTCTATATCATTTTAATGCATGTCAGATGTACAGTCAGTTTGAAACTCTCAGCTAACAAGATGTCTGGGCTAGGCCCATAACTGTTCCCCTGGCCGATTGTTTTTTAAAACAGGAATATTCTTATCATTTTATGCATGTCTGATGTACAGTCAGTTTGAAAACTTCAGCTAACAAGGATGTCTGGGCTAGGCCCTAACTGTTCCCCTGGCCGATTTGTTTTTTAAAACAGGAATATTCTTATCATTTTGAAAGTATCTTATCGAGAAATCTTCTTCGGATAAAAATCTAGCTTCTCTTCTGTCTGAAACTTAAGAGTGATAGATCAACGAGATCAATAATCGAAATGGACGGCTGAGTAAAATGATAAATTTTCTCTGTCGAAGGTATCAATCAGGCTCCTACAGCTCCAAAATATCATAAAAAGTAAACCTTTTCTATTCAGCAATATGATTGTTACTCTTTAAACCTAACTATTCTTTTTGCGTAATTTGTCATTATAGCAACAATATATAGCATAATGCTCACGTCAGGGAATTCGTTAAGAAATCAATATTTCGAAGCAGAGTGACCAATGCATACATATCCATGCAGATATGCCATTTAAAGGGTTATAAAACAGTATTCATATGGCTTTTAAGTTAAAGAAAACATTAAAACCCGTGTTGCACTTATAAGTATCGAAATATGTTAGCTATAAATGAATCGAACATTCCACTGTTTCAGTCATTACATGAAGGCGATATTAACTCTTTCAGGTACCAATGAACATGGGACGGTCGATCTGGATGAAGAGGAAGATGATGTCGCTGATGAAGAAGGACAAGAGGAGGATGTTCAGGTCGAAGAGGAAGAGGAAGATGTCCAGGTTGAAGACGAAGGACAAGATGAAGATGCTCAGGCTGAAGACGAAGGAGAAGATGAAGATTTTCGGGTTGAAGACGAAGGACAAGATGAAGATGCTCAGGCTGAAGACGAAGGAGAAGATGAAGATTTTCGGGTTGAAGACGAAGTAGAAGAAGTTGACAAAGACGAGGAGCTGGAAGTAGCGGTAGAAAAAGAAGCGAGGATGGAAGTGGTGTCAAATATCAAAAGGAAAAGAAGACACGATGAGGAGGACGAAGAGCCACCGCTACTCGAACGACTTCGACGACGCTCGAAGTCGAAAGCCATATTCGACTTGTAAGTATCCTTATCAGGGTGTTGACACAAATTCACGGATCGAAATGATAGGGACTTATGAATGTTTATTTTTTTACATCAATTCAAGTAAAACAAGGCATTTTATTGTCTTAACACTACAAGTTTTAAATAAGATGTTGTGTTGATTAACGGAAGTTGTGCCCGACATAGGGCCTGCTGAGGAGACCTGATAGGTCGAAATAGCTATCCAGGTCTGTTCCCATTTTTCGATTGAGGATGCCAATCCAATATTTAAAAAAATTTCTTCGACTAGTATTTCACATACATGAGATCTATACTAAAGTGTCAACAAAAACATTCATATACAAGAGGAATTAAAAAGCCATACATCGATCTTAGTTATTTCTTAGTTAAAGACTATATTTTAAAAAATACAATTGTGAATGAGGAATTGTTCGAAAAACGAAATCTAGATTTCTAAACAAGCGTCATACTACCTGGATCAGCAGTAACAAACTGTTTACCAACGAATGTTATTAAGCAAACGTCTCGGATCTCATTACCGAGTGATGACTGTGAGTGTTGTGTTGAAACTGTGTGTCGTTTTCTGTGACGTACAAATTTTACTAACAGATCAGAAAAATATCGTAGTAGATAATAAATAAATCGTTCTTTGTTGAAATATGAAATTAATGTACCAAATACCAAAAAACAAAGGACTTTTACAGTGACTATAAAGTGTTATCAATACCCTGTTTCATGCATCTTATAATGTGACTTCATTTTAACTAAGAGGACGGATAATGTGTTTCCAAATATGATTTCTTTTCTTTGCTCTCGACAACAAGATGGGAAATTTAACGATTCACTTAACATCATTTGCATTCCATATGATATCCGGTATTCTTTCCGTTTCACTATTCGTTCCGTATTCCGTTTCGCGCACTACTGGAAAATAGTAAACCGTAAAATCTATTGTTCAAAAACACACTTAAACCCCATCTCGCCAGAAATACTCAACACATTTATCAGTTAGGCTGTATTCAGCAGGAGATAATCGTAATAATGCTCAACAGTTCACTGACTTGGTAAATCATGTAAAAATTTGAATAAATACAAGTCACGAATTAATGGTTCGAATAAATATTTACGCTGTTCCCTATTGTCTTTCAGGTTGCGGCAGTGATTTGGATTCCTTGGTCGAAGTTGGTGCATAAAATAAAAAATAAAGTGATTAATGGAACATTTGTATTACAGTATTTTTATCTTTGGGTTACTTTGAGGCATTTGAATTTTTGATCATTGATAGATAGCCATGTTCTTTGGTCTCACTAAAAGAAATTATAAAAATGTAATTGTGTACCAATATGCATGTATGTTAGGTTCTACATCTAATAATTCGTTGAAAAAATGTATATGTATTTCCTAGTAGGTCCTACAATGCAGGGACGACGTATCGATGCAAGCTTTTTAAACTTGAATTTGAAACAGAAAAAAGATTATCCTAAATTTTTTTATACAAGGTTTAAATCTTCTTTGTTGAGGTAATAACCACAGTATAGTACCTAACTCACTAGATATAACTGGATATAAAACAAAAAGCACCGCGGGTACGAAACTTCAATATACACAGTCGAATTCACATCAATTGAAAATTAATTTTTTTATACTGGAGGTAATATGATAATCGTGTCTTCCACTCCGTTTTCTCATCATTTTTTTTTCTCTTCAGATGCATAAATGCATCATAGATGTAAGCCACAGCTACATAACAAAATTACTCTAAACAGCAATTTATCTGCAGTGAAGCAATAGCTATAAGGTATTCCTGAATTATACTCAGAAAACCTTAAGTTTAACGATGTTTACACTAGAGTTAAGAATTAATTATTTTCTATGATTGATGTGCGATTGGGTTTCTCATTAGGCTACAAATCCTAGCGGTTCTCGTATTACTCAATCGGTAGCCTGCGGTCTAAGCGTACATAAATTATAGGCCTAACGGTAGCTATTTTCTTAATAAAGTTTGTATTAATCAAGAATGGATTCGTTTTCTGATAGTATGGCCTATATTAATGCGAATTCAATTGAATCATGATTCCTATTTGTAATGATCGTTATGTCAAATATGTAATATCAATTTAATCTACACACGTGTGTGTGTGTATTGATGATTTGAAATTACATAACTTTACTTCAAGCTAACTATGAAATGAAAGTGATAGGCCCTATTAGACTAATTTTGCATATCATTTTGACATGTGGTGTTTTACCGGTATGCAAAATGCAACGCCACATAAGCTTATTTCAAGTAGGCCTGTATTACAGCACAACATCGCATAATGCCACTAGTTTGAAAATAATCAAACTACATAAGAATGCATAAATGAAAAAATAAGTTACTTAATCGTATCTACCATTTTTCAATGCATAAAATTCAATTTCCAACTTATATAGTAATAATAGAAGAAATATTTTCACATTTATTTACCTACATATGCAGGTTTAGGCTACATGTATCGACAAATTAATCACATGTTACAAAAACTCGCTACCCTGTGGGAACGCATCTTGCTAATATCAACAGATTATCTGGCGAGGTAGCGATTTTGTGGATAATTTTTTTAAAGGTTCATTTTCGTGTAAAAACTATCTCCGCATGTGAAAATGGTCATCATATATCCAAAAACATGTGTAAAATTAAAAAACGACAGGTGGCGAAAAAGTTGCTATAGTTAGTTGGTAGATATTTGTTTACTAATGCGAGCTGATTTTTCACCAACCGGCGAAATCGTGGATATTGTAGCAACTAATTAGTGGTAAGTAGTAATGTTCGTATATTACCTTCACATGAAAATGTATTGTGTTCTCAATCTGATCTGATAAAAAGGGATTTTTTTAATTCACGAAGGCTTAAACTAAAAAAGTATTTATCTTCCATAAATGTCACAGTAAATACTATGATATTATTCAAATATTTGTCATTGTTGTAAATTATTGAATGTCAAGAGATGTTATGAAAATTGATATAAGCGGATTCTCTCTATTCTTATCATAAAGAATGATAGTCTGCACTTAATTTCTTAGATTGATTAGCCATATGTGGGGATAGCGAGGAGTGAGGGAGAGAATAGAGCCTCGGCAATAGAGGCGGATTACTAAAGAAAATAAAGAGTGAAAGTCAAAAGTAGAAGGTGACATATAAGTGCAAATTGTCGCCGGCGAAACTTCGCCAGCGAATATCCCGCAAATATGACTGAACTTTAGCATGATATTCTGCAGTTGACATTCGCCAGTTTTTCGCAAGATTCGTTCCCACAGGGTATTATGGTAGGCCTATTTACTTAACAGTGTGCGACAGACCTTCATGGTTGAAGCATTACATGGTCGACTTATTCATTCTAAACACATGTAAAGTTGCCATTTAGAACATTTTGACACGGTCCTAGCTAGTGTCGGCAGAGTCGAATTATACCTACCTTTTACTATGAACGACTGATGAAAGTATGACAAAAAGTTACAGAATTATTATGCTTTATAAAAGCAGAAATTATTTTCTTTATGTCGAATTGCATTTTGGAGGCAGGGTGGTTAATTATTATTTTCTTTGCGGAGGCAGGGTGGCTATTTATTATCATTTTTATTGATAATTGTAGCCCGGAGGCAGTGTGGTTAGAACGGAGGCAAGGTGGTGGGCTAGGAGGCAAGGTGGTGAGATATTATTACACATCGGAGGCAAGGTGGTGAGATAGGAGGCAAGGTGGTGAATTAATCGGAGGCAGGGTGGTGAGATATTATTGTAATAAATAATAATAATAATAATGCTATATTTCAAATACTACATAGCGGTATTTGACAAAAAACAAACTCGCAACAATTCAAGAAAATGGTGAAAATCTTACAAATGACTGACTGTACAATCTTGATTTACGACGTAAAGGAAGTAAAGCTCTAGAATGTCTGGTGTTACAGGTTTCAGAGCGAATTTCAAAGAATTCGCTGAGAGGGTGTACTTCAATATTCTTGGAAACTTTCGTTATCAGTTTGATGCACGATTCGTCCAGTCTATTCCTCAGAGGAAGAACATTTTTGATATTGGCCCATCTGGCGGCAAGGCGATCAATTCGTTCGATCTTAGCGAGGTATTTCATAGGCAAATCACATATCACTGGCCAGCAAAAATTCAAATGACACATTACGAGGCCGTTGTAGGCTCGCCAGATAACATTACAGGTATTACAATTCACTTTCAACCTTTTTACACAGGAAAGACTCCTACAAATGTAGGAGACATTATGTAGACAAAGATCAATTTATATCTTAAGCGGAGGGATAACAACTTTCAAAGTTTCAGTTCATGCAAGCGAGTTTTATAGTCCAATTGTCACAGATCGCTGAATAATCGGCAAAATCGTTTTTGAATGTCTTCAATTTCATCTATTAACCCTTGCGGATATGGACACCACAAAATGCAGGAAAACTCAAGAATAGGACGTATGTAAACTTTGAACAATTTCAACAAAAATGTCTTGTCTCGAGTCACAAAACCCCTCTTAATGTGACCAAGCATTCGGTTTGAACGCAAAAAAACAGATGATGGGTAAACAACAAGCCGTGATGGTGAGGGTTTGATCCTGCCAGTTGACACTGTCGCATGCGAGTGACTCGTAGCTCAGTTGGCAGAGCGGCAGGTCTAGATAACCTGTGGTCGTAGGTTCGAGTCTTGCCAACCGCACATATTTTGCTCGTCAATTTGATAATCGTTTTTTTCTCGTGTAATTCTTATTGTTCACTATCTATTATTTCATTGTCTCAGTTACTAGTGTCAGTGTAATAGACGTCTTGCTGATTGTTTCTGTGTATTTCTTTCTCTCAGACAATCGCTTGAAAATTCGAAAAAAGACATTCACGAGAAAGAAAATTTTTGACTGGTTTTCGGACATCTCTAAAAGTGATTTTGTTTTATCACGAGGAAGTACGAGGTTGACTGCGCCATCGATAAAGATAACAGCAAATTGCAACCTTAACCAGTATCCGGTTTTGAGGCTCAATCATGTGCCAACCACGAGTTGAATACATATTCAGCGTAAACAAGTTCTATTATCATCAGACGAAGCTTCGCAAATGTCATGGAATATTTCTCTATTCATAGAAATTCGATTACTATTGCGCAAATAACATTACTGGAAAGAGAGTTGATGCTGGAGACAAAATTTGCATAGCAATGAGTTTAAGTGTACCCAAATCAGTATCTTCATATCTCTTATTTCTTCTTCTATGCAAGTGGTTCCAGAAAACAGTTATGAAGTATTTCATGTTAAAATTCCTTTCATTCACGATAATTCATTCTTTCTTGATGCTGCCTTAGACATCCGACAGTCGATAATAACAAAGGAATAGAATGGAATTGTTGTGACAACGGTACCTGAACGATGTCGGCTTCCAGTGGTAGGAAGATACTGGCAGATTATCGGTGTGCTTTGCTGAGATTCACGGTTACTGCATGGAGAAAAAGCTAACACTCGTAGTGACGAAATTACAGTGCAAATTATGTTGGCTAATTAGCTATCTCAGGACAAATAAAACATGAGCACCTGATTGTAAGATATAACACGGCAATCTGCCTATGGAATAGCTTGAATGACATACTTCAATCTCTGCATGTTCTGCAACGATAAAATCTTCACGATGAATCAATGAGTTGAGAGAATGAAATTTTCTACACGGTTTTATACTTTAGTGTGTACTTAAAAACAAGCATACTTTTCAAATACTGAACTCTTAATCCAACATCGTTATGAGGAAGCAGTTTGATGCATTTTTCTACGAAGGATAGGCTGAAAATTCAATTATAGCATATCCTAGTTTGATAGATATTTCGTTCACGGTCATTATTCTGGAATCGTGCGAGGTCAGGTGACGGTACTTCGCATTTTATCACTCGTGGTTCTAGATGTATCAATATAAGCATATATGAATTTCAATACATTAAGCAATATCATTATTACATTTCGTGTGCAATACATAATATTTCAGGATGTGATGGGACTCAGCCAGAGGGAATAATATTATTTCCACAACAAGCTTTTATCTTTCGTCAAAAAGCAGAAAATCGGATAAAAATTAAAAAAAATCACTGAAAACTGATGTACAATTTAGAAAGCAATTGCAATATCATTATTTGCATCTGTTGAAAAGTATTACATTGCCACTCTTCTCGATATAGGACAAGAGGAATTTCAAACTTATATTAATACAAAAATAAGAAAATTTACTTCTCAGATCTTCTAAATTGAAGTGAGATTAAAGGACATCCTTGAATTCAAAGACATTGTGGCATTGTCTTATTGTATTACAATGTGGAACATTCCTGGTAGCTCTCATTATGCGGCTTGCATGTCTTTCATAATTATGTGAATTTTGAACTCTACAACAGCGCGCAGTAACCCTGTTCAATATTCAGATTCTTCACGCTTACTGCAAAAATATTTTCGTCAAAGAACTTACTCGACTTGGGGCAGGAAAAAGGATTGATGCATCTCTTCCTCATTCTCTTCTTCCTTGGCACTGGAGAGGAGATGAAGCAGAGAGGAAACGCGCTCCTCAGTCAGGTAATTCCGGCCCAAATCAAGAGCGTAGCTGCTGTAACTGTTGATAGAAGGAAAACAAAACAGTCAGTCAAGAGAAAACTCATGGATGACACGGAATAATGATTTTCACGAGGATAACGAAGAGAAATATCATTTCCTGACTCTTCATTGCATGACAGCACACAACAGGGACACATTATCCATTACCATACGCTGATACAGATGAACAGAAAACTTTACGGAGGGAAGTCAGTTGTCAAACATTTCACACATCAGAATATATGGTTGTCTGGGTGAAGTGAAAGTGTTCAGACAATCGGTATGTTCGACTCATCATGACTAAGTCAGCATTACCCCTTACTGGGTGCTTGGGCGATGCTGCCACACCCATACTTTAATCTGGATGCCCTTCCTGATGACTTCCAATGACACTTGCGGGGCTCGACCTCTGGACCGAAAGATCGCTAGGCCAAGCACTTAACCACTGTGCCACGGAGACCACTTTCCAGAACGTCATACTGACGGCAATAAATCACGTATTCAAACATTTCATGATAAACTGATTATTAGGGCAGGCCAAGTATTACCAAGTTCTGCAAAGCTGTAGAATCCAATATTAGTAATACCCGTAAACATAGAGTATATTAGAAGAGTAGCGACTCAGTATTAATTAAATCCCCAATGTGCATGCAGTTTCGATTTCATTCAATGAACTCTTGTTGTGACTACTTGGGGTGCAGTAATGAGATTTGCAATTTTTCTACTGTTTTGGAGAAACACGGAATTTCCACGCTAGGTTGCTATCTCTTCAACACGCATTTAAAATCTTCTAATTCTGGTCTCTCATTGTTTGAGACGATCGCTATTACTCTCTTATCAATGCCTATGATTGCAGCCTGCGCGTATTGTCCAATTTTTCCAGGTGGCTATACAATAGGGACGATATCTGCATATTCTTTCCATTGATGCATGATCTCTCTCTCTCATATTAGTATTAATTATAGTTATCAAAATACATTTCTTGAAACAATATTGTCTCCATGTATCTAAATTTACTACGCTAGTTTTGATTATATTTATAGAAAGAAGGATCTACAGTGTATAATTTACAAAATATTGGCCCTTCCCTAAAACAATGTTTATATTTGCCGTCAAACTTTTGATTAATGGTCTATTTGGGTGAAATACCAACAAACTTCTTAAAAAAGTCAAGTTTTTATTTCTTAATTGCAATATCTATGACAAAGAATCAGACGTTGAGTAAAAATCAAGCCTTCATCAGAATCAGATTAAACCAACTGTGCATTTAGTTGAAATCAAAGCATATCGGTGCGCTCGATTTGAAGTTATACGGACTTGAATATAAATTACCGGTCATTTACCGATAAATTACCAGTAAATTACCGGTAATTTTTAAACACTATAGTTGATAGTAGAGAATTATGATTCCGAATTTCCTAGCTTCTGTATGAGGAGTCGTTGAAATAAGCAGCGGTGCCTATATCGTATACGCTTGACGATCGCTTAAAATTGTCTCCATTTAGGCCTGTCGCCAACAAAGTGATTGCTATTTATCGCTAGATCGAGAATGATGTTTTGTGATGGGAAAGTATGCTTAGGCCTACTAGCTTAATTTAAGCTGTGAAACGAGAAGCTGTATTTTGCAGGCATAAGAAGAAGAAGTGATTTGTGATATCGATTCGTCGACAAATCCTCTATGACGATGGCATGCGATCTACCGATCATGTATCGATGAAATCAAGCGCCATCATCATTGCCTAAATTCTACTGAATTGTTGTGTGAAAAGCAGATGTTACAGGCTAGCTTAGGATAATGCAAAAATTTGGTAAAACCCTTTATTTTAGTCTGTGGTGACAATGCCGAAGTCGCCAATAGTACGAAGTCGCAAGGCTATAGTTTGCCACTGCGCCGTCGGATCACTGAACTATATTCACATAGGTATACAACATGAAGTGATTTCATTATGAGTAGAATATTAATTACTAATCCTTGTTTTCTCACAATGAATTCACTTTATGTCCAACTTGGAAAATGCGATTTCAAGCGGCACGGCGCAGATTATCATCTAGGCGGTACATGGGACCATCCTTGCTCCGTGGCTTAAAACCCGGATAATTAGACTGTATAGCGTCTCGTTAAGTTTTTAGAAAATGAGAAACTGGATCACGAAGTAATTATACACGCATTTTTAACTTCAAGTCTAATTCACTCTACTTTGCACTGTGACTGAACTTTTGCTTGATAGAGGCACGAGTTGACATCAAGACATTGACAGTTATGAAAAAGGATGAATTATTTGTTTCACATTTCAGCTCTAGTTATAGGCTTGAGTCCTATCATAAGAGGGCTCCGACAACACATCCCTGCATCCCTGTCTTCTTTTTACTGCACTCTTGGGAGAAAATGTAATTTATAATCGAAGCAACAATCACATCATTGCATTGTGAAATATGAAATGAATAAGCTTAACAGAAAACTATCAAAACAATGGTAAATAATATAATTTATTGAAATGATAAATACAAAGAGAGGTCAAGATTTCGGTGTCAATCAATCACGTCAACGTGAGGTACAAAAATCAACAAAATAATCATCTTCTGAACACCTGTATCAAACAAGAAATGCAGATTATCAAACCTTGATCATAAGCGACGATTACTATTGGTCTGCAACGTTTTACGTATCAAATTTTGATGATTATAAACAATCATAGAGGAAGATGCAAACATGGGAGGGAAGAAGCTCTCCAGAATCCTCTGCGAATCCTGTGATCAATGGGAAGGGATGCAGGAAGTGCCATGACGGGATAGAGGACCTACAAGATCAATGGAAATCATCTGAGTTGATTGCACGGTTGATGGCAGGACGGATCTGCGGCAGTGGAAAATCTTCATCTCACGCAACCTGCAAAGAAATTGATTTCATTTACGCTTGAGCATTAGCTAGCTTATCCAGCCAGATTGTAGTAGGATTGACTCGAATTCCAATAATTAACATTAAATTAACTAAGTAACATTTAAATCAATACACGACAGAAATTGTGTCATTCGTTGACGTCTATTCCCTTTATTGAAGTCATCAAGTTGCTTTAAACCAGTGGTGGACAACGCGTGGCCCGCCACCGCTTCCCATTCCAGTGGAGGACTCCGACTCCGGGTAGCAAGTATATGAAGCCTAGTTTTTTGAAAAATTAATTAGTAACCTACGTCATAGATCATTATAGGCCTACTTGAACCTATATTTAGTGATCATTCCTGTATCAATTATCAATAATTTTCGATGAAAGTTGATAAAATGGCTCCCTACAGTTGAATGCATACGACTCGGCTCCTCCCACCTTCTTAATGTGTGCTTCACACGGCTTTTCTCCAGTCTCTACTAGGCAGGAAAATCCCCGATCGTTCTTCAAAAAATATGAGTACACTTTCGATTTTAATATGCGCTTTAGAGGAGCCATCACACACGATTAACGTGAGGGTAAGAGGTAATGTTCTCAAACAAACTAGTATTTCATTTTTGTCTCTGATGTGACCTTTGGTGCGTAGGTGTGATCGAGGCTAGGAAGGTTTGTCTTCTCTACTAAATCACCGAGTGAAAAGACAATCTTTTTTTCACTATCACGGTTCATTCCCTCAACTATTACAAGCTTTGCATGCACTGCTGTCCCTGTACTTTTGTTTGACGGAGAGAGTTGATATCTAGACGGTGACAGCTATGCACGAGGATAAATAATTTGTTTGTATTATATTTCGGGTCTAGTTATAGGTACTCCAACTCCGCATCCCTGATCTAAAGTGCAGCCCGCGCACGTTATTTGAATCGATGATGTGAAAATGACTCACTCCGACTTCGTCCTTTGGGATTTAAGGGTGAGGGATCTTCTTTAGAATTTGCAAAACCATTAACAACTAAATGAGCAATATGATGGCACAAAAAACAAAAATTCACATTCGAATTGTCGAACCTTACTCCTTTAGTAATGAACATTTTCTCGTATACGCGCAAAGTGGTAATCACCTGCATGAGTTTATGCTAAGTCACATAGTATTCGATGCCCTGCTGAGTATCTTTCTCTACGTAATAAACCACGCCTCAATGAACCTAGAAAGAGGCCTTGACTACTGCGAATGGAGGAATCCAACCACAAGATTTTGACAGGCCTACATTCTTTTCAAATATTCTTGCTGAATTTCATTTGTATACTACTACACTTATGTATACTCGATTGGCATTAGCACACGACTACCATTTGTGGAGCCCATGCGCGGTTTTTGAAAGCCGCATATGTTTGGGTGACATATTTGCACGTATGTACACGTCGCATGATCAATATTGTAGAAAAATCAATTTTGTCTTGTGCGGCTTTCAGGCGGATAGTCGCATTGCACTTACAGACCGTTGTTTTTGGATGAAATAAGTTAATAATGTCGGTCAAATAACCAAAAATGTCAAATTACTGCTTAATTACACAAAAGAAAGTCTTCCATGATTTGTTGTAGGCCTTTCGCTCTTCAATACTCACATGAATTGTAGAGAGTAGATGATGATTCCTTAATATTAAACAAATTAGTTGCGTACAATACTGCTGTATACATTAGCATGCAAAATTTTGTTATGTAATACGACCACTGCACGTACGGTACAGCCGCCCAAATGTGCACTTCAAAGTACGGAATAAAAGAATATTAAGTTTATACAATTCCCATTTAAAATTGGTGGCCCGTGAGCCCTTTCGCGAGCCACTCCTTGTGGCCGCCATCCCAACTTGGTTGCCCACCACTGATTTAAACAGAAGCATCGGAAGATGCGAGATGGACACAAGTACCGGCAATGTAGCTCAATCCGCCAACTACTAAGCTAACAACACCACCATTGGAGGCCTTTGGTGATGCAGATTTCTGTCGAAAACAGACCTGTCGTCAGCAATCCATCACA
The DNA here is from genome assembly GCA_907163375.1 of Prostheceraeus crozeri. Classification (NCBI taxonomy): domain Eukaryota; kingdom Metazoa; phylum Platyhelminthes; order Polycladida; family Euryleptidae; genus Prostheceraeus; species Prostheceraeus crozeri. Next base: position 83,691 of record CAJQUW010007737.1, read on the forward strand.
TTATCAGGGACGTGCTCATTAACGCTGAGTCTGATGGCTCAAGTTCGTTAGGATAAGAATAATGCCAATGCACATCACAGGACACAGTAATAGATGACATGCTCAGCAGTGTTGCGATTCTTGGCGTAGGGTAAAAAAAACGCGCAAGGTCGAAAAACACGCGCACATGTATTTCCTTACAAATAAGCCAAAATGGCAACTACATGTATGATCGCTAATATTTGATGAAACGAATTTTTAAAAAGCTTAAATTTTCAGATCAGATAGTAAGAGCTTTGGCATTTTTCAGGACAAGTCAAATACACGCGTGCCTTAAGTGGTAGATGCATACGAGCAGTGCAGTGGGCCTATAGGCTATCCATTGACTGAGATGTTAATGAACCTAAATGATCTTTGATAGGCTATACATGTGGCTTATCTAGAAACTGCATGTAATTTGAAATTTTGATATCTTGATTTTGATATTTTAGAACCAAAGTTTTCTATCAAAAATTAAAAATAGAAGTCGAAAACTTAAAAAAACGCGCAAAATGGATAAAAATGGAAAAAAACACGCTTACACGCGCAAATTGTCAAAAAAACGCGTGCGCGTGTAAACACGCGCGAATCGCAACACTGATGCTCAGTCTCCGTGAATGTGGCATTGAAATCTTCCCAGAAAATACGATGTTTTGATAGAAACACTACAGGATAGAAATAGAAATAGAAATATATTTTCCACCAATACAAAATCTGTACAAGGATCGTTACATTTACATATACTCGTAGATAAATACAGATATATACATTTATTACTTTTACAAAATACTAAATATAATACAAATACAGATAAATGTAGAGGTGGGCGGGGCCAGAGCACTGTGGGAGAGTAGGAACCTAGCCCCGCTAACAAAAGTTCAGATTAAAATTACTCACACATCAAAATCATTTACATTATACATATAAACATATATCCTAGATACTCTCACACAAGGTATGTACAGCCAAACAACAGGTCAGTGATCGTCATACAAGATACATACATGAAAGTCCACATACACATATACTTACAAATCACATACTTGGGCTATTATATGCCAATGTCCGGGATACAATATCAGGGTTGGAATAGCATTTGATATTTTCCATTCGCACACTATCATCTCTCTTAGTTACCTCAGATATTGGAACTTTCGTTTCTGTTAGTATTTGCTTACTAGTATTTGTTTAAGCTTTTTTTGGAACTTATCATATTCTCTTATTTCTTTAATGCTACGAGGAAGTAAATTCCATTCAATCGCTGAGGCAAAGTCAATACTACGTTGCCCTAAGCTTGTCCTATGAAATGGTATCCGGAGGTTAACTTTATTTCTTAATGAGCTGCCACTCTGGGGTTTGTGGATGTTTCCAAGAAAATGCTGGATGATGTACGAGATGGTGTCTTGAATGTTTTTCTCATCAATTATGACACAAAATTACCTTTGTTGGCAGAATCACATCCATATTGTAAACCATCGACAGGAATGTTCCGGTCGAAGGTTTTCTCTGACTATTTAACAGGTCAAAGTTTCACCACAGGTACAGATATTACTAAAGAACCAATATCTAACGACAGATTCATACAGATTTCACTACAACCCGTTAGAAATTCTGTAACAGTTAGCCACAATTTCAACCCCTCATCATCGATCTCGTTGAAGTCGAGGCCTAGTGAAGACATCGAGATCGTCGAACCCGAAATTCGGCAATCAGCAAGTTGGGTTTTCCACTATCCGGTGGTAGCCTAACAGAATTGACAAAAGCCCGCACGAACTCACTTGGGTGAATTGGACGGACGGAATATCACGGCACATTGGAGAAGGAAGATCAGCGAACGGGTCGGCAGGGAGTGCAGGAGGAGAGGAAATGTCGGAGACGATGGCGACCACATGGCGTCGACACCAACCTTTAGATTCCGCCTCCTGACTTGAGTATTCTACTGTGAGAAGAGTTTCCAAACTAACAGCTGAAAAGATGAAATGATTGTGGATGCAAGGAATCACTCCCGTCATGGACTGTGGATCTCACCTCCATCGGGAAGAACGTCCGGGGAGACGGACACGGAAATCATTGCTTGCTCGCCCATTTTCAGCGGCACAGGTATCCTTTCGGGAAAGGATAGAAGACCTTCCAAACGGCAGCGCTTCTTGTAATCCGATGAGCGGCCGCATATTCGGATATCGTTTCGAAAATCCAGACGAAGGGCTGTGACGTCACAGGAGGAAGAGTCAGAGGTAGAAAGACGCAGAGAGAAGTCGGCAGATTTGCCACGAATAAGGGAGAGAATCCCGTCGGCAACAAGTGTTTCTCGACCCTCTTCTGATTCCACGAAGTCGTCTGCTGGTTGCAGATCAGTTCCAATATCAAGTGTCGGTAGGCGAGGAACAACCTCAAGACGAATACGTGACTGACCGTCCATCAGACAAGAAGGGAAATTTTGTTCCCAGTCCAACCCAAACATCGAATATCGCCATCCTGCAAGATGTTCAATGAATTTCCTTTCTGCTTTACGAAATATTCTATATCATGTTACTTTCTAGACAATATAAGTAACATTACAGAAATAGTGTTTTATGATTAGTATCTGTAATACTCACCGAGAAGACAAAATTTTCCTTCAGTCTGAGGTTCTGTAAGAACTGTGATAGTTTTGAAGCAACCAGCGGCTAACGTCAATTTTACATCAGTGCACGGGGTCCATACCACAGTTGATGCCGGTTGAGTTGCAGGAATAGGAGTGAGAAGAAGGCGCAAGTTTGAGATTTCAATTTCTCGGCATAACGGATTCGTCAGTGTCATTTCCAATCGACTGAGTTCTCCCGACACCCATGTCACGGCCCAGGTCATCTCGTCGACCACAGAGAAAGATGAGTGTCCGTCCGCACAGCCACCGGCAGATCTGAGATAAAATGATCAAAATGTTGGAATGAAGGCAGAGGGGAATTCGAGAGAATACAATTCCTTTTTTTAAAATGGCCAACCTGCCACTAGAGAGACAATACAACAATTTGAGACAATGAATCAATTAGCTCTAATTACACCACAAAGCAATCAATTAATTGCAATTTATTTATTATCACCATTTGATTAGACAGATTTTGGATATTCGACATTGATATTTCAATTAAACAAATTAGGCGATACAAGCACGTACTTTGCAAGTCGCATAGAGGTTTGTCATCAATTAGGGAGATGAGTAGACTTATTACAGGGAAATATAGATGTATTCTTATTTGGATGTCATGGAATTTAATTACAGACTACGTTCATGCAGCATCTTTATAGTGAATATAATCAATTGTTGAGGCCATGTGATTGAATAATCTCACGTGCCTAGATACCGTGCTTTCACACGTTCTGTAGAATCTTGAAAGCCATCAGCTTGTGAATGAGATCTATTTAGTATTAAGTCGAAGAAACCACTGAGGGTGCGAAGTTTTTCCTACGATGGTGAGTTGTGACGCCTATCGATCAATTGCAATCAATCAGACACACAATTAATTGCGACCAATTAATTTTCGACAACCCCAGCTTCTGAGGCACAACATTCATGGGCCTACTTGTTTCATTATGAAATTACATCTATCCACTTCGACAGCACATCAAAATAGAAGTGATGAGTGAGTGAAACCCTGCAACAAATGACTCTACATCTTCTTGACTTCTATCTGCATAGATATGCAGGCAAGGTTGTGTCAATTTCTTATCCTTCCTTGTGCTCGGCATTGATTTTCTACTTATCCTTACATCCTGCAACTTGGCACCATCATCAAATTCTGATAAGATATGATGATAACAGGTACACCCATTCGTCCTGCTATTTGGCTTTTAAACGCATCATGCTCTTTGAACTGTTGATTTCCTTCTTCTTCGAGAATTTCCATTGACTTTACTTAAAAATACTTCGACAAACGTTTTTCTCGATCTACTGGTATACCTTTTCCCTTTTCTGTTGTCACAAACTGCAAAACAGTTGGCACGCCTGCAATTCGACTGTCTCGACGGCTTTAGTTATCACGTGATCATTGCGCTGTGTGCTGTGGTAATTTCAATTGACGGATCTATTTTTGAAGTAGCTATTCTGCCACAGAGCTTGGTCTGTGTGCTCTAAGATGTTGAGTGCCAACCGAGAGAATTTATGACTTTTGCTCCGCTATTGGACAAACTTGAAGCATGTCTAACCTCTCTCGCCGCTTGGTCAACTCCGTCAAATCCAGCTGACTTAGTTAATTTCAAATAAAGTAATCAAAGATATCAGGCAGATAATTACGTCTGTTGACAGTTATCCTTACCAGGGGTGGGCCGCCCCACTTGGATCTGTGACACATTTTGTCACATTTTGATATTCAAGATTTGTCACATTTTGTCACACATCGATGAGCGTTAATGTCACATTTCGTCACATGATGATGGAAACATATGTGCAAATTTTGACACATAATGATGTGCAGGAAATTAGCAGCTTTCGAAATTGCCTTTTTTTGCTGCTCTATTGATGAATGTATATCAAGCGGCGTTATAATGGGACAAGATCGAGAAACCTTTAATTTATTATTACTACTCTTTGTCATATAAGGAGTTTCATGGAAATTGCCATTTAAGATATCCAACAGTTGCCCCGAGATTCGTGGCAACAGCGAAACAAACCATGGGTAAGACCTTAACACCTTTATTTTTGTTTTAAGTGAAAAATTACACTCAAAAGTTTTGGTCTTATTGCAACTATGACTATTTTTAATGTCTTGAATTCCTTTAGATCGTAAACAATACGCACGCATTCGGAATAAATTCAACAAAATGAATTCACAGACGATATAAATTCGTACAAAAAAGAGCACTTTTACCCGTAATTCTGTTTTCAGTGAAGAAATATCACACCGAGTTTTGTTACAATTGTTATTTTCCTTGGATTGTGTGAATTATCGGAACTACAACTTCGCAAGGAAAACTGCGATCTGGAAATGACAATCGAAAAACGCATGGCCACATGGAATGAATGCTGCAATTGGGCCATCAAGCTCAAAGTCAACTTTAAAACAAGCGAACTACATGTAGTAGCATCACGATTTGCCTGGCGGAAGTGCAAGTCACCAATGGGAGCACGGAGAAACATATCTATCTTACATATTCCGAGTACAAATCAAAGTCAAAGAATAAAGTTGTCGTTATTTCACTCAGACGAAGTTGATGCTCCTATGTGAGTTTAAACCTCATTATACTACGTCACACCACCTAAAAACATTGCTTGTCAAATTATTTTCTGTTTATGTAAATTTGTCACATTTTGTCACATCGGCCCACCCCTGCCTTGCTTGTCATGGAGTCTTACTCATTATATTCCTACCTGACGACGAGTGATAGGTTCACTCGAAAGCTCGCAAATTATCATTTTACTTACATTTATACGATACTCTTTCTCAATGTATATCGAGAAAAACTTTTGCCGAGGTATTTTTCGGTAAAATCATGTTTTTCACTGTAGCAATTTTGCTGACTATTATCTGACAACATCTTCAGTTTGTGCTTTGTTTCTGGTAATTTAAATAGCAGAATACGTTAAGTAGGTACATGATCAACGATCATCCAGTTTTACTTAATGAGGCCAGAAAAATGTGTATTTTTACATATCATTATCAATAAAGCAACAATCATCACAATTAACAGCAGGTATGAGCAGCCTATATCTCCGGCTTCAAATAGTCAGCGCGGATGACTAGTATTACAAACTTCTGCGCTGAGGAGCAGCTACTAAAAGAAGACATTGAAACTTGCTACTTGTTAGTAATTGAAAATTCAACTACTGGTGAAAAATTGAAAATTATCAAATTTAATAGTGAACACAAACCTGCTGCGGAAATGCGTCTTCTTTGGAGTTAGATGAGGACTGTAGATGAAAGGAGAAGGAGATTTTGGCGCTGCTGGTTTCTTGGATTCAGTTTGAACCGGCTGGATATGAGAGGCTAAGGGGAAGAGTTTGATGCCGCTGAAAAGAAATAAAATACTGCTATGTGATTGAAGAAGACAAATGACGAAGATGTAAGAGTGATCTGATTAACAGTAATGAATATTCAATGAATAAACGGTTCAGCATTTGTGCATCTCGGTAGCAATGATCAGTACATTCACACACTTTACTGCAGGGGTTCCCAAACTTTCTTTGTAGAGGTCCGGATCAAAATTGAGCAGTGAGATCTGTCTGATTTTACACTAATGAACATGTAAATTATGCAAGAAACAATGTAATAGGGAATAAAGTAAAGACATTGCAACAAATCGTGCAACATGCTCGTGGCAATTTGAAGCTTAAGCATCATTTGATTTACTCTCCAATATTTTGATTTTATGTAGGCTTTACAGTTGTTCAAACCTGAATGATGTACTCAATAATTCAATGTCACTGTTACGCAATGACGCTGACAAGTAACACTAACATTATTGAAAATCTAACAAGATATTTCGTCCATAAAGCATAACAGCTGCAACTTGAGTTAGTAGTTCTTTAAATGCACTGCAATTTTAAATGCTTGGACACCAGCCGAGTAAGAAATGTTCTGAAAATTGAAATTTAGTTAATACAGTGTGGTCTATTGCAAATTGCAGCCTGCATTTGCTTACACATTTCTTAAATGTACGAGTATATACCTGAATACATTACTAAGGCTGAATTCACACTTCTAACAAGGTGATTATCATACAACTCAAAGATTGCGATACAGTGTGTCTGTCTTTGAGGTTCTGTCAGACACAGTGATGAGTTGCAGGTAAATATTTTCATCTGAAGATTGAATTTCTTAGACGCCCATAACATCAGTGGAAGCTTCTATCAAGCTCATGATTTACGAGTGAGCTAATATCAGCAAAGTCTCTCATACAACTCGCGAGTCACTGTTTCCGTGGATTCAGAATTAAATAGACATATTGACAGGTATTCGAAGGCGATGTCGAAATTTCAACCGCTCTTCAAGTCAAACTTGCCAGGAGTTTCTCTTTCAATTTGGAAACTTCCTTCCTTCCGTTTTTTTATTATTATCATCAATTCAATATCGAGTTATCTAGGTGGAGTCCTACTAGCCAGTAATGATGATGATAATATATTTGTCATACAGCATTCACATACGACACAGAAGTTAAACTTAAACCATGTCAAATAGAGAAAGCCCATGACGGGCAACAAAAACCAAACATTTATGAACAAGAAAGTTACAGGCAAGTAATAACTACATTTCAAATGAAATTAGAGAAATTAAGGGATCACCATATGTCGTTGATGCGGAAATAGTTCGTTAACCGGTGCTTAAAGTCATTTAATGTGGGAGAAGAAACTTCGACGTACGTCAACTTATTCCAATGCTTAACCACATCACTTGTAAAGAAATTGTTTTTCGCTGATATTTTTGTTCTCTTAGCAATGATCGTGTAGGGATTGGTTCGGCATTGATTTCGCACAGAAAATGAAAAATATTCCTCAAAATCAAGATGAACGAGACCATTTAACATTATGTAGACAAAGATCAATTTATATCTTAAGCGGAGGGATAACAACTTTCAAAGTTTCAGTTCATGCAAGCGAGTTTTATAGTCCAATTGTCACAGATCGCTGAATAATCGGCAAAATCGTCGTTGAATGTCTTCAATTTCATCTATTAACCCTTGCGGATATGGACACCACAAAATGCAGGAAAACTCAAGAATAGGACGTATGTAAACTTTGAACAATTTCAACAAAAATGTCTTGTCTCGAGTCACAAAACCCCTCTTAATGTGACCAAGCATTCGGTTTGAACGCAAAAAAACAGATGATGGGTAAACAACAAGCCGTGATGGTGAGGGTTTGATCCTGCCAGTTGACACTGTCGCATGCGAGTGACTCGTAGCTCAGTTGGCAGAGCGGCAGGTCTAGATAACCTGTGGTCGTAGGTTCGAGTCTTGCCAACCGCACATATTTTGCTCGTCAATTTGATAATCGTTTTTCTCGTGTAATTCTTATTGTTCACTATCTATTATTTCATTGTCTCAGTTACTAGTGTCAGTGTAATAGACGTCTTGCTGATTGTTTCTGTGTATTTCTTTCTCTCAGACAATCGCTTGAAAATTCGAAAAAAGACATTCACGAGAAAGAAATTTTTGACCTGGTTTTCGGACATCTCTAAAAGTGATTTTGTTTTATCACGAGGAAGTACGAGGTTGACTGCGCCATCGATAAAGATAACAGCAAATTGCAACCTTAACCAGTATCCGGTTTTGAGGCTCAATCATGTGCCAACCACGAGTTGAATACATATTCAGCGTAAACAAGTTCTATTATCATCAGACGAAGCTTCGCAAATGTCATGGAATATTTCTCTATTCATAGAAATTCGATTACTATTGCGCAAATAACATTACTGGAAAGAGAGTTGATGCTGGAGACAAAATTTGCATAGCAATGAGTCTAAGTGTACCCAAATCAGTATCTTCATATCTCTTATTTCTTCTTCTATGCAAGTGGTTCCAGAAAAGAGTTATGAAGTATTTCATGTTAAAATTCCTTTCATTCACGATAATTCATTCTTTCTTGATGCTGCCTTAGACATCCGACAGTCGATAATAACAAAGGAATAGAATGGAATTGTTATGAAAACGGTACCTAAACGATGTCGGCTTCCAGTGGTAGGAAGATACTGGCAGATTATCGGTGTGCTTTGCAGAGATTCACGGTTACTGCATGGAGAAAAAGCTAACACTCGTAGTGACGAAATTACAGTGCAAATTATGTTGGCTAATTAGCTATCTCAGGACAAATAAAACAAGAGCACCTGATTGTAAGATATAACACGGCAATCTGCCTATGGAATAGCTTGAATGACATACTTCAATCTCTGCATGTTCTGCAACGATAAAATCTTCACGATGAATCAATGAGTTGAGAGAATGAAATTTTCTACACGGTTTTATACCTTTAGTGTGTACTTAAAAACAAGCATACTTTCAAATACTGAACTCTTAATCCAACATCGTTATGAGGAAGCAGTTTGATGCATTTTTCTACGAAGGATAGGCTGAAAATTCAATTATAGCATATCCTAGTTTGATAGATATTTCGTTCACGTCATTATTCTGGGAATCGTGCGAGGTCAGGTGACGGTACTTCGCATTTTATCACTCGTGGTTCTAGATGTATCAATATAAGCATATATGAATTTCAATACATTAAGCAATATCATTATTACATTTCGTGTGCAATACATAATATTTCAGGATGTGATGGGACTCAGCCATAGGGAATAATATTATTTCCACAACAAGCTTTTATCTTTCGTCAAAAAGCAGAAAATCGGATAAAAATTAAAAAAAATCACTGAAAACTGATGTACAATTTAGAAAGCAATTGCAATATCATTATTTGCATCTGTTGAAAAGTATTACATTGCCACTCTTCTCGATATAGGACAAGAGGAATTTCAAACTTATATTAATACAAAAATAAGAAAATTTACTTCTCAGATCTTCTAAATTGAAGTGAGATTAAAGGACATCCTTGAATTCAAAGACATTGTGGCATTGTCTTATTGTATTACAATGTGGAACATTCCTGGTAGCTCTCATTATGCGGCTTGCATGTCTTTCATAATTATGTGAGTTTTGAACTCTACAACAGCGCGCAGTAACCCTGTTCAATATTCAGATTCTTCACGTTCACTGCAAAATTATTTTCGTCAAAGAACTTACTCGACTTGGGGCAGGAAAAAGGATTGATGCATCTCTTCCTCATTCTCTTCTTCCTTGGCACTGGAGAGGAGATGAAGCAGAGAGGAAACGCGCTCCTCAGTCAGGTAATTCCGGCCCAAATCAAGAGCGTAGCTGCTGTAACTGTTGATAGAAGGAAAACAAAACAGTCAGTCAAGAGAAAACTCATGGATGACACGGAATAATGATTTTCACGAGGATAACGAAGAGAAATATCATTTCTGACTCTTCATTGCATGACAGCACACAACAGGGACACATTATCCATTACCATACGCTGATACAGATGAACAGAAAACTTTACGGAGGGAAGTCAGTTGTCAAACATTTCACACATCAGAATATATGGTTGTCTGGGTGAAGTGAAAGTGTTCAGACAATCGGTATGTTAATCATGACTAAGTCACCATTACCCCTTACTGGGTGCTTGGGCGATGCTGCCACACCCATACTTTAATCTGGATGCCCTTCCTGATGACTTCCAATGACACTTGCGGGGCTCGACCTCTGGACCGAAAGATCGCTAGGCCAAGCACTTAACCACTGTGCCACGGAGACCACTTTCCAGAACGTCATATTGACGGCAATAAATCACGTATTCAAACATTTCATGATAAACTGATTATTAGGGCAGGCCAAGTATTACCAAGTTCTGCAAAGCTGTAGAATCCAATATTAGTAATACCCGTAAACATAGAGTATATTAGAAGAGTAGCGACTCAGTATTAATTAAATCCCCAATGTGCATGCAGTTTCGATTTCATTCAATGAACTCTTGTTGTGACTACTTGGGGTGCAGTAATGAGATTTGCAATTTTTCTACTGTTTTGGAGAAACACGGAATTGACTGACGACTGATCATGATAGTAATATACAGAAAAATACATATTATTTTACAGTTCCTCCGTATCATGATTACCTGGAGAGGTGATGCTTATTAAATTAGCTTCGACGGAAACTGATTTCACTCAGCCAGATAAATAGGAGATTTTTTCAGGAAATGTTTTGTCTGCAAATTATCCGACATCTCACCATACACGATTGCTGTAAGGGATGCTTTACAATTTCTTTACCCATTCATATAAGCTGTGTTGCACCACTTTCGCACGACCGTGTTCTGGAAGCTAATTCAAATAATCATTTCATTGACCGGTTGACCAGTTGTGTCAAAGTTGCTGCTACCAAGAATAAAAGAAGAAGAAATATATTTCAAGACATCGCCCAACCACCAGGTGATTGCTATTCGAAATAGTTGGTTTAAGAATATTGGGTGTAGCAGTTGATACGCTATACTGAAATGTCAAATTCCTTCGGAAAAGATTCTTGTCCGAAATCCAAAGCTGCGGTAAATGAATGCGCACTATAAGAAGCGCTATCAACAATCAAAACTTGTCACAGTAAGCTGTTGGATTCCTTAGAAAAGCTGAGTCTTCAGTTTACTACACTACGAATACTAGTTTGTCAGTTGAGCTCGAGCATAACATCTGTCATTTGATGAAATCCTTTATATCATAGAAAGAGCGATCTGAAGAATGATGTTTATGCATTTCATCAATCCTAGAGTTTCCGAATATGTTATAAACGAAACTGATACAAGCTAAGTCAGCATCTGTTTCTGTAGAAACATTGCACTTCATTAAAAAATTCCTGACAAAATGCTGTATTTTTATTGATAAATCACATTCTGCGAAATATTGAGAAGAGCTGCGAGGTAACAGCTTTTGAGTGATAATTTCTATGGATATTTGTTTTTTTATTTTGCAACGAAGAAGTTGCTTGTCTACTTGGGTTTGACGCAGTCTGTCGGGATAAAACATACATGCAAATTGCATTTTTATCAAGTACCATCTGAAACCCTGGTCTATAGGCGGGATTGTTATCTCAATATTGGTTAATTGATAAAATGCACTCCATGCGGAGTTTAATGAAAAGATAGCTAGATATTTTGAACAATTTTTCTACAAAGAATAGAAAGAGTAGTTCATAATACTTCTTCAAACAACGTTTTTTGTTTTCCCATCTTCTGCGTTGATGAACACCAAGTCCGTGCTTTCTGTTCTTGATGGGAGAACGTACAACATCACATGTGAGAAAGCTGGCTTTGAAAGATTCAAGTCTGCCATGCTAAATGCTTGACCTTGAGCGAGGCTTTCTAATTTAATTGCTGTTGCAAAGCAAGATATAATAGGAAATTGGCTTCTTTTAAACGATTGACTGGTCCGATTATGAAATGATGGTGAAAATATCTGTAAGAATTATCCGCGTCCGTCTGACGGCAAAACAGATCCAATTAAATCGCAAACATGGCCTTGAGCGCGAAAATTTGGGTTAGATACTGGGGATCTTATTTCTTAGCATCCTAAGGACGTCATCTGAAAAGCACGGTTGTACTTCCGAATGCTACTCGGGATGCATGCGTACAATGCCTCAGTGTTATAAAAGTGGGATGAATACAAATACATGAGGCCTGAAACAACATAATATTTCTAAACTTCAAACTATCATCCAAATCATTTGATGTATAGATGAACACTTTCAAAATCTTGGTTTTTAATTGGTTTCCAGAAAACCACACGGATTTCTAGAAAACCAAACCGCTTCTCTGGAAAACCTAAAGGATCTCTGGAAAACCAAATGGTTCTTTGGAAAACCAAACCGGTTCTCTGGAAAACCAAAAGGATCTCTGGAAAACCAAAAGGATCTCTGGAAAACCAAATGGTTCTCTGGAAAACCTAAAGGATCTCTGGAAAACCAAAAGGATCTCTGGAAAACCAAAAGGATCTCTGGAAAAACAAAATGGTTCTCTGGAAAAACAAAAGGATCTCTGGAAAACCAAATGGTTCTCTGGAAAGCCAAACTGGTTCTCTGGAAAACCAAATGGTTCTCTGGAAAGCCAGACTGGTTCTCTGGAAAAGCAAAAGGATCTCTGGAAAGCCAAAAGGATCTCTGGAAAACCGAATGGTTCTCTGGAAAACCAAAAGGATCTCTGGAAAACCAAATGGTTCTCTGGAAAACCAAAAGGATCTCTGGAAAGCCAAACTGGTTCTCTGGAAAACCAAAAGGATCTCTGGAAAACCAAATGGTTCTCTGGAAAACCAAAGGGTTTGACCAGTTTGATTTGCAATTATATTGGGCCAATCAGCAGATCAATTTTGATGCAAGAAGCAATCAATAAAAATTGCAACGTTTGACAGAAGCAGTCAAATGATTGCGACCAATTAATGGAAATGCAATTGATTTTTGATGAATCCTGGTAATTAGTGTTGTGAAAATCAAATTGGATTTTCTACATGTTTTTGCATGCGAAGGAGATCTAGTGACAGATCCCCGTTTGTGTAGAGCTGTAGACGGACATTCTTGTTAGTGATAAGAGAACCACTGACTTCCCAAAAATGACACACACTACTAACCTCAAGGGTGAACATGTGCGCTAGTGAACAGCAAAACTTTCAAACAAAATGCAAATTTCATCCCGAGTTGAACTCACTGGATAACTAATGACCACTGTTGACATCGCGTGGCTGCAATTGCCAATTCGTGAAGTTGCTCAACTTTGAGAGCAGTCCAGCCTTTCTCATCTTTTACTTTGGTTCGAGTACCACGGTTGAGTTGCAGGCCGTAGGCAGGAGCGGATTTGTGCAGAAAGGCCAACAGATCAATACCGCCCTCCTCTGTTTGGGCCAGGTCTCGGACGAGGCCGGCCATACGACGATAGAAAGCAGCTTTCCTGTTGAACTGCATCAATTCATAAAGTCGTCCAGCGACGGCATAACGCATGGAGGTATCTTCTCCTCCCGATACCTTGACACTTAACACATTCTGGAGGAATGTGGCAGCCTCTGATCGTCTCTGAAAGGAGATGGTGAGATAGAAAGTCATTGAGCATGAGATAATGAGTTATCAGGTGTTAGTCTAAAACACGAACATCAGGTACATGAAGAAAACCCCAAAATCTTTTGGAAACTGAATATTTACGCTCTTGAAGGGAAAAGCGCAGCGTCTACGGACCCGAGAAATTTCGTGCTTAAGTTGATCAAGTCTGGCGACATCTTTCTATCGATGACTGCATGAATCAAGATCAACTTTGCATCAATCATTTAGGAATAAGCTTAAGCCAAGAGGCAACGAAAATATTCAATTTCCAAACAAATTTCGAGTTTCTCTTACTACAAGCAGTCCGAAACATAGACATCAGACAATATCCGTTGTTTCTCATAAGACCTTATGCATACATCGGTCAGGACTAGAGAGTTTCCGGTAGATAATAGAATCAGATAGCTTCCTGTGCAAATGCTAGTCACGATTAGCACCTCTGAATGCTATCAGCAACCTGTAGGCTCCAAAAGAAACCAAAAAAGAAGGAAGGCATACGAAGTGGAGCGGAGATGTGGGGAATAGAGAAGACATCCAGAAAATATAGATATCGCTGAAATGAGGATGATCAGGGAAACGACCGGACCGGGAAAGATACCACCAGAAATACAAGAGAGACGACTGCTATAATACGACTACAATCCACCATTCGAAGAGGAGATGTCACAAAACAAATGCTGAGCTGGAAGATACAAGGCAACAGAAAGTCAGGAAGACAGAAGAGATGGTGAATGAATGCTTAAGGAAGAGGCAAGGTGCCGCAATGCTGCAGATCTCATCATGTGTAAGATGTGGACCAATTAGGGAGATTCAGGTGTGGACAATATCGAAAAGATGTAGGTCTAATAAAAATCAACGTTCTATTAGAAGAATTTTGACAAAAATGAAGTCATTTCAGGTTAATTTCAGCTGAACTCACAAGAATCGATGAAAGATGGTTGCATCCCTTTCCATGTATGAGAATTGACATTGGAAGCATGCTCTTATGCACGGATTTCTTGGGACTTACCGTCGATGTGGATGTACTTCTTTGCTTTCGACTGTAAAGTTGGTCCTACACGGGTTATTGATGGTTATGATCGCTATGGACAGTGATATCAGATGTCGGATAATAGCAAATATAATGACAAGACTGACATTGACGAAATCAGATGACAACATTGAAATATCACTACGGGAATCAAGACACATAGATTAACAGATACATGAAGCATGCGAATCAGCTCACAGTTTATTCTGGAGTTGATGCTATATCATAATGAATTGTTCCAGTCGTCTTTACATTCACTTCTGTAGTTTCATGTAGTCCGCAAGTGAAAACGGATTTTATCCCTTCAATATTAGCATTCAAGCGAGCCAAAGGTTCATTGAAATGAATCGATGGTTGCAAAACTTGAGAAAAAAGAGGAACTATGACATTTTTCGAACCCTCCGATTATTTCAAATGGACGTTTTGGTTTTCTGTTGCAAGAAGCGATAGTGCAAAGCATCCTATGTGATTGCACTTGGCTGATTTTATTTTCTGCACAACACCATTGAATGTGACGATGATCGCTAACGAGAGAAGAAGAGAACTAATCAGCCAAGTCAACTTCATTGCACAATATGCTCTGCATTATTGAGAAATTCGCATGAAATGTTTGCAGAAATCTAAACATCCACTGAGCCTCGCTACTCACTTCCAACTTTATTGCTAACAGTGAAACGTCAGTTTCCGGAACACAAATCAAAATCGGCATCAGTTCGGTTCGGATGCAGCTTCCTCCCTGAATCTGTCCGATTCGAACTACACAGGGATTGGGGACATCAATATGAAATAAACATTGATCTTTGAGGAAAGTAGGAAATTTAAGCACGCATAAACGCCCAGATGTCCAGCATTGCTGCCCAAAAATGCCCATGCTAATTATATTGTTCGTAAAAAAGATTGATTGAGACAAATAGCGGGTACTGATGCTACGATTACACATGAATGAACTGAGATCTACATTTCATCTTTCAGTTGACCGCATAGGCTGCCATAGATAAATTTCGTACAGTAATCAATTGCTTCCGGAGTACAGGTATTCAATTGTAAAACTTACAAACATTACAATTTTAAGAAACTGAGCATCGTCTTGACCTGTTAAACCTGTCGATGGAATCGTGCCAAAACAAAGCAACAAAATCATGTACGAAAAGAGTAAAAGACTATGAGGCCTAATGAATTTCAATACTTATTTCAATATGGATAGGGTCCATAAGGGGATAACAGACTGAAAAGAATCTTCAACAACAGTACCCGGAAAGTCACTTCTATCTAAATGTGCAATCGGTGCTGTCATATCCATACCAATTCCATATTCACTTGAGCAAATTACATTTTTTACTTTTGCTCTATGATTTATGACTGACGGTTGTTATTTGAATTCAAACGGGATTTCCTTTCAATTGTAGGCATATTCTATTTAATGTTTCTTGACAGAGACGGGAAAAATATGAATGTACTCATAGTCCTAAAATGTTAATCCCTTCAATCGCTGCGGCCCTGATTCAACTGAACTCGAAACTCAGATGCTTTTGATACATAGAATACATCATACACTGATGAACACTAAATACAACTTCTATTAAATACTTAGTCTCAATCAAAATGATGAACCAACTCATGGTACGTAGGGTAAATGATCAAAATGACGAAACATATAGTGAGTGCTCTGGCCGGTCTTGTTAATTCCGTTTCTTCACTGATTTCCTATGTCTGACACATCTTATCAGCCGTCTTCAACTTAGCACTTTATCTGATGCACCTCTGATTGTCGACAAAATAGATATCTTCTAAATGCTACATGTTTCAAGAACAACACTATCTCCCCAGAGCCTCGGAATTCTTTATTGCCGTGTCTCCAGTCTCAAGTTCCAAATTGTCAGCATAGCATCCTCTTCAGTGAGAGACAAATTCAGTTCGTAAAACGATCTGCATCCATTCCATCGTCACCGATAACTTCAAATCCATCGATGAATGACGCCTTCGTGCAGACATATAAATCATTTCCGACAGGTTGTCCCATCAACATCTTTCACTTGATTCTCTTTTGCATGTAGACCGCTTCATAATTCATCGCACAATGAAGAATGATTATCATTCTATCTTTTCTTATCACGTCAAATGCGATTATGACAAACTGACACCGGAAATATATTCGGTTGGTCTGTTGAGACAGTCAGATGAGGCACCCATGGGCCTCCTTATTCACAAATTATTAATGAAATCAATGATCATCCAATCATTTTGTATGATAACTTAATTAGCTGTAATGACTGCCAATTGTCATTTCTACTCGATTCATTTATTCGACTTCAGTAATTGACTCCTTGCAGTCGACTTCCTCGTTGTGCAGCTGTACATGTATGTGCGCGTAGTTGATCTGCACAATTGGAATTCAGGTTGACCTCAGAACAAACGATGAATGATGACTCGCCATCTTAAGAAAGGGATTGGAATATAAAAAGAATAAATTTGAAGTTTGTCAGATAACGGATGGGCCGATTATCATAAAACTTGCATATTCTTGGAGCTAATAACATCACTTTTCATTTCAGCACACGCGAAAATTAGGAACAAGTAGCAAAAGTTGTTGTGTTACACCGCAACACTGCTTTATCTCACTTAGAAGAGAATGTTCTAAATTTGTCAAAATTCCAAAAACATCGTGTCGTCTAAAGACGTATTGAAAGCCTGATTGAATGGTGATAATCTAAATTTTGAGCAGCTCCTACTGTGGAGATCATTGAGCAAAATGACTCAAATTACTCAATTTATGCATTGTATGGATATCCCACGAATTTATGAAAGATTTTATGCCGCGAATTTCATCAGAAAGACGTATTTCTACAAACTTTTACTAATTGTCCTCGGAAATTAGTCGGAAAACTAACTGTGTCAAACCGAACGTACCAAAAATCTATGTATATAGCTATCTATGTTACTGTCACTGTCTGTTCATGGATCCATGGTCAGTATCTAAGGTATAAATAAAGCTGTCATTTCATGGATTTTGAAGGTTTTTGATAGAAAACCCTCCACCTTTAACATAGAAGATTCTGGCTAAAACCCTCGACTTCTATAGTAAAGTTGTCGGAATTATCTGCCACCAAGGACAAATACAATGTAGACGTCCATGTCTGCCACAAACCTTCAAAAACCGTGAAATAGCACGCATTAAGTCTTCTGACCACATCTGACCGGAAATAACACAACCAATTCACATGGTGGTAAGCGTACGTCCCACTACAAAAGAATACGTCGGTCCGAAGTCGAAAACGAGCTCGTTCGGAGGAACAGAATGTCCGCATGGCCGATGGTCGGTACGACGTCAAAAACCGAAGCTTCATTATAAAAAAGACACCCCAGGCCTCCTACCTGCTATTTTGCAAGTACGATGTCAATGGAATTACATGAAAACGTCATTTTATCAAGAATTGAGTGTCACATATTTTCCCTTCCATATATGTTCCGACGTCTTTCTGGTGAGTCTTTTTGTAGTGGCCTGAAGTTGACTTTCTCTACACCCAGCCTGTCTTGTTTGAGAAGATGTTTTCTATAATTACTGCATTCTACTCTAAGTATTCTTAACTTCTCAACTTTTGGAAGAATACAACGTGAGAAGGAGCACAATATTTCACACTTCTTATTATCATACTATTTTTCATGCAGCTCCCTGCTCCTGAGACATTCACGCCTCCTCCCAGCCTCCTTATCTGAGACAATGACAGATACTTGACATGCTCTACCGGAGTTAAAATAAATGCAGTGTATTTACGCCATAAATAGAAACCGTTCTAAAAACAAAGCACTGAGGGATGCTTCCAATGTCCACAACTGGAACAACAGAATACAGGGAAAGTAATACAAATCAATGGGAATATGAAACTATTTACAATTCTCATTGCTTGAAAACTACGGCTCGTTTCTCATGAATGATTATTTAAATTTCCTTCTTGATTATACTGCATCTCGATTTTGTGGCACAGCACTTCTAGGCCAGTAGCCAGAACCAGTTTCTGCGGGGAACGAGGCAGAATATGAGACTTTCATGATGCACCCCTATGCCTACAGCGAATCTGCGCGTCTGCCGAGTTCTAGTTACTTCCTCTTCTTGTCAGATAGGATCACAGAAAGACACCTTTTAATCCAATGGGCAGATTGAAGTTTATGGCAAAAATGAAATGTTCTATGTTTTCTCTGAATAAGTCAGAAGCACTAAGTCTAGAGTCAAAAGTTTTGACATATAATGTCTTCAGGTCATTTTCTATCATGTTCATGCATCTCTGTCTATAAAGCTAGACACATCCAAATTTGGCAAGCTTCCTGATACAGGCAAATACAAGCAATTTAATCCACATCTAACCACATGCTCGTATACATCGCCGATCAGAAGCATGATAGCATCACATGCACATAATAGGAAATAACCTCAAGACATTCCATGTAAAAATTATAGCTCTAGACTTAATACTTTCCAGATGATAAGAGAAAACAAAGAAAATTTAATTTTAACCAAAAGCTGCGAACTTCGTCCCCATTGCATTAGCCTGTGTTTTTTTTTATCCTGTCAGACAAGAAGTTTCCCTGCAGAAACTCATTCTGGCTGCCGAACTATGAGGTGTACATCATTCTGTGAAAGTCTCATTGTTGGCCTCGTTCCCTGCAGGAACTCGTGCTGGCTACCGCACTATGATGTGTACATCATTCTGTGAAAGTCTCATTCTCAGCCTCGTTCCCTGCACAAACTCGTGCTGGCTACCGCACTATGAGATGTACATCATTCTGTGAAAGTCTCATTTTCGGTCTCGTTCCCTGCACAAACTCGTGCTGGCTGCCGGACTATGAGGTGTGCATCATTCTGTGAAAGTCTCATTGTCGGCCTCGTCCCCTGCACAAACTCGTGCTGGCTGCCGGACTATGAGGTGTGCATCATTCTGTGAAAGTCTCATTGTCGGCCTCGTCCCCTGCACAAACTCGTGCTGGCTACCGCACTATGAGGTGTACATCATTCTGTGAAAGTCTCATTTTCGGTCTCGTTCTCTGCAGAAACTCGCTATGGCTGCCGGACTATGAGGTGTACATCATTCTGTGAAAGTCTCATTTTCGGTCTCGTTCCCTGCACAAACTCGTGTTGGCTGCCGGACTATTATGAAAGATGACATCCGTCATTCAATAATCAGACAATCATCAGAAGATACCAGGACATTTCTATAAAGGCACACCCGCGCACATGTCTCTCGTGTAATTACAGACTGAAAGAATTCAATGCTATGTATCAATTTATACAGACATTGCGTAGATTATCCTTAATATCAGACAGTGTCATTTCTCTTTGAAAATGTCATGAAATTGGACTGTCAAATAATGGGAGCGGTAAGATCCCACACACAATCCTCAGTACAGTTGTGTCGTCGATGTAAGTTCTGCAAAACATCTCCCTCATCCAACTCGTCACACCCTCATTCATGTCACCATAGAAACGATATCTTTGATGAGGGATAAAATTGTTTTCACTTGCAACTTTGTTGCTATTGATATTTCAAAAAGTCAAGCATAAATATCCAACATCGATCAACATGCAGATGCACTCATTTATCTCCAGTCGCCGATGATTCTATTAACGTTACAAGTCCTGTGTACTTCAAATAGAAATGAAGCAGTTCAGAGCATCACTTCGTTCAGACAGGTTTTTTATTTAATCTGCAGCAAAGAAAGTGCTTCAAAAGCAATGCCTCAACAGATCTTAGTGTGTATATTTCTGAAGATGCATGAGCATATAGGTATCCCTTCGCTAAATGAGCACGCAGCACTTTTTACGCAAAAACAGTTCCGTTCTTGTAATTTCCATTCACGTGCGTGACACGACATTCAAATCATAGATATCTCATCCGATGCACGAGTAAAAAATTCAAAACATAGATATCTTGACCAACTTTGATATTCAAACTGCCTTGTGCGCGCAAGTAAAAGTCGGGTCATACTGGACTCGTACATGTGTGAGATAAGTTTACGACATGCAGATGCGGCCAACTATCCACTCGATGTAATTATTCATGACACTGCTCCATTCCATCCCTCTAATCAAGCTTTCAGTTGTGTTTGAGCTTGCGACCGAGTTTATATGAAATTTCGCGCCCAATGCAGTGTATTGAAAGTTCACATCTGAAGAAGCATTGCATTTCTGTGACAATTCTTTTCTTCATTTATCTGGGGAACTTAAGATCTGAATCGGGAGGGCAAATATGAAAGAAATAATACAGTTTTTACTTCTGTTTCACTGGGGGTGATTCAACCGATAAGACTCGGCATGTATAATCAAATCACTGTCAGTGAAAGCATCAGATGGTACAGTCGAAAACGGCATTTTATACTAATATCCCGGACAAACATTTTTTATCAATGTATTGCTAGATGCCTGTAACACAGATACATTGCACATGTGCACAAAACGTGTACAATATATATTTATCATGTACAAGTTCTTAGTACATTAGTTTCCATCTCATACTTTAGTGCAAGTGAATGTATTGATGTAGTTTCACATCGGAAAACTGCATTCTATTTCTATGTTTAGTTGATTTAGTACCTTTCATTCAATAATGATTTAAGTACATATGTCACATGGTTCATGAGATATTCAAAATGGTAAAACTTTGGTATTGCTAAATAAAAACAATTTGTATTTTGATAGGCAACAATTTGCTGACGCAAAGCACCAGCAAAATAGAAGGTAGAATAGACCGTGAGATGCCGGTGAATCTGTTGATTTCTGCGAAGGTTTGACGAGGGTCTATTCTACACCGTGAATACTACTTCGAACTTGACGTGTACTGAATATTATCGTATCACAAAACTGTATGGAAGGCTTGACACTTTTTCCTGGACATTCACACGGCGACAACTGCATGGCGAGTCAAGTGATGTGACTGGGACTGAAGTATGAAAATAAGACGGAATTTGAGTGCGAAGTGCTGACTCTTTGCACGCAAAATAGCATAAACAATCGGCGCTTGCTTTTTGAGTCATGAAAATGTCGCAAAAATAGAAAAATGCATTATTTATTTTTTCTCAAACGCTTTAATTGGAAATACGATGATTGATTGACCAATCTTCATCAGGAGTAGTATCATGAAAAGTGAAAAGTCAGAGGGTAACAAATCCATGCAATTTAAAACTACTAACCACTGAATTAGATTCACATGCGCGCGCTTTTGTTTCCTAGAAAGGAATAATTGTATGTGACCTTAATATATCGAAATGGCACTTCACAGAATTAGACAACTTGCTCCTTCTCGAATGGATCGCTTACTATTGGAAATGGCAAACAATAAGCTGTCAGCAGAGGACACCAGAGCCAGTGAGAGATGCGTGCGTGTTGTGATATCACTTCGCACACACCAAAACACACATCTTGGCTGACATTCGATTCAGTGTATGCACTATACAGTGAGAAATGCCGAGGAGAGGATGTGAAAAAATCAAGTGAACTAATTTTCGTACGCCTGCTACTTTCTTTAATAATTATCGGAAGGGCCAACATTATGGAGAAAACTTGTGCGCAATGATCTGAATTCTTCGAATCTGAAGGAATTTTGGCAATCGAAGCACTTTGCTGGAACTCACATTAATCCGCAAGCGACGCACGACTTTTTTTCCTATCTCTGTAAGGTATAGGGAATTCCTTTTTGTCCACTTAATAAGTTCCTCGATGTGCCCGCGATTTCGTATTAATCACACTTCTAGCAAACCGAAGCAGATAAACAAAATATTTAATTCTGTGCTACTAACAGTTTGAAAATATTCATTTGCACGTCACATGCATAAACTAGGTAGTCCAAGACATTCAATATCATAAATATAGCAATCACACTAATCATAAGAACGTTGGACATTTCGGTTCCCAGATCGATGACTTTTGGAAAACATGCTGCATATTAAGACCATAAGGTCAGTCAGTTATTAATTGGCTTATGAATTTCAGTTCTTCCACTTTTCGTTGTTACTAATTTCCTTTCCCTCAGTAATAAGGTTTTAACGTTGAAAACTCCCCATACAGGCTGGACGGTGGGCACATTGTCAGACTTTTCTGGAGCGTTGCGGTACTTTTAGTCCGAATGCCTTTCCTGCCGACTTCCAATGACACTTTCGGGGCTCGACCTCTGTAACTAAAGAACGCTAGGCCAAGCACTTAACCACTGTGCCACGGAGACCACAGTTCTCTCAGCAATGTCACCCTTAAATCTTCTTCCAAGTGTTGATGTTCTATACAGTGATAAGATAAGCATGTCATAAAGTCTATGCATGTCATGTGAAAATATTTTTAAACTGCTAAAAATAGTGTAAAATGGCATGGACTGGTTGTCTTCTAAATTATTCACTTGATTTTATGATATTACCATTGATGAAGATTGATCAATGTCTGTCATCGTATAACCAATTGAAACCATTTTTTTTATTTTTGTGACGTCTATCCGATCCGTCGCCTGGAGTCGCTTGGGAGAAAAATATTTTCTCAATGTATTAAATAAAAAATTGATGTGCAGCCCAATATAAGTTAGGAGTGTCCCTATCTCTTGCAGGATTTGAATCATGAAAATCCGGAAAGTATAAATCAACCGATTTCGACTGTACTTTCTTTCAAATTGAAAGGCCTTGCATTGCAGATACCTATCTTAAAGAGTGACACTAACACTGGCATTAGTGACGTTTCATTGTATACGTTCTACTGTAAAACTGGTTGAACAAAGACAAGCATTCAACCTCCAACGGATGACGAGTTGAATCGAAGAAAATATATTGAAGGATGACACCAATCAACACGAAAATGTTGTCATTTTGCATGTCAGAGTGAATATTTTGAGAAAATTAATTATAAGAATTGACTGTCGAATGAATTCATGAGTTAAAACAACAGAATTAGACTGTTCGGTCCTCAGTCGTCGCTTCCTAGAAAGGCAGAGTCATATCTGCCCCACTAGAGTCACAAGTGGCACACAGAACACACCGAAGTATGCCACACACTGTCGACGGTCTTTTTTAATAATGATCGGAAGGAACAACATTATCGAAAAAAACTTTTGTGCAAATGATCTGAATTCTTCGAATCTGAAGGAATCACGGCAATCGGAGCATTTTGAAGGAATACACAGCAACCCGCAAGCGGTGCACGACTATTTTTCTTATCTCTGAAAGGCACTGAAAATTTCTTTTTGTCGACTTAGTAAGTTCCTGTATGTGCCATCGTTTTGAATCTGTTTGCACTTCTAGCAAAGTTATCCGGTTAAACAATCTAATTCTGTGCTCGCATGCGATAATGAAATGGCACAAACCACACACGATCTGCGGTCAAACAATAAGTCGTCACTGAATAAGCAGTGAGCCTCAGACAGTAGTCAGTGGCGTGCGTGTCATGCACATCGAGTTCTTCATTCGGTCACAGTACCATTCATTGATAAATCCTACCAAGTAATGGAGTGAACTGAATTTCTCACGTCTACCAACTTTTAAACAAAGAATCTGACGGAACAACATTAACGAGAAATCTTGTGCGCAATGATCTGAATTCTTCGAATCTGAAGGAATCGTGGCAATCGAAGCATTTTGGAGGAATTTACAGCAATCCGCACGTGACACACGACTGTTTTTCCTATCATTTTCCTTGCCCATTTACTAAGTTCCAGTATGTGCCATCGATTTGAATTAGTCTTCACTTCTAGTAAACTGAAGGAGTTGAACAATCTAACTCTGTGATTAAAACTCATTCTCATAACATCTTCAAATCATGAGATTTATAATAACAGTCAGAGATGCAGTTAACACGCTAGACGGATGATTTTAACCAGCAGGTCAATTTCCACTGCCATGATAGAAAATATTGACAGATGTACAGGAAATGTAACGCCAAATAGGCATCCACCGAAGCAATAGCAACAGAAAGCAACGAGCGACGATATATCAATTACCTTGAAATCCTGCATGTCCTGAAATTGAGATTGTGATTCATCAATACTCATCTCGTAGGTTGAAATACTCCGTTTTCATTTACTTCTCAATGACTGAGGATTAACCAACTCAGCAATCTCTGAATGCTGCTCATTTTAGGCATATTCTATGTGCAAAATATTCTTTTGTATCATTGATTTCAAAGAATACGATAAAATGAATATTTAATATTCTACACTGTCGATGTGAGATTCGGATCCTTGGTGTGATTATGGCGTCAGAAATTAGACTAAGAAAGGCTGCCCTATCCAGGGATTGCAGCGATTCTAGAGAAGAACCACGTATCTGCAAACAGTCAGATGCTGTTGTCATTATGACTGATTTGTATATCATTTTGACACAATCATGAATACGCATCATCGCGTGACAACGCCCAAAAGGCCTACATTTTGACCGAAAACTTGCACAGTGCTAGAATAGAAGTATAGGTCCGCGTTGATCGGGCTTAACTACCGGTACTTCCATTTGCTCTTACCTATTACCAATAGTTGTGCTGCCTCCACTTGTGAAGCACGATATTCCAGACTGATACAGCAGTAGGGCATGTCAATTTCAAAATACTCTCTACTTGCTAAAGATGTAAAAATGTGTCTACTCGCACAGTTCCCACACCGCTATATGTAACGCTTTTTAACGTAAACGTATTTACAGACTCATTTTAGTATTACTTGAAAATGCACACAAGCCTATAATGTTAGAGAATGAATCATCAAGTTCTTCGTTTTTATTGCAATATTGGTGTTATCAAATCTCAAAGAAATGTTTCGGCTTTACGAACCCCGGTCATCAATTCCTTGTTGATATCCTGCATTTTCCAGAAATGTTAAATCATGAAATTGATTGGTAAATGAAATCTTACCTGTTGACGAATGAGAAGGCGGCAACACTTCAGTCCAGCTTCAAGGCAAACAACCGAAGCCATGGAATATTTCTTATATTGTTCAATCACCTCCTTGTACTTGGTGATCATCACGTGATGAGGCATACACAGTTTCGGGACATTTCCCGCATTTCCTTCTGTTCTATCTTGGTCGTTTTCTTCATCTTCTCCCATGTATTGCTGGTCGAGAAGACGTCGTGTCGCCTCAGAGAGCATACTTTCGTCCACACCAAGTCGTCCAACGTCCTCATGACGTCCAGGACGCGGACTTTGATTGGTGGCGCGCATGGCCGCGTGTACTGGATCTCCTGTGCCATAATGGATAACAGCAGAAGCTGCACACATGCCCTCCACGCATGCACCAACCCATAGCCAATCATTGGCAACTTTGAGAAGGTCAAGTGCAACATTATAATGTTCTAATGCAGCTCCAGGAAGACCACACAATAGCGACAAGTCTCCGACTCGCTTCCGTTGTCGACCCGTCTGTCTACGTTGAAATTGACGTCCGTCGCGACTTAAGCCGACCATTTCACGCTTCTCAAAAGGCGCGGTGAGAAGTGTAGAATTCTTCGAGTTCTGTTTTTGAAGGAAATTCAGACGTTGACTTTCCAGCAACCAAAATAGCACTATCATGAAGTCACGAACGCGAGAATGCAATGGGCCGAGATTAGGATCATCCGCGCGGCATCGCAAAAGATCTTTGGAACAGAAGGGAAGCAATTCGGAAAGACTATCAAACGAGACGTCTTCATCGGCTCCAAGATCCAACAGGACTAACAGACCGTCCACCAACGTCAGCATGAACTCTTCCTTAACAGCAGCATATGCCCGACAAGCAGATTCCAAGTCTTTCTGGTTGCGGAAACCAGCCACACAAATCAAACCCAGCACCTGGCGGTGCGCTTGAAATTCGCCCCAAGCATTGTTCTCGACTGAATGATAGCGGACAAAGCGAGCTTGTAAGGAGCGCGGGATCTCTTCATCTTGATGTCCTGGGATTGGCGTGAGTGAATGGTAAGTAGTCACCGCGTCGAATACATTAGTTAACCGATCAGCGTCTAACAATGATCCCAACGGCTTCAGCAAGATGAGAACCTTCCTGTGATCCTCAACGCTCTGAGCATAGTCCGGAATGCTCATCCCTGTAAAGGAAAACATATTTCATCACTTAGTATTCTTAACAAGCATGCAAGTTAGATGTGTCGTATGACAGTGATAAAATTTGACATACTCGTATACTCTGAGGGATGGTGTATTGGTTCAAAAGACATCAGGTTCTTCATTAATTTTATTGTGCATGAATGATCCTTCAAACAGAAGGCTTCGAGAGGCGCATTACATCCGAAAAATGAAACCAACCAATGACAAAATTGACTAAAAAGCTATGCGGTCTTTTTTTTCAAATTGAATTTTGTTCGCTGACATAATCTAAAAATTCTTATTTTCACGGCTGCAGATGTCCAATTCACACCTTTATGTATCTCACATACAATGCTGTTAACATTGCGTTCTGTCAGACTGTATTTCATTTTCACATGTAAGTATATGATTTCTTACCTTTTGTATTATTTATTCATTTCTATGCCATGTTTATTATCGTCAGTCAATTCAACGTGATACTATTGGCACTAGTAATCCGATACCATCTATTGCACAGCCCCACCCTTATTATTTACCCAACTCATGTAAAGCCTACGGGAAGCTGGCTAAGGCTTTTGGCTAAAATGAGGTTTTCTATGTTTTCTCTGAACAGCTGACTGAGCCCAGAGCCTCAATATATGAAGCTCAACACATGAATTCACATTTAGCAAGTCTCCAAATATCGGCAGACACAAAATTTTGGCCAATTTTAGCCACATTCTTGCATACATGGCCGATCAGCTGATAATAACACATACTCATATATATGATAGGAAATGAGATGAAGACATTTCATGCCAATAATTATGGATCTAGGCTTAGTGCTTCTCACTTAAGCACAGAAAATATTGTTTCACAGAAAACTTCAATCTGCGTTAACATGTGGTTTTCTTTGATCGTGTCTGACAAGAAGAGGAACCACATAGAATTCGGCCGATGTGCAGATTCGCAATAGCAAATGGGTGTACATCAGTCTGTGGAGGTCGCAATTTCGGCCTCGTTCCCCACAGTGTTCGCTCTGGCTACCTGATTATGACGAAATGCAGTTAAAAAGACAGTAATTCACAACTAAATTCAATAAGAACATTTCCTATCTGTTATGAACGCGTTAAAGTAAATCCATCCTTCACAGATCTAATAATTTCGTAAGTAATTCATTATCTTTTTCAAAACGGAAAAATCTTTGAATTATTCACCATTCAGTTCTGTATTTGCGTTATTTTGATAAATTGCCACAACTTAATTCCGTCAGCAAGAAATTTTACAGTAAAGCCAATCACTTCTTGAGAAACTAGTTGTTGGGAGCTAGTCGCAAAGTACACAAAACTGCATGCATATCCCAATAGGCAAATTATCAAACGTAAATGGGACATTTTCAGATAAATGGGCAACTCATGAATAGACTCAATCGGAAGTTAAGATCATCAATTTCAGTTTTACAGATCTGCAACAATACGACAGCACTGTGTCTACCTGCTTAGCAATGGAAGGCGGTAGTTTAGATTTTTGGTGTTTAAAGTGAAATTGAGTTTCAGAAAGTGGCTAATATGCGTTAATATGCAAGGATTCTTCAAACTCTGAAATTGCTGTCAACTTTAAGGAATTATTTAAGCACCACGTGAAGCGAAGCATTTAATCGATGTAAAGCTGAGAAATATTCCATCAACGCAGCTCTATTGTAATTGGATTGAAACAAATTTACTCGTGTGAATCGTCAAGATGTTTCTCACTCTTGGCGATGTTCTTTAGACAATGACTTCACGATAATGGCTCTAATTAAATTTGAGTATCTAAAGTTAGAAGTACCTGATAGCCAAAGATGAAGAAGGACCTACAGTAAATATGTTCATTCATTTGATTGCAAAGTCAGTTGCTATACATAATTCATTGTTAAAACTTATTGAGAAAGTTTAACCTACTGGTGAAAAGAGAAATTTACTTGTCACATCATCTTTCCAATGAGCGCAGTCATAAACATGCACAGAATTATGCATCCATGCATTGTATTATCGACTGTACTCCATGTACACGGATGGTTGGGTTTCCATCCCCGCTCGGATCGGGTCAAAACGCGAATCATGTGCGATATGTTTGCTAAATAACTCTAATACCCACAGGGAGCGCATAGTTAGTTCATTTTAATCATGTTTTATTTCCCAGTGGCTTTCAAATACGTTAGACATTCAATTTTCTTATTTATTTAGAATGTTTAATTATGAGCAATGAGCTTCCTATCAAAATTATCATTTATTTTAATAATACATTATTTTCTATTTTCTACTTTAGTCATAAATTCAAATGACTTGTTCATTATTGAACTTTGCGAATAGTCTTAGTACTACATTAATTTGAATTTTGAGAGTAGTAAGTGATTCCAAGCACCGCTTTGGCTCTCGTTATTCTGCAATGCGATAATGTACTATTATTATGAACCATTGTAGTTACACTTTGTTGAATCAGTGAAAGCCACATCTCATTTGTCATACAGGAATAACGGTTCCTGGTCAAATGGATTAAGTAGAATGACCAATAAAAATGCAGCTGATAATAAAATGCAAAATTGATGAGGATTACAAATGAATTTAAAAGCTCATTTTATGATACAATTTTCCTTTCTACCTACGGAATTAATATGATCCAGTTGCTCGTCATACAGGAAAGGCATTAAGGGTTGATCGGTTTGGAAGCGTGTGATGGTTGTAACATATTGACAATAAATCAAAAAACAGTGTTTCAGTTTTAGTCCGGCAGCCAGAACGAGTTTCTGCAGGGAACGAGGCCGAAAATGAGACTTTCACAGAATGATGAAGTGAAATGCCTATGCCCTATACCCCTATGCCTACTACGAATCGAATCGTCTGCCCATCTCTAGTGAGTTCCTCTTCTTGTCAGACAAGATCGAAGAAAAGCACATGTAAATCCAATGGGACGAAGATTAAAATTTTTAGCTAAAATGAAATTTTCTATGCTTTCTCTGATTAAACGAAAAGTATTGAGTCTAAAGTCATAATTTTTGGCCTGGAATGTCATCAGGTCATTTCCTTTCATCTTTATGCACTGTCTATAAAGCTAAACACATTTAGATTTGGCGAGCCTCTTAATGTCAGCAAACACAAACATGTTGACCCACTTTATCCACATTCAACCACATTCTCACATACATGGCCGATTAGATGCATGATAATAGCACATGCACATTATAGAAAATGACCTGAAGATATTTCATTAAAAATTATGACTCTAGACTCAATACTTTTTGTTTAATCAGAGAAAACATACAAAATTTCATTTTAGCTAAAAAATTTAATCTTCGTCCCATTGGATTAACATGTGCTTTTCTTTGATCTTGTCTGACAAGAAGAGGAACTCAGTAGAACTCGGCAGACGTGCAGATTCGCAGTAGGCATAGGATGCAAATCATTCTGTGAAAGTCTCAATTTTCGGCCTCGTTCCCTGCAGAAACTCGTTCTGGCTGCCGGACTATTTAGTGAGAGGGTTCTTAAGTGCTTTACTGATATTTTCGAAACACTTGACCAGTTTAAGATCAACTTCTTTGTAATATTTCTGCCAATTCTCAACAGAAGCCAAAAAGTACTACGTCACTGGCGAACTTTCACACCACCTTGCAGCACAGTGCGTTTGATGAAAACTCAAAGCTACGTAGTAATTTCACTAAAATTTCACTGAAACCACAAGTTAGACTGTCTTTGAAAAATATAATTCCAATATTATCTGGCTGTGAAAATAAAACACATATTGAAAGTTACTGTTCTACCCAAAACTGTATTGACTTCGAGAGTGCTTTCAAAGGAACGATGAATAACATGGAGTCCACAGGCAACTTCTGATGACGTCGCTTGATTTCTAAATCTGCCAGAATTCAAATTATCAGAACATAAAAACAGTTATAATATGCTGATGTATTTCTTTTATTACTCACAGCCTAATACTTTTCTAATATGTGAAAATTCGAATACAATTTGTTAACGCGCAGAAACTGTGCTACTACGGAATTCTTTTTAATACTGGAAGTTCAGAATTGAACAAAATTAACATTTTACTTGCAGATTGACAGGAAAGGTCTGTCGTAGTACATTGAATATCTAAAGAGAATGACAACTATTAAGTCAATACAAGATACCAACACCTTTGATTCCCCGACCGCAC
Source organism: Prostheceraeus crozeri (assembly GCA_907163375.1). Taxonomy (NCBI): domain Eukaryota; kingdom Metazoa; phylum Platyhelminthes; order Polycladida; family Euryleptidae; genus Prostheceraeus; species Prostheceraeus crozeri. The sequence goes on from CAJQUW010007737.1 coordinate 114,527, forward strand.
TCGCCCGACCTAGGAATCGAAACAAAGTCCGCGGTGGAGACGAGCTCGCACCTTCTTCACTAGGCCACGCTGACGGTTCAAAAGGAATTCGAGTGAAGCCAGAAGTCATCTCCAAGCGATATCTCGACAGCTTATTGTCTTATTATCATTGACAGAATGCTACCAGCATTCATGTTGTAGCGAGACAGTCAATCTATTGTCTGACGTAGTCGAATGACATGCTGATATGCTGTCTCGCTACAACATGAATGCTGATAGCATTCTGTCAATAAGAATAAGACAATAAGCTGTTGATATCGCTTGGAGATGACTTCTGGCTTCACTCGAATTCCCTTTGAACCGTCAGCGTGGCCTAGTGAAGAAGGTGCGAGCTCGTCTCCACCGCGGACTTCGGTTCAATTCCTGGGTCAGGCGAGTGCGGTCGGGGAATCAAAGGTGTTGGTATCTTGTATTGACTTAATAGTTGTCATTCTCTTTAGATATCTAATTTACTAGCATATATTCAGGAATGTAGAGATAATCATGAATAGAAGGGATGACAACCAGATGATGGTGCAGTATCCCTCAAACAATACGTCATTGTGCGCCAATGTTCAACCGTGTAATGATTTCATCTCGTCATTCGTGGCGCGGAAGGTGTATTCATCTTGTCATGATTGAAGATTTGATCAGGCGAGAAATGCAGAGATTCATGAATGCTGATGTGATTTAAAGACGAAACTTGTCTGTCTATTCTATAATTAGAGGCAAAGTTAGGTGACAGACAGTTGATATTTTCGCTGTGAGAGAAAATTCGAATTCATGTGAATTCTGATTACCGTTTGTTCATGCTCGGTCAACGAGACAAGTTTTCAAAGGAAATATGATGAAACAGAAAACGGCAGAAATGATAAAGTCAACTTTTTATGAAAGAGATAATTCAGTAAAGTTATTAGAACAGCCGCCAAACTGTACTCAACTTCATCATGACAGAAATTGCATTCAGGTCTCAACTCTATATGAATTGGAATCGAATAAATAATGTAGATAGAAGATTATCTATCTAGGCCTATCACATGCAAGATAACAGCATATCCCCAATAAAATATATCTGTTACTAAATTGGTAGCAGTAGTGAAGTGCATATATTTCATGAAAAATAAAAATCATTCAATACAAATGCTAATACAAATAACGGATAGTAAAGCGTGACATTTACATACAAATAAAGTTGCAGTTACTCAAGAGTTCAATCTCAGCGTTGGAAGGACATATTGTAGTCAAGACAAGCTTTTATAAAAAATGCGTTGCTTCTTCTAGCGGTGCGAAAAGCGTCTATGGCAAAGTGTCTTGAAAAATGCAGACGACGAGGAACAATTTATCAAAGGATGAAGTGGGTTTTCACATTTCAGTAAAAAAGAAAAAATTAACTTGGTGAACAGGTCACCAATATCGCACAATATGTTACACTTACATTTGAATCCGCAGATAATATGGTGAGCACGTTTCGTAATGCGACGAATCTTAGATTCGTTGAAATCAACCAGTCCACTTAGTATGATCTCATTAACTCTTAGGTTGGCTTGGTCTGTATCACATCCCATGATATTTGAGTTGAAATTTCATGTATTGTACATACATGGAATTATTTGTATACGAACAATATATGCAATAAAGCAAAATCAAAAACATTTGTGTTCAATGTGCAAACACATGCAGATAGGCAATAATGCATGGAATTTCATGAGGTCATACTAATCTAACAACTTTCAACGCCAATCAACTCAAGAACAGAACAGGATGACTACAGCGAATTTTATATAATTAAGCACTAGATAGCAGAGTACTTTCCTTTCTTCAAGGGTAATAATAAACTGCTCTATCTGATTTAAAGCATGCTTGCAATTAGAAAGTAGTGGAAAATAGAATTTGGCTACCTAAAAATATCCATGATGTTATATGTGATATCTTTCAGGAGTAGATAGACAATAAATAAATCTCTTTTTCACTTTGTGTGGGAGTGAAAAGATATCTCTTTCATATAAACTGCCGCGAGGAAAAATCAACCTTTCAGTCCCACGGGATTACGAAGCTAACTTTTCCTCCCGCAATTAACTTTTCCTGCGTAAGCTCCAATGCAAAAAAATCATAGAGGTCAATAAACAAGTTATGATTACTTAGAGACTACCAAGATATCGATATAGTCCCTGGATTAGCTGATTCATAGATTTCTAATGAACGATATAGACATCCAAAAGTCACAAAATGAAAAGCTACATTCTTTCGAAAGGAAATAGCCGTTTGTTCCCTTTAGTCCGGGAGCTGACACTTTCTTCCTAAATTCGCGCGCAAAGGGCTTAATAGCATGAATTTGTAGATCTTGAAACGCTGAATGCAAAAATCAAATTCTTAAGTGTCACAGCCAGTCGCTTTTGGTTATAGGTAAGGTTAAAGGATTCCCATTGGAATTCAATGGTAAAATTCAAGAAATATCTATGGATTGTAAAACACTTGGCAATTTTCGTACATTTTCTTTTGCAGAAAAGAAACTATTTATAAGAATGCCATGAAATTTGAAACATGATTGAGTTCAGAACATCAACTTCGATATAGAAGTTGAAGTGAGTCACATAATTCAGTATTTGATGTCTGAGAGCCTCTAGAAAACGAATAATTTTCAAGTTTTGACTTAATTTTGGTGATTTTACTTACTTAGCTTACTTAGTTAGACAGCTATGAGTGATATATCATCACACTGTTCATTTCTTACTTATAATTCTTTCATCATCTCCATTTCTTTATCTTTATGCTTCTTACTTCTGCTGAGGGACACATTTGGTTCATAGACTCGCTCCATTCCCTCAAAATACGATTCAAAATTGTCACGTTTATTTCTGAAGCATTCATCAGACGGACTTCAAATTTGAACTACTTCGCGTGCTCATCAGATCAAATCCGTATATGGAGGTGACAAAAGTCAGAAATTGGATACACGTAGAATGACATTTCATTTAATAGTACACAACAGACAATAACAAGCTATGTCAACAAATTCGGCAGCTGAGCGATCGATATCTCACTTCGCAAAACATCCTCATAGATAAAGTGTACTCCTCAACTAGACGTCAATTTCTTAACACGCCCATCATGATATCCGTTGACTGAAGCAGCTGCAGTTTAATAATGTGAAAACGGGAGAGACGACAATGCGCTTATCCGTAATGGTTCACCAAACAATCAACAAACCAAAATTCACACAAGAAATTGAGCATGCCATAAGCCAGACACGAAATAGGCAAAGATTGACATTCAGATTCCTGCTCGATTGACTTTAAGAAATAGCGAATACAAGATTTCCAAAAATTTATAGAGAAAATCGCTTTGTAGGATTATGTTACCTCTAAAAGAAGAGATAATGTTTACGCTTGAGGTATTATCCAAGCTAAAATATCTCTGGTTGAAATATTTTGCGAAATTTATCTTTATAAGTTAAGTAAAAGATTCCGCATATTTCATGTATTTCAAGTAACGAGCAATTCATTTGCAAACTAAAATGCCATTTTAAACTCATTGATCACACATGTACATGAAATAATTTATTAGTCTGAATGCAATATGTACGAACACATGCACAGACTTTTGTCAATTACTCATGAAGTTGACTACAATTACATCTCTATCAATGTAATTGATTACAATTGCAAATTATTCCGTTTTTCTTCAATTACATTTCAATTAGCATTTTACGATTACTTTAGATAACTCTTGGTTTAATTTAGGTTTCAACAAGACGCATCGCATCAAATTTCTTTCAAAAGTAGTATCGTATCACATTGTCGTATTAGTAGGAGCTATTGTAACGCATTATCGACGAGGAGAATAATACGGCATGTTGAAAGAATTTTTAACGGTACTGACTGAAGTGTAATTGCAATTACCTCTCAATTACATGGCTAAAAATTTAATTGACTACAACTACAAATTTCTCATCAGAAGTTGTAATTGATAACAATTACTAATTACAACACAAGTCTGTGACATATTTTGTACAATACAGTCATCTGTAGTTTCTGTACAGTAACACAAGACCTAGAAAAGCAGACAGACATAAATATAAAGTAGCTCTGAGAAAAGCCCTTTGTAAGCTTGTGTAGTTAACAGTTTCAGACGAGAGGTGATTCATGATAGATGAAAAATTTTGATAGTCTCCTGTGATATAGGCTCGTAGGAGTAAAAAATTTTTAGTTCAAAATGTAACAGAGGGACAGACGCAGTCACAGTCTCAGTGCCTGATGAAAATTATGCTGAATTTCTTGTATACTTTGTATATATTTTTTTAGCAATATATAGTAAAATGGTTTTGTGGTCACATCACAGAGAGTGCATTATATTTCTCTGATTTATGATTGACTAAATAATTCGATTTCATGATTCCCTACTTTTCGTGATAAAATGAAGTACAGTACTAAAAAACCATAAAATCGAGTTATCCTATCAACTGTGCTCACCTTGCTCACCTTGGCCGGGCTCGATCCAGTTTCAGCCTCCCGGATGATCGGGTAGCACGGGGTGGCCCCTCAGTCCGTTGCTTCCACATGGCTCGGTCGGAAGCCATGTCTTCGTTTATCGATCTGACCTTCATTCCACTCTTTATCACAGTTCTCCAACTTGTTCTCGGTCTTCCCTTTCTTCTGTCGACAGGTTCTTGTTTCCATGCTGTTTTGTAGATGTTATCCTCTGGTCTTCTGAGCAGATGTCCAAACCATCTCCATCGGCGAGTCTCAATTTCTTTGCTTGTTGGGGGTACTTTAAGCATACGACAGATCTTATCGTTTCTTATTCTATCCTTCTTTGTCTTCCCCATTGACCACCTCAGCATCCTCACCTCTGACACTTCCATTGCAATAAGGTCAGCTTTCTTCGGGGCCCAGAGCTCAGCATGGTACAGCATTGCGGGTAGGACCACTGTGTGGAAAACCTTGCCCTTGAGTCGTAGAGGCATCTTTTTGTCGCACAGGACACCAGACATAGCTCTCCAGTTCTGCCAACCTGCTTGTGTTTTCGCCTTCATGTCCCTCCCTGATGTGCCTTTGTCATCCAAGACAGGACCGAGGTATTTGAAAGCATCAACCGTCGGGATTGCGGTGCCTTGCAGATGGATGCGCTCACTTTCTTTCGTGCTGAGGTACACCGTCTTAGTTCTGCTGAGTCGCAAACCATGGGATTCGAGGGCTTCTCGCTATTTTTCCAGGCCTTCTCTTGGACCTTCTCCTTTGTGTCTCCTGATATTACCAGATCGTCGGCAAACAGCAGTTCCAGTGTGTCATTTTCTCCATTCCCTCTGATCGACTTTGATATCTCATCTAACAGCAAGATAAAGAGGTAGGGGCTTAGAGCGGAGCCTTGATATAGACCTACCGAGACGTTGAAGCGGTCAGTATCACCGTGCTTTGATCTTACTGCTATCTTGCTGTCACTATACATGTCTTGTATCAGCTGGACGTATGTTTCAGGCACACTTCTTTCCCTGAGAATATAGGGGATGTACTCCCTCGGTACTGTGTCATACGCCTTCTCCAGGTCGACGAACACCGCTCTAAAGTCTTTCTGTTCCATGAGGGCATCCTCTAACCTCATTCGGAGGGTGAAAGTAGGCTCAGTGGTTGAGACACTCGGCATGAATCCGAACTGGTTTCTATCAATAGTTGTTATCTGTCTTAATCTGTCGCAGATGATTCGTTCCAGCAACTTAAGACCATGGCACAATAGATTTATACCTCTGTAATTGCTGCATTCTCTGTGATCCCCCTTTTTCTTGTAAATCGGGACCAGTGTACCCTCTCTCCATCTCTCCGGTATCTTGGCGGAGGCTAAGATTGAATTAAACACATTGGCGATCTCATCTGTTTTCTTAGCAGCGCGCAAAGCTTCGGTAGGCAAATCGTCTCTCCCAACTGACTTGTTATTGGCCATCTTCGATAGCTGATGTTCCACTTCCGCAGGAGTGATTTGGGGGACTGCCACATCGTTTCGAGGTGCCATACCGCAGTTGGCGTGAGGTCTCTCTTCGTTGAGAAGTTTTTCGAAGTACTCGCGCCATCGTTGCCGGTTACTGTCAGGCTCAATACACAAATTTCCTCGATCGTCTCTCACATAGTATCCTTCGATGTTGTCCTTTGTCATTTTGTCCCGGATTCTCGCGATCTTATACACCAATTTCTCTCCCTCTCGGCTTCCAAGCTTATCGTATACGTCGGCTAGGCTTTCAGCCTTCGCTGATGCCACAGCTTTCCTGGCTGCCTTTTTTGCTTCCCTGTACACCGCTCTGTTTGCATCCGTATCGTCATTTCTCCATCTCTTGAAAGCTTCCCTCTTTGCCTTTAAAGCACTTTTAACATCTGCATTCCACCACCAAGATTCCTTTTCTCTGTAAGTCCCTCCACGCGTGGTACCACAAGTTACTTTCCCAGCTTCGTACAAATCGTTGCTCAATTTTTCCCATGATTCCCAATCCTTGTCGACGAGCTTCTCGCGAAAAACCTTCGCCACATTTTCTTCTTTCAGCTTCCACCATTTCACCTTTTGTAAAACCATCTGTGGCTTCTTTGTTGGTACAGCATGCTTTTTCAGGTCCATAAACACCAATCTGTGCTGAGTGGCTGCACACTCAAAAGCAGGGGTCTCCAAAGTACGGCCCGCGGGCCGGATCCGGCCCGCGAGGGGTTTTAATCCGGCCCGCCGAGCTCTCCTTCAAAATTATAAAACAAATGTCGAAAGACAGGCCTTGCCGAAATCATACAAAAACAAATATACTTTATAACCCTTTTAACACGCTTGACAAATCTAGAGCTGAAACAAACGCAAGACGATGCTAATTGATAAGCGCACAAGATAATGATTGTCTGATGAACATTTGAATGCTTTGCTTGTTATTGGAACCACTCATTTTGAACCTCAGTTGGACAAAATTTTGTCAGAAATGAAACAATTTCATATTTCCCCTATTGATCGAAGTTAAAAAACATGTTAAATGTTGCTGATATTATATGCATTGTAATTATGTACTGAATAAATAACATTTTTTAATTATTAATTCACTGTTTATTTACATTGCATGTATTTTGGTAAAATAAATAATTTAGAACCTTGGCCCGCGAAGCTTTAAAAATTCAGCAATGTGGCCCTCCGCTGGAAAACTTTGGAGACCCCTGCTCAAAAGGTAAGGCTTTACAGTCGCGCACATGTTTTATTTCATTTGTACTGATGGCAATGTAGTCGACTTGTGTGCTCCTTCCTCCACTGTTGTACGTTATGAGCTGAGACTCACGCTTCCGGAAACGGGTATTCGTAATGCTCAGATGCATCGCATCTGATAGCTGCAGGAAACTTTCACCATCTGCGTTTGGGATGCCAAAGCCATGGTAACCATGGGAACTATGACCGCTGCTTTGTTTCCCCACATGGCAGTTCATATCTCCTGCTAGGATGATGGTATCACGGTCCAAATCCAAGAACGTGTCCTCGAGGGTTTCGAGAAAGGCCTTCTTTTCACCAATACTTGTGCCCACCTGAGGGGCGTACACTGAGATGATCGTCCACACTTTCTGGGAAGTTTCATCCACAATCTTCACCCACATGATCCTGTCGTTGATCCTTCTAACGTCAATCACTTTAGTCAGTAGATCCTGGTGGATCACCAGACCCACTCCGTTTCTCGCCGTCTCTCTACCACTATAGAAGAGTTTGTACCCATGACCTATCTCTCTAGCCTTATTTCCGTTCCACTTTGTCTCCTGCAAGCAAGCAACGTCAAGGTTCCGGCGAAGTAATGCTTCAGATATCTCGTAACTCCTTCCTGTCATGCTCCCGACATTCCATGTCGCTATTCTCCACTTGTGTTTATTTTCAGCTTGTTTCTTTAGCCGCGGCCGCTGATAGTTCCGCGGTAGTCCTTGTCCACTTGTCGCATCACTCGGACGAAGGTGAGGCGCGTCGCTTCTAGCGGGGGACGCCCTAGCATTATTTGTAATTCTTTGCAACGGACTATTCATTGATGTTTAATTTGGAGCAATGTTTTGCGGCCGGATGCCCTTCCTGACGCCAACCAACTTGTGTTAGGGATTTGGAACCCAACCCTATCAACTGTAAAAGCAGCTAAGGCTGATCTCACAACTGTGTCATAAAACACACCATCTTTAAGCTGCTTAAGGAAACTACTATACTTATAAATACTAAGTAAGTGTAAACATTCAACCAATTCTGCCTAAAATACAAAGTTAGAAGTTATGTCAAAAGGAAAAACACTTGTAGTGATGAAAACGTTTGCGACGTTAAACACATGCATAATGCTCTCATCCACACGGAATCCGTCACTCTAAATTATGCACACATACAGAATTCTTTGGCAACTACATGCATGCACGTTGCACGCATGTACATAAATATGCCCCACGATGGCGCCATGTTGTTAAAATTCCTGACAGCAAAAACAGAAGCAAAAACAAATACGTTCGATGACTCGGACTTCCCAAACATTTATATTTTAAATCAGGCTACGAACGATGGAAATAAAACCTATAAATCCATTGAGGATAAATCAATAAGCATAATTATCCAAACAATTGTCCAACATGTGTAGAAAATGAAACTGAAATAAAGAAGCTATGATTGTCTTAAATCAACAGAAATTATTCAGTAAACCAACAGAATTAAATATTTTGTTTATCTGCTTCGGTTTGCTAGAAGTGTGATTTATACGAAATCGCCGGCACATCGAGGAAGCTATCAAGTGGTCAAAAAGGAATTCCCTATACCTTACAGAGATAGGAAAAAAAGTCGTGCGTCGCTTGCGGATTAATGTGAGTTCCAGCAAAGTGCTTCGATTGCCAAAATTCCTTCAGATTCGAAGAATTCAGATCATTGCGAACAAGTTTTCTCCATGATGTTGGCCCTTCCGATAATTATTAAAAAAAGTAGCAGTCGTACGAAAATTAGTTCACTTGATGATTTCACATCCTCTCCTCGGCATTGCTCACTGTATAGTGCATACAGTGAATCGAATGTCAGCCAAGATGTGTGTTTTGGTGTGTGCGAAGTGATATCACAGCACGCACGCATCTCTCACTGGCACTGGTGTCCTCTGCTGACAGCTTATTGTTTGCCATTTCCAATAGCAAGCGATCCACGAATTATCCATTCGAGAAGGAGCAAGTTGTCTAATTCTGTGATGTTGTGCTATTTCGATGTTAAGGTTGTATACAATTCTTCCTTTCTAGGAAACCGAAGCGCGCACAGATGAATCTAATTCTGTGAGTAAACCAAACTAGAAATCAACAAGCCAAATGAATAGCGCTCCTGTAATGGTCACCGTCTATGAACACTTTATCATGATCTTCCACACTCGTCCAATGTTGTTAACACGTACTTTCAGCAACTACGTAATAGTAGATTATGGCAAAATGTTCAAAGGATCTGCACACAATATTTTATTAAGCGTTATTTTTGTGCTGTGTATTCTCTTACCATTTGAAACGTCTATCATGACTGACCTTACAACACCATCTTTTCCCTGATTGAGCTTCCGTTTTCTGCCTAGCCGCCATTTTAATCTAGGAATTTTCTTTTCATCAATCTGACCTACTCCTGGGTAAATGGAAGTTCCCTTGTTCGTCTTCCTACCCTTCTCTTGCAGTGACAGAATGTATGACTTCGTCCATTCGCCTCAAAAATGGTTGAGGAATATGTTATTTCTCATTATTAGACTTGTTATACTCTTAGTTCTTTCCTTATCAAAGATATCATGAGGCTGGGTCAGACGCCTCAAAATCAATAAATGAGCTGGTGCTGTAACCTCTTCTCGAGAGTCTGACAAATATCCTAACGGCCTTGAATTCAAAATTCCCTCAATTTCAGTAACTACTGCTTGTAGCTCAAAGAAATCAATTCTACTCTTCTCATATTGCTTGTAGTCATTCTATGAGCTATCTTTTTGTCTTTTATGAGACGTTCATGAAAACCTCCAATCCAGGGGCGTATTTCCAGATAAATTCCCAATTTATCTCTATTCCATTGACAAACCTCTGACATTTGCTAGGTTTTTCACGAAGCCTTTACGATGCTAGAAGCTATTTGAAAAGGCTAAAATTGTCACTTACTAAATTGGTAATATTACGTCTAGCAACGAACCGTCTCAATCGGATGAAATTGATAAATGCCAGTAATCAAATCAAGATGAAATTTAATCATCCATGAATCCTACAGGGCGTCGGCCAGATTTCAAGCTTCAAATTAGAGGGCGATTCCCGGGCTTTTATCGGCTTCATCTTTCGAAACTCAACTTCAATATCTTGTGCAAGTAGTTGACCACACGACGGGAGATCATGATGATTTTTGGAAAAAATGAAGGTAGAAGCTCCCCCAATCAGTTTTCGGTCGTCTATGTAATTTAAGTTAAAAAAATCCGACAGATCTTCGGCGTCCAGTGCCTTATAAAGTATTGTGAGATAGACCACTGAAGGTGCTGGACGCCGAAGATCTGTCGGATTTTTTTGAACTTGAATTTCATAGACGACCGAAAACTGATTGGGGGAGATTCTACCCTCTTTCTTCTAAAAAACATCCTGTACAAAATTCTCTTCTCTGGAATTGCAGCAACATAGACTTTTATGAAATGTATAGTGACACGAACCTCGTTGATAATGGATAGAGGATCACAATCTGCGTAGACGATTGAGAATGACCGTCGAACTAGTTGCTGATTGTCTTTGGCTATCCACTGATGATCCGTCTGAACACCGGTCATCTTTGGCGCGTTCTCAATAATATTCTGTAACTGGTGATAAGTACAATCAATGTTACCGGACGACACGACCGTGCCTACAATTTTACTGTTGTACTCGTTGAGACAGGTAACGAACTGTTGAGCACTCTGCACCTGGTAACGTCTCGAGCGAACACAGTCCCAAGCAAAGTTTTTATGAAGCACACAGCAGCGAACGTTGTGTGGAGTCTTGCCAATAGGGATGACGCGTTCGGGACGGGCATTATAGAAGAGAGACTTGCCAACTAATTTGCCGTGTTTTTCTACGAACCTTCGATAAAACTCTCCAACTGTGTAGATCATCGAACGCTTTTGAACCTTAATCTTCTCGCCTTTTTCGCGCACAGTAACATAGTCTTTGGTTCCTGGACAGACACGGGATATTTCATCCTGATCGTAGAAATCAGCAATGGAGTCTTTGTGGCTTTCTGATAAAGATGTTCTCTTCCCTTTAATGAACGACGAGCTGCTGGAGACTTGGTATTCTTCAGCAATTGCTTGTGCTATGACTTTCCTGTGACGTGGGGAACGTGGCATTGCATTGATCACTCGCTGTTTTGCATTCGATTCGGCCGCTTTTGTTTTGAAAACCGTGTTGGAATCATTCAACTTCCTCTTCTCTAGGAGATTTTTCATCCTTACTTTAGCCTTCTCACGATCACATTCGAGTTCTTCTTGGGTCATATTTGAACGTCTCACTCTCATCCGGTCAACTTCTCGGGAAAGATATGATGAATTTGTGGAACGATACTTCTTCGCGATTTCAGCTCGAGTCTTGCCCATTTTTCGGTCATGAATCACATTGAAATATATCTTCCATTGTTTTATATTTCACAGTCAAAAATATTCATGGGACGCCCACGACTACTAAAAATAGCGCAACTTATACCCATGTTCATGGGAAAATCCTGGATACTTAAAATAGCCTATTTCTTTTACCCAATACATTCATTTGCTCCCATTCCGTTAATCAGTCATGTCATGGGAAGCCCAAGGCTACTAAAAAAGGTTTACATTATGGTTGATGTGTGTTTCTCCACCTAAGACGTACATCTGTCTCCATATCGATTAAATCAGTCTTGAAATATCATGCGAATCCCTGGACTGCTAAAAATGGAATTACTCGTGAGTCAAGAGAATTTCTTGGAAACTTTAGAATAACTTACAAGCAACTAGGACATTGAAGTGCGTCAAAATTGTACCTAGCCATGAGTCGTTTCTTTGTAAATTTGTACCAGTATGACTAACTTTCGTGAATGAACTTGTATGCCAAAAAAACGACGAATGCCAATAGATATTCGATGCCCGACACGAAGCTAATGTTCCGAAATGATTTATTAACTTTATCTTCATACAAAGGAATGCATGGAGCGCGTTTGTGACTGATTTCTTTTTCGAATATGTTTTCTGATGAAGTTGGACAAAATGTTCGTTCGTGACCTCACTTCTCGAAACTTATGAACTGCTAGTAATCAAACGTTTCTAGATTTCTTTTCAGCATTTAAATTGATCAAATACCATACTAGTCTATTCAATCAGAGCAAATTTCGTGATAAAGAATCCATAGCTTTGGAGGTTATTAACGTTTACATTTTTTTCGAAAAAGTCGTGTCGTTCTGTGTTCGTTCGTGACCACTCAAACTATTGTATTTTAAACCATCAAATACACATTTTTTCATCGGTTTGGCTAGTGTTTCATAAACAGTGAATATTGCAGCCAATTCAAATAAAGTATGATTATCACCGGTTCAATAGGTTAGAAATGACAATCAGTAATGTAACAATAAATCCTGCAAAGTTCGTTCGTGACTGCGTGGAATTGCCCTATAACTTAAGGTTACAATGAAACTTCTGGGCTTCTACGTCTGATTGAAGATATTGATAAATAGTTACTGAGATTGGTGTTTAGCCTGCAGCTGTTGAAAATGTCAATTCTGTTATATTTGTCGACTAAATGTGTTATGTTATGAATGCCATCAGTACAATCCATCCCATAAAATGTAGGGGCATCTAGGGGCATCTAGGGGCATCTAGGGGCATCTCCAAAATGAGTTCCTAGCAATGTCATAGAAAAGGACCTAACTACTACAGATCTCAGATTCACCACACTTCAGAGATTCAAATATCGATCAACTCAAGCTTGATAAGGATCATCCTGTCACTACGATAGTCACCCTTTCAGTCTCCTTCTACGACACGAAAGGATAACGTCGGTTCTATTACGCCGCAGACCACAAAGGCAAAATCCACTTATTGAAGTAGGATGAAACAACTATGAATATTAATTTTCTTTATCGATTTCAAAATGCTAAATGTGATGAAAAAATCAATCACTTTGGAGTTCCTTGTTTCAAGACCTTGTAAAATCCAAAGCAAATATATCAAATTCTAAGCGGTATTTTAGAACTTTTCATTGTATTTAGGAATTTTTGTGAACATGCGGACGGCCTGGCAAGCCTGATCCCATTCGTGACAAAGCATAACAAAAATATTCTGAATATTTTCAACAAAGTACTCTCTCCTGCTATAGCGGCTTTAAAATTAATGGATTCCTAGAATACCTAGTCGGATTATAAAAGCATGCAAACTTAAAAAAATTGTATAGAATTTTGAATAGAAAAAACAAAAAATCAAAAATGGTATAACGAAGTGCGGTGAACATAAAGACCTATATAACCTAGATGTGGTTGTTGTAATTACCTGCAGTGAGTGGAAGTGTCCATTCTAGAGTAGAAAAAATCAGACTTTCAAAGTCATCTAATATTAGCCTTTTGTGCAAACTAATATAGGGTATGCTTTTTTTTGTACGGGTTGTAACTAGTTTTACATCTGCCAAATTGGGGGTATGTTTAGGAAGAGAATATAGATTCAAAGGCATCAAATATTATGTCCTAAAAAATACTATCCTACATGTGAGAAAACACATAGCATCCTGTACCAAAAATCATGATCCAAATTTATGAACTATTTCTGATCTATCAAGAACAGTTAATGCCAGAGAGAAGAAAAAGTTTTTCATTTCTACGCTAAAAGGACTATGTGGTGATGTGGTTTAGGTATTAAGATGAAGGGTCTGGGGGGTTGGGAAGGTTTGTGAGGGGCGTGGCTGGGAGGGGGGTGGTAGTTTGTGTTGTGGCCGGGTTTTTTTGGTGTTTTTGTTGGGGTGTTGGTTGTTTTTATGGGGGACGTTGACCGTGCGTAAGGCGATGGGGGGGCTCATCTTTGCGGGGGGCGTGGGGTCGGGTAAGGTGGGGTGGTGGGGTTTTTGGGGGTTGGTTGGGATGAGAGCTGGCTGATTTAGGCCGGGAGTTGTTCGTCTTTTTGTTATGGGCTGCGATTATGGGGTTTTTTTGCTTGTGTTTGTGTTGGGTTTTTGATATTGGTTGGTTTTGGTATTCAGGGATGCTGGTGATGTTGGTGGGCTTGGTTAGCCTATAGTTACAAAAATAAATTTTTGATAGCTTAAGCAAAATTATTATGTCTGTAGTGTTCCCCCCCCCCCCCCCCCCCCCCCCCCACTATCCCCCTAACCCGCACCCCCCCCCCCCCCCCCCCCCCCCCCCCCCCCCATCTTGCACCACACCCCCCATAACCCATCCATCAACCCCACACATACACCCCCCCGCATCAAATCGATAGCTTCAGTATAGGATTTATTTGCTAACCAACCCGTGACCTGAAGTAATCACGTTCCACCACTGAGTTTATGCAACCATAAGTGCTGCTCAATTCATGTATCAAAAACAATGTCTCCAATGATATGAAAATAGTCGCTGATGCTTGAGTAGGGACTAATTTGGTGATGCAAACGTGTAAGCCAGATTGTTCATTCTGCAAAAAAGCCAGAAAAGGCAAACACTTTAATAGTTCAAACGATAGTTCATTAATGCAAATATGTCAATATAACGAAGCAGAATTTCGTATGATGCTCATTAGTTTGAAATTCAGTATTAAAGTAAATAATGACAAGGCTAGAGCAAGAAATAATGACAATACGGTATACTTCAGTTTCTATTAATAGTAATAAATCCATTCATGTAATGGCCTATAAATGACATAAAATGCATGCAGCGGAATAATCCACCTTTCACTAGTAAATTTTATCGAAAGCCATGTCGAATTCATCGCCTAGCTTTAGTAATATGTACCACGATACGTAGCGGACCACGATATGAAATGCCGGTGATTCGACAGCTGTTTTTAAAGAAATCTAACTATTCTGAGAGGTTACTGAACTATTATTTGCTGCACTAAAACAGTGTACAAATGCGCAAGTTTTGGGAGCGCTCGATAGTCAGACTTCACAAAGTTGTTGAAAGCTCATTTATGGTTCACCTAAATTGTCAATTGCAGAACTATTTGCCTGGCATCAACGGCTACCATAGCATCACAATGATCGCTGAAATTATCTCTCATGTTCAAATCAAATATCTGATTCTTTCTGTTTCGAACCAACTGAGACATTGTGATGTCAAGTCACCTGTTACAATTAAATCAGAAAAATAATAATATTGAAAAGTAGATCTTTCTGAAAGTGCATAATTTTCTCGTCTTAGGTTCACCCACCATGAGATCGATGAATATAGATTAATCAGTAAAAAGACGCTTTAGTCATGTCTATGCTTTAGATCTATCGACAGTTGTAAAGATTAGTGATGGCCCAATGCATTGATGCACTGGGATTTTCAGAAACAGGAAGCCTTCATCATTGTAGTGACAACGCATGTTCACGAATCCATTAATTTTTAATGCACATGTCCGTTCTAGTCCTTTTTCAGCATAAACTGTCGGATTTCTGTTTGTCAAAGGAGGTTTGATGCCTTGGATGACATTGTTGGACTGTTTTGTAAGCGCAGCTGAATCTGCCATATATCTCAAGCTCATGGAGTGAGGTGGTTAGGGGGCATAATCAAACATGCCTGCTCGTCATGCCTCACATTCATTTCGTTTGTCTACTTCAATATTAAGAAATCGAAATCGTACGTACCTTCAATCGGAATCACATGGCTTTCGTTTACTGAAAATAATTTCGACTAGAAACTGTAATTGAGATTAGGATGTGTGGAATATTTGTCACCGATCACATCTTCACAAATTGAAAAAAACGCTGATAGGATTTTGTAATGTGTGTCTTTAATTCAGATGTTGCCTATAAATGTTACTGTAGCATTCACAGGAAGCAATGAAAGATGGGCCTTCATGTAACTGTTCATTGGCAGTTGCTATTACCACGGTTGAGCCGAAACATTTTTTTGGTCTCGCGGGTATTACACCGACTGAGATATCCGCAAAAGTAGAGGACAGCATGAATTGAGTTTTGTTTTTTTTGAGTGTTATTCATAGAGGTGTGTTATCTTCCCAATAGAATTCTCTGCCTATTATGAATTTCTAAAGATAATAAGGAATGAAGAACAACAGCGAGTCAATGCACATTTTGATACTTATTTTTTTTATTTCGAATTTGTCTTAAAAATGGGCAATGAATGGACGATTAGTTTATCAAATATCGGTGCATCTTAATATCTGAATAAAAAACGTTTAAAAGATGAATGTCAGTCACTAGATAGTTGATTGTCAACCTCACTTGTTTCTCTAATTTCCTGGATGTAGTTGTTTCAGCAACTTCAACGGTTTCTACGAAACTCCTTTTGACGATATCTTGATTTTTTCTTACTGACAGTGTCTACCCTGTCCAAGATGCTAATGAAAAGTGGTTCTTTGTAGCAAAGTGGCCTAGCTTTTTTTATGCGGCGTTCTTATGAGAAAATGCACTTTGCACTACTAATGCGTGAATTTCATAATCTGACACGTGAATTTGAAAAGAAATGAACTGATGCATTATGAAGCCGTAATCTTACTGACATGGAGTAATATACCATCACCATAAAAACAACCATACCAAAAAATTGACATCAACCCAATAACTTTCGTGAATCATTCTACTTCAAAAAAATTTGCAGAACTTTCATATCTATGGATATGTTGTATAATCACTTAATGTATGGAAGTGGCAACAACAATTATCAAAATATGCGTCAGCAGTCTTGATAGCTGTCAAAATATTTGATGAAAACTCTGAATGCAATCTTAGCAAACCAATCACGAGAAGGCGCAATCTTTTTTCGACCACTATATAAAAAAGCATGGAGTTCTCCTTGTCGTAGAATGTGCTACTTTCTACTTCGTCCATTGATACAATCTATTGAGAGGTGTGACTGCATGCTTATGTAACATTTTTCAGAGTAACATGAAAACTTGTCTCTTTTTCATCATCATTTGTGGTTTCTTTGTGGACTGCACTACAATGAGGAGCCTTGGCAAGGCGTTGCCTTCCAATAATTCTCTTTACTGCTTCTCCAATTTTCACCCTCTAGTCCGACCATGTCACAGTTCAAACACCTATTTCGTTAAAAATGTAGTATTAATCTCACCGAAGCCAAGTTGCGTAGCCTTCCATTATTTGCCACAGAATTTGTTGAATCAAGAGAAATCCCCGCTTGCTACTCAATATTTAGTTCAACCTGTTATGCTAGATTGACGATCGTTCGAGAGAGCTGAACATCGTATTCTCAGCAATGTGCACCTTTTGCGATGCTAGGTCTACTGAACGCGAAAGAAGCATTCTTTAGGGAGGCATTATATAGGAATGCCAACTCACTAAATTAATGTGAGTTTGGCAATTTGATAACGAACCCTACATTTTAGGTAATGGCACACCACACATAATGGTGTATTGCCTCTCTTCTTTATAATGCGGTGCACTGTCTCCTTTTGCGCTCATAAGCATGAACTGCAGTGACAATCTTCGACTGGCTCATGGGCTTCGATTATTCTCAGTCGATCTTCCAATGGAATTGATCTTTGTTTCCGCAACATTTTAAGTACCCGCATTGTAGCCTACATATCCGCAACATTGTGACATCTTATATTTCTAACTGAATTAGTCTGCTTTTAATTTTTACCATGAAAATGTTAGGATTTTCTTAGTGTTGGCCACATGACATATTTTAGTACAACACAATGTCATAACAGAATCGATTATTCACATTGAGCAAAATATCAATTCGGAATTGTAATGTTGGTGGTGGTGTCGACCCACCCCCTCCCTACTATTGGAAGGATGTCCAGGGGCCATCCGGCGGATCAATCGTCCACTCATAGCGGTGGTTGAGCTCCACACACCATGGACGGGAATAACTCACAGGTCCCATCCATAGTGTCAGCGCTGTTTGTGTGTGCAGGAGAAAAAGTGTTTTGTATTGTGCGGATGAGATATTCATAGGGTACAGAGAGGTTAAGAGTGGACAGAGGGGTTTATTTTGTGCAAGTACTCTTTTAAGAAGGGTGATCTGCTGGTGCGGAGTTGTGCCAGTGCTCTGCGTGTGCGTCTGTCGAGTGAAGTGTTGTCTCTGATTTGTGAACTGTGGGGGTTACGTGAATGATTTTGTTTTGTTTGTGCGTTGGGTATGTGCCGACTTGGTGAGTGTGTGTTCGTTTGAGTAGTTGTTTAGTTGATGCGTTGAATGACTGTGAATGGGGTGAATTGCACTTCCCTGTGCTGAAAATTGGGTTTTGTTGTCTGATAGGTGGTGGTTGTTGCTTGAGGAGATGAAGATCCATTTCAATGATCGGGGTTTTTGTACTCGTAAATCCATAAATTATACTGGCAAACAGTATGCCAACCGCAAAATCCGTGATGAATGGGCGACAACTTGATTCGAGTCTAAAAGCTAATTTTGTGATCAACATTGCAATTCGACCAGTCAGAAGAACAACACAAGGCATGTAAATTTTTGCATGCCGCATGAATTTGTATCCACGTAGTTTTGAATTTATGTGTGCATTTTTTTTCATCAGTTTTTATCATTGTTACTTTAGGACCTTTGTTTGAGCTAATCGAATGGTTATGTTACTCTTTCATCCTCACCCTCACCATCATATACAATTTTTAGGCATTGGCTTATCGATATATGATGAATGGATGATATTGAGCTTAATAGAGAAAAGCCTATATGATTGAACACTCTGAATGGCAACAAAGTAGCGTGAACAATGTTGGCTGTTCATATCAGTACATGGACGTGAAATTTTGTTTAATTGACTCATGCTCTGTGATTTATCTAAACCAGCTTCGTGTAAATCGCCATGTGTTCTCCTAGATCTAAATATGAGTTGTGTTAGATGCACACAAGATAATCCATATTACAACTAGCAGACATATGTCTTCTACTTGAATTCTGTTGTAATTTCGAGCATTTTTCAGTCAAGTATTTGTTCTGAAATTTTCTCAAAACTGTCCAGGTATAAGTTGATGAAAAGCATGGAACCATGTATGTGAAGTAAATCTCTATTAATTAAAATGTCAATTTTGACAATCTACATGATGACCTAGCGTCACTACTCCCCATGCTGGTGGCTTAGACGGTGCTGACGTAGACTTCTATCCGTAGCATTCTGATCCTTTGAGTCCGGATGCACTTCCTGGTTATTTCCAATGAACCTTGCGGGGGCTCTACCGCTGGGCCAAAAGATCGCTAGGTAAAGTACTTAATCACTGTGCCCCGGAGACCATCGTGCCTCATAACATAATGAATACATCAAATCAATTTCAAAAATTTAAAATGCATCTTTGTGTGTTCAGCAATTTCTTACCTTAGAGTACTTAGATATAGGTATGTTATTTGTAGGTCTATCACATAGAAATACAAGCTTAAAAATGTCAAAAAAATACCGGCTATCATCATTTGCTATTTGGAGCTTTGCTTATGCAAGTTGGATGTCTGTATATTTTACTTGGACATCTGACTACAATACTCGGATCTTGTTCTTTGCTTTTCCAATTAGGATATTTGTCTATACTAGTCGGATCTCTCTTCGGGAAAAACTAGTATGATATTGTGACATCATGAATTAGTAGGCTATATATGTGGTTTTGTGAAAGATTAGTTTCTCTTTCTGCTTTACATTCAATGTAGAGCGGGGATCTAGGAATTGACTTTTCTTTTGACCGTGTGGGATGATCCTTAAAAAACACGGTTTCTGTGAATACTTATTATTTCTTAAGCATGCGGTTTGAGAAATTGTTTCAAAATTTACTTATTAATTAAGTTTGTTTTCTCGAAAATTGCCAGCAGAAAGCACTTCATCAAGTAAAATTGTATTTGTGTAATTGGTTGTCCTAAGTCAAAATTGTTTGGATGAGCTTCAGTGTCGTATCACTAGGGGCGGGCAGGTATCATAGCACAGGTTTTTAACGCAATAAGTCATTTATAATCAGCACACACAGTTTGCTATATATATTAGATATTCACTCATTTTATGAAAATGTTTTAAGACTGTTGTAGCATGAATATTAATCAATAATTTATCAATTTAAAAGTGGTAATGGTGAAATTTGAGGTGAGATGCTGAGTCGTAGCAAATTGCCACTCCCTGAGTCGTCGGAGATTCTCTGGCTCCACATTCCTAATTTGATATTTTTACAATCATCTAGCATTATCTTAGCTTAACTTCGGAAGTAGGCCCTATGGTTGAGCTGATGGAAGTCTGTCCTTGAACCTCGAGTTGGGTGTCGGAGTTTTATTCAAGACCCGGAGTTTGAGTCTAACTCCGCATCCTTGATTCGCAACTCGCGGTGTTCATTGTTTTCTTATCTCGGATACAGTAATTTTCCCTATAACCAAATTCAGAAGCTCTCAGAAATTCTTTTTCATCGAAATTTGTAGAAGCACATTACTATGATCTTCATGAGAATACTTAGATAAAGTTGATTGATGCTTTACAGTTGAGAAATGTTTTTCAGATGTGGAGAGACGAATATGGTATGATGGAAATGTTACTCTCCTACATTTCCGAATTCAATGACTTCAAATGTTGGTCGAACTGGAGACCGATCTTGGTGGATATCTTATCATGCCATGAAAATGAACGGCGGTGAGTGAAATGCATTTGTTTCAGTTGTCAAGTATTTTATGTTTAAGCAATTCTTTACAGACAGCGAGAATCTTTGGCAAATGCAATCATCAATGAAAGAAGAGTTGAACCAATCACGCAATATTCTGAAATGCCTGAAGTCAAAGAGGAAGGTAAGCAAACCATGCTGAAACTAATAACCTGACCTTTTATTGCCTTCTTTGAAACTGATCATATGTTGTAATTCATTGGCAAAGCATTCCTTGACAAAGCATCCAAAATGAAATAGAAGTATATCCGTCGTCTCAGATTTTTGTAGAGAAGTGTCGTTCAATTTTCTCTTGAAGTTCTCTCGCTGTTGTCAAACAGCACGAGTTCACCGCATCTGACCGTCGCACTGTCCATCAGGAACCTGTCTCTTGTTAAGTGAACTATTTCGAGGCGATGGATGCTTTTCTGTCATTCAGAGAACCATTCTTATACAGTAGAGAGTCTTCCGTCACCTAACAGCCACAGGGGCCCTACTATGTGTTCGTATGCCTGAGTATGTAATTTCGTTTTGTAATTCGACTACCAATCAAATTTTCAATCCCACGGGATCACAAAGCTAACTTTTTTCCCGCAGTTAATTTTTCATAATGCATGATTTTGCAAGGCTTTCTATATCCACAGGTTAATAAGTTCCACGAAGTAAATAATTATTTTCCTGGATGGAAATTATTAACCTGGAGCAGACTTCTATGGAAAAAGTCATGCATTATAACAGATAATTTTTAACTATCTTTGATAAGAAAGCAGATTTGTTTCGTCTCTTCAAAGATTCGGGATGAATGTCAGCATTGGAATTTGAATCAAGAAAAGAACTTATTGGACGATGGTCTTGCAAATTGATGTTATTTCCCAGCATATTTTCAACGTCTTCTTTTGACAAGCAATTTTGATCAAAATTTCAAATAAATTCAATTGAATAATCAACAAGTGGGTTGAATATCATGTCATCAAAATTCATCGTGTTTGTTCGTAGAATGAATGACAAAGAATGATTTTTTGAAAACTTATTGCTTATAAATTGATTTCTATTATCTCCGGGCATTATCTAAATAACGCCCTGAGAGAATAGAAATCTACGAGCCTTTTTAACCATTACACAGATAGGGATATAAATCAATTAACGCATTCTTTCTCAGGAGTTATCAAGTTAATGCCATCAGGCCTTCGGTCTTCGGGCATTAACATAGATAACTCCATCGAAAATCAAGCGCTAATTAATACATAATGCATGATTTTGCAAGGCTTTCTATGTCCACAGGTTAATAAGTTCCACGAAGCAGGTAATTATTTTCCTGATTGGAAATTATTAACCTGGAGCAGACTTCTATAAAAAAAGTCATGCATTATAACAGATCATGCGTAGATTTCTTCGGTCATGATTGTCATAATAACCTCGAGCCTTCGGCTCTCGGTAATTATAGCAATAATGACCTCAAATCTATGCATTATCTATTACTTATGTAAGCTCTTGTGTAAAAAAAATCATAGTGTCTGTAGATCTCCGAAGCGAAGCTGAGATCAAGTTACTTCAAGTGGCTGACGACGCACAAATGAAGCTGGCTGATTATTGTATTTTTCACAAAAATGAATAATTTGGATAAAACGATAGAATTCGTCTTACAGCAATCGTGTACTAATGATGAAGAAACAGAAACTGTTAAGGCTACCTCCTTGAATTTATCAAAAACATCATCCTCCTGTGATAGCTTTAACAATGCCAACTTAGATCCTTTGGGATTACATGACAAGTTATCTAACTCGCATCAGTCCATGAAGATGTCTAGTCTTATGTCTGATTCTCAAGAGTCCCTGCATTTTCAGTCTGCTCCTACTCCAACCTCAACACAATGCACGTCTGGTTTTCAATGCCCGGTCGACACATGTCCAGAGCGCATAGCCTTTTCAAGGATGCTGAATCACCTCCAAAAACCTACAGCAGGAATTTTGCCAGGTTCCATACCTGAAGCATGGCTTGAACAGCATCGACGTTATGTCTGTAAATGTGGTCGCCTTGTCGCTAATTCTTTCAGAGTCCAACATCAGAAAAAGTGCGTAAAAGGATCTTCTGTAGTAGATCTCACAACCGAAAGTCCAGGATATCAAAATGAAGATCCACTGCCATCACTAGATGAAGTAATGACCAACTCTTAAATTAACTCTTAACTTAAATCAAATCTTAAATTATGTCCAACGACCAACTCTTAAATTCATCCCTTCCAATGCCAGGCAGAAATTTGGGAAAATTCTTTCTAATTCATTGAAGGAGGTCTTATCCAACAACAGTATTGAAGCTTGTACTAAGCTCTTAATGCTCCCGAAATGTGTTCTCCCATCGAAAAAACGTGCGGGAAAGAAAAACAAGCATCATGTCTCTATAAATGAACTATGTGACCAATGGAAAAACGGTCAAGTTTTAGAATTGTGGATGGCAGCTTTTGATTTAATCAACATTCTGAGATCATTTCCTCGAGCGACAGCCAGCGGTCCATCTGGCATGCGCATTCAACACATCATAGATGCCTGCGAAGCTACTCTACCAAATTGTCTCATTAGCACACTGCGTCAGTTGCTAAATTTGCTTATATCCGGAAAAGCCCCCATTGAAATTGCTCCATTTATTTCTGGTGGCAACCTGACAGCCTTGATGAAACCAAGAAGTGATGGCTGGGACGTGAGGCCCATTGCTGTTGGGGAAGTTTTGCGTCGCCTCACAGCTAAATGTCTATGTAAATTGATAAGAGATGAAGCGGGTTTTCTTTTTCAACCGCTACAACTTGGAGTTGCATGTCATTTAGGTACAGAAAAGATCATACACCGTACTCGAGAAATGTTAAGCAACCATCAAGATGATCAAAATTTTTGCTTATTGAAAGTGTATATAGCCCACGCCTTCAACTCGGTATCCAGGCAAACGGTTGTCAATGAATGTCTCAGACAGTTCCCTTGCATGGCAAAATGGATTTCTTGGTGTTATGGAAATTCTCCGCTTTTATGGCACCCTCTTGGTCGTTTGAACTCGTCACAGGGGGTTTAGCAGGGTGACCCGCTTGGACCTGTTTTATTTTCGCTTGCCTTAAACCCCATCATTAGAGCCATTGATGAATCATGCTCCTTGACTCACCATTTTTGGTGTTTAGATGATTGGATTTTTGCTGGGCATAAGAATCAAGTACAAAGGGCATATCAACTTTTAGAATCCATGTGTTCGAAAATTGGTTTGACTCTAAATACATCCAAATGTGAATTGTTTGGAAAAGGAGACTTATCGGACTTTGATAGCAGCTTTATTAGTTTAATGGAATTCAATATGGAAGTCCTGGGAGCACCGATTGGAGATACAGCATTCTGCCATTCCTTTATTGAGAACAAAAGACAAAAAGCAAAAGTGCTGTTGGAAAAAATATATATCGCAATAAATAATATATAATAAAATAAAATGGTATATTGCAATGTCCTCGATGTCCTGGTGTGGTACTCGACCTTTGTGGCCATCATGCCCTAACATGTAAAAGAGGCCCAGATGTCACTACAAGGCACAACGCCTTGCGAGATCAGTTTGTCAGCATTTGCCATTCTGCGAATTTGCGCCCACATATTGAAAGAGGCTCTGGTTGTGGTTCTTTGGTAGAAAATACGAGGCCAGCTGATGTGCTCCTGCCGGATTGGTGCCTTGGTCGCTCCGGTGCCGTAGACTTCACCGTGGTACACCCGCTAAATAATCTGAATGTTTCTGAAGCGAGTACCTCGGAGGAGTCGACACTGGTTGTGGCTGAGCGGCGGAAGCACATCCAAAATAATCCCAAGTGCCGAGAATTAAGATGGCAGTGTGTCCCATTCGTCATGAGCACCTATGGGGATTTGGGAAGTAAGGCTGCTCCAGTCCTAGAACGTATAGCCACAAGATTGGCTATCCAGAAAGGCATCCGTTTTAGCGAGTGCAAATCGGCCATAACAAGAAGACTTTTGTTTAGCCTGATGAGATCAAACGCTCATGCCCTCATATCCAGACTGGAATCAGGCATAGGTGGAGAAGAGCTCCACTCTGCCAGCCTGTAAATTTCTTTTAAGGTCTTTTTAGGATTTTGTTAATTTTTAGGTATTCGTGTATACTGTATATTGTATAACATGGAAATAAAATTACTTCAATAGATAAAGATGCCTGTAAACAAATTATGATTAGCCAGAAACTACCAAGATATTGATATAGTCCATGGATTAGCTCATTCATAAATTTCGCGGTACAACCATCAATTTCTTAATGAACAATAGACATCTAAAGGTCAAAATGAAAAGCTACATTCTTTCGAGAGGAAAAAAACGTTTCCTCCCTTAGTTATCTGTCCATCCCTCGCTGCGCTCGGGCTGTACAACATAGCTGCGGGAGGAAAAATTGATATTTCCTCTCTCAAGAAAATAGCTGTGACCATTGCATTGTTATGATTTAAGTGACATTGCTGTGTTGATAATTTCTATGGTTGCTACCAAAAGTACTCAATACAATACCAAAAGCGCACAATGTAATATTTCGCCGTGCAGTTTTCGGCATTGTCGTAGACTTCCGTGACTAGAGACATAGACTAGTAGCAATGCGTTGTTGTACTCAAAATTCACACAACAATCTCATCCGCCAACGAGGACTCGATTGTTGTATTCATTTTTCGAACAATAACTCCACAATGTTTTCCACATATCCAAACGTTTCTGACTTTCGTAAATTTTCTGATGCTCGACTGATTTTGACTGCATAGAATTATACATCATGACATTCATGTACATATCTTCATTGTGATTTTCATCATTCATATGCAGAACATTCAAAATTAGCCAATCTGACCTGGTCAGTTTTGCTTTAACATAGATAGTCAATTAGCTTAACTCGGCCTCGGTATTTTGACTGATTTCTATGCCTCTACATTTCTGGTTAAAATTTCTAAGTCATTGTTTAACCTTCACCCAATGCCCCCGCAGTCGAAACTACAGATCATGCTCGAGGTGGCCGATATGCTCATAGGCGGATGTCGGGGATCATCGACAGCAGCACCAGCAGAGTGATTTATGCTGCCTGGCAATCCTAGTAGCTTGCTTCTTGTGTCCATCACTCTTGTAAAGTTTTGGCTCCGAAGCCGTAAAGAGTTTGCTTTCATTTTTCGAACACACGATTTAGGTCATGGAGATGAATAATTGAGCTGTTCATGTGCCCATCAAAAGTATAGAAGTTTGCAGGTGTGAGAAAACTCGCTTGACTCCATGTAATCGCAAACAGTCTTTAATTTTGTGATCGAACTAATTTCCTAACGTCTGCTAACTTTATTCCTTTTAATTTTTGATAGAGCACATGAATATCGATTCATTCTTATGGTCTGAATTGTTCATATTTGAAAAATGAGGGCAAACGGATGACTGACAGAAAATTTAGAGACGTCATTTAGCGTCATTAGAGGCGTCACTAGTTTGATGTCATTTACCAGCTGGTCTGTTGTTATAAAAATGGCAGTGCTGAATGATGATTGGCAATTAAGATCAATATGTCACTTCCAGCGCGAGTAGAGACAACGTCTCTGACATAAATTTTCATGACTTTCCAAGCGACGATGGCATTAGTAGACAATGGATTGCATCAATTTGTAGAAAAGATTGAAATATCACAAACTAACCAATTTCGGATTATATTCAATATTGTGATACTCACATGTTGCTGTTTGATGCATGTACGTGTGACTACGAAATCAAAGAATGATGCTTGCTTTTTCACGCAAAGTTTTATATCTTAATCATAGCACGTTGAAATGTATGCGGTGTGTGTTAAAAATTACCAAATTATGTGCGGCGTATGCGAATGTGAAGAAACATGTTACGCACATGCTCACAACCTGCCACTGCCACAATTTTGTCATAATCTATCCCACGCATGTACCAACGCGGAATAAACAGTAATCCGAGAATAAATGAAGGAATAATAAATGAGGAAAATGAAGAATAAATGAAGGAATGAAGTCCTCCTGCACCAACACGGAATAACTAATTTATGGAATAAAGTTATTCCGAGATTTGCTTTATTCCGGAATATTTGTGTGTTTCGTGTACCAGCGACGAATAGTGTGATAAGAGGAATAAATTATGTGTTTATTCGCTAGATTTTAATTCTGCAAGGTTGTCGGTTTAAAGCATGGAATAAAGGTATCGGAGCTCACTATTTTCACGACTATGGCTGCAGTAATACGTGACGAAGAGTATAATCGACAGGAAGTCATCGGATTTGTGAGAATTCGGCGACAGGTTTCAGATAGACGACTAGATCTGTGGATGATTTACAAAGACGATGAATTTCGGCGGCGATGCCGATTTTCAAAATCTGGTGTCAACTACATGTTTTCTCTCATTGAACCTCATCTCGATAATATTGCGTCAAATCGAAACAGACCGATTTCAGCGAAGGATCAGCTTTTGATAACTGCGATATCATGCTACTGGAGCGTTCCAGTTTACTGATGGCGATAATGACGATACCTTTGGTCAATAGGAACTTGAAGGCATTCAATTAAAATAGAAAGAAACAATAAATCAGAATAGATCAGAATAACTTAAATAATATGTAATGTTTAATGAATGCAGGTTCTTCAATGGTATATTTTATTATATTTTCAAGGTAATGGCAGTATAATCAACAGCACCCGCGCATGTGTGTATGTGGATCTGTTCATCAAGAATTTGACTAACATTAGAAAAATTAACCACTGGCAATGCGCTACTGAGATTGGCGTGAGGGTCACATCTTCAATTGAAAACCGATGCCTTCATTAACTAGTCTACACTGGCCGGAGATCAGCGTCAATTGACAGGGTCAAGCCCTCAGTCTCAACTTCCACCGTCTCTCACATCGGAATCCCGGGATCCTGTAAGTTTTGTAAGCCTCGAATTTCCGGGATCCCGAGATTAATTTTTGTTAGTGATTTAATAAGCAGTTCAGTAGCTGAAGTCAAGTTCATAGACTTCTCTATAAATAGTGGTTAATAGTTAATAGAGGAGACTATGATCAAGTTTTAAACTATTTTGTGTGTGAAAATTGAATTCGAATGCTCAATTTATTAAATTTTGTTCATTGAATCGCAATGATCTTATATCAAATACTGTATATTACAGAAGGTAACTAAAGTAAGGTATCAGCTTCACGAGCAAGCTCAAGAAATAAAAGCCCCTCTATGCCAACTTCCGTAGTAGTGTGTTGGTCATTATTGCCGAGTATGTGCCATGTGGAGTGGTTATGTGGTAATCACTTCCGACATTTGCAGTAGTGGCATTTGTCGGCTTGTTTCTTGAAGCAGGACATTTTGATGTAAATTATAAAGATAAGCTTTGCTGTTCCGTTTACTGTCCGTGATTGTCATTAATGAGCGACTGTCCATTGAACTTCTTTGTTCTAGCGACCGCCTTTACCGTCATCATATCCAACTTTCCTTCCGTCCAATGGAGAGTTACAGAAGCGAGATTGATTGACATCACAGTGATGTCATACTTCAATGGAGAGCTACAGGATCAAGGGTTATTCAC
The DNA here is from genome assembly GCA_907163375.1 of Prostheceraeus crozeri. Classification (NCBI taxonomy): domain Eukaryota; kingdom Metazoa; phylum Platyhelminthes; order Polycladida; family Euryleptidae; genus Prostheceraeus; species Prostheceraeus crozeri. The sequence goes on from CAJQUW010007737.1 coordinate 142,836, forward strand.
GCTACGGTAGTGTCATTGCTCAAGGTCGGAATAAATTGGCCGACTAGTTATTCTGCGAATAATCCATGTTGTTCACATGAATAGGGAATAGGGAGGGCTATTCTAGAGAATTGTTATCCCGCGTTGGTACATACGGGGGCATATGTGTTATTTAGAAGTAAAATAAATCTCTGCTATCTTCACATTCGCAGTTGTTACACATGCTACTAGCAATGTTGCTTAGATAGTAGCTACATAAAAGTACTTTATATAATAATCAAGGAGATCTAGATTATATAGATTATTATCTTCTTGATAGTAATTTTAGAGAAGAACAGTGAAATTAAAGCTGATGGTGTAATACAGTATGTACATTACACTCATTATTACGAAGTTGCGGAATAAATAACTATTTCCCTATATAATGTACGTAAGAACTTGGTTTCAGTCAGTTTCATTTGTTGAATTCTGCATAGAGAGTGCTGCCATAGAAGCATGAAGCTTATCCTTTTTTAAAACCGTGAACTCAAAATTGATATTTGTTATTTTATGCAGAGATTCTGCTGTTGCATGTCTTAATCGTTAATCCCCTTCAATTGATTATCAAGAAGTGTGAAAGTTCACATTTTTCAACAGCTGTGGAGATATCATGGTCAGTGGATTCATTTCGTCCACCTGCATTACATGCAAACACACTTGAGAAGGAAATAGACTCAGTTGCACAATCCGAATGTGACAAAGAAAAACCTTTTCTACCTACTACGAAAGGAAATAACAGTGATAAAGAATTATCTGAAGCTCCAACATCAGCATGGGACATCACCGATAGACCGATTGTTCATCAGCCTTTCAGTGCCTATGGTGGATCATTTCATCAAGGTAAAGGAGTTAGTTCTCAGATAAATAATACATTCTCATGATTAAATATTTCCTTCTGTATGTCATAATGTCTTGCGCATTAGTTCTTTGAAATTCTTGCCGTGAATACTGTTTGATAATTAGTTGAGTCGGAAAGAGTCAGGTTTTTAAAAATGTTAATTAGTATTGTTACTTTTCTTATGTATTTATTATCAGAAAAGTAATAATATCAATTAGCATTTTTAAAAACCTGAATCTTTCCGACTTAACTATTACGCAATAACTGGTCAGGACATTTTCCAAATACTGCTTAATAGGTTTGATTTCACTGGATTCATTGACAAGGCTTGTACGTACACACTATGGCTGAAAAACTTTGGATTTTCTGACACACATGAAAAAAAGTTTTTTGCAACAAGTTTGAAAACTTTGCTTTTGACAAGCATATTTGTATAGCATAACAATATAACTGATTTTTTATTTTCGAATTGTGACAATCGCATAAATAAAGACTGGATTTTAAACCATGCAACGTACTGCGCATCCAAAACCATACTTCATGTAAATCAATATGCCAGATCTTAAGAAAACAAGAATCAGAATCATCTATATTTGCCTCACAGACGGTGAGCACATTACATAATATATCACACATTTTCACATACCACCGATCACGTCATATACATGTACATGCACGTACAATAAGATAAAGAGATAATCAATAAGATAATAGCGAGAAATAAACACATTAAGGTAAAGATAAAAGTAATGACTAAGCACAGTATTTAATGATAGTAGGAGAAAAGCGCCCCGTTTTTGATGGAATCCTGGACATCGTCGACATGTTCCGTGTTCGCCTTCCATCCCTCTCTTTAAAGAACCGCCACAGTGGATGTTTGGGATAGCACCGTACCTGATTGAGGATTTTCCGACACATTTGATCACCCAATCCCTACAAATTAGAGAATGTCGATTAAGAAATCTAATTATCGGATTCAGAATGATTAAATACTCAACTGAATAATGCGCTTTAGAGATGCCATCGGTCTGTGGTGATCAGGTTTTTGCGTTTAATAGAGGCAGTTGTGCATTACAGAGTGGCATAATGCGTAACTTAACGGCTTTAATCACAAATTAATGAAATCGGTTCATTTTTTAACGACGAATACTGTTAAACACTCCGTCAATTTCAAATTTAACGACTTATTCACTAAACAGTAGCATTTGTCAGTTATAACGGCGGTTCATCTAAATACTACGTCATTTTGCAAAACTCAATATATCCAAGACAGTTTTTATTCAAATTATGCATATCATTATGTCACATAATTATGCATGGTCATCACTTATATCCTGCATCTGAATGCATGCGGTGAAGATGCGTCTTGTTCGCCGATGGGCAGCACTACAAGCAGCTGGAATGATTTCCACCAAATTTTGCTCAGCAAGCCGAGCAAGAGTTGCCAGTTGCTCTTGATATGGCTGGCGAAGTAACTGTTCCCTCACCTCCTGCAACTGGCGTCGTAGACCCGCCTTCCAAATGCTGAAACAATTTTATGCTGCGTTTAGGAAAGGTGAATAGGGTGGTAGATAATGTAAATCAGCGTTGGCGTTGGCTACCTCTACATAGTCAGAGTTTGGATTCTCATAGACATTCACAATTCTCTTTTTATCCAGCAACGGTATCATTCTTCTTCGTCTCATTTTTCCAACTGTGCGCGCTCACAGCGCCGGCTGTCCTTAAATACTGCATCATGTCGTAACGTTTTGACATTGCCGATCAACACTCACCTTATTGCCATTCAGTTTTGCAAGTGCCAGTAAAGCAATGGGCCTACGTTGTAATAAAGTACAAAAGGACGGAATGTTTTGTTTGTGCCGTTAGTCTCTATTGTTATGCCGTTAATCATTGCATATTGACGATATTCTATGCAAAATGACGTAATCAATTGAGGAAACGCCGTTATTTCCTGCAAAAACCTGTATAAAAAGGCGACTTTTCTGAGACCGTTAGTTGAATTTATTCCCAAATTTTCGGTCTACTCCTTCTTCGGGAATAATTTAAATTTTTATTTTTCCCGAAGAAGGTGTACACCAAAAATTTAGGAATAAATTCAAATAACGGTCTCATAAAAGTCGCCTTTTTATACACATTCAAATACCTAGCTGTTTATCGCACAATGAAATATTGAGCATAAGTAGAGACAATAAGGAAGTAGGACACATGTGACAATTAAAGACCAGAAAGCCTTTCAATTAGAGGATTTTAACTTTTGGAATGGTTTACATAAGCTGCATATGGACCTGTTTTTAATTGCGTTTTCGCCTGTTCTTGTTTGTTCAGTTAAAAATATCATATTTCGCGAGAATTAAATATTTATTGTTTGCTACAGATGTAAACATAGAAAAGTTATTCATTGACTTAGTGCACGATGAACATGTGTTTATGACAAACTGAAAATGATCATTCACCCTTATGACTACTGATAAATGATTACATAGGTATAAAAGGTATTATATTCAAATTAGATGGTTGATAGCCTTTTGTTATATTTGACTAAAGTGATACACTAGTACACTTCTCATTCTCAATCTCCATATTGTTGGTAAGAAAAGAACTCTTGATTAATTCGACCAGGAAGGCATTTCAAAATCATTTGTGTCGTTAAAACACTGAGAACATTATTACATATTTTTTATCATTTAAAGATGTTGTTTTGATATAACGTTATTAATGAAAATAATGGTTCTTGGAACTCTAGATAGTGTTCAGATTTTTGTCATTCAGCATAAATCAGCGAATTTTTAAAAAGTTTAATCCCATCAGCAATCCGAAGATAAATCATGCACTGATTCCTTAGCATTTTCTCTTCGTTTATTTTGCAGAATTTGCGACTCCTGGTAATGCCCTGTTCTATTAAATCGCTAATGGAAGTTATTATTATTAGTGCATCGGTATGATGAACATAATCCAAGTGACTATTGAAGGATTTTCATTTTCACCGTTTTGCATCCGATTTTAAAGCATTGACAAGTAACTTAAAAAGTCATACATTTACGACGCGTGCTCAAATGAAATCCGTTCGACTTATCTTAGCGGGTTCATGCATGACCAATTAATCAAAGCAGACGTGTGGAGTACTAGTCAGTGCTTTATAACAGCGTGACAATGTGTTTGTTCATCAAGTGTATCTGTTGTTCACGGTTAATGACGAGTGAAATGTTGTTCATGGTAGAAAGCCCGTCCAAAGAAGACCAGAGAGCGGTTATTCAATTCCTGACCGCAGAAGGATGCATGCCAGCAGAGATCCATCACAGAATGGCATCAGTATACAGAGATCGAGCTGTTTCAAAGACCACAGAGACAGAGTGGTCAAGGAAGTTTCGAGAGTGGCGAACTGAAACATCTGATTTGCCACGTCCTGGACAGGCTCACAAAGTGGTGACTGAAAGTCTGACTGAGACCATCGATACCGCAGTCAGAGCCGATCGTCGACGAAGCATTCGAGATCTGGCAGATGACTTCAATGTCTCAATTGGCTCAATGCATACCATCGTGAAGGAAAAGTTGCAGTATCACAAAGTTTGTTCTCAATGGGTGCCTCGAATGCTTACTGAAGACCACAAGGAAAGACGGAGAACACTCAGTTTGGAACACCTGACTCGCTTCAATACCGAGAATGAGCAGTTCTTGCGTCGCATTGAGGCTGGAGACGAGACGTGGTGCCATCATTTCGAGCCGTAAGGGAAGCAGAGCAGCATGCAGTGGAAGCATCCAAGTTCACCCAAGCCGAAGAAGTTCCGAGTGCAACAATCTGCAGGGAAGGTGATGCTCACAGTGTTCTTCGATATTCAGGGCCCGCTGCTCCTCGAGTTTCTTGAACCCAACGAAACAATCAATTCGCAGCGGTATATCCAGACTTTAGACAAGCTTCACCAAGCGATAAAGAGCAAGCGACCCGGTATGTTGTCTTCAGGTGTCATTCTTCTTCACGACAACGCAAGACTACACGTTTCGAAGGCGACATCTGACGCATTGACAAGGAAGCGTTGGGAAGTTTTGGAACACCCTGCATACAGTCCTGACCTGTCACCTTGTAATTTTCACATTTTTAGTCCCCTGAAGAAGTTTCTCAAGGGACAACGATTCCAATCAGACGAAGAAGTGAAGACAGCTGTTAGGGATTGGTTCAAAGGACAGTCGAAGTCCTTCTTTGCCGACGGAATTCAACGCCTACCCAATCAATGGGACAAGTGCCGGGAAGTCGACGGAGACTTTTTTGATTGTTGCTTCTGTTTTTATGTTAATAATACACAGTTGTTACTAATTGATTGTGCTTTTACTTTGTCTGCTTACTATTCTACAAATACAGTATAGCGAACGGGTTTCATTTGAACACGCCTCATACATGTATATACTGAATCATGAAATGTATCTGCAATAAATGATATTAATCAATTCTTTATTGAAATATGAAATGATGACTTTTCATTAAACCTTTGTATTTCTTTGATTTATTTTTCAGGAATTAATCAACCATTTAATGATGAAAAGGAATCAGACGCAGTTTTTGATACCGAAGATTCGAGTCAGCATGTTGAGGAGACATTAAGAGAGACTCATGTGCTCAAGCGTCAAATTATCAGTTGCAGTGATCGTCGATTCACTTGTGAGTATTGTGCAAAATCCTTCACAAGGAATGCTCATCTTCGGATACACGAGAGAATACATACAGGTGAGCGGCCTCATGAATGCAACATTTGTGGAAAGAAATTCGCACAGAAGAATAATTTGTTGAAACATCGACGGATTCATCACAATCTTCATCCATACTCGTGTAATGTGTGCGGACAAGGCTTTGATAACAGAAGTGAACTCCACACCCACCAACGATCTCATTTTCATGGTTCAGATAATTTTTGAACCATTCGTGAGTGTTGAGAAGTGTAACCCGTGTACATATCATTTATAAGTAGTAATTTTTGCGGTCGAAAAATATGATGACAGTTGGATATTCGTAGATATCGCACAATATAAGGACCGTCTAAATTTGACAGATTACTGTAGCATGTTTTGGCTGTTGATAATTTTATCAATAGCCAAATCACCTGTGAAACATGTAGTGAGTATCGCCTGCAAGAAGCGGCTCGCTATCGAATGCGGTATTGCAGAATGCAATCCGCCCTCCAAGTAGTGCCCAAAGCAATGTGTTCCGGCTAATTCACACTCTCAACAAACTTTCCATGTCAAATGTTGGTAGGTTTGCATCTCCTCTAGCTCCAAGGTCGCTGGTTCGAACCTACCCATGGCTAGTGAGGCTCAACAGACCAAAACATGTCTCGAGGTGGCCACATTTGTTGAGATTTGATTAAGTATCCACAGTGATCTTAGGAAGAAATGCAATAGTTTTATACGAAACAAGTGCATGATTGCTTCTTTATAGCATTCTACGAGGTGGATGTCTTAAATTCCCATCCAGGTAGATAGGGTCACTTATATCTAACGAGTTCGAATGCTATGATGAAGCAATCTTATGAACAAGTTGCGGAGAGGATTTTATTTGCCGACATGCTTTGATTATCAAGGAATTGATCGTGATTTATATGTCTGCGTATCATGTATTGACAATAATGTAAACATCTATTCACAAATCTAATCTACTGTATACTAAAGCAGGCCAATATCACTCGAAATTGGCATAGATTATGCCCCTTCCAATGCGTCAGAGTAGGCTAGATATTGTCTAATACATAATCTGCTTCACGAAATCAAATAAAGTTATACGATATCTAGATACAAACATTATGCACAGGAAGACAGAAATAATTTGCCATCTCACATTCGCATTCCGCAGTGATAGAAGTGAATCGTTTGCGCTTTTATTTTGCTGCCTATCAAGAGAAAGAAAATGAATATATTGGATATATTCTGGTGGATTGTTCATGTACAGTGAAACCTCATATAAGTGACCTATAGGAGAGTGACCTATGTGTGACCCCTATGTGGAAGACGTCAATGTTCCGTATATGGAGGTGGTTCACATAAAGAAATAGTCAATAGTATTCAATTTTTCAATGCAACATTTCTTGCAGATATGCGGTGTTCTGGATATGCGCATATTTGTTGCAGATGTGCAACATGGAAAATAATTTTCATTAAATAAAATATATCCTAATGTAATTTGAAACTGACAGATCAGTTATAGTTAAGAACATCTTTCAAGATTAATTTTCAGCATAAATCAACTGTAATAAAACTATCGTGTTGTAATAAGATAATATTTCTTTACTAATGAAAAAATCACAAGGGAAAATATGAGATAAGTGCAGGTCACGGCCGCGAAGGCACTTGTAGACGAGCGTTACTGTTAGTTATCATCACTCTGTAATGTCACAAATGGTGTCGATGTTCACATTATTCAGTCTCTCTTTAAAACAGACAATGGACTGACAAAATGTGACAATGGTCATATTGTAACGCTGGAAGTTGCACTAACAATCGTTAAAAGCATGCTTCGGTTAATAATTTTTAGTCAGTTTTGTTGATGCTTGACTTAATATTTATAAAGTGTGGCCATTGAGCAATTCTAATCTTAGAAAATGAAAAGCACCTCAGTTTCTTGATATTTTCCAGTGCTAGCAGTTAAATATGAAACATGCACGCTTAGCGTTACTCTATATGCATCTCCAAGGAGGTTCCTTTAGTTTGCCGAAGTTGCTACTCGCGTCCTTACAACAAAAAATTAACCTTCTTTATTCAGTGTATAAATTATAGATAATTCTGAGTTCCTTACCAGCTTTGGCTAATGTGATTCATATTTCGTTGAGAAATGCTAGAGTTTATCGACAGACGAGGTCGAAAATTTGTATAAGTCACTTTCCCTGTCAAAAAATTTGAGTATGTGAAACTACTGTCCACGGAAGTAACAGTAACACTGATATTGACACTAGTTAGACAGCACGTTTTGGACAGACCTAACTATACAAGAGTCATCTTCAAAGTGGATCTAATATCTATTCCCCTTCGCCTTCTCAGAAAATTCTACAGCGAACCTAATTTGACTGGTCGCATGTAAGAGAATCGTATTTTCCCCGTGAAATGCAGCAACAGCCCTTTTAAAAAGAAAATGTAATGTTACAGCAGGAGTATACAGTGTAGTCTATTCAAGGGATGGAAAGCCATGTCTCTATTTTAACGCTCGTGATATTGGTATGTCTTCTTCTTCGAAGTAGAAGCCATCTTAACCCATTGTGGTTTTCCCATCAAATGTATAACCCAGGGACATTTTCATGAAATTTTGTGTGAATTTATTGGGTTCTGATCTTTGTCAGAAAATGAAAGAAAAAGATGGATAATGGAAAATAGTTTTGGAAAAGGTTAAGTCATACATAGTCATATAAAGCGTACAAAAAGTTAATATAATTCGACCATTTTCACCATAGACATTGTCAAGATAGAGATAAGCAAAGCTCATGGTAGGCTGTATAGCATCTTTGTCACGAAATTGCGATAGCGTTCAAATAGGTCTATAGCCTTTTCGCCTCAGTCGATAGTAAGAGAAAAGCGATAGGGGTTGTGGACGCGACTTTATTGCCGCAGGATTACAGGCACAAGATAATATCTACAGTCTCAGCGCGAACATACGAGAGGGGGGTGTGTCTCACTTCAGACACTAGTTTTTATCACTGCCAGGTATCGCAGATTGCTATTCGTCCACCAAGATTACAAATCAACATGCAGACTCAAGCAGACGTCAACACCTCAGGCATAGCAACAAATTCAGCGGACGGCGCACCGAAATATTTACAAACCACTCCAAACAAGTCAAGACTCAACGGAACAAAGGCCACAGCGACCACAGTGATTGAACACTCAAAACTCAACACAATACCAATAAAAGCAAGAACACTTTTCAGTGTGAACTCCGTGTTTTTATTTTGGTCAAGCAGTCAAATAATGAAATCAAATCAAAATTATAGAAATTTTCGGCCTCTTGGCCCTTGTCAACTGTTGATGTTTGCTTATAGCCTTATTATTGTCAACACAATAGCCTGGCTGCCCACTCATCCCCGCAGCGCACAATAGATTAATAATTGGCTCACCTGATGCCTCAAACTAGGACGTTATTATGAAATGAAAGTTAATTAATTCCTACTCTAATTTAATATGAAATTATCAAACCCTAGTTAGTATCAATCCTATACTCTTCATCCCTCACAATCTTGACTAACTTTTTGTACGCTTTATATAACAACGAATAACTTGACTTTTTCCAAACCTATTGTCAACTATGCACGACTGTCAAAGCATATTTTCTCAACTTAAAAAGATAGGGGCATTTGGGTGGGGGTATTCCGAAATCAGGAATGTAAGTTATGTTCATACTTGAAGAAAAGCTATGTTGTTTCGTATTGTAAATTAAAAAAACGCGTTACATATCTTAACGGAGAACAAGATGTAGTGTGGGTTTGAGTATTTTGATTTGAATCCAATTGGCGAAAGTGCAGATTGATGTATGCTTGACATAATCTCCAGTAAGAGCTTGATGATTGAAATATTTGGAGGGAAGTGGAACATATAATCTAGCGTAAGAAGGTAATCTAGAATAAATTGAAATCATTGAGTACGAAGCGAAAGATTCTTTGATGAATGAAGTGAATGAAAGTGATGGTTGACGGACGTTCTGTGGCATCTTGAACGAGGAACATTATGAAGTGAAGACTCGAACATTATTCACAAATGTCGAGCTGTTTAACATTGACAGATGGTGCAGATGAACTTTATCATGAACTTTTTTCCTGAGGTAACAGTTTGCGTCGCGTTTGGCACATAACTGAATTCATGATAGTGACTGTCACACTCACAGTCTATATATCCGTTTCTTTTCGCAAGACTGACAATGATGAAATCAAGAAGAACTTGTTTTACCATCAATTCTTGATTATATGTCCACTGCTCGATGCAATCAAGGTACTCGGGGTACAATTGAGCGTCGTCCATGTAATCCATTCGAAAATAGGATCTGGACTCTTCTTCGGACATTTGAGCAATACGTTCTTCGTATGCTGCCAGTTCATCATTGACATCCATGAATTCTGCCATTATAAAGAATGAACACGTCAAAACCTTAAAGAAAATACTTTCATTACAGAATTTTTACAGAATTTCGAGTATGGCCCGGTTAAAGGAAATCTTAGAACATTTGTAAACATGCTCATATGGCATTATGACATTTCTGAGGAGAACAAGATGTATTGTGACCTCGAGTATTTTGGTTTGAATCCAATAGGCAAAAGTGAAGATTGATGGACGCTTTATGACATCTTAACGGAGAACAAGATGTAGTGTAGATCTTCGAGTATAGACCGAACTACACAACTTGAGAATCGGCACATCAGTCTGTGTAGGAATTTATGGAAATTCTATAACGCAGTATCTGGTAAAAATCTCCATCATTAAGGCTTTTTGTTTTTCCTCCTCTGTTTGTGTTTGGCAAAAATTTGAAAACACCTTTCATCTTGCTTCCTTTGCAAGACTCGATGTTTCTGGACATTGACCGTGGCCTCAATGTAGAGTAATGCAATAGATAGTCATTTTTTCATTGTATGCATGTATCGCTTTCCCCTGGTTTAATCATAAACCCAAAAATATCTTTCTTGGTGATTCAGTATATTTTAATGCAGATTTGTTTGAATGCTCTAAATATGCTGCAGCATTGAGAAATTTTTCAATCCACTCATAGAAATCTCGCTTCGGTGGATTCTTGCATGCAATCAATTCAATATTAACTTAATATTAATTCACATGCTGTCGACTCCATAAATCTGCTTCATAAAGATAATGAACATATGTACGAACTATGTCAACAATTGTTTCAGTATTTTCACTAGAGATGTCGGCCAGCTCCTACATTGGGATACCGTCGATATCCACGAATATCATCATGCGTTTGCAGTAGCTCCTGTAAGATATAAAGAATGTCTCTTCTGATACTATTTCGAATTCTGAACCTCTGCAGTGACTGAGTAGTGTGCACCCAAACCTGAGGTATTCTCCAGAAGCACACATGCAGGTAAATCACTTACACGGAGAAGTATCTCAGATGCATAACTGTGTGCCAAGTCATGCATGCGCTTGTAGACAATGATCAGAGTGTGGTGGTCAATTCTAGCTTTCATAGGCTGCCATTCCAAATCTCTCAAAGTAGGCGTAACATGGCCTGAGCGGGGAAGACATGCCACAAGTCGAGCGGCAGAGTTGACGATGTATTCTTCCGATATGATCCACTGAACATCACATACACATAAGAAAGTTTTCTAATGAAATAGAAAATGCATGTTTGTCAGCTTGATACTTACCCATTGCGCATGTTGAAGACGGAGACCGACGACATTGTGGAAGATGATGCACGTAAGTCACCTGAAAAAATGAGTAAACAGAAATGATAATTAGAAATTCATTAACATGAGAAGAAATTCCAAACAGAGACTGGGTCATTTGTAATTGTAATTAGAAGCGGAAGCAGTAGGACCCAGGTGAAGGATATTTGTTAATTTGTAAATGATCATGGCTGTAGGACGCTTACAGAAAACGTTCGACAGCTTCTATCAGTGTCAAGTGAAATAAAAGGAAATATCACACACATCTGGGTCCTCGCACTTTTGATTACAATTAGGAAAAATATATCATTTTTTCATGATGCGTAATTCATAAATGAAGTTTATAGCTGGACTACTGAACATGTTCACTTTGCATTCCTCTTCGGACCTTCTTTGCATTTCAACATGTCAATAGCCACAGTAGCTTTTTCTGAAATATTTGACAAGAAGTTTTGAAGTCTATTCTATTAGTATGAAATCTTTGATTATGGATTCTGACTCTTCGTTGCAAGACTTGGCTATTGTGTGGTCCCAAAATGATGTTGTTTGACTATTCGCAGCAATGGCTAGCATCAATACAAAGCTTTAAATTTTGAGACAAAAATACATGTATAAATGTGTCCGAATTATCTCCACTTTTCGGTAATTATACTTATTTTCTCTTTTTACATTTTCCTTTAAGTCGTTGTTTTCTCAATTTGTCAACAAACAACTTCTTCACAAGATGCAATGTTTAATGATTTTATCTATTTCTATTTTATATTTGCATCTTATGAATCAATTATAATTTTGAAATGAATATGCGTATCTTTTGGCTATCTATTTCCTATACTTTAGCTCTGACAGGCAATTTCAGACAAAGCTCTTCAGTAAAGGTTGTATATTCAAATGACAGATATTCAGAAAAAATCAACCATGTATGACTCGGTGTTTCGTATATACAGGGTGTCCGTAAAGTCGTGCAAGTTGTGAAATGTTTGCCATTTAAAGAGAAATCATCATATGAAGAAAAGTAAACTATATTTATGTAGCATTTTAACGGAGGTTTTGTGTGCAACAGAGGAAAACTCTCTCACTTGTTTTTCAACATAATACCAGCTCATTAAGGTTCGACCTACATTTCACAGCATCATTATAATTTATATTCAATAAGATGACCGTCGCAATCGATCACCATTTGTAATCTTGCCACGATGTTGGACACACCAACTTCTAGCTCTTCTGGTGTGATGTCAGTGCAGATGTTGACGGAGCTCCTGCAATGTGCTTGGCTTGTTTTCATGGTAAACTTTAGCCTTCAACTATCCCCAGAACCAGAAGTCGAGAGGGTTGAGGTCGGGTGATCTCGGGGCCAGGGATGTGCGCAGCCTCGACTGATAATTCGGTCATCAGTAAAGGTTCTGCATAGAAATTTGCGAACATTGCTGGCGAAATGCGGTGGTGCCCCATCCTGCATAAATATCGTGGTGGATAGCTTGCGTCTAAAGCTTAGCTGCGGTCGCACATGTGTTTGAAGCATCTCCAGGTATCTCTCAGAATCAACTGTCTCATCAAAGAAAAATTGGTGGAGAGCAAACTTTGAGGAAAGTCCCATCCAAACGCATAGCTTTTTGGAATGTAAAGATTTTGTAAGATAGCTTTCAGGTTTTGTTGACGACCAGGTACGACAGCTATGGGTATTTACCTGGCCATCCAGGCTGAAGTTGGCTTCGTTAGACCAAAGGATGTCAGGAATTTTGTCTAGCTGGGATAGAATCCAATTTGCAAACGCCAGACGTTTTGGTTTATCGTTCAATTCTAGTGATTGCATTAGTTGCAGTTTGTAAGGATGCAACTTAAGGTGATAACGTATTATCTTGTGGACAGTGGTCTTGCTGACATCGACTTCAGAAGAAATGCGGCGTACAGAAGTTGAGCCCAGAGATGAAGAGTCTGATAAGTGCATCACAACCTCCGAAACATCCAGGATGTCAAGTTCATTAAAAGACGGCCGACCACTGCGTGGCAAGTCCGCGACACTATCAGTCTCGTCAAACTTCTTGATAAGTCTTGTCACAGATGATAAGGGAAAAGGGTCCTTCACAAGGGAGTGTTGAGATTTAAAAAGTCTCAAAACCCCAGATGCACTCCTTCTACACGAATAATAACATTGCACGATCTCAATACGAGTCTGCAGATCCATTTCTTAGCATGACATGGGAATAGCAATGATCAAACAATTAAATCAGCACCACGCTCACCGAGTCGGCAGATAAGATGAGTCAGCATGAAACGTCATTCCTTTATGATCAGATTGATCGAGTGTTATTGACAGTCACGAAAAAGAAGACTGGTTCTGGGGCTGGTCGAAGGCTAAAGTTTACCACGAAAACAAGCCAAGCACATTGCAGGAGCTCCGTCAACATCTGCACTGACATCACACCAGAAGAGCTAGAAGTTGGTGTGTCCAACATCGTGGCAAGATTACAAATGGTGATCGATTGCGACGGTCATCTTATTGAACATAAATTATAATGATGCTGTGAGATGTAGGTCGAACTTTAATGAGCTGGTATTATGTTGAAAAACAAGTGAGAGAGTTTCCTCTGTTGCACACAAAACCTCCGTTAAAATGTAATATATAATAATGTATATAATGCATATAATGTATAATGATATATATATAATGTGTATAAATATAGTTTACTTTTCTTCATATGATGATTTCTCTCTAAATGGCAAACATTTCACAACTTGCACGACTTTACGGACACCCTGTATATGAAAAATACATGCGGCGTCTAATTTTCGACCCGTTCTAGTGTAGTGTTGCCTCTAGTATTTTGGTTTGAATCCATTAGGCGACAGTGATGTCTGATGGATGCTTTGCGACATCTTGACGGAGAACAATATGTAATGTGCCCTCGAGTATTTTGCTTTGAATCCTATAGGCGAAAGTTATGCCTGATGGACGCTTTACGACATCTTGACGGAGAACAAGATGTAATGTGCCCTCGAGTATTTTGTCTTGAATGCATTGGGCGAAAGTGATGCCTGATGGACGCTTTACGACATCTTGATGGAGAACAAGATGTAATGTGCTCTCGAGTATTTTGCTTTGAATCCAATAGGCGAAAGTGATGTTTGATGGACGCTTTACGACACCTTGATGGAGAACAAGATGTAATGTGCTCTCGAGTATTTTGCTTTGAATCCAGTAGGATAAAGTGAAGATTGATGGACGCTTTACGACATCTTGACGGAGAACAATATGTAATGTGCCCTCGAATATTTGTCTTGAATGCATTGGGCGAAAGTGATGCCTGATGGACGCTTTACGACATCTTGATGGAGAACAAGATGTAATGTGCTCTCGAGTATTTTGCTTTGAATCCAATAGGGCGAAAGTGATGTCTGATGGACGCTTTATCACATCTTGATGGAGAACAAGATGTAATGTGCTCTCGAGTATTTTGGTTTGAATCCAATTGGCGAAAGTGATGTTTGATGGACGCTTTACGGCATCTTGATGGAGAACAAGATGTAATGTGCTCTCGAGTATTTTGCTTTGAATCCAATAGGAGAAAGTGAAGATTGATGGACGCTTTATGACATCTCAGTGGAGAACAAGATGTAATGTTTCCTCGAGTATTTTGCTTTGAATCCAGTAAGCGACAGTGATGTTTGATGGGCGCTTTGTGACATCTTGATGGCGGGGTTTTCGCGCTCCTGGAAAATGAAAAAAAACTCCTGGAATTTTGAAGCTTTATCTATCTTCCTGGAAACTCCAGGAATTTTATGATTATTGTTGATAAATGATGGCATCTATACCTGATCAATGAAAATTTTTGATGATGCTTTTTTATTCATGCATGGTAATTAATTAAATAATAGTTTAATAGTTTAAAACAATTTTCCGGCTATGCATCTTAAAGACGTTGTCGAAGTTATTTGCTTCAGGAAATTTAATTAACGCTCTTTATATTGCAGTCCGTAGTTTATAAAATAAACAACTTGTGCATTGGAGACAATTTTTGAATACCGGCTGATACATATTTTATCAATTTCCTTCCGATCGGAAACAAATTCATAGATAGATTTTCCGCAGTAGGAAAATGTAATTGTAGTTTAATTTTCCGATGGTATTTATTTTCCGTTTTGCAGACTACGCATAATATACTGCTCTTTGATGTTGATGTAATGAAAGAGGTGAATATAGAGAAATAATGTCGTATTTTTTTCATTTTCCCGCTCATGATAAAATTTCCTGAAATTATACCTCAATTAAAAACAATAGTTTATCCATCATATACTTCATTCATAAAAGCGTTTTTAAATGTATACCGTCTACCAGTTTCTTCTTGATCTTTTGAGACACCTCGCCTCTAAGTCTTGGTATTCCTACCGTTATGCTTCTATGATGAACACTACGTTGCTCCGAGCTGACTCGAATTTGTTTCCTTAAATCACAGTTTATGTTATGATTTATAAGCAGAAAGTCTATAGTGCATCCATTCTATGATATATTTTCCTACCGGAAAATGCAAATCACAACACCGGCAGATATTGATTTGAAATGAAGCCTTAAATATCATATTCCTTTTGTTGCATTGCGGCTGTGCGCTAGCCGCACCTGCGCGCACACCGGTGCACCGAAAATTTAGAAAAGTTTCCCTGAAGCACTTATTAAAGTAAAGACGAAGTTCAACTCGTTTCGCATTCTAGACTGTCGTGTGATAGTCTCTTAAAATATCAAGATTGTGTAAACAGGATCTATATCCTTCATGCTAACCTTTATATTAGAATTCAATGCAAATTTTCTAAAGTAATAGGAAACTTCTTTAAAAATGAAAATAGTAATTATGTGGATATTCAACAAAAAATGATTGAAAGAATAACATTGATAGATAGCATTGAGTAATTTTCTCGTGCTTGGACTAATATGCTATATGCTTGAAATATTTTACTCTCAATTTGCTGTAACTAAGATAACAGATAAATTAAGTTAATTATAATCAACTATATTGAATAAATGCCAAACAAACATTTAAATTGCTCATTTAAATTAATAAGTTTCATCATGACAAATAAATTGGCCGATCTTAGATTTGGGCACACCGGAGAGAAAATGAGTTTGTAATTGTTGAAAGACCGCTCAATATCAGCTGAGTTGATCGGCAACTGCAAAAGAAGAATTGCTTTTCTGCTAAGTTAGGTACCCGGTTTATAACCTCTCGCCAAAATTGAATCGGATGACTTGCACTCGATACATCAGTGGCAATGTTCATGTAAACTGGCTATTCATTGTCACAGGTATCTGGAAGACGAAGAATCGGCATTTCTCAATGAACATGAAGATTTCAGCGTTTTTCTCCAGGAAATTTAGTTTTTCGTGTTTTCTCCGTTTTACCGCGCTCGCTAAAAACTCCTGTCATTGATTATAATTTATGCTTCACAGTAAAGCATCAATTTTATCGAAATTCGTACATTTCGGTGCACCTGCCGGAGACCCGGTGCAACCAATAGAATAGATGCAACGGTGCACCACACACAGCTCTAAGTTTTTAGTAATATATTAATTTTTTCGGGATTATTGAATATGACACGACTGACGATATACAACGACATTTACGCAGTGAAGTCAGTGTTAGATTTCTTAAGTATTTATTTGTTCTTTAACTGCTTCTTTTATATCGCCGAAAATTATACTGAGAGGATACGCTGGAAGGACAAATGAACAAATTAGAAGATGAATTGACATATACAAGGTGATTCCGATCTTCCGTCACTTTTCAAGTAAGGACTACAGCTGTATCACATGTCTGGTTGTAGTGATGATGGTTCATGATTTATATACTACGTTTCATGGCCTTTAAAATCGTATATTATTTATCTTCTTGTGATCTGCATTTCTGCTGATACGAGCAATTGAAATTGTTTACCCATATTGCAACTTTTTAAATCAATTTTTAGTACTTTTTTTAATTTTGTTATTCCTAGTCTACTATTTATTTATTTTTACTATTTAAGTTATTTTTTTTTCATTTGATTTCGAAAAACATTTCATATCCAAAAAAACTTTTTTATAAGTGACAGGTATGCAGTAACGCAAAATTAACTCGCAAGAACTGTTCAAAGTGGCCACCACCATTCTCAGAGCACAACTCGCATCGGCGCAAGAATGACCTGTACGAAGATCGCATCATCTCGACCTCCACGCTATCGAGTAAGCTCGTAAGTCTTTCTTGTAAAGCTTCAAGAGTACGAGGACGTGGATCTCTGTATAGTTTGTCACGAATATAGCCTCAAAGCCAGAAATCGTTTACTGCTAAATCAGGGCTTCTTGGTGGCCAGTGTATCGGCCCACCACGACCAATCCATCGGTTCTTCAGCTTGACGTTCAGCAGACAACGAACAGAATTGGCATAATGTGCAGGTGCACCATCCTGCTTATAAAGTTGACGTCGATTTTGTCTATCACTTAGTAGCGGCACATCTTTGTCTTCAAGGATAGACTGGTAGCGCTGTCCATTCATTGTTTCTTTTTGCACATACATGGTAAGTGATGCCGTGGTGTGGTGATATCATTGCCCAGCAAGTGATGGAAGCAGACTTTAATGGTTTCATGATAGCAGCGTGAAGATTTTCTTCCGCGTAGATGAAGGCGTTGTGAAGGTTCACAGATCCATTCAAGTGAAACATTGTTTCATAGGAGAAAACGATATTTCCAACGAAATTACTGTCGCGCTGTTGATGTTGAAGGATAAGGTTAGAAAACTGGAGTCTTTGGACTTTATCGTCGTCCGAGATCTCTTGCACGCGGGTAAACTTCCAAGCTCTCACACCTTCATCTTTCAACACTCTGTTCACCGACGTGTGTGAAACGCTGCAGAGCTGAGCTGCCTTTCGTTGCGAAAGTGCACCATAGGCCTCGACTATTTCGTCTCGTTTGTCGTCGGACAGCCGTCGATCTGAATGGTCACCGACTCTTGCATTTTCGGTGAGAGATATCGAGGTTTTAAAACGCTTTGCCCACCCAATTAAGGTTGTGCGTGGTGGAGCTTCTTTCTTAAAATCTACACGAAATCGTCGCCTTGCATCTTCAGGATATGGAGAGATGGTATAGGCCACGGCCGTCGCAATTTCTTCATTCGTGAAGCCAGGATAGTTCATTGCTGTCAAGTGTTGATAGTAAATAAATTTCAGCCAGTTTAATACCGTCTACACTGCAAAGTCAATCTCAATTAACTTTGCATGGTGTCGCTCAAAGCAAGCAATTATTAGATATCTATGCTGAATGCGGCTGATGATATTGATTGTTGCGATGTTCCTGTCATAGATATTGATTTAAAAAGTTGTCATATGGGTAAACAATTTCAATTGCTCGTATCAGCAGAAATGCAGATCACAAGAAGATAAATAATATACGATTTGAAAGGCCATGAAACGTAGTATATAAATCATGAATCATCACTACAACCAGACATGTGATACAGCTGTAGTCCTTACTTGAAAAGTGACCGGAAGATCGGAATCACCTTGTATATGTCAAAAATGTTTTCGGATTATTTGTCTATATTCTACCATCCATGTATACTTAGTAATACCGAGGAGTTTTCATTGGTAGGCCAAATGATCAATGGTGCGTTTGAGCCGCACTGCGACATCGTACTCTGAGTACCTGAAATGTAAAACTGTTACTAATCATAAATTTCTTATCAGGACCAGACTTTATGAAATATAAAGACTGGTCAGACTCCCTCGGGATTCGTAATAAGGATGAAGTGGAAACGTACGTTGAAGCTATTGTAAAATCAGTTGCTTAATCACTTGCATATGTAATACAAAGAACTTGTATTTGGTATATCACGAACTGTGTAAAATCCGCTTGCAAATCGAATGATGTAAACCTCCTGGAAAGCTACTGGAAATTTCATAAAAAGGCTCCTGGAAACTCCTGGAAAAACAATAATTGAAAACCGCGGAAGCCCTGTGATGGAGAACAAGATCCATGTAATGTATGTAATGTGTCCTCGAGTATTTTGGTTTGAATCCAACAGGCGAAAGTGATGTCAGATGGACGCTTTACATTATCTCGATTAAGAGCTTGTTGATTGAAATATTTGGAGGCAAATGGAACATATAATCTAGCGTAAGAAGGTAATCTAGGATAAATTGAAATCATCATTGAGTACAAAGCGAAAGATTCTTTGATGAATGAAATGAATGAAAGTGATGGTTGAGGGACGTTCTGTGTCATCTTGAACGAGGAACAATTTGAATTGAAGACTCGAGGATTATTCACAAATGTCGAGCTGTTTAACATTAACAGATGATGCAGATGAGTGCTTTACAGAATCTCGAGTATGGCCCGGTTAAAGGAAATCTTTGAATATTTGGAAACATTCTCATATGGCACCATGTAGCTAGTTAAAGGATATTTAAAATTACGCATTAAAGCATGGTCATTGTCGGATGTAGGATGATGAACATGTGTTCTTGATAGGGCAGTGTTCCTCGATGTACTAACACTCAAACTTGAAAGCTTTGAAGTAAACCGAAACCCCTTTAGGGAAGATAGTGTATCCGCTCTGGTTGTATAACTTTCAATCAAATTATAAATTTTGAATCAAGTATTTATATCGGTTATATTTGTTTAACCTTAATCGGTCGAGCGCTCCCCAAGTGGAACATAGTTTTGAATTGCTGCTGAGAGTATGGTATTTATTGATTTGCTTTCTTTTTTGTATGTGGGCACATTTTGACCTTTGGTGAATATATACTGAATAGGATTTTTCTTTTTGACCTTGTACCGTCAGTCTTGATGCCATCAAATATGGGCCATTTCATGAATTTTTTATTTTCCTTGTTATTTTTTGTACAAATTAAAACTTTCGAATTCATGCTACTAGTTATAGTGCTAGTACTCTGTTATTTATAGCCTAAACGACCATTGAAAGGAATATAGAGTTAGTTCTAACTGGTCAAGGCTGATGTTCCACTTCTGGAACGTTAGTCCAATAAAAGGTGTTTTTTCCCGTGACATCTTATGAAATTGCTTTCATTTTGCTAACTCAATTCAAATGTGCTTCCCCTTCTATCACCATTCGATGCATCATAAGCCCAGTGTAATAAAAGCGTTTCTGATGTATTACAGCATGTTTTATGTACCTGATGAAATGTTAACAAAAATGGCAATAAACGAGTATCATACCGTAAAACGGGGTAACTTTGAACGCTTTTTCAGTTAAATACACGATTAAAATTTTTTTATCATTCGGATCCCTAAGTTTTCTACCCATGAACTGCAGAATTGGTATTTTACACAATCTAGACAGTTTATAGAGCTTAACTATTGCTAGTATGAAATATCGATAAGGTTACTTAATAGATAACATTTTTTCCAAAAACGGGGTAACTTTGAACAGACACATTTTTTCATATACAATGCTATATTTGGATCATAACTGTGATGATTGTCTTCATCACTTATCGTTAGTACGCATCTGTGTAATCACAGACCGTGAGAACGGGAGATATTCTCTCTCGGGAAGAGAGAATCTTCGGCTCAAGAAAATGGCCGGTAGCATCTCCAAATGCTGATTTCTGTTGTCAATCCACTCTTGTGGGACCGGTAGTCCTCCGTGGGTATTGACACAGCACCACGCACTATTCTGAGGTCCTGGAACAGCTTGACCTCCGGTGGGTTGGTTGTTTGTCCACCTGAGTTAGGTAGGCCACGGCAACTCCGTTAGAAGTGGCGGAGTTGTGTTGAAAAGATTTGGCCACAACCTTGTTCCTCTGGATTCGAGATCCGAGGGGTGCGTTGAGATGAGAGGCGATTGATGAGATAATAAGCTGGGCACTTGAGCCAAGAGTAGGCATTCGGTTGAACAAAACAGAGTGCACTCTGAATGTGACACTTCCATGTTCAGTAATTGCCTCACTGACAGAACGGAGAATGGAAAAGGAGAATCCAAACTCGTTACTGTCGGCTGGGTCGTCGTTAAGTGTGTATCCCAGATCCTGAAGCCTTTGTCTCTGTCCGGTTCTTAACATTGAGACAGGACCGAATACAACAGCATTACTGTTCAAGGTTGGATCAACGGCTGAGATGTAATTTGGAGCATACGGCTCGACCAATGACATCCGAACACGCTCATGGGTTAAACCCAGAGCTATCCAGTCCTCATACTGAATATGAGTTTCGAGATTCACAGGACCATAGAAGCCGCTGTGACCTTAGTAGAAGCCGAAGTTCTTTTAATTAACTATTCCGTAACTAAACAACAAAAACAATATACATGCTAAGTAAAGAATAACACTTAGCAGTTGCAAGTTGATGAATTTGACTATTCACAGAAGTCACATTTGTAGAATGGATCCGTCGTCCCATCGTTGCAGAATCCACAATAGCATTGCAGACAGTCGACGCACCGCACCCAATCAGGTCCGGAATAGGCGGCGAAGGATCTGAAGCAGTTGCTGCAGTTATCGTCTGATCCCGATGACGAGGCTGCTCCGGCAGTTGAGGTACTCGGCTCTGACGAGCTGGTTCCTGGAGCTGTTCCTGTTGTGAGAAATTCTTCAGAAATCGGGCCTCCGGACACTACTTTTCTTCCTCTTGACGTATTCACTTTGTCCGTTATTCCTCGATGGTCACTACTCATCGGGACATACTTTTTATGCTATCATCGCAAACATTCATCAGCGCATCACTCCGACACCAATCATTCAAAACGGAGTTGATCAGTGTCACTTATCGCTTCAAATATATCCTGGAAACATTTTTGGACCTTCATTGCATTTCAACATGTCAATAGCCACAGTAGCGTTTTCTGAAAAATGTGACAATAAGTTTTGAAGGCTATTCTATCAGCATGAAATCTTTGATTAGGGATTCCGGTCCTTCGTTACAAGACTTGGCTACTGTGTAGTCCAGAATGATGTTGTGTGACTGTTCACAACAATGGCTAGCATCAATACAAAGCTTTAAATTTTGAGACAAAAATACATGTATAAATGTGTCCGAATTATCCCCACTTTTCGGTAATTATACTTATTTTCTCTTTTTACATTTTCCTTTAAGTCGTTGTTTTCTCAATTTGTCAACAAACAACTTCTTCAAAAGATGCAATGTTTAATGATTTTATCTATTTCTATTTTATATTTGCATCTTATGAATCAATCATAATTTTGAAATGAATATGCGTATCTTTTGGCTATCTATTTCCTATACTTTAGCTCTGACAGGCAATTTCAGGCAAAACTCTCCACTTAAGGTTGTATATTCAAATGACAGATATTCAGAAAAAATCAACCATCAATGGATGTCGGTGTTTCCTGTGTACCAAGAATACGCGCGCTGTTCTAATTTTCGACCGGTTCCAGTAGAAAACAAAATGAAGTGCAGCTTCTAGTATTCGAAAGTGATGCCTGATGGACGCTTTACGACATCTTGACGGAGAACAATATGTAATGTGCCCTCGAGTATTTTGGTTTGAATCCAATAGGCGAAAGTGATGCCTGATGGACGCTTTACGACATCTCAGGGGAGAACAAGATGTAATGTGCTCTCGAGTATTTTGTCTTGAATCCAATAGGCGAAAGTGATGCCTGATGGACGCTTTACGACATCTTGACGGAGAACAATATGTAATGTGCTCTCGAGTATTTTGTCTTGAATCCAATAGGCGAAAGTGAAGATTGATGGACGCTTTACGACATCTTGACGGAGAACAAGATGTAATGTGCTCTCGAGTATTTTGCTATGAATCCAATAGGCGAAAGTGAAGCCTGATGGACGCTTTACGACATCTTGACGGAGAACAAGATGTAATGTGCCCTCGAGTATTTTGCTATGAATCCAATAGGCGAAAGTGAAGCCTGATGGACGCTTTACGACATCTCAGGGGAGAACAAGATGTAATGTGCTCTCGAGTATTTTGTCTTGAATCCAATAGGCGAAAGTGATGTCTGATGGACGCTTTACGCCATCTTGACGGAGAACAATATGTAATGTGCCCTCGAGTATTTTGGTTTGAATCCAATAGGCGAAAGTGATGTTTGATGGACGCTTTACGACATCTTGACGGAGAACAAGATGTAATGTGCTCTCGAGTATTTTGTCTTGAATCCAATTGGCGAAAGTGATGCCTGATGGACGCTTTACATTATATCTCGATTAAGAGATTGTTGATTGAAATATTTGGAGGGAAGTGGAACATATAATCTAGTGTAAGAAGGTAATCTAGGATAAATTGAAATCATCATTGAGTACAAAGCGAAAGATTCTTTGATGAATGAAATGAATGAAAGTGATGGTTGAGGGACGTTCTGTGTCATCTTGAACGAGGAACAATTTGAAGTGAAGACTCGAGCATTATTCACAAATATCGAGCTGTTTAACATTAACAGATGATGCAGATGAGTGCTTTACAGAATCTCGAGTATGGCCCGGTTAAAGGAAATCTTTGAATATTTGGAAACATTCTCATATGGCACCATGTAGCTAGTTAAAGGATATTTAAAATTACGCATTAAAGCATGGTCATTGTCGGATGTAGGATGATGAACATGTGTTCTTGATAGGGCAGTGTTCCTCGATGTACTAACACTCAAACTTGAAAGCTTTGAAGTAAACCGAAACCCCTTTAGGGAAGATAGTGTATCCGCTCTGGTTGTATAACTTTCAATCAAATTATAAATTTTGAATCAAGTATTTGTATCGGTTATATTTGTTAGAGATTTCGCACGACCAGCACAGGTGCAGTGCTCGCCAAATTATTAGAAATTTCTATGACAAGTTTGTCATATATTCGTCATCTCTTTACTTTGGTTTCAGTTGACAATATTATGACTCTGAAAGATATTTCCAATCAAAAGATTCATATTTCGACCGGTTGAAAGCATATTCCCAGAAAAACATCAGTGCTACTTCCTTATATCGACGCTATTTTGACTAACTAACATAACTAACAAAAGTGGATATTTCATAAACGCTCAGAAAACGCAAAAATCCGGGGCCGGCTTTTTCGTAGTACGCCTATTTTTCTAAAAGTTAACCTCTAAACTGGCTTATTATCATACTCCTGTCTAATGATTGAAATAATGTCTAGTATTCTTGTTTCGGGGTACCTCTACAGGCATAGCAGTCCTCGATTAATAGTTTTTTTATTACATGCCAAGCTAGCTGATAAAGATGTGCCTACTTCTCTACTTCATTGCGTGATAATTTTCTTGAGTTATAGGCTCTAGAAATGATTTAGTACTGGAATTAGCCTACGTTCAAAAAAACTGTATCGTTAACTGTCTTAAATGCGATACGCATACTTAACAAGTGACAGCAATACGTGTGCATTATGTTTGTCACCAGATGCCACTGTAATTAAGCTAAGTCAACTTATACAATTTTAAGTTATTAGATAAGTTATACGTCTTTGACAACACCTTTTCTAATAAGTTAACGATGTAGGCCAGGACTAATGCATTTTGAGCCGGCCATAGTATTTGTTACATTACTTTATATTAATAGTGCTATATTACTTATTGTATATTTTTTAAATCCATTTAAATTTTTAATTCATAAATTGTACTGAATACGGTAATTTATGCCCCAGATAAGTTAAACATTAATTAAAAGCAATGATGATTGATAAACAGATTAAAGTGTAATAATTCTTCTCATAACAAAAACAAACAAAAAATCCAAACTGGAATTCGGTAATACCATAACATAAAGCTAATTTTTACGTGTTGCAATTACATCAATAACAAAATATGTGTGAATAACGTAAAATATTAAAGATAAATCTCAAGAAAAAATATCAGTCAATATACCAAGAGTTCGTCTTACATGGGGAATAATTTGTTACGAAGTCCCTCATTCAAAACTGCTAAGGCCTCAACGGCATCAGGTTTTAATGAGCTCCTTTTCTCTGTAAGTATACCCTTTGTGATGCTGAAGTGGCGTTCATTCTCGCCGCTGGATGCTTGTATCACATAGATTTGTCTGCTGACCTTTGATAAAATAGGAAACTTTTCTTCATTTGATTTTCAATATGACAAAGGATTATCTCCATCATAGCCTTCATGTATATCTGCTTTCGTGTATTTTTCGAACTCCACGTCGAAGTTAGAAAAATTTGTCAAACAATTTGGGAGTGTAGGCGGGACTTCAAGTTTCAGTGCAGCGAATGGATCCAATCTGGGGTTTTTTTTGCGAAGGACCAGCTTCCATGACATTATCGTAATCAAGAGTGGTGCGGTCATCACAGGGACATGCATGTAGGCCTACTGTTATTTTCTCTTGTGACATCTGTCTGATACCATTTGAGGCGTCTTTGATCATAACAGAACGATCACTTGCGTTAGGTACAAAATTCAATTTGGAAAATGATGGATCAAGGACGGCTGCGATTGTATGCAATGTGTTCACATCAGGCCAGTACTTCAGCAGCATATATTTTCTCAGATTTGCTTTCAAGGTAGAGATGACTGAATGTTCATCCGGATCGACGCTGCAGATGTGATCTACGACGAGGTAGTATGTCGGGAGAACTGTTTGTAGACTCGGCCTATCAGCAGATTCGAGCTTGTCGAAGATTCCGTCGAATTGACGAGAGAAAACTCCTAACTCGGTCACTAGCGCAAAAGAAATCGATTCTAAACGATTATCCTCATTTCGTCGTTGAAGTTCAGCTCGAAGTGCGGAAAAAGAATCCGCAAGACTGCTGTATACATTACCAAACCCACGCCACGGACGCGTTTGAGAAAATTTCTTCAAAGTTTTCGGCAATTTTTCTTGCAATCCCGATGTCTGATTTGCGCATCTTGCAAGGTCTTTGATGGCGATTTCCATTTCTTGTACGTATGGCTTCTCGTCCTTCGTGGCATTCCATGCGTTAGTCAAAACAGTGGATAGACGGTGTGCCATACATTGCATTCTTGATTTCTCTCGAAGTGCACTGACGATATTAGCGCCCTTGTCTGTAGTTATAGGCGTAATATCCTCACATAGTCCGTATGTTTGGAAGATATCACTGATTTCAGAGAGAATGTTCTTGGCAGTCTTTTTATCATGGGGAAAGACTTTACATCGAGCCATGAAATGTTTCACTTCATAAGAAGCATCCATCCAGAAAATGGACAGCTCCAGATACAAACGGTGAATGTGATCGTCAGTCCACAAATCTGCAGTACATGCGACTTCATCACAAGACACGGCACTGGATATTCTTTCTTTCATATGGTCAATGAATCTTTCAAATGATTTCTTAACACAATCCCGAATAGTTTTTCTTCCATACCAGATATCATCTACAATCACGTTGCCGCACTTGTTACCGATTTCCATCATTGTTTTTGCAAGTTGTTTAAGTCCTTCATTTTCCACATCGCAAAAACTACGCATCCCGGAAATAACAAATATTGATTCTGAATCTTTCACTCGTTCTGCATCCGACTTTTCAAGGCGTTTATGTCTGGTGTATTCAGGATTGACTTTGATAGTAGTCTGTCTTGCACGGTCACCAGCAGTTTCTTCTCTAGGTAGACAAGTGTCCCAGTGTCTTTTGAGAGCACTTACTCCCCAGCTTTCACGAGTTCCGTCCTCCTTGACTTTGCTGTGAGTGCGGATCACCGTTGCAGGCCACCCAACATGGTAATCGTTGTGTTGTGCCATCCGATAATGTCTCAACAATATGCGCCACATTTTCCCTTGATTTGTCTTCTGATAGTGTTAATTTACGCGTTGACAATTTCATCTGAATCTGTTTATCAGTAATATTGTCTGTATCCATCTCATACGCATAAGATAGGATGCCGAAGCGTAGACAAAGAACAGCGAACGTCGAAGTACGATGCGTAGATATTGAACAGTGGACGGAAGCAGACTGACAATTACTAGAAGACGGACGGCCAATATTAAATTGTTCGATTCGTCTGGCACAGCAGACAGTATACGAGTAATGAATAAGACTAAACGGCTAGCTGAGTGAGTGGCGAATGACAATAAGGGTCCATTACGTACAAGCTTGCGTACAAGTTATTTGTTGCTGCGCGGTAGGGTCGGCACCAGGGATTGCAATCCCTAGTCGGCACTCCTGCTAATAAGGCGCCATTGAATTCTGAGGCAGTCAAGCCGTTGAACAAAATAGTTGTCTACACGAGCCGTATCACACTGAATCAAAACAGGGGGACGCGTGCGTGCTGACATCAAGGAATATGTTGACTCAGCCACGAGCTATCTTTGTCACGAGCCACATGATAAGTTTATGAACCACGTGAATTCATTATAAACTTGATGAGTGATCTGATTCTGATATGCTAATGAATCCCAGCTATGGTTTATGTTTCAATCAATGAGTCAGGATTAAATCGGTTATCAATTATATAGGCTACTTAAAAAATCCAGTAATGTTGAGATGTTCGAATTTTAATCCAAATCGATGTTCGAATCGAAATAAAATCAGCCAAAAAAGTCCATCAACTTGTAAAGCCGGCCTTGGTAATTAGGCCGGGCCGGGCCGGTTTTCATATTGCGGCCGGGGCCGGCCCGGCCACCGGCCTCGGCGGCCGGCTTCCAGCTCTGTACCTACTTACAAATGACATGATACATAAGATAAATATGGAGATCTTGTGCTCAATTTTGTGAGTTCATTACAGATACTTTAGTTAGTCAAAATACAGCAGTTCAGAGAGCTATGAATGATGTATGCAGATACGTTGGTTAGATCAGTTGAATATTACGGCTTAAGTTATTTAATGTTTCTTGTTTGTAGTTATGTAATCAAGAACTAATTTATCCAATTGCGTGACTGGATGGGAATTGATACGAAGCAAGTGTTAGATTAAAATTTTGTTCAATCAGAGATTTTTTAGTCATTTCTCATAGTTCACTACACCTTGTGTCAATTGACAGCAGTTAAAGTTTTCTTCACGAAACAAACAGCACTCAGGCCCACTTAATTGTCATCAATAATGTTCATCATTTCTCCCCTCTTCAAATTGCTGTTTGAAAATTAAACAACCAGCTTATTATGAACCGAAGTCTCCATAATGAATACCCGTACCTGTTTATTGATGAAAGTGGGAGCTAGCTCTACTAGAAGCAACAGTTATTGTAGGAAAATTACAAAAAATGATTCATAAATTCAGTCTGTGAAACCATTAGAACATGACAAATTTCAGATACACTAATCCGGCGTTGCTGTAGGTTTGCGATATTGAAACCGAGTTTTCCCTGACGATGATCCATTTGGCCTTTGAAATCATAGCTTTCTGATTTGTGACAGTTTCAGGCGTTCCAAAAAGAGATGATGCCAAGGATTTGTAGTTCCAAAAATCCCGGTAGGTCATTCGCCTGACATTCAGTGGATTTTTGGGCTGAGCCGTCTTGATGATTCCTACCCATTTGTCTGGTGACATAACTGAGATTTTGCGACTCGCTCTCTCAATCGAAGAATGAATAGAGTCGCCTTCATTTTGAGAATGTCCAGACTCGAAGAAGATGTGGTTGATTTCTTTTATTGACGTGCCTCGACGTAGAAAATCAAGAAAAGCGGCAATCAAAGTGTAGGATCGATTCTGAGACCCAGTAGCATCACTAAAACAAACAACTGCTTCATATCCCTCCTTAGCTTTTTCATGCATGTAATCCACTAAACATGTAGCGACCTCATCCATCCATGCCTTTGCCTGCCTGATCCTCGGACCAAAAGAAACAATCGCCTTTTGAGGTATTCAGGTCATACACAGCAAAATTCATGCAGTTCAAGCGTCGAGAATAATAAAAGACAGAGGTATCGCCCTTGGGACACACCAGTAGTCCTTCGAAATCGAAAACAATGGCAAGCAACTTGTGATATTTCCCTGAGAGTGCCTTATCCTCTTCCTTCCTTAACAGAGCTTCTTCTTTCCAAATCAAATACTGCTCTTGCTTTTCAAAAGCTTCTTTGTGTTTGGGATTTGGAGCATTTTTAAATTTTTCACAAGAAGCACATTGATCTTTCTTCGGATTGTGAATAGAGATGTTGGTCCCGTTGAAAGCATTCAGGAAAACCGAGTAGGATCTTGGTTCCTCTCCTTTAGCTTCACGATCTTCTTTGTACAGTTCATAGCATTTTTGGATGGTGAAGTCTGGAGGTAAGTAAACTCTTTGTGAGTCATGCCTCGAGTAGTGGGAGGGCAACAGGGGCAAACTTTTCAGAAATGCGTCCATCAAGTATCGCTCTTCCATAAATGCGCCTGCATTCGGATGAGGATGCTTCCCTCTCTGATCTACATCTAGAATGCCACTTTCAGAGCTCTTAGAGAAAGCAGTTTTAATCCATTGCTGCGAAATTCCCAATGTGTCTACATAGAATTTCTGACACACCTGGGGCCAATTTTACTAAACTACAGTTTCTGTAAATTGTAAATCTATAGGATACAACTGTAAAAATTTCATTTTATCAATCATAGCTCCTGTTTCTGCAGTCTGTAAATCTGTAAACAGAATTCGGTGATTTCTGTTTTATCAAGCAAATTACAGTGTGACGTTGTGCCAGTCTGTAGCCTTTAAGTGACAGCCCTTCGAAGGAGGGTATATTTGTGAAATGGACGGTTTTGATCCGGTTATCGACATGCAAGGGTTAAATAGAGGTCGGCGCCGCCTGGAGGTTACTGGTACTCTCCGCCGCTTCCTCCATCGCATCGACTTCCGCCGATAAAGGTCCGCAAACCGACTCATTGGATGGAATGGCTACGACGACTGGCGAGTCTTTACCAATAAAAGCAAGCAGCAAGTCATCTATGTCACTGAGCTTCGCACATGCTTCGTTGCCAGCTCCGGATCTCATGGCTCTCTTGTCGATTTTGCGCATTGTTGAATGACGCAGATTCTGGAACTCTTGGTCCCGAAGTTGATCCAAGGAGCCCGCAAATCCGTTGGCTTGTAATAAAAGATGGATTTCTTTCCAAACATCGTCCTTCTTCTTCTTACCGTCACTAGAAGATTGAAATTTCCGCTGCAAAACGGCTTTGTGCTTATTTAATTCCGTCAGGAATAAAGTCTTTTGTGGGACAGTTAACATAATAATCACGCTGACAGCTGGACAAGAAACAAAGCAACAAGCTCGCCGAGCTTCTTATAGCTTCTATACATGTCACGTGAAGATCATAGTTTACAGTGCCTCGTCACAGAATACAGCTTACAGTTTGACAAAATTTTTTTGATAAAATGCATTCTTACAGATCTGTAAACTGCAACTGTAACACTGTGACTGTAAAACTGTAAATTACAGTTACTGTAGTTTGATAAAATCGGCCCCTGAACAAGCATTTCGTCCTTATAAAAGAAATGGCGGAATGTCTTCTTTCTTCTACTGTGTTCTTCTGTTGTTATCCTCTCTGGTTTGTCATCCTGAGAAGTTTGAATGATGAAATTTCTTTGCAAATTTGTTTCTCCTAAATTCCAAAAGTTTGCGAATATATCGCTTCGTTCATTCTTTGCAAATTTATTGTGACATTGTCTAGGGCATTTCCTTTGGTGATTGCGACCGGCATCCAATTTTCATACTTTGCTTGGGCATCACTTGGCCTCTATATGTTACATATTCTTCTCCTCTACACTTTTCCTCTTGTCTTCGATCTTGCGATAAACCCTTTTCTTGGACGTCCTCTTTCAGCTTTAATATAAATATTGGACCCATCTGCAGTAGCGACACCATGAGTACTTTCGTCATGTTCGTACGTCGGATCTTCATCGGAATTTTCATCCAGTTCATCAGAAGGATAATCCGTTATTCTAATTTTCCGAGGCCGAGATCGAGTAACAGAGGATCGACTGTAGGATGCTTCTAAGCCGTTGTCTATGCCCTCACTATCGTCGTCATTGTCACTTCTCGCCAATTCATTTGCAAGCGAATTTTCACTCCAACGTTTAGGCATGGCTGATCAACAGATAATGAACATCGAATAACACTAAACAACTCAAAGATATTTTTTTCAAACAGCCAATACATAGCAACAACATGTCATTGCATTGATATTGCAGATACACAGCAGTAAGCGGACACCTGCATCTGATGTCTTCCCACGCACTATACATCGTCTCGTTGATGAGAATCTGATCAAATATCTATGCCCTCAAGCAGCAGCAGAGCATAATGACAAAAGTCAAGGGGGAAATTAGATCACAATTTGCAGGCGCAAATTGCAGATGAGGAGTTGGACTTGGCAAAAGCAATGTTTTCAAAAGAAGCACTGCGCATATAATGTGACATCAAATACAAGACCACTACCTGTACATCCAATGTTTCTCGAAAAACAACATTTTCAGAGGTACTTTCAGCTTAACTAGATATTTGAATAGGCTTCTACCAAGCAGATACGATAGTTTGTCAGTAATGGATAGAGAACGACACATTTGTAGATATTCTGTCTAACTAACGTAACTGACAGTTACGAATTTACGACACGAATTTGTAAAATTGCAGATACGTTATTTCGTTAAAAATCATTCCCATGATTACTAATTGAAATGTCAAAATGTTTTATAGCCCTAAATGAAGACTGACCCTGACACATCCAACATACAAAAATACGAAAATCGAAAAATTTCAGAATAGTTAGTTAGTCAAAATAGCGTCGATATGTCGTAAACCTCCCCCCAAGCGGCAGCTACTCTTCGGAACATGCTTTTTATGCTATCATCGCAAACATTCATCAGCGCATCACTCCGACACCAATCATTCAAAACGGAGTTGATCAGTGTCACTTATCGCTTCAAACATATCTCGGAAACATTTTTGGACCTCCATTGCATTTCAACATGTCAATATCCACAGTAGCTTTTTCTGAAATATTTGACAATAAGTTTTGAAGGCTATTCTATAAGCATGAAATCTTTGATTAGGGATTCCGGTCCTTCGTTACAAGACTTGGCTACTGTGTGGTCCCAAAATGATGTTGTGTGACTGTTCGCAACAATGGCTAGCATCAATACAAAGCTTTAAATTTTGAGACAAAAATACATGTAAAAATGTGTCTGAATTATCTCCAAAATTACCTGTTATGACTCCAAAATGACTCTGAAAGTTATTTTCCAATCAAAAGATGCATATTTCGACCAGTTGAAAGCATATTCCCAGAAAAACATCAGTGCTACTTCCTTATATGTCGTAAATCTCCCCCCAAGCGGCAGCTGCTATTTGGGGCATGCTTTTTATGCTCTCCTCTCAAACATTCATCAGCACATCACTCCGACACCAATCATTCAAAACGGAGTTGATCATTGTCACTTATTGCTTCAAACATATCCCGGAAACATTTTCTGTCGGATTGAGGTCTAGGCTATTATACGGCCAGTCCAAAAAGGTTGATGTGATGTCGTTGGAGGAGATGCATAGATATATGTCTATGTTATATGCGATAGAAAGTCTATAAGTATAATAGTGCAAAATTAATTTGTTGTGTGCGTTTCGTGGGGTAGTTCTTTCTGCAATGTGTTTTATTGAATTTTCCCATCCAAATTTCCGTTAGGAAAAATGATTGGATATACCATTGGATCGATAGATAAGATATATTTTTCAATGGCTTGTTCTTAGGATAAACGACAACATATCTATCAGATTGAAGACAACACCTTCACCAACAAATACGACGGCATTTCGTCAAGTCGTGGGTCATTGTAGGTCCTATGATAAGGATGAAAAATCAATTTCACCTCCCACGACATGCCGTTATTTGTCTGATCAGATGCATTTATGCGCTCTACTTTATTCAGATGTTTGTATGCGCCTGCATTAGGATTGTAATAAGACAAAAATTTTAAAATCAAATGTAGCAAAATGAAAATATGAAAAGTAGGTTCTCTCTCATTTTTATGAAGTTTTATTGAATGATAATAATAGACGCGTTTTGTCTAGACACAGACAATCTCACGGGTTAAATTGTCGGTTTCTGAGACTCAGCAGAAAAAGTGCACGATGTCATGAAAATGCATTAAATAGCAATGGCTTTAGTAAAACTGACATGTATGGTATAAATGCAAATACAAAATATAACGTTGAGGATGACGTGATTTTGAACCTTTATTTTGTGGTCGATGGTTTTTTGAGAAAATTCAATGGTGAAATGAAAAATGAGTGCGATGCTCCAATGCGTGTCACTAGAAAACCTGGAGTAAAGCTTGTTTCATGTTTTAGAAAAATCGAATAAAAATGCTTGGTCGTGTAGTATTTGTAAAAACATTGGCTACTCAAAGTATAGCTGCAAAAGTAAATATTTTATTTATGAATTTTCTTGCTAAATATGTCACCAGAGTTACATGGTCAAACGTGTCGTCCATTTCAAGTTCGCTATATAGAACGCTATATGAGTGTAGTTCACGGTATGAAGACCTGAAGAGTGAACTTAGTGAGCATTCGATGAAAGCCTTCAGTGATAAAGTGATGACCATTAAAAATTTCGACTCCAAAATTATTGATCAACAACTGGCAGCGATTACTGCTAGGAATATTGAATTCCACTACATTGCGAGGAACATGCCAAAAATAGTAGACGTCATGAGATGACCAGATGATCTTCTTTCACTGAGTGATTTATGTATAAAAAACACTTATAAAGCGACAATTTAACCCTTGAGACTCCGTGGGGTGACTCGCATCTTTATCATTCAATAAAG
Source organism: Prostheceraeus crozeri (assembly GCA_907163375.1). Lineage (NCBI taxonomy): Eukaryota > Metazoa > Platyhelminthes > Polycladida > Euryleptidae > Prostheceraeus > Prostheceraeus crozeri. Next base: position 176,698 of record CAJQUW010007737.1, read on the forward strand.
CGTCGTAAAAGAACTTGCTTTTCCTATTTTCATCATGAGTGACCTCCCGTATTGTCAACTCTATCTATGTTCTTAGGATAAACGACATCAACAATTTATTGGTGAAATAACTTTCAACTACAGTGAATTGCTGAAAGACAGTTTCTGATAGAAAGTCTATAAATATGATATTGCAAAATTGTAGGTCTGTTATACACGTATCGTGGAGTGTCTCTTTCTGCAATGTGTTTTATTGAATCGTCCCATCCAAATTTTCCATTAGGAAATATAATTGGATAGACCATTGGATCGATAGATAAGATATATTTTTCAATGGCTTGTTCTTAGGATAAACGACAATATGGGGGGCACCATCTTCACCAACAAATACGACGGCACTTCGGCAATTCATGACTCATTGTAGGTCTTCTGATTAGGATGAAAAATCAATTTCTCCTCCCTCGAATACCGTTATTTGTCTGATCAGATAAAGTTTTGCGCTCTACTTGGTGCAAATGTTAGTATGTGGTTGCATTAGGATTGCGATAAGATGCAATTTCCAAAATCAACTGTGACAAATCTTCTCCGCAACCATCGGACAATTTCGCTGCTCAGCCAAATTACTCTCTAAAAAAGTAAAGTTGTCCGAACTGCCGAGGAAAATTCAGAAGTCAGAAGTCAGAAACGTTTATCTTTCAAAAATGAAAACACGTTCATTATCATGATGATTACAAATTATGATGCACATGACAATTTGTGATGATATCTATTTACAATTTCGAGATGAGACAATGAAATGATAGCTGAGATGAAAAAATATCAGTCACGCTGGAAGGAGAGGACCTGCAAATGTAATTCACCATTTGATGCATCAATTTCTAATAATGGTCAGGAGATATTAGTTGAATAACATAAACGGCATGATGAAGTTAGTGTTATATTTAAGTATCAAGATTGGTAAATTCCTTTCCTAGTCGATTTGCAAAGTATAATCATAATTATTTATTGAACATGAGGTCCGGAGCAGAAAAAGGGTCTTATTTATCATCATTACATATTTTAAAATAAATAAATGACTATCAAAGTTAAACTTACCTGTAATTCAGAGGAAAATCACGCGTTTTTAATCTTGCAAAATTGTACGTTGCTCCGGACCTCCTCGTTCAGCACGAAAATGATTTAGACTGATCGTCGATAATCTTTCTCAATACGATGCATGTGAATATTAATCACCTAACAAGTACCCTTCCGATTTCTTTATTGCTCTGATGTCATTGGCCATTCTGATGTATTTCGTTAACTTCAATAGATTACCTACATTTAGCTTCTGCATCATGTCATAGAAATCGTATTTAGAAGCATCAATACAGAATGGTATGAAACGTGTTCTGATATCATTGTATAAGGTGCATTCACAAATGAAATGAAATATTGTTTCCACCTTTTGTTCAGCGCATAAATTGCAGATTCGATCTTCATAAGCAAATCTGTTTTTATAACTGCCTATTCTTACCATTAAATCATGGTTTCCACATCTAAATTTTAGCAAAGTTATGACATCTTTCTGATTGAAATTGAAGGTTAAGTAGTTCTTCAACTGACAGTCAAATTGCGTTAATTCTAAATAGTCCATGCCGGTTTGACTCTTAGCGCTGTCCAACCATTCATTTCTAAAGTGCTCTATTAATCGCGTTTTGACAATGGACTTGCATTTTCTCTCACTTCTCTGTAAATGTTTTTGATTTTGCCAAAGATATAATAAATTCAACTGTTTCAGGAGTTTTTGTATACGCCAACACCAGGTATAGGAATATTTCATTTCAACTAAGTTTTCTTTTATGTGGTTGTAGCACATTTTTATGATATTATTGCCATCACAAAAAACTATTTTAATCCAATAATTGATTGCTGCTTTGCAAAAATGATATTCAAATGGCAGCAGACCAAATTCGCCATTCAGGCAATAGTTTGCTGTCGTGTTATTCAAATGATAGAAACGTTTGTAAAATTGTGCTTGAATTTTATTGAGATCAGATAGTTTGTTGTGAAAACAAAATTCTCCACCGTATTTCATTTTCGATAAAGTTAGCATGTCGAACGTATTCTTCACGACTAATCCATTCACATGTCCAAATTCTCTTAATTTTTTTGCTGTCAGATAGGCAAATTTGTTACCCTTTTTACACAAGTATTCAAGGTGCTTTTTAGTGTTATGTGAGAGCCATAGACCCAGATATTTATATTCCTTTACTATCTCAATTCGTCTCTTCTCGACGTTGAAGTCAATGTCAAGATAATCATGATCATATTTATCATTTTGAATCATTACTTTTGTTTTTTCATAATTAATTTTCAGTCCATTTTTCCGACAAAAGAAGTGAGCAATTTTGATTTGATCAATTAATCCAGTTTTATCGTTACTCATTAGCACAATGTCATCGGCGTATATTAAACAAGGAATTTTGATATGACCGATATTAGCTGCATTGATTTCATTTATCTTAGAATGAATTTCGTTTATTAAACTATTCATAAATAATGAGAATAAAGTCGGCGACAAACTGTCTCCTTGAGGCACACCATTTTGCAATGTAAATAAATCAGTTTCATTTCCATTATATAGTATTCTATATTTCTTATCAATTATTAGTTTGGTCATCAGACGGAGAAAATTGCTGTTTGGTAAAACAGATTGTAACGTCTTAATAACTAAAGTTTTTTGAACCGAGTCAAATGCCTTTGATAAATCTATGAAACATAGATAGAGAGGCTGTTTGTAATTTTTATATATTTGGCTAATTTCTTTAACGATAAAGATTCCATCAACGGTGGAATTACCCTTTCGAAATCCTATCTGGCATTCGTGAATTATTTTATGATGATATAACAATTCATTCAATCGTTCATTCAAAATTTTCGTTAATATTTTTTCGACACTTGAACTCAAATTTATATACCTGTAACTGGTTGCATCATTTTTATTTCCAGATTTATAGATAGGAGTAATCCAACTTGTGGAGAATGGTATTTCGTCATTTTCAGTCATAATTTTGTTGAACAGATTTTGTAAAATGTGTATTGAATTGTCATTTATTTTAAACATTTCGTATACCAATTTATCTGGACCACTTGATTTACCGCTTTTCATTAATTTTATAGTTTGCTTTATTTCATTTTTTGTGATCATGGTATCTAAATGTTCATCGCAGTTTATTTCTTTAATTTCAATCTGATTATCAGTAGTCGTTTTATAGGAATGATAACGGTCTACATTTAAAATTTGATTAAGGAAATCTTGAGCAGATAGATTGCTTGTTATTACAGGTTTCTTATTTTTGTTAATTAGCTTCCAATAGCTTTTTTGATCATTGGTCTCTTTAGCAAAGATAAGTTTATCTATATTATCACTTTTTATCTTTCTTTTTTCTTTTCTAATTTCTGTTTTTAGTTGTCTCTTGGAAACTAGTAAATTTTTCAAATTGTTATCAGATTGATTCTGCTTGAAAATAGTAACATTTTTCCTATGTAAATTTCTAAGTTTTGTTATTTTTCCCGAGTATTTCGATTTCTTAATTCTATTTATAGGAATAGTAGATTCATCTTTTATTTGTAAAAGCTCTGTATATATGTCATTACAATTCATCAATTGAGCGTCAATTTTATTCGATAGAGCCTCACAATTTCTTTGGAATATAGTATCATCAAAGCTTACATTATTTCCGTGGGTCCATTTATAGGGAAATATTTTACAGTGTTGGAAAGGAATTTGCTTCGGTTCCTTATTTTCCTTTTGGACATTATTTGTTGTTAATTTTAGAGTTATTTCTATCGGTGAGTGGTCAGTATATAAGACAGGGTGACTGATTTTAAACTTATCCAATAATGTCAAAATTGATTCCGATAATATGAAATAATCTATCATAGATTTTTTTACTGTAATATCTTGAACACAATGAAAAGTGCACATACCCTTGGATTCCTCTATCTCAAATCTACCATTTGCTATGATCAATTTAGTTTCATTGCAAAATGTTAGTATATCACGACCATAATTATTTAATGTTGTATCAGCAGATACTCTTTTTGGAATACCGAAGTGTAGGTTGTCATTTTCTAGTCCAATCCTTCCATTCAAATCTCCGATAAGGATTATATTTTCCATATTGTATTGGAGGATATAATTCTTAATGATTTGAAAAAACTGTTTATCTTTATATCTTGATTCTTTGTTACCTCTGTAGCAGATAATTAGGTAAATATCTTTAAAACAACGAAATTTAGTGCTTGATATCTTTTCGATCATGACTGTGCCTTTATAATTCACAATATTTTCAAATTTGAGATTGATTAAACTATCTTTGAAGAATATTGATATTCCTTTTATGTTTCTACCAAGTTTGCATTCTTTTTTTCCTATTGAGTGGTGACCTTCATAATTTTTGATAATGGGAAAGTTATCAATATCTTTCAAATGAGTTTCACAGAAGCAAATTATATCAGCATTTTCCATATCATTCATCAAGTCAGAATTTAAAATTTTATCATCATTGAGTCCGTTTATGTTGACGTACTTAATATTCAAATATTCAGTGAGTTCGTCTTCATCCTCTCCTTCCATTGGCGTGCTAAACGAAAGGTCTTACAGGTGATCGCTGTCGTGTTTCAGTTCGGTGATGTAGTATGCGTGTTGGTGTGTAGTGTTGTATGTGTGTGTTGTTGCTCCCGCTCCTCGTTACTCTGAATCGTTCTTCTTCCTCTGCTATTCTTTGGCCCGTATGCATAAAAAGTAACTAGTAGAAGTAACTTCCATTTCACCAAGTTTGTACTAGCAAGTATATACTCCGATGCATTTTCTTATGCATAAGAAGTAACTTCCAAGTCCGTACTTCCTAGTAAATACTCGTAAGTATAAACTAGACAAATTCGTATGCATAAAAAGTAATTTCTAGAAGTTACTTCTCAAATGAAAGTATGTACTAGATCAGAACGAGTATTTACTACCTCATTTTCCTAGTAAGCCAAATAGCAACCTAGCAAGACGAGAATTGCACACCATTGGCTAATTGTGTCATTTTAATGAAAGGAAATGCACCTAAATTGATCTGTTCTTTGAAAACTCACATAAGTGATAATTCTATTCGTGAAAGCGGTATGGATCTCGTGACTATATACATTCGTCGCCATATTAGAAGAGAACGATATTTTCGTGATAGACTGAATCCTTTGGAATATTACACTGACTGTGAATTGCAGAAATTATTTCGTTTTAATCGAACCAATATCCTTTTAATAACTCGTGTTCTGAAAGACAAAATTGAGAATAGCACTGGACGAAATTATTCTCTTTCATGTTTACATCAGGTGTGTATTGCTCTTCGTTTTTTCGCGACTGGTTCAATGCAACTAAGTTTGGGAGCATGGATACATGTCGAACAATGTACAGTAAGTCGTGTATTATGGAAAGTCACTCGTGCAATTATCAGTAGTTATCCGGATACTTTTGTCACCGACTGTGAGCAAAACAAAGTTAGATTTTTTGAAAAGTTTGGAATACCTAATACATTTGGTGTCATCGATTGTACTCATATTAGGATACAACGGCCCCAAGATTACTATCATCCTGAAGAATATCTGAACAGAAAGAATTGCTATTCTATAAACGTACAATCAGTCTGTGATAGTGATTGTATTTTTACGGATATCGTTGTTGCGTGGCCTGGAAGTGTCCATGACAGCAGGATTTTTAAGAACTCCACTTTGTACGACAAACTGATCACTGGTGAAACCAAAGGACTCCTACTTGGTGACAGTGGTTATGCTCTTTCTCCATTTCTTTTAACCCCATTCTCAACACCTCAAACATCAGGAGAGGAGCATTTTAACAAGGTCCACAAGAAAGCGCGTTGTACAATAGAACGTGCATTTGGCCAATTAAAGCGAAGATTCCATTGCATGGGAAGCATCTTGCGATGCAAGACAGATCGTGTGACATCGGTCATCACTGCTTGTTTTATACTGCACAATCTTGCAAAACGTTTTCATGAAATTGATCTGGACGACTCAGAAGAACTTCATTTAGAGGAAGAGGATGCCGAGTCTGACGAAAATCTATCGACAAGTAATGATGCCCATATTCGTCGCTTGGGAGAAGCTAAACGCCGTGAGATAATGGAGTTTCTGTTGCTGTGAATATAATCATGTTATATATGAGAACTAAGAAATTTGTCGTCGTTATGTACGCTTCCTTGTTTAAATTACAGTTATTTTTTTAACATAAAGTACCGGTACCTTGTTGTTTCTTGAACTATATTTTTAAGACAAAGATCATGTGATAGAAGAAATGAACCAATAATTAACTTAGACTTATTATCTTAATTTAACATAGTTTGAGTATTCGTCAAAGACTACAGAAAAAAATAAAATACGATAAAATTGATATTCCATCTATTTATTCGTACTGATCGATATTAGATAACCCGAGCATAAAATCAGCTAACTAAAAAGACTACCGAATGAAAACAATGACCTTTATAAAATATCAATAATATTGTTACGGTACAGAAACAGTTACTCATACATTCACGAGTCAAAAAGGAGTGTTTTCGTCGTAAATATCTCGCAGATAAGAATATTCTTGTGATACAATAGTTTGCGTTGATGCGTCCACCTTTCCTTTCACTTGACTTCGAAGCAGTTCTATCTTCAGTCGAAGTTTCTCCCGCTGAAGAATCAGTACCTCGCGATGTAGATCGTCGATAGGTTCGACGGCCTTTCTCTTTGTAGACCTTTGCTCGATATCCTCTTCCCCTCGATTTTCAATGTCTGGAAAGTGGAGATAGGTTGATAAATATAATGAACGGAGCCTTTTTATACATGTAATTATATAGTGTATATCATCAGTATATGTATATATTCCTATATGATTTATTCTTTAATTACTAAAACAAACTTTAGTATTTGTTTTGATCCACAAATTGTACATGTATAGGCTACATGCATTTATTTCGTTGGTTCCCATTATCATCCACATATTGTAATAGAGTACAAAGTTGGATGCATTTTCGGCTTTTATCAGTCATTATGTTGAAAATGTAAAATCTAAAACTGCAGTTGTTTTCCGCTTACAACAAGGCTTCAGATAATCTTTTCAATTTCAAACATGATCCATTGTTGTAGAAGTTATCAATGAAATTCAGTTTCTACATCATATTACTGAGTCGTTTTGAGCTATATCGCGTGATTGCAATAGTAAAAGTTGCAATTAGGCCTACTCGTACATAGATGTTTGGCCAAGTCGGTCAGATATTCCTGCTTTAAACAGCTAGCAGTTTTCAGTAAGCTTATTTGAAATTTCTTAAAGACGGAGATTCTAGTTGGTTAGACATCTCAAATAATTTCTATCCATAGAATTATTATTGCAAAGATAACGGTGTGCAAACCGAATAATTTGCCATGGGGATAAATCAGATAGATAATTTCCGCGGCCCGCTGAAAATCCGCGGCCAGGTATGTGGGTACTATGGAGGTACCCAAACTTTAATGTAAATACATGTAGGCCTAAGTATAAATCCGGATTATATTAATGAGTTAAAAGAAGGATAAAATAACTTACTTTTTAGAGACTGCTCATCATCTGGTGGAAGCTCTAAGTTCTCCAGATCCACTCCGTTCTCCATAGCTCCGACAACCTTGGTAATTTTAGGATTTTGCTCACCTAGAATTCTCCACACCAATCTATCGTTCTCACTCAACTCTTTCGATGGGCCCCCTCCAGTCTTCTTGACATCCTTTAACTTCTCCTTCAAGCGTTGCTGGACATTGTTCCACTTTTTTTGTAATTGCTCAATTGCAAGCGACTTTCCCGTTCTTACCACCAATTCCTGCTGCAACCAACTCCAAGCTTCCGCTCTTTTGTTACGGCCATTCTTCGTGTTATCTTTAGAATTAATCACATACTTCTTCATCTCTAATATCTCCAAAAAAGTTGTTTCAGTTGAAGTATCCATTCTGTTCGGTTGTTGTTGTCTTGTGATTGCTGAGTAAATGCTGTGATCGTGAGGCAGGCGTGTTCTATAGTAATGTATCGATAAAAGCGCACCGATTACCAGCGTTGCCAAGTATTTCCGCAAGGTTAATCATGTGACGACCATAGATATCTCACTGCGACACTTTTATACAAGAAGTTCCTACTAGCAAGTGCCTACTTTGTGAAGTTACTTTTTATGCATACATATTGGAAGTAGATACTAGACAGAGTATATACTTGCAAGTAAGAACTAGGAAGTATTTACTTTCAAAAGTTACTTTTTATGCATACGGGCCTTTGTCTTTCGTTGTTGTATCTGTCAACTTCTCTCCGGTTGTCGTATTGTTCATGTTGATCTTCGTATCTTCCATGACGCCTATCATCGTATCTTCTTCTTCGCTCATCCTGTCCATATCGTTCGTTCCGCCGGTTGTGGCTCCCGTTTCTGTCATAATATCTGCTATTATTTAAATTTCGTTTCTGTCTGTTCCAGCAGTCTCTGATGTGATGTCCCGGCTTCCTGCAGAAATAACATATCATTCTTCTGTCATTGTGATGATATCTTGGTTGCCATTGTAGATGCTGTTGTTGTTGTTGTTGTTGTTGTTGTTGTTGCTGTTGTTGCTGTCGTTCTTGTTGCTGTTGTATTGTTCTTCTAAATTCGCTGTTTCTCTGTATTTCCGCTTCAATTTTTTTCATGTTTTCAGATATCTTTCTAATTTCTTTGAACATTTGTCTTCCATATAACACTTCTTTTAGTTCTTCATCATCTGTTTCACTCTCATTGTCACTGTCACTTTCACTTTCGTGGTGGATTTTCTTTGTTTCATTTTCATGTCTTCTCATTTTTGTATACATGCAGTGTACTTCTTTTATTTCTTGATGCTGCTTTTGTAATTCGGTTTCCAATCCATTGATCCTTCACATGTCTCTAAAATCGATTTAAATGATTGGAAATCCGAATGAGATTAGCTTTGGAATATAGCATGGTGAGTGCATGGACATTGTGAATTTGAAATATTTCCAAAATCAGTCGAGTAGTTTTTCAATAAATCACAGTTTTATGCATTTCATACTACTTACAAGATTTAAGCGTCTCGTAGGCTATGAAGAAGAAATCCGAATAGCATCTTATCACAGACTATCAACATAAATATCATGTCAATACTGTATACAAAATTTGAAACAAATCTGTCGAGACAATGTTGAGAAATTTTGAATTTTTCACTGAAATAGCTTGTAAGTAGTATGTGTCGCAAGGGATCAGGCTAGTGTGCAGAAAAAAAATCCGAATGGCATGTAAATTGATTCATGCTCTTTCTATGGATACAGATTGTCGAGTATGATTGTTTAAGCAGATTCCATCGAGTCAAATTGCAGAAAATCTAAAATATATACAAAAATTTCAAAAAAATAAAAAAATTGAAGAAAATTTGAATGTAAAATGAAGTATATGCCACTAAATCCGAATGAATTGAGATTTGAAAAGTGCATTCTCCAACGTTTCCCATATACTCTATCAAAATATAAAGCGAATCGGTCGAGTAGTTGTCTCAAGATTTTGGCTTATATGTATAGAGTTTTGCGACAAATAGTTGTTGACATTGGACATACTTACATTGGACATTTGTACGCTTCATTGATCTCATGTACTCTATGTAGGTAGAGTCAATATTACTTATCATGTTGAATGTAGTTTTCTCAAGATTTAGGCATAACTTTAATCAAAATTGGTTACACGATTTTTTCACCGTCCTATGATCCATCTATGATCCATTTATTGACCCAAACAATATTAGCCCGTATTCAGCCAAAACATTTTTCGAACGTTGTTTACCAAAAGGGGTAATTTATTACCCCATGCATTTTTCGATTATGATAAATTAAGAAATCTAGATTTGTTGATCTTATGGTCGTTTATGTAGTCAATACCATACGATAAGATAGCTGAATGATAATTTTTTTTAAATTAATTGATTTATTAATTAATTTACTGCTGTAATCTTGCATACTACTTTTTTTGGTTCTGAAGTAAAAACTGAAATTTGCTTAACATTGTAATTTATTGTGTAACATTGTAACATTGTAAATTACATTGTAACATTGTAAATTAACAATGTAATTTCAATTCTTTTCAAAATTTATTCGAAGCTCTGTTTGCAATCTTCGCACAACTGCGAGCAATGCTCTTTGCAACAAAAACGAACACAAAAAACACAGTTCATTCTGGTTTTCCGGTCAAGGCTGCGCGGGCAGAGATGGCAGCGGCCAGATGAATTTCTCGGCACCTGCAGCTGTCCATGTGCACCTCCAGGAGTGCTCGATAGAAAGCCCAATGACATAGCGAGATGCTGAAGCTCCCTCGGGATCCCTTGCCGGGACACCTGCCACTTGCTGATTCGATCGTCAATGCAAGGTTGAAGTAGGCTCCTTGCAAGTTTCTCCAATGCATCTTTCCGATATCTGGGTGAAAGGTTTCGAGGCTCGTTTTTCAGGACAAAAACCAATTTGCTTAGCACGACTGCATTTGCTGCAGCAACATCGAGAAGATAGAAAAAAACATTCAGTGTCCATCGAGCTGTTTTCCGCCGGCACGTGTATTTTTCGATCCGCCAATCGAGCGCATCAACTCCACCTTTGTAATCGTTGTAGGCCTCGATGATTTTCGGAGTCTTTTTGTCATTCGAATCGATAGTTGAGGTATGGTGCTCGGTGGAAAGTAAAACGACCATCTTCTTTGGTTTGCAAGCATATGAACACAGTGTCAAAGGACCAGCAAACAGAAATTCTGAACTGTATAAGTCTCGATTCTTTGTCAGACAACTGGCAGGAATCTCAACCTTGTTTTGACGAAGAGTTCCTGTCAGAGTCATCCCCTCCTGCCATAGACGATTGGCTAAAGGAATTGATGTGAAAAAATTGTCCACTGTCACTCCTCTACCGGTTCGAAAGTAAGGTCGGCAAAGTTCGAGCACCACATTTTCACCCACGTTCACGTTTCGTCTGTTTCCTTGCTGTTCTTTTCCAGCGTAAAGTGTTGTGTCAAGTGCATAGCCAGTTTTTCCGTCAACAATGGTCCAGTATTTCAACCCGTATTTATTGGGTTTATTCGGCATGTATTGTCGCACTGAGCACTTTCCACGAAAAGCGTATAGTGTTTCGTCCACACAGAGTTCTTCAGATGGTACAATTGCTTGTCGAATTTTGTCTCGAAAGTGGGTCATCATTTCTCGAATTTTGTAACATTTTGGGTCGTTGACTTTTCGTTCATTTCTTGAGTCGATATCATCAAATGTTATGTGCCTATTTATTTGCAAGAAACGGTTTCTTGACATTGTAAGCACAGCTAAAGGCAAAAAATGCACACTGTCTTTTTTCCATATGTCCTGAATTTCGACATCACACTTTTTGGATAGGCCAAACAAAAGTAGAAGTCCAATATATGCATAAATTTCATTTTCAACCAGTTCCATTGCATCGTGTGGTAGCCGCTTGTTCGTATTGAAAAGTATGTCTCGTATAAGCCTGTAATCAATCACATAACGAAAAAAATCGTCCACAGATTCTAAGTCTCTGACTGGAGGTGCAAGGCCCAAAGACTCTCGTACTATGTTTTGTTGCCGGAACGAAGCACGATGAGGGGATTTTCTAGACCATTGGAAACCATTTCGGCCACATACGATGTCATTGTCGTCATCATCATCGTCACATGATTCACTGGATTGTTCTGAGGGGCTCTCCATCTCAAATTCATCGGATTGGGGATAGTCATTCATTTCGATATTATCTCTTTCGTCCACACTTGCATCGTCTTCACTTGGTATTTCTTCATCTGATGGAATATTGGTTAGCATGTCAGCTATTTGCTCTGCATTATAACGCCGGCGCGACATTTTCTTAATCAGTAACTGACTTGTAAATCGATCAACTGCGAGGTTTATCTTACTTCACAGCGCATGTAAATTTAGCTCGCATTTCTCATTGGATGCGCGGCAGCAAGCGCTTCTATTGTCAAGCGTGTCTTTTTATGCCACTATCGAACGCGTGCGTGCGTGTGTGTGTGTGTGTGTGTGTGCTCCTGTGTGTGTACGCGCGAAATGTGGCTACGTGGTAAATGTAGATGCTAGTGAAAGTGCAAACAATTAAAATTACGTGTCTTCAAAAAAATCACGCAAACGACCAAAAGGGGTAACAAGTTACCCCACTACTAAACGTTATTGCGATTACAAGTAAGGTATGAATAGTACGGAATTACAGGATCTTATTTCTTATTAACAGTGAATAAAAACTTAAACATGTGTAAGGACAGGGCTGTGCCCTTATTAGAATTTTTTTTATGTTGAGTTAAAATAGTCTGGGGTAATTAATTACCCCTTTCGGCTGAATACGGGTTAGGATAGTGATCGTCTTCTACTTATTTTGTTTTTTTTATAGATTTTTGCAAATTATATAAATTAGTATTATTTGTAGAATGGTCCTCTACTTGTTTCATTCTTATAATTTTTTACAAATTGCAAAAAATTGACCTTGTCAGTACTAGAATAGGCATTATCTTTTCCTTGTTTTAAGACTTGAGCAGAAAGTATATTATTCAGAACCAAATATTAGCAAATAACAACCTATATTGAACACGAAACAACACTGTGACGAAAGCTGGAAATGGAAAAATGTTCGGAGTTAATCAGAAAAAGATGTCAAGAATCTTGTGTAGTTAAAGTCTATCACTGCACCAAGAAGGGCATTCTTCCTGTTTCCAGGAGTCTTTTTGTAGCGGCTCCAGGTATTTGCAAAATGGTGGTGAGAGCTTTCGATGGCCTGTTCGCTGGTCCAGCCTAAGCCAGGATTTGAGAATGTGCAGATCTCATCCATGACACTCAGGAATAAATCGACATGGTCAAGCAAATGAATTTTCAAGAAGGGTGTAATGCCTGCTTGACGGACAGCCTCTTTAAATTCTTCAATTTTGTCTTGGAATGTGTGCTTGCGTCTTACGCCTCCACATTCGTCCAGGACTTCCTTGTAACGACGTAGTGCTACATAATAGCCAGTTCGCTTGAAACAAGTAGGAAAAATATCAAGATTTTCCAAGATGCTCCTGACTCAACGCCCTTCGAACGCTTTCCCATGATAAGGAGACCTATGAGCTCCTATTCGGTTCAATGTCTCCCCAACATCGTCTTTCTCTGGTTGAGACAATTTTTCTTCGATTTTGTTGAAGAGATGCTGCACTATGCCAAGCGATACATGCAGAATGGGTATTCCACACTTGTAGAGATTGGGCGAGTCGGTTTCTCCGAGAATAGAGGGAGAAATTGAATTGTAACATTCTTTTGCTTTTCTTGCTATCCGATCGCATTCGTCATTGAATTTTTGCAATTGCTGAGAATGTAGCGTTCCGCTGCGCATGGTTACATCGTCATCAGATGAATCTGAACCATTCTTCCAGGTGCAGAAAACGCAAGGATACTTAGAGTTTCCTGTTGATATTCTCAACATCAACTGCAAGCATTTGTTGTCCGCAACTAAAATAGTACTGAAATCAGGATCGCCAAAGAAGTTTTGAAAAGATTCTATCGAAAATATTGTCAACAAATTTGTACGAGTTTCAGGTGCCTCTACCAACGCAACCAAAAGCAATTCTGATACAGAATTCGAATAGCGCTCATCATTGAGGATTTGTACAGAAACTTTCAAAAACCCTTGGCCGTGATCAATGGAACATTTGATGACAAGCGTTGGAGGTGTCTCAGATGACCACCAGTCCTTGATTAAACCATTGATGTCATTGCAATATATCATTGGAACATTTGCAAGGTATTTGTCATCTGTAGATTGGTCATCTTTTTGATAAACTTCAAACTGAAATTCATCAGTGGATGAGAAGTAATTGCTAAGACAAGCATCCCGATCCGAATAATAGGAGGAAACACTTGGAAACTTCACTGATTTGCTTTTGATAGCTGAATTGATTTTTCTCAGACTGTTGTTAGAGATACAGTTTGACAATGATTTAATTCCAATCAAACTTCTCAATTCCAGTTTCGTACATCTCTGCTTGTGTTTCTCATTTGAGATGTTTAACTTAAGTGGTGGTCCATTCAAACGGGAAACAGAAAATGACGTGCCTGGCGGACTCATTTCAAGGTTATCATCTGTCAATTTGCTTGACACAAGGTTTGACATGACTTTATTCGCTACTCCCGTTCTTTCCATTGTATGACATAAAACGTCAACAGATTCAGAGAGAGGAACACATCGATGTCTGTTTGGAATACTCATTTCAGTTTTCGATAGGATTTTGCTGCAGTTGAACATGACGGCTCAACACGTGAAATAACAGCGGAAGTTCGTTTTCGTCCACAACGTGCAGTACCAAATAGTTCCTTTTGTTCAACAATTGTACGATCTTGGTAATTTTTGAGGATTTTGCACAAAGAACATGGATGTGAAACTGTACAGGGCAGGATCGAGCGAGTTGCGATGTTTGAAATGCCGTCGAAAGGAAACTGACTAAAAGATCTGGCTAATGTTCCAACTTTTTCAGGTTTATTATTCATCAAGTGCCGAAGATCAGTATAGCAGGTTTTGCAAAGAACTTCAGGTGCAAAGAAGGCATTATCATTTCTTAAATCAATATTCCAATAATCTTGATAACCTTGTTTAGTTGAAGCAGAGATCGTGACCATTTTGGATCGTAGACCCACTTCACCACATCGTCTACATATTCTATGTTTAGCTTCGTCATGAAATGCTGAGACAATCGACGCCATAAATTACAACACGACAATTCACAATCTCGCAGCCGCACGATTCAATCAAGTGCATGCGCTGGTCTTCACGCGCTCAGACATTAAGAAAAGCTTTGTTCACTTACGCTGCGTGGGTGGTGATTCTGACACATTGCTGAATAGGGTTGATATCCCCGTGCGCGACGGAAACAATGCCATCCTTGATCATTAGATGATAGGAATAGTATGCACTTTTAGAGGACATAAATGCATAGATTTCGAGGAGTTTTGCATTTGTGTCCGATAAAAGTGGATATTATTGGTATTCTAACCCAATGAAGATGAAATCTATGGCGATGTCTACAAACAAATCCATGCTACAAACATGGCTACAAACATTGACCCTTAGATGACAATCTATGCTTCTGATATAGACATCTAAAAAGTTTTACTCAAAAAGTCTGACTATTGCATAATTTATATGGGGATTTGACATAGAACGCTTCTTCCGGATAATAATGCAGTTTCTATCTCAATGCAATTTCAATGTAATTCAGATACAGACATAGAAGTACAGACTTTCTATGGTATTGTTAATTTCTATGGATACAGATAATGCCAGCTAACGCCTTAGTGTCCGCCCATTGACTTAGAAGTCGACATGATTCATCTTCATTGGGTTAGAATACAACAGATCAGCATATTGGAAAGAAGAAAGTCAGATGCAATGATCGAAATATCAGCTGGAATGTGTTACCTATTCAAGCAATAACCGTCGCACTTGACCTAATTGAACATTGAACAATGAGCCTTGATTAATTGAACAGTAACTCCATGTTGATTACAGAATTCAACGCAGTGTGATAAGTAATATTGACTCTACCTACATAGAGTACATGAGATCAATGAAGCGTACAAATGTCCAATGTAAGTATGTCCAATGTCAACAACTATTTGTCGCAAAACTCTATACATATAAGCCTAAATCTTGAGACAACTACTCGACCGATTCGCTTTATATTTTGATAGAGTATATGGGAAACGTTGGAGAATGCACTTTTCAAATCTCAATTCATTCGGATTTAGTGGCATATACTTCATTTTACATTCAAATTTTCTTCAATTTTTTTTATTTTTTTGAAATTTTTGTATATATTTTAGATTTTCTGCAATTTGACTCGATGGAATCTGCTTAAACAATCATACTCGACAATCTGTATCCATAGAAAGAGCATGAATCAATTTACATGCCATTCGGATTTTTTTTCTGCACACTAGCCTGATCCCTTGCGACACATACTACTTACAAGCTATTTCAGTGAAAAATTCAAAATTTCTCAACATTGTCTCGACAGATTTGTTTCAAATTTTGTATACAGTATTGACATGATATTTATGTTGATAGTCTGTGATAAGATGCTATTCGGATTTCTTCTTCATAGCCTACGAGACGCTTAAATCTTGTAAGTAGTATGAAATGCATAAAACTGTGATTTATTGAAAAACTACTCGACTGATTTTGGAAATATTTCAAATTCACAATGTCCATGCACTCACCATGCTATATTCCAAAGCTAATCTCATTCGGATTTCCAATCATTTAAATCGATTTTAGAGACATGTGCCTTGCTTGTAATTCCAGTGCCTCTTGTTCTTTCTTTCGAATTTCGTTTTCATATGCATCGATGGATTTCAGTAAATCTTTTTTTGTTTTTTCGTAAAGTTTGATTTTTTGTTGATCTTCTGTTTCGTGTGTTTGTGTGTGACTGCTTCGTGTTCTGTTTTTTGTGTAGTCGTGTATGTTTTGTATGTCTGTAGGATGCAGCTTGATTATGCAGGTTTTGCAAATAAATTTTCTTTTACTATGGCGAAAGTACTTTACAATTTCATAGTCAGGAAGTTCAATGCATGAAACATGAAAGATGAGATCACAACGGTCGCATTTTAAGTGAATATCAGTTTCTGATACTTGCGTGGTACAGTTTTTACACATCCCGATATTTGCTGTGGGTGAATTGAGTTCAAATGCGCCGTCGTCCATGTTCCTGCATGATGAAATTGTGTCTGCATGAGCCATTTCTGTAATTCAGAGGAAAATCACGCGTTTTTAATCTTGCAAAATTGTACGTTGCTCCGGACCTCCTCGTTCAGCACGAAAATGATTTAGCCTTAATGTAAAGGTGAGATACGATGGTATATTTGTCCATGAATCCTATGACAATATGGTCCTCTTCAAGGAGGTGTTATGTAGAGTTTTACATAGAAGAATGACGTGTACTTGGGATGCATGTGTATCGCAGTGAGAGATTCCCAGACATCATCCTTTTTCATACTCTCCAACACCGCCTCCTTCAACTCTCGCTCACGACACTCAGCCTCCTCCTTCGTTTCAACCGCTCAAGTTCCTCCTTCATCTTCCTCTCATTCGCAAACTTCTGCCTCACCTCCACACGTTCTCTCATCTTCGCAGTCACACCAACACTATCAGCATTCGTCTGCAACACATCTCGCTCCGCAGGCTCACTGTTCACCATAATCCTCAACGCCTGCACTCAGCATTATGCACTCCCGATGAATGTTGGCATAAGCCATCGCATTCTCCCTCGACAACACAACCTCACCAGGCATCGTCGACTTCTCAACCTTACAACACACCTCGGCAACTTATCGGGAGACGATTTTGCCAGCGGTTTGCTCTCTATCTCTTCCTCCCTGCTCACTAGCACATCACTAAACACACACGGCTTCTTCTTCCGCACCACAACAGCCTCGATATCATCATCACTCTCACTCAAAACAACACGCTTCCTCGACGCACTCGTCACTACAGCACCTTCCTCAACACTCGCATCCAAATCAACACGGTGCTACATCAGTCGGGGTCTCAGCAGGAGCTACAGCAGCCGGGGTCTCATCACTGGGGGCCGCAACAACTGGAGGTGCACACATCATCACTCCCTTTACATCAAGCACAGCCACCTTCCCATCCATTGCCGACTTCATTCGATCATTTGCAATCCTTCTCACACACTTGCCATTCGCAAAAACATACTTCATCGCATACGAATCACACTATGCATTGCACCTCACACAATCAAATCTTTTGCTCTCAACATGAACACCACTCTTCTAAGACGTCAAATGCACGTGCAATCTGTCACCACGAAACACCTCCACAAGAGCAAAAGGAAAACGGCAGCCTATCCTAAGGCTGCGCCCTGACCACATGTATGGTGAAAAGATTTCATGACAGAGTTTCAACATAAAATCTTTATCAAGCACATCAACAAACAATTTCAGTCAAACTTGATTTCGAGGGGTCATCGATTTTTTGTCAAGAAATCACCTGTTACGTTTTCAACAAGCCACAAGTTGGTACCAGTCTATCAACACCTACCTGGCCACCTTGCCTCTAGACGAGGGGGTGGGTGGTGGCTCCAATAATGCTTGTAGTGGGAGTCTGTTCACTGCTAACAGCTTCTGATTGAAAGTCTATAAATATAATACCACACAAATTTTCCATAAGGAAAATTAACAGGATAGACCAGTGCACAGTGGGCCAGATTTCGCTGTAGCTGGCCAAAAATATTTTCTCAAATACTACCGTAAAGATTAATGAGATTCATGTTCATATCCACCAAATCGACCACGAGGATTTCAATGGTGATATTTTTGCATAGCAACGGTTGCTAGGGGGCCCATTTCTGCATAGCAACCAGAAAACTAAGCAAGCTACGGTCTCCATTCTTACACCTACCGCCACTAAATCGACCACGAGGATTTCAATAATAATATTTTTACATAACAACGGTAGCTGGGGAACTTGTTTACGTTTTAGTAGAAAATGATTTCTTACATGACTGTATAGAGTAGGCCTACATAATGTAGGTAAAGCTTATTTCCAATTTACTAGGCCTATATCTAATGATAAAACGTCCATTCAAAATAAAAACCATTATGTATTTACATCATCTTTCTTTGCTTACCGAACGGTATCAGGTCACAAGTCTAAATGATGCGGGAAATTTGGTTCCTTGAACAAGGCGATTGCCTCCGAAGAAAATGGGGTACGTGTCTGTCCGAGTTTTGGTTTCCGGTAACTGCTTATGATGGGGTCGGATGAGCAGATCAAGCGCCTAAAGATGTCCTCATTTGTGTAGTTTCGTTTGGATTTTCGCGTAAAGCGTTCTCGAAACTTTTTAAAATCTTTATTTCGAGCTTCTTCACTCAAAAAACCAATGGGAAGCGTCATCCTTCGCACAACCTGATGACCATGGATGAGAATTCGATGAAGTGACTGAGGCATGTTGTACCAATCATATTTTTCTACGTAAAGATGCGCAACTTCACGACAAAATTTCTCAAACTTATCAGCATCGATTGCAAAACCACCTGACAGTGTTTGAAGAACAACATGAATTTTTTCAATCAGTTCTTCGTCCAGTTGTAGAATGTTGGCTATCTCAGGATTTTGGAAAAAAGGTCTGGCTGTGTTTCCATCGTTGGAGGTGCCACTACCACCAGGTCTGGGCATGTCTACAATAAGTCCAAGCCTGTCCCTTAATTGCTTTTGAATTCGTGCTTTTCGGTTCTTCACAGCTGGCTGTTCAGACTTTGGAATCCTCCACTTCTTCAAATCGAGCCTGTATGATATATGAAGAAGGCACTCCATGCTCCGAATCCAGGCATGCAAGGTCGACAGTCCATGTCTAATGCTTTCAGTGCTGATTGGTCGTTGAGTTGCCTCCTCAATCTTATTCATATCACTTGGTTTACAACCACACACCGGGCAACACGTGGAATTGGTGACGTCGGAAAGAGCAGTGGCCACTTTTCCATCGATCATCGTCAGTTCGATTATCGGTCTGATAGTCCAGCATCCTTCCTCAATTTCAGTGGGCACCAAGTCTTTTATCGAATTCTCCAGGTAGAACTCTTCCTCGTCAAGAACTTCTTTCGTTTCTTTGCAGAACCTAAACCTTATAGGTCTGCAGTAGTACGTTGACGAAGGTCTAGGATTTCTCCAGAAAAAGACCTTTTCAGAGCCATCAAACCCAGCTAGCTCAAGGGGGACAAGGCATGTCATAAAAAGACTTTCCTCTTGTTGCAAACATCGCTCAGATCCGTCTGATGCTATCTGTTTGTACAGGGATTGTCCAGTACTGCCGTCAAATCCTGCTTTAAAACGAAGGGTAAGTCTCTTGATGTGAGGTTTTGCATTAAGGACATCAATTTGAAGCTTACATAGTCGACTGCCTGTGACATCTATTAAGGCTTGTAAATCAACACTTGCAGAAAAATCGGAGACTTTGAAAGATTCAATCGGTAGCATACAACGATCCTTGGCATCCCGAACATGATTATATGCCGGAAAAGCTGAAGACTTCGCATCTCCAAACTCCTTATTATGAAGTCGTATTCTCTGATAAGCCTCTTTCGTCAAGTTACAGTCTAACATGAGGGCAAGTGCACGGTCTGAAAGGAGCATTAAATTATCAGAATCAGAGACAACATTTGTAGTGAGTCTTTCATCGTGTGAAGGAGACATAAGCGACATCACCGTAGAAGCAGATGACCTATTTCCTGATCGCTGTAGGCTACTTCCAGCAGCATATAAAAGTTCATCGGTACTGGATTTTGAACACAATTCACTTGCTCTTCTGCGCCTTGTTCTTTGACTTGCCTGCTCGAACTTTGTTGCGGGACGGCCACGTTCACAACTAGCAACACTTTCTACATGATCAGATATTCCATCATCATAAATGTACTTGTCTAGCCAAGTTGCATGCTTTGACAGAAAACGTCCTTTGTTTCTTCTCTCATCTTTCCATTTCTTACGAAAGTTCGTAAGAAAAACAGGAATACTATTGTTTATAAAGTCAGCAGATTCTACATCAGAATAACACTTGCGAAGATAAGCAACAGCTTGCGGATCACTGTGCGAGGTCAAGTATTTATTATCCACTGCACTTGTAAGACGAGTGAAGAGGTCTCTGTTCTTGAGTTTCATATCTGAAAGGCAAAGAAAGTAATATTAAGGATATATCAGCTTACAGTTAGTTGTGCACACAAGCTCATTATCGTTTTACATGTCAAGCATTACAATATCGTACTAAACTACATATACATGTATGTAATGATCATCAGTTAAGCAAAGTATTATTAAGAATATAACATGTCAAGCAACGCTTAGGGTTATCGTGCCTTAGGGGGGTAACTTTTTGATATTTGTGTTTTTTAACGGTTTTCGTTATTAATGAATAGTTTTTTTTAATCACACAAGTTCTACTCTATAGTGTTAATGAATCCTAATCGAAATACGCTTTAAGTACAGGTATCCTACGTATTTCTTAATATGTCAGATTTTAAATAGTGCTGCTGATCTTATGTACCTACGTCCGAATAGAGCATATTTATAATTTAAAGGAATACTTGGTTACTTGTAGTCTCCCGAGGCTTTCATTTTAATTATCTGTTTTAACGCTTTTAAATTAATGCTTAATGAATGTACAACACAAAATAACTTACTTCTTTCATTTGAAGTGTACAAGAGACAATGTCAATCATATGCAAATCATGTTACGAAACAACGAATTGCGAATATTTGAAATCGTGCCCTTTAAAATAAAGCACATTTTATAAATGAAAAACCAGTCACAAATACTTACCCGGATATTAACTGAATGATACTGCAAGATATTCAAGAAGATAATTTATCGAAATTATTAAGAATGAAAGGAGGAAGATTAAAGGAAGATTCTTACAAATTTCAATCATTTTTATGCTGTTTTAAGGCCTATCCTACTCAATGAATTTGCTCTAGTTCTGGCTTATATGGAACCATATCCAGTTTAAACAAACGTTCCTATGATAAATAGTGCGCTTAAAGCCATTATATTTAATATAGTAGAGGTTGTCTGCAGTTTTAATTTGATTTTTGTTGAATACATTTTTGCAATTTAATTGAATGAGAAAAATGTTGACTTTCACCTTATCACACTACTTACATGTATTAATTAACTGAGCTGCCACTGCCATGGGGGCAAATTCGAGCAAAATTTACAGTAAATTGAAAGTAGACACCTCATGGAGTACTTCGATGCGTATTAGGACACGAACATTGAAAAACATCAATAAATTCTTGTACTATCTTTACCAAGCAAGTTTTTGAAAAATAAGCGTATTTTCCTATCAACACATACTACTTACGGTAATGATATAAGGTACTTGTAAATATGGTACATGGATGTGATTACACTTACACAAAGCTTATACCCATATAAATGTTTGGTAAAAATTACAAATTGATAGAGTGAATACTTTTATAGGTATAGCATCATTAACAATCACTAATATTATTTGGATTCTTTTTTTTAAGAAAACGGATTTTCAGATATTTTTAAAATGTGGATTTTGCTCGGATCCTACACCATAACTGAGTAAAAAAAGCGAATTTAATGCCTCATTCCAGAGGTTCACGGGTATTATGAACAAAAAAAATCGTAAAACCAATTGAATTTGCGAATTTCGATTTTCGTATTTTTGGCCACCCTCTGGCCCACTGTGCAGTGGTTCTTAACCTTTTTGCTCGGATTCCTCCCTAAAAGTTGAAAGTGTGTTTAATTTCTCCCTATAAACTAGTAAGCTCCATTCAGACAGGCGACACGACACGGTAGCGACACTGTCAATCATTGCAGTCAATTGCAGTAGTTATTTCAAGATTATATCGATGCATTTTTGTCAAACTGACGTATAATGATTTTTGTCATTTTACAATATCGACAAATAAACGAACTGATCAACTTCAAAATGAATTTTCATCAATTAAAATAAGGATTGACCATTCAAAACTTTTCCATATTATCAGATATGTCATCAAATATATGTCAATGCTTGGATTACTTATTTTCAACTAATTACTCTAACGGTTAATTAGCTCATTAGTGATACGTCAGTTTGACAAAATTTTTGGATAATTTTTTTCTGATACGTCCTTTACTTTGATTCCCTACTAAATGTTTGATTGCTGAAAGTGTAATAATATATGAACAATGGTATGTATATTTTTATTTTAATGAATTCACGACATACTACGATATCTAGAGTGGATTATTTCAGTTGAGAATTACTGATTATCTGAGTGCATTAACAGCTAAAAGAAACAATGACATAAAATTATGTTTTTTTACTGAATCAATCTACAATCCTGCTGTTGAAGTAGCTTAGATATTTGAGTATCCATTGTTGAAGCAAAGAAACCCGATAGTGTAAACCTACTTCTAAAGTGGGGGAAAAGAGAAAATAGTAGTAGTAACCTCTATTCAGTAACTAGTCAGTTATCTATGTCTGCCTTAGATCAGCAGCAACTAATATAATAACCTGCATGTATAACATAACTTTATTTATTGCACCTACAGTTATGTGATACATGTATATTGTATTGTAACAGTAGTATGCATGTACAACAAGCACATGTAGGCCTACTGAGTTACTTTAGTATTTTTCTGTAGGCCTACGCCCCTACATGTATATTTACAGCAAATAATATATCAAGATAGTTTATTTATTAATTGAATGAATAATTTTTAGTATGTTACATTGTCGAATAGCCCAGGCATCATAGCATCGCTGTAACAGAATGTAGGCCTACTGAGTATCCCCAATATTTTAAATATGTACGATATGAAGCAGAATAAAAGAATTATTATTAGACCTACTCTTGCTGAACTATTTGATATCATCTATGCTGTAACCATTCATACAAATTAAAATATAAAAGCTTCAAATTCCACTTGATAGTTATATTTTACTACAAGAAAACTGCATTAGTGGGGAAGACCGAGAAAAAATTTTTGATAGTCAGAATGCCTGACAACGGGCATAGGTCCCACACACAGAGATTTCAAATCATCGTACTTGCTAGAGCTTATTTTTAATGGACCGTTGTATGCAGACTGTGGGATGCTTTAGGGAGTAATTTGTCGTCTTTTTTCGCATAGAAGCATGCCGTCAAATTCTTCCAGATGGCTTTCTTTGAAGTTCATCTGTGTAAGGCTATCTTTGTCGAAATGCATCTGTGCCATCCTTGTCCAATTGATGGCATTGCCTTTGATAGAAGTTCTGTTCCTACGAAAGCCTATTTGTTGCGACCGCGTCTTCCAGTCCAAGATATCTGCCGTACAGACTTCGTGAACAGCGTACCTTTTAGTAGTATTATATAGACCGTCTTAGACCACATTTAAAAAAAACGAAAAATGACATACCTGCAAAATAAGAAAAAATCAGTCCAAATTAGAACTCTGCCTGAGGTAAACCTTGATCCAAATGCAAAATTAGGGACCTCTTGAAATTAGCAAATCCAAATGCAAAAATAGGGTCCTTTTGAAATTAGCAAATCAAAATGCAAAAATAGGGTCCTCTTGAAATTAGCAAATCAAAATGCAAAAATAGGGTCCTCTTGAAATTAGCAAATCAAAATGAAAAAATAGGGGCCTTCTGAAATTTAGCAAAAACAAAATGAATATGAACAAAAATATTCATTTAAAAATGGAAGATGTAAAAACAAAAGAACCATCGGCCCCTTTATATCCTTCATTATCATATGAAATGGATATAGCAAAACATAAAGATAGAGTCAGGTACATGAAAGATAAGGAAGCGCAACTATTGTTAAGATTAGAACATTATGATAAATTAAGAAAAAGATGGTCTATAGTTAAGAATGTAACACAAGGCATTGGAGCATTTGTAACAGTTTCTTTAGGCGCTCTCACTATTGTCATTTCATCTGGCGTTCTTACAATTCCTGTTGTTGCTACAGCTTTAACTTGATGCAAAATGAAAACACATTTCCATCTTTAGAAAATATTATATTCACAAATATGTACAAGTATTTTAGATTACAAAGTAAATATATGACAACTAGAAAATGTTACATTCATAAACTGGGAATGCCCTTGCCATTTCTCTATTCTGTTACATAAAATGATTGACAGTACACACTACTACGTCAAATAATATGCTAGAAGTCACACAGTTTAAGAAAAAATAAATAATTCTACATTCATAAACTGGGAATGCCATTCCCATTTTTCTATTCTGTTAAATAAAATGATTGACAATACACACTACTACGTCAAATAATATGCTAGAAGTCACACAGTATAAGAAAAAATAATGTTACATTCATAAACTGGGAATGCCATTCCCATTTTTCTATTCTGTTAAATAAAATGATTGTCAATACATACTACTCATTTTGTGTTTGATGCTCCTGTATATGTTGTCTCTCTAATTCCTGCGTTAGCCCAGTTGACATATCAGATGCTTGATTGGATTCTTTTGAAGAAAATATCCCTGAGCTAATTTGAAGCAACTGTTCCTCTTTTTCAAATTCAAAATAATCTTCAAAATACTTAAAGTTTTTGAAAACATAGAATGTACTTAAAGTACATGTTTGAAGTTTTGTGTTAGCTTGAGAAAGGCGATATGATTTTAACAAAAACGTTACATACCTTCTTGAGAATTTAATGTTATATTCACTCTCCAACTTTTGAGTAAAGGCTACCATTGATAAATGTTTCATTGATTTTAATTTAGATAACACAAATCCTTGGCAAATGGCAATTGATAAGGAAGAATTATTGTGTACCTTTTCTTGATAAATTAGAGAATGTAGGGTTGAAACACAGTTTTGGATAGTGCATGTCGCCTGTGCACTTACGTCGAGCTGTCGTTGAATTAGCTGTCCTGATGAAAATGAGTTTCTTATTTCAGAAAAAATCTCATTTTTCCTGTCTTCTTTTCCTGGTTTTATCTTCTTTTGAAAATAAAATTCATGATTTACAATAAGAGTTTTGAAAAATTCTTCTCATCTTTGATAAGTGGAAGTACTTGATCACAAAATGTGAGGAATTCGCGATGAATAGAAGCATTCATTTTCTACACAGCTTCGATGTTTAGGTCTCGGATAAATTGAAGACAGTCACAGATGATTCGTAAGCAGTCACAGTCACGTAGAACGTTCACAGAGTGAATGCACGCAGTGAGAGAATGAAATTGACAATACGTGGCAGCATCTGCTCCTAATGGCAACCTGTGCTGCTTGTGGCAGACAATGGTGTCATGCATAATGCGCTAGAGGTCGCCTCGCTAGAGGTAACAAAGCTCTGAGTCATACAGATTGTGCAATTCTTTTGCGTCATTTCTGAAATAGAATTTATCTCTTGTAAAATGACTGGCCTGACCGATTTCTTCAAATTATATGGAACGCAAACAGCTACGAATTTCGACTTAAAGAAACTGGCTAAACAATTAGGAATAAAGAATTTTCACGTATTGATGAGGAATGAATTACGATTGTTGAAACATAAATCCAATGTAAATTTCGTAACAAATCTCCACACGTCAGATCAAAAAGGAGTACATTGGTCAGCAGGTATGTCTAATAAAAATGGTGATAATTACTATTTTGACTCTTATGGACTTCCACCTACAAATGAAGTAAGAGAAATACTTGGCAATGGAACATACAATACTTTTCAAATTCAAAAACCAGGAACTACTTATTGTGGTCAATTATGTTTATATGTTTTGTATAAATTACCAAAAGGAGTACCATTTCTAGATATTATGTTAGAATTGAATAAGGGAATTTTATTCTCGAAACGTTTGTTCCAATTACTGTAATTAAAGTTCAAGCGAAGCTAGCTAAAGCGCCACCTAAAGGCTAAAGCTCAGTTACTTGTAATTCATTTTCATAAAATCGGCCTCTGGTTTCCTCATTATCTAAATCTTTAATTTCATAAGTAATCGGATAAGTTTGATTTATTTTACAAACTTCAAATATTTCTTTAGTCCAATAACCTACGAAATCTTTTTCAAATTTATTTTTATATTAAAATATTCTAACTCTATCTCCAATCTCAAATTTCGGCTTACGTTTCTGTAAATTCGGATTACTCTCATTCGAATAATTATTTTCGAATATTTTCTTTCGTATTAAATCAGGATCCTCAGAAGCCTTCTTTGGTGTTTCTTCAATACCTGAATGCATCTTATTGTTATAATCCTCAACAATTCCTGGTAGTATCTTCAACCATTTCTGGTTTACCTTGTTCTGTAAATTTCTTGAATATTTTACTTTTTAACGTTCTATTAAATTTTTCTACTACTACAGCTTTTCCAGCATTTTCTGTGGAATAAACAGTTTCACATAGTGGCTTAACATTTCCATTATAAAATTCAGATCCTTTATCAACGAATAGCTTCTTTGGTTTTCTATTACTTTCTTTAAAGATTTCTTCAAACGCATATTTAACTGACAAACCACTTTTGGGATTTTAAAGGCTTTGCCCAAGCGTATCGTGTATATAAATCTATAACGGTGAATGCGTACTTAAACCCTCTTTCATTCTGCATATTGATTAGATCTGCACTCCAAATATCATCTTTATTAAATACTTTTCCTTTCAAAAGATATTTTGGTTTTCTATATTCTTTCTGAATTTCAGACGCGTAGGTTTCACTTAAACCCTGACCAAAAAGCATTTTTGCTTGTAAAGCTTTCTTAACAAACATTCTTTCAATTCTTTCTCTAAAGGAAGGATTCTGAATACTATCTAATTCTTGTATCATTTTCTTATCAGCTACATGTCTAGAAGCTATATCATCATGTTCTCTGTATGCTAGATCGTGTCCATAAGCTGCTGCATCAACTCTGTTTATTGGTTTACTATTTTCTCTAGGTGTATTATCATCGTTTAATCTTAAATCTAATCTTGTGCCGGGGCCAGTAAGATTATGTCCAGGTAAATGTTTCCCTTTCGAATATTTACTCCAAGTAAAGCCAGGAAAGTTTTCTAATATTTTTTGTATGTCACCTCCGGTGTGGTGACAATTTGAGGTTCTATGTACTTTTAAGAGATAATCCATTAGATCTAGATTTGAAATTCTTAAGTTATTCAAATTCAAGGAAACCACTTCGCTCATTTTTAAAGATTAAATATTAACGCACCATACTAGGACTTAGATATATTCCAGAACCATCTTTAGTTTCTTTTATTTCAATTAAATCATCAATATTATGTAGTGCATTTTTAAGAACTCGTTTCCCTTCATCAACTAAATTTGATTTACTAATAAAATTATCTACTATTCCCTCACCCCTAGCAGCTTTCTCCAACTCCCTATTATGCCGTTTTTGTTCTTCTAATGCTGCCTTCTCTGATTTATTTTTATTTACTGCTTGGACAATACCAGCTGTCTCGCCTGCAACACTTCCTGCTGCTGCTATACCTCCGATTATTAGAGGAATTAATGGGAGAATTCCCCCATTCTTTTCTTCTTGTTATTTAATATTCTCTATCACTGGTTTACTTATGTAATACTTCCTTTTGTCAATCGTAATAGTTTTAGGTGTATTTTTGTCAATGATGTTACGTAGTTTTAATTCAACCGTTTTATTATTATTCACTTGCACCATTTTTTAATAAAAAAATTTATAGTCTTGGGTTTTTTCTAACCTATAGAACCTTGTTCAGAGACTTTAGCCGATCACTTTGTCCAGAGGCCTTAGCCGATCACTTTGTTCAGAGGCCTTAGCCGATCGACGAGGCTTAGAACCTTGTTCAGATTACTAACCGATCCCAACCATTTTTCCATTAAGAATTTCAATTGAATATTCTACATCTTCTAGCAATAAACCATAAGCCATCAATGATGTTGCGGAATTATTCTTTTCGATATTAATTGTTACATCACAACCAGTCTTGATAATATCTTCAGATTGTGCACTTAAATAAAAACAGAAAACAGGATATAAATTCTTCCAATCTACAGGAGTTAATTGTGCTTCAACTCCAAATTCCCGACATAGATTTCTATAAGCGTCATATCCTTCCATGAATTGATTATTTGGGTTATCAAATCTTAATGGATCGATAGGATAACGTGTTTGATTTAAAGAGATTTGTTAACTTTGATTGAATTGATATGAAAAAGAATATTGTTCTTATCAAAACTAGGAGTTTCATTCTTTTGAAAAGCGAGTAAAAAATATCTTGGAGTATTTGATGTTCTAGTAAAATGCCAGTTAAATCTTTGTTCCGAAAAAATTACTGAACTCGCAGTACGTTTCATAAAACTTACTGGAATTGGTTTGTTCGTATTTAATCTTTTCGTAATAGTTGCTTCAACCTCTAAACTAGGAGTAATATGTTTTACTCCTTTTTATTCAAGTATATCAATTTTTAGGTATGCTTTCTTCCCAGCCTTTCCATAAAATATTGCTTCATTATTTAAAGTGCGATGAACTATGAGTTCGAATTTCAATTGACATGATATTTTAGTGTAATCCAAATAACCGAATAACGGAGATAATGACTTTACTTATATATAGATATTATATATACTTTTATTATTAAAATTACGTCTTTTCTGATATGAGCTATTTTGTGTACTGTTTAACTGTTTCACTATGTTTTCTACATCTTTCGCAATTCCTGCTGCGTCTGTTCCAGTGTGAGTTAAATCATCTTTAAGTATGCCGGTATGGGTATCAGGAAACCATCCTTCGATGTCATGCATTTTAGTATTTTCACCTATTGTAACAAATCGAAGCATTGAATCAATAATACCAGGAGAATCACTTATTGTTTCTATATTTTGTGTTGCAACATCCAAACGCATGGGACAAAATAATCGCAAAAATAAAAATATTTCAATGTACAGATTTTTTACAAATGAGCTTTTTCAAAATCGTCAAGTTGTACATTAGAATGACTTTTCTGCCTTGTTAACTCACTCCAGCTGCTCAAATATCTCAAAAAATATTATCCAGCAAATGGCATAGCGTTTAGCTCGTAACGGAATATCTATTTTTCATTCATGAGTAGTATATTATCGACATGATGCTATTTTCATAAAAAGGAAAATATTTTTTTATTTTTTAATGAAACAAAAAGTCATTCAGTTATTAGCGTTCCATAAAGGCATTAGATCACATGTTGTCATTGAATTGATGGATTTAAAAGGAAAACCATGTCTTCAGCTAGCAATTATCAACTTAAATTTGACTGCAGGAACATTTATGAAAATAATTATAGTAGTATTTATCTCAACTGTAACTTAACTTCATACATGACTGTGACGGCGGTTTTTCGATATTCACCCCTCAAGTACTATGTATCAATAGTATGTTGGCCTATGTACATGAGGAAAAGTAAAAACACGATCGTTAAACAATTAACAACTTGTTCGACTCATGAAATCGTAGTGTACTAATTCGTAATCAAAAATGTCTAGCATTAAATACACAGACTGGTCGATGTAATCGATTAGGAAATTGAGGATGCTGGTCTTGAATTTTGAAGGTTTTCCATACATCATTGAAACTGTGATGCAATGATTCTATCACTTGGTCACTATAATGTAAAATTGCATGTAGTGCTACATGCATCCTTGAAAGCCAAGACTTTTATTTTGAAATCGGGGTCTAACACTAGACCATAACACGAACTGACGACTTCGTTGAAACAACGGAACGCATTGAGGTATTCCAGAATCACTGATTCTCTTGGGCAGATGCTCTCAAGTCGGTCAACATTCTGCAAGAGTTGTCTTGAACTGTTGCCAGAAAAACTTCCTCCATGTACTGGGCTTCTCTGGACATTGCAAGCACGAAGCCAAATATGCGCCTGGTCCCACTCTTTTTCCAAAGCCGAATAAAGAGTGGCAGTTGGTCCGGAGAGCAAATGAAGTTCAGGAGGGGGAATCAGCTCAATGATGGGAGTTGAAGGATCTGATGTAAATTTGATGATTGTGGGGTGAATAACATTGTAAAATTGCATGGCTCTACGTTTATCTTTACCGGTCTCAAAATACTTCCAAAATTGGTTATTTAATGATGAAAGTGTCCTCGGCGGATCCTCAGTCTCTAGTTTTCCCTTCTCAGCAATACACCAGCTGCACGGATGCTTGCTACCATGTGGCATAAGGCCAAGGAGTATATTGCAAAGTTTCAAGTCACATGCAACAACGAAGGATTCTGCCATAGTGTGCAGACCAGTTTTCATCTAAAGAAGCTTCACATTATTATAATTTTCCTGCACGTCGGGTACTAAAGCAAGAATAAAACTGCGCTTAACCCCGGAGTCTTTGAACTGGGATGTCAAACCTAACACGAAATTACGGCGTGAAGAATGTGGAGTAGTGTCTTGTTCATTAACTGAAAAGACAGACAGTCCAATTTTTAAAAATCCGCCTCCTCCCTCAATTCCGATTCGAATAAGCATATTGTCACTGTTTAGTCCCCTTTTTGATTTTATTCTACTTATCAGTTGTTCTACATCGTTGCAGAAGACTACATACTGTGCAGTAGTGTCTTGTTCATTAACTGAAAAGACAGACAGTCCAATTTTTAAAAATCCGCCTCCTCCCTCAATTCCGATTCGAATAAGCATATTGTCACTGTTTAGTCCCCTTTTTGATTTTATTCTACTTATCAGTTGTTCTACATCGTTGCAGAAGACTACATACTTTGAATGCCGGTCGACAACCTCATCTTTGACCATTGAAATGAAATCCAATTTTTCGACGGTGAATAAGTCATCAATTTCGTGTGAAGTATTAACCATTCGCTCTTTAAGACCTGGCTCAATAACAAATCGAGATTGGGAAGCATAACGAATATCTCTGCTGATTTTAAACAGTGGTCGACTACTAAGATTCAAGTCATCTTGAATATGAGATATATCATCAACCGAAAGCTGGAGACTATCGTTAGGGTTTTTCAATGAAATATTTTTATTCTTACCACTCAATGTAGACAGTGAAGTTCAAACATCATCAATAATGCGCGATGCAACCCGCTGTTTAGTGATTTTTGTGGGGGAATCTAATAATTTATCAATATTGTGAATTCTTTGGCGCTTTGATCGACAAGAATCTCTCGAGTGGGAACATCCTGGATATAATTTTGAAAAACAAAGGCTACATACCTTAAAACTAGGTGGAGTCTCGGATGTGGCACTGAAATGTTGTTGAGGACGACCAGCTTTTTTCTTCATCTTATTGGCTTCCTGCAAATCGGCGCGAGCAACCGAACAAATACGACAGGTGCAAATTGTGGTTGATCGAAGTATTATCGGTCGATTAGGGTTGTAGTCAGAAATCAACGGAAAAGTCACATCATATCCACGTTGTTTCTTAGAAAGCAACATATGGCAGCCATTGCACAATGCCAACCGTCAATAACAAACTCCTGGATGCTTTTCATCTCACTTTCAGAAATACCCCGCTTTCCTTTACGGTAGCATACCGTGCACACTTTCTTGCGATTTTCATTATGATTTTTCTCGGCACAGACAAGATCAGCACCAGCGGAAGCCATTCCAAGCATTAATGTGAGACTAATTTCAAATTCGTTAGATATCACTGCCACATAGTTCAAATTCAAATCATGCCTGAATGCAAGTATGAGTCATAGTAAGCGAACTATCACATGATGGCGCTAGTCAAATACTGACCATGATATAGGAAAAACAGTGCAAACCTGTGTCTTCCATGCCAGATATTTTTGATTGTGAATGACGTGTAACACACTGATAATACACAGAAATACTTGATGATTCAAACAAGATATTCTTTTTAGTTGATTAACGACTGTTTCAAGGGTGAGTATCAAATAACCGCCGTCACAGTCATGTATGAAGTTAAGTTACAGTTGAGATAAATACTACTATAATTATTTTCATAAATGTTCCTGCAGTCAAATTTAAGTTGATAATTGCTAGCTGAAGACATGGTTTTCCTTTTAAATCCATCAATTCAATGACAACATGTGATCTAATGCCTTTATGGAACGCTAATAACTGAATGACTTTTTGTTTCATTAAAAAATAAAAAAATATTTTCCTTTTTATGAAAATAGCATCATGTCGATAATATACTACTCATGAATGAAAAATAGATATTCCGTTACGAGCTAAACGCTATGCCATTTGCTGGATAATATTTTTTGAGATATTTGAGCAGCTGGAGTGAGTTAACAAGGCAGAAAAGTCATTCTAATGTACAACTTGACGATTTTGAAAAAGCTCATTTGTAAAAAATCTGTACATTGAAATATTTTTATTTTTGCGATTATTTTGTCCCAAGAGGTCATAGATCGTGAAAAAATTGGTTTCGCTCATGGTCTATTTTTTAATCCAAAACTTGATTCAGGCGCACCGTGGGCAAGCGTGCATCATGAGCTGCTGCAATAGAGCCGTATTTGAGATAGTTCACTGAATATTGTCTAGCTTTGATTTTTTGCTTGGAAGCCATAATAACAGTTGTCGCGAGACAGTTAATCATCGATCAATTCTGCAGAATGACATGCCGTAGCAACATATACGCCGATGGACTAATGACTAACTGTGATTGGCTGATGACGTTGAAAATAGCAATTCATTAAGCAAATTCACAGAATCATAGAGAATAAATAAGGAGAGAGGCGTCATGCCTCGAGAAAGAATGACGCAGCATCAACTCGCGATTATACCTCAACGGGAGAATATTCAAGTTTTACACATTAATGCCTCTAACTTTTGAACCACTAATCCAATTGACTTCATATTCATCTATTCATGTAACATAACTATTCTCAATACTAAAAAAGTTAGTCAGCGTGCGAAAATTAGTAATACAGTAAAAATTGGCAAAATTCCTTCATTTTTATTGTCTTACTAATTTTCGCACGTTGACTAACTTTTTTAGTATTGAGAATAGTTAGGTTTCATGAATAGATGAAATGGAGCTCACACCTTGAATCATCAGTAGTTCAAATATGGAGTCAATTGGGCGGGTGGTTCAAAAGTTAGAGGCATTAACGCCTTTCCAACAGCCATAACTGCTTGAAGTCATCATCGTAAGTGTAGTCAGCTGGCGTGAGTAATCGTATTTCACTGCCATCATTCATCTTCATTTATGAATGGGAATGTGACGCCACTCTTCATTGACTCTCTCTGACCAGAATACTCTCTTCGAGTCTTTCATGTCAGGGCAACTGCGCAGGCCACAGACAAAGCGTTCAGGTGACAAGCTTGAGCCGCGTAATTGATTCTTCCGGTAATTAAATGATTATTCGAATGGGACGGTCGTACACAGTACACACAGATAATTGCATGTACTGTATATTAGTAGTTTCTAAATATGTGGTCGTGATGGCTATTACCAGGGATATCTATGAATGAATAACAATACCGGGATGGCGCTCTCCAAAAGTGTTGGCCGAGAGCTGTAGGCTGACTTTCTGAGAGCATTTTGCAAACATTTGCACGCGTAGTTAAACCAATAACCCTATGTATATCAGTTTCTTATGATTCTTTCGAGTTCACAATTCGCAAAACACACGTAGGTGACAAGAGATTTATTTTTTAGACAATTTAATACGTTTACGTTGGCTACTTTCAGCAGAAGATTCAGCTGTTTGATCATTCAGTTTTTTGACATTACCAGCAAAAAATGTGTTTGCAAGTCTGTTGATAACATTGGAATGATTATTGAAACTGTAGAAAAGATCATAAACGAGATACATTTTACGTGAAAATCGTTTTTTGCAAGATTGACGAGAAGACTAAAAAACGGAGTAAGTTAACAAACGGAAATAAAACAAATCTTTCGGGGGGGATACGCAATTTACCACGGGACACTAACTCAGTAAACTCAGATGCAGAGAAATCACAGCTAACATTCTGAGGAAAATTTTCTTTGTATGCAATGTATCCACAAATATAAAACAAAGTGTTTCGCTCTTCTTCACTAATTTCATTCACTTTTGTCATGGATTCGTCTATTTGGTCCACTTCATCTTCAGTCAAACTTGAAGCACAACAATCGGCTTGATGAAGAGGAAATTCACCAAGAGCACTATGAGAGATTTCTAATTTGTCAAGTAACTGCAAACGACGTACTTTAGCTGACATTAACACTTGTTCAACGGATATGTGGTACAGGCCGCCGAACATTCCTCGGTATATTCCAAACTCACCTTCGATACTGTCAGATTGAAAACGACCGAGAAGGATAAATTTCACTGCTCCATCTTTGA
This sequence comes from Prostheceraeus crozeri, assembly GCA_907163375.1. Taxonomy (NCBI): domain Eukaryota; kingdom Metazoa; phylum Platyhelminthes; order Polycladida; family Euryleptidae; genus Prostheceraeus; species Prostheceraeus crozeri. Next base: position 211,520 of record CAJQUW010007737.1, read on the forward strand.
GAAACGAACGAGCCATGTCAGTAAGACCATTGAGTGTTTGAGTAGTACTAAAGATCGTCTCCGTTGTGAATGTTCGGACACGTTTTCCACGACAAGGAGCTTGCTGTTGGAATGAATCACAGAGAGATGATAAATAAGAAAGATCGGAACTGCAGATTGGCCTCCTGTCATGATCATTCAAGTGAATATGAGCAGATGTGCTTTTGTTATTCAGTATTTTCCACATTCTGAGAATCGCATCAACAAAACACGCCGTGTCCGATTTACCGCTTTGTGCTAGGGCTGCGACAGTTTTCTCATTGAAGATTTTGAGCACTAAGGACACTTTCTGTTTATCAAATGAAGATGGATGGAGAGCTTGATACGTAAGCGTGGTTCTTTTCACATCGTTGTCCTTTTCCGAGTTACAAATGTCGATTAGGTCTCTCCATGATGAAAGAGGAAAATTGCCTTTTTTGGATGTACTGGTGGAGAACAGGGAAGGCCATCTGAGGACATCTGTGTATAGGAAAGCTACGCACACCGATGTGTACATTCATGAAAGATCGGAGCACAGCAATGGGGTTAAGGCAGGTGTGATAAAAGGAATGGTGAGAAGGGCAGTGGAGGTGTGCAGTGACGGAGAGAGTTTGACGAAGGAAATAAATCATATTGAGAAGGTGTTTGGGTTCAACGGGTATGACAGACGGTTCGTCAGAAGGTGTATTCGCAGCAGGAACTGCGTCGGTAGGGAGGCCGGAGAAAGGGACTTAGAGGAGGAGAAGAAAAAGAAGAAGTGCTACATTCCTTATGTGAGAGGCTTAAGCGAGCGAGTCAGGAAAGTGATGAAGAGATGTGAATATCGGGTAGTGGATCGGAGCGGCAGAAAATTAGGGGGTTTATTGAGGAAGGATGAGGAGCAGGACGCGAAGGAGGTTGTTTATTGTTTAAAGTGTGGGATCTACGACGCTAAGTATGTGGGGGAGACAAAACGCGGCATGGAACAAAGAATGAGAGAACACAAGAAGAAAGTGAGGGAGGCAGAAGTGCAGTCATCGGAGGTGGCCAGACACGTGTGGGAGCTTGGTCATCGGATGCAGTGGGATAGGGCAGAGGTGATAGCGAGAGAGAGAGAGAGAGAGAGAGAGAGAGAGAGAGAGAGAGAGAGAGACAGGGAAGAGACGAGTGAAAGAGGCAATTTGGACGCACAGATTAGGGGGCTACAACAGGTGCCATGACATCGGCCAAGCATGGAATGAATTGATCAAATGACTCATTGATGTATTATGTATTTCCATTTCTAAATTGAATGTTACGACATGAATAAATCATACGCCTGATGATGTCCGAGCGATTCGGTCGAAAGGCGCCTCGCGTACTGTTATAGTTTTGATTTTTGCGGTGGTACTGTCCAGGATTCGTTATAATTTACAATGACCACGCTGAATGAGTAAAGCCACACTTTAACCGTAGATTGTCATGCAATTTCCTGTTAGAGGAATGATTATCAGACATAATTCCTTCAATTCTTCCACCAGCACTTTCGATGAGTCGAATAAGAGGAACGATATGTTGCTCAATAAGATCTGCAGAAATTGCAAAAATTGGGATGAGGCGAATGACAAATTGTTTACCACCGAAAAGGGGTTTAACCATAAAAGTTAGAATTGTCTTGGCAGGAAGTGAAGGTCCATCGGTTGAGTATCCAATAACATGTCCTCCGCGATAGCGAAACAAAGGGTTGACGTAAATTTCGTCAGATAGTATAAGGCATTTACGGTTCAACCCCGTAAGCTTATCAAAAATTGTAGATCATAATCGTTGAACCTCCTCTTTGGAGCATATTTAAATTGGTTGAGGCTAACCTCCGGTAGATCATAAAGAAAAATAATAATACTACAGGCCTAACTAAAAACTGAGAGAAAAAAATATAACTTACTACTGCGTTTTAAACAAAATTATAAATCTAACAACTTACTTATGACATTAGCGTCTAAAAAGGAGTGATTATAGACATGACACTTGTGTGTCTGCTTATATACTTCAAACTTTGTAACTTATCTAAATCCCAATCTGCTATCAGTCAAATACAATTACAAGCAGACCTGTCATTTCTAATGCGGATAACTGGTCAACCACGTGTGGTGTTACGCAAATGCTTCAATCGAAGTGAGAAGATGAAGCTGAAGATAATGAAAAGTAAAGAATTTGATCCCTCCAAAGGACCGATCTGGCTTTCCCACAGGTTACATGAAGTGCAACTAAAACAGATAATTGATATATGCTGAGATAAAGTTGATGAGGACAAAAGCAATAGAGGTCATCAGCAGGAACTTGAGCAAGATTCACGTTTCGGCCCCTTAATTCCTGTACGTTCAAACTCGCTCAAGCGGGGCCCTGCTTTAAAGAAAGCAGCCTCGAAAGAAAAATCTCGGACATGTAGTCAGATACATTGACTACGCCATCGAGATGATTCGAACTGACTAAACTGGAAATATGGAGAAGGAACTTAAATAAAGTTCGGGCAGTTGTCCAAAAGTTGCTTAGCCGTATTTCAAATAACCGTATTTCAATAAAGTCTCTCTGTGTTTGTGTAACTGCTTTTCAGCACTGCGCTTAAGATCAAAGCGATTATAACCTCTCGCAATGAGGGTGGTGGAGGTACGATTTATTTTTTCAATAAAATCGCTCTCATGTGTACAGATGCGAATATATCTCAAAACCTGTCCCGCAAAAACTTTGATACCTATTTTGTAAGGCATAGTGTTTTGAGGAAATGTTAAGAGCGTAACAGGAAAATTGAAGTTATCAACCTTATGAAATACAGAGGTAACCGCTTCTGTATTAGTGATTTGCATTTTAATGTCTAAATATTCAATGTTGTTATCATTATCTCCACTTCTACTTGCCTCCAGACTTGGTGGATAAATTTTAGGAATTAAAGAAGCGAAATGTTTATAATTAATAATACACAGATCGTCTATATATCTAGAGGTATTCGATAGAAGTTTAGCTAGACCATACTTTTTACTTTTCATAAGATTAGACATGAAAATATATTCGCAGTGTAAAAGAAAAAGGTCCGCTAGCAAAGGGCTACAATTACCTCCCATCGGTATACCTTTTATCTGTCGAAAAACCAGTCCACCAAAAGTGACGTAAACTTCATGAATAATGAATTTAATAGCATCCTTAAAGTTATCTTTAGTAAAAACACTATAGCCTTGATACTTTTTACTAGCTAAAAAACATTTTTCATAACCGATGCATAAGTATTTCCTATTCGAATCATTAAACACCAAATCTAGCAAGTCAGAAATGTGATGAATAACATCGTCATGATTCAAGTTAGTGTACAATGTGGAGAAGTCAAAAACTTGCACGTTATGTATATTGATGTTTTGAATCTTATTTAGGAATTCGATCGAAGATACTATACTCCAAAAACAGTTAATTCCGCTATTTTTATAGATAGCGTTACAATATTCCTTAAAGTAATTTCTTATAACGGTTAGGCCTTTATTAATCTTAGTCGAAAGTTGTTTAGTAGTGCATTGTTTAGCACCTGCTATGAAGCGAAATTTGTAAGGGTTTTTATGCAATTTAGGTATCCAATACAATCGAGGTAGTTTAAGATTATCTTTATTACAAATGGTATGAAAGAAATTACTAATGATCTCTTTATGATTCACAACTAAACTATTGATCTCTATGTTAACAGGTATGTATGTACTATTACCTATAGGAGTTAATGTCTTCAAATCAAATCCAAGTTCCTGTAATAAAACCAGAACATAGAATTTCTTGCAAATGAACGCATAATTGCTATTAGCCTTATCTACCGCAGTAATAATGAAGTTATCATGATAATAATGCAGTAACTTGCTAATCTTGCTAAGAGAATTAATGTTACTATTACTCATTGTATTCTTGCTATTGTTACTGTTTTGGTTCTTGAGCTTATTATTATTATATAGAACTCAGTGTACCAATATTTCGATGAAGTGTGTCTGGATGAGGCAGACACAGATATTTTCTCAATTTCCTGTAGCAAGAACGGCTGTGAAGGAAAAGGTTCAGGGAAACAACCATAGTATTTGCACTGTAACGGCGACCATTCGGATCTGTTGATTTTAGGGATACTTGCTCTATCAAGAAGTCATGATGAGTCGAATTTAGCAGTTGAAGTCGGCGGTGAGTCTCGTTCAATTCGCATTCGGCAGAGAATGAAGAACATGCAACCAGGGCTAGGACCGGTTAATTTTTTTGTAACCGGTTAACCGATTATATTTTTAACCGGTTAAAATCGGTTAAAGGAGGATTCCCGGTATATATTTAGTTGTCAAGGTATATCAAAAACTACGGACCTTGCCACTTTGGGTTTTGACCTAATTCCTCCATTTGCAGTGCTGTGATTTCATTGCATAAATACAGAACTTCACGTTTAGATGATAGTTCAATTGATAATGTTGTGGTTGCTGCCTACGACTATTCAAAAGTCTTCGATACTCTGAAGTTTAACCATATCATTAACAGTCTGGCTGATTTGGATAATCCACTGGATACGTCAACTGGATCATCGATTACTTTAGGGATCGCTTGCAATTTATTGTATGAACGATGATTGTAGCTGTAAAGGACGGTTGTCATTCTTTCCAAAAAACGCCTATTATTATTTCATTTTTATTACTCGCTATGTTTCAATCGTTAGCGTACTAGTTTTGGTTTATACTATTTCTACTAGTATAATAGTCAGTGCTTCTGTATGAATCCTGCTTAATAAACCTATCTATCCTATTGTCCACTTGATAAGTAAGCTTACATCTCCAAATTTACGAATGTTATTTCCAAAGTGGTTGTTTCAATAGAAACCGATTTTGCAAGTGACACCTACGGCTACATGTAGGCCCTATATTCTTTGCCAACTCAATTCAAAGTGAGTTAGTTTTTATTGGCATATATAGCCTATGCGATGTTGTCTGTGTGTTATTATTGATAACTTATCCTATTCACCACTTTTTAGGTTAAAACTACAAATGGTGTAAGGCTTTCCGCAGTTAAATAGGTCACTCTATGCATAGGCCCACTATAAGTATTAAATGGACTGATGTTACTTAGATTACATCAAATTGAAAATATAAATGTCAACATAATCTTGTTGTACATCAACCTAATAAAATTGTTGAAATATACTGACCATGTGTACGTATTGTAGTTCCTTGCGAATCATTCAGTCATCACTGGATCATCAAGTTACATATTAAGATTAATTAATCTAAGAATAAGTCTACGCTAGACTACCTTTATGGAGTATAACTTAATTATTTTGGAACCGTTGTTTTACATCTTTAAGTTCTACTTTACCAGGTCTATTGTCTCAATGAAAACAGTTTATAAACCATGTGCGAATAACTATTTTATTGATTATTTTATTTTATCTATTAATTCCAGATAAGAAGTTCCAGTGTATGTCTAGTTAGACACAACCATTACCATGCAGAAATGCAATAGCATTTGCAGTATCAGTTGTCAGTGACATACGACGTTGTTCATAAATCAATCCGAAAGCCGAGAACAGTCTTTCCGAGGATGCCGATGTTGCCTGTACAGCCAGATAGCGACGTGCGAGAATTGATAGCTTCGGATAAGACTCGGAATGCTGCTTCCACCATAACAGAGGGTCTTTGTCAAAGCTAGGAAGTTTCTCTTTCATATATCTAAAGATTTCTGATTTGTCTTCCTCTTCTGCTATTAGTTCTTTTTCGGTACCTTCAAGTAGTTGTGAAAGAAACGATTTTCTTTCTGATAATGAAGTCATTCCTTCCGATCTTATCTCATTGTCAACACTTTCTTGATGAAACGTATTGGATAATTCTTCCTCAACAACTTCACGAATCTTGGAAGCTATTTCTTCTCCAACGAAACACAGTTGCTTAAAACGAGGATCTAAGAATGATGCAATTGTGTGTACACCAGTGGTCGGATTCATACATGCACATTTTTTTCGCGTCGGCTGAAAATTTTCGCGTCATAATGATATCGTCATTTCTTCAAAAATAGACCTTTTCATATACCGGTACTTTTGACTGACATGAGGTGCGTTCCTGAAGAAAATATAGGCTTGTCGTATCACAAATAGTACAATTTCATTCCAGTCCTGCATTACATATTTTTCATTTCGAAGGCTCTTAGACAAAATTTATCTAACTTACCTCTTTACATGTAATTCTTTCCTCCTTAATCTTAAATTAACTTTTTCTTTAATGTTTTCCGATTAATTTTGGAAATAGACGTTTAACACTTATGACCTCATTCTGTTGCAACAGTTAATTCGTTTATGCCTTTCATTACTATTCACTAATATATTCGTACTTACAAGTACCATTATACATGTTTCTTAATACTCATTGTAGAATTATTATATATTGTATATATATTATTATCTCATTGTATATATATTATATGATCCTCCCTTTAACATTATCCCAATAATGAAACTCCCTGCTAATTGCGATCGGTCATATAGGGAGTGCAAAGAAAAGCTATGCATTGATATCATTAAACCATCTCTCAATCGTAATTGACATGTGCATAGAAATTAATTCTCTGCTTCTTTCATCTTTTATGATTTTTGATATTGTATTAGAGTGCATGATTTCTTTGATTTAATTTTGTGAAATGCATGTAAATACAGATTGTTTCATAAAAAATGGATCACCCTTAAACATCGCCTTAACTTCAACTTTGTCTAACTCCGCCAAACTTGAACGAATTTCTCTGAAATTTGGAAGATATGTCAGTTGTGCTTACTAATATCATTCTTGGAAATTTCAAGCATGAATATTGAGTTGTTTTCCTGTTATAGATAAAAAAGTAGTAGATAATTTGATCTTCATTTAGCGATGTTACACAAAATCATACCTCACTCTTATAAAATTACATTTGTTTCCTTTGTTATGTAATATGTTGTTCTACAAGCCAAAATCTATCAAGCAAAACAAAAATAAAGAAAATCGGTCAATCAGAGCCAGTATAGCACCATTATTCATCAACAATATTGTAACTGCTACATGTGATTAACTGGACTTCATGTTCCATAGCTTCCTGACTTCGTTGCGGTGGTGTTGGCAGCACTCCTGATTGCTTTCAGCTAGAAATCTATCTCTTACCGGTTGAAAACAATACAAAGCACAAATGAACAATAACGTGATCGTATTCATAAAAGGCAAAGTGTCAGCCTTGCTAGAACTACTTCACATACAGCAAGGAACATGAATTCTGAACGCTATGTGAATGCTTTACGAATGAACATTGGCCAAATGACAGATCAACTTGGTTATTTATGGATGATAATGCTACGTGTCACAGGAGTAGTAGAGTCAACTTATGCAAGTCTCAATTAGGGCTTAGGACATTATCTTGGCCAGCTCGTTCTCCTGATCTGAATCCCATAGAAAATGAATGGAGTATTCTAAAACGTAACGTTCGTCGTTCACTGCTACCTACAGATGGCGTATCACAACTTACGTCACTGTTAAAAAGAGAGTGGAGAAAGTTAGATCAGTCAAAAATCAACGACATCATCGAATCAATGCCTAGACGAATTGGTAATGTCATTGACAATAAGGGTAGGGCCACAAGATATTAGCTTCTTAAGAACCGTTACTGTATCATAGCTTATCAGATTATATAAGGACATTTAAATATATTAGGGACATGAAATAACATGAAAAATGCTTTCTGTATCATACTTATGTTTTATTTAGTCAAATTTTAGGATGATCTACTTTTTATGAAACGGACTGTACGATGTCTATTTTCATTAAATGAATGCCCTTGAAAAGCTTGGTTGACCAAGGGAAACCGGTCGGGCGATAATTTTGCAAGTTTTTTCTGAAATTCGCGTGTTTGATTTCATTTATATATATATATATATATATATATATATATATATATATATATATATATATACTATATATACTTCAATTATTTTAATAGACGTAACATGCCTTTATATTTGTTTTACGTTTCCCTAATTTCCCTTGCGATCGAGAGGCATTGGCGGTGCCATTGGTAGATGCTGTCCTGTTGCCCTGACGATAACCATTGCGAGTTGGGTCGGCGTAGAATCAATTATGAGTAAAAATTTCTCGTTAAGAATAACCGTGGCTATACTATGTTTCTAACATCGCAAGATGCAAGAGCATTTTGAATTTTATTCAATTTATAGAAAGTCATCTTAACAATAAAAGCGACGAAAGCTATTATAAGTGTTTTAATCTACAACAGACCAATACTACATCGTAAACAATCGAGGAGTTTTATGATAAGAAGTGGAAACAGTTTAACGAACGTTTAAACAAGAAGGACGAACGAATGCAAAAATCTATTCTAGACGTGACTTTTTGAAGGAGGTTCCTGCAACATTAAATGAATGTCTCTTCAGAACGTCATCAAGAACGAACAACAAGAGGTATTTGACGAAATTTTATTATATCATCAAATAAATTACAGATAATGATAACATATCTGAGGTCAACTTAAAGTACACATCACGATTCAAATGATCTCCCCCAAAGCATCAGTATAACCTGAAAGCGACCGTGATGAAAGCTTGAAAAATATATTTTATCCAACCTGATTTAGATGTACATGTAAAGTGTATAACAGCCGATGTAACCCTGGAAAGAAATAGGAAAGGAATATGTGTACATCACCATTTAGTTTTAGTCTTTTAGACATAAAAGAAATGACTTTAAGGTGCCGAATGTTAAATAATTACTGTTCTGAAAAGTTCAGTTCATGAAAACGGTTTAAAAAAAGAGGATGAAATAATAAATGATTTGTTCTATCATTTCGGTAATAAGTAGTGTCAGAGCTAAATGACATTGACGCGAAAATATCCAAAATCATTTTCGCGTTGAAGCGACCAAATTCGCGTTTTCGCGTCAAATTCGCGTTTGACGCGAATTCGCGTCAAAATCCGACCACTGGTGTACACTCATCGATCCCAAAAATTCTTTTTGTTTGAGGGATAGTCTATGCTCTATGTTGTCAACCAATTCGTCGCGAAAGCCGCTGCATTCTTTAGATAGATTCTGCTTCTCCTTCAAAGTCCGGACAACAGCGAAGGCTACCGGATACACGGTTGAGATAGTCACATATTTTTCACCTTGCCATTGATCGGTAGTTCGACGAAGAATACTGAGAATATCTACTTCTCCGATTAGCTCCATTTCCCTCGGAGAAAATAGGAATTTCCTTTTGTCCTCAATATTGCATAAACTCTTCACCGTGAAATCAAATGGACCTTGTAATGAATGAAATGCTTCCAACATTATCAAGGTTGAATTCCATCTCGTTTGAACATCAATTTGAAGTTCACAATTACTCATTTGTGGTAATAATTGATCTCTGTATTTCCTGAATTCTCGTGAAAAGCTTTCCGATTTTTTGGCATGAGACACGAGATCTCGCACACGTTTGATAATCTTGCCGATGATTTTACCTTGAGTTTCACTAAGAAGGTCCTTGATAGCCAGCTGTAGTAAGTGTGCAAGACAGCCTATATCGAAACGAACCATTATATTCAAACGTAGAGCAGCATTCATGTTCGCGGCTGTATCATGTGTACAACAAAAGACTTTTATATCCCAATATCTCAATACTTCAGTCAGTGCTTCTGATAAATTCGCCGCATTATGACGGCCATAAATAGTCGGACTGTCAAGTATCACACGCTGCAACTCCCAATCATCATTGATGTAGTGAGCAACGATTGAGAAGAATCCATCCATCTGAGAATTTGTCCATCCATCTGCAGTTGAACAAACTTCAAGACCTCGCATTTGAGTCATTAGAACGTTCTTTCTTTCGGTAAATTGTCGGAGAAGGTGGAATTTTACAGTTTTAGGACATGGAGGTTGAAAATTTGGTTCCATGAACAACATAAGTTCACGTAAAGCACTTCCATCATCACAAAACGACAGAGGTTGTAAATCACGCACGATACAGTCAGTTAAAAGTTTCATTATAGCTTCAGCTCGACGTGAAGAACATAATCGTTCAGACGACGATGATGCCCATTCTGATGTAAAAGTCTGATTATACTTCACAATTTCTGAGGTAAATTGTTCTTTTGCAGAAGAGCAAGTGACTTTTCTACCGCTGGCATCCGAACAAGATAGGTCAATAACTTTTTCGTGTAATTTTGTCGACTGGCCGACGGTTTTCTCAGGCTCTGACAGAAAATGAGTTCTTTTCAGATGATAAATTAAGGTCCCATTACCACCAGAAAATGAGAGTTCTTTCTTACAATGAGTGCAAGTCGCCATTGCATCACTGGTATTCATCAGAAAATGCTTCCAAATCCATGATCGCGACATATTGAGACACCAGTATCAAAAGGATGCTCGTACTATAACTTGACTTTACCACCAAACCAATGTTGCACTAATGGGTGGCGTAGCATGATGAAAGTTGATAGCTATGCTTCAGTTATCCTTACTCCCTAGATGCCGCAGTTAAGATGATGTCTGCTGAAATGCTGTATTTCGATTGGTGGAGATAAGCAGAAAACCCGATGCCACTAACCAATGGATAAAAACAATGGACTACAGATCAATCCACAGTAACGTGACGTGTAGGGAAGCAGCACGACTAAAGGATTGCGAATTGTAATGAATGAGTTTGAATGGATTGTGGATGAGGATGAATGAGCAACCACTACTCCATGAAACCAGTGTAAAATCTTCAGTTCAATCGGATTTCATCATACACGTAGTGTAGTACAGGTTAAATCTAATGAAACGTCGTAACCGATTTTAACCGGTTAAGAGAAAGTGTAACCGGTTAAGAGAGAGTGTAACCGGTTAACCGGTTAACCGATCCTAGCCCTGCATGCAACTCGCGCGATGATATTTTCAAGTTGAGACCATCTTTGCAATTTCCATTGAAACCCCAACAGATGACGAAGACTGACTTTCGTATTATACCGCCATGCTGTGACACTAAAATCAGGATTTATTCGAATAGAAGTTTCCAGCTGACGATATTCTTCGTCAAATGTCATCAAATATAACGAACAGTCGCGAATGATGGTAATTCCAGTCAAATCTCGATGTGACACTTCACTGCAGAATAAACCAAAATCACTAGGAAGTTTATCTTGCTGTTCAAATGTTATTAGTTCATCCGGAATCAACGATAGATATTCCATCGAAGAGCGATATGTGGATCGAGAATTAGTGGGACACGTCTGGCGATTGAATGAGTTTGGACAATTTGGAAAAATAGATGGCGGATCCACTGGTACCGACTTTCCGAAACAAGATTTGGCACTTTTCGGGTTTCCCCCCACATTTTCTTGTAGATTAAATACAAGACTCCATCTGTCTTCTCGGTCGCTCAATTTCAAAACCATTGGATGACCATTATCACAGGATCGGTTACTGTGAAGCAAACCACGACTTTGTAGGAATGCAATTGCAGACGGCTTGTCGTGAAGTTCGTGCTCTAAGCGGAAGAAATTCATCCCGACTGACCCGAGTTGCTATGCATGCAGTCAGCAATGATGGCAATGAGCGAGCACAATAGTACTAAGCGACAGCGAATAGCGAATAGGGAATAGCACGGTTGAGATCAGGAATGAGTCAGCACAATAGCACTGAAGCCCATCTTGTCAGAAGCTTAACTGTTCTGATTACTGGCTTGTTTTCATTCAAGAAAAAATGTGGGGGGAAAACCCGAAAAGTGCCCAAGATTTGAAGGAAGCATTTGAAGGCCAGTGAAGTGAACAGACACCCATATTTTGAGTTACATTCTGTTCGTCGATAATGTTCGGTAATGCAGATAACCAGCGACCAAGTTCTTCTCTGTCTCTCAAAGGGAAGCCGTAGACAGTAATTTTTTCACTAGAGCTGTCGTAATTTCCTCTACACTTAGCGAAGCTACACTTTCGAGGCATTTCGATGCTAATGGAGTCACGATTCACGAATACACATTCGAATACAATATAATGACCGAACTATGACGTTGTTACTCTACGCTTTTAACGTTTGTCATTGGTGGAGACCACGCGCGCGTCATAACTGTTCTCCCCAAGTCAAGCACAATGATCGCCTTGTGGGAAACAGTCAGCCTACAGCTTCTGCGCATAAATCGAGAGTGCTGCGTCCCGGCAGATAGTAGGATTTTACAGACGTCCTTGCTATTACACAGTAGCTGCATTAGCATCCTGAATATTGGGAAACGATTAACGAACACTGACGATGATAACTCACACGTGACGATAAATCTACAGATCTTGTTCATCCCAAATACTCCTTCGAACCTCATTCCTCCCCAAATCCTCCTTTGGACATCATTCCTCCCTTGGCATGTTAAATTCCTCCCCAGGGAGCCACATGGACCCCGGTTAAGAATCACTGGGATAGACCATTCGATCGACATGATGCGATAGATAGGATATATTTTTCAATTGCTTGTTCTTAGGATAAACGAAAATGCATCTATTAGATGGGGGGGGGGTTCATTTTCACCAACAAATGTGACGGCCACTTCGTCAAGTCGTGGCTCATTGTAGGTCCTCTGATTAGGATGAAAAATCAATTTCACCTCCCACGACATGCCGTTATTTGTCTGATCAGATATAGTAATGCGCTCTACTTGGTCCAAATGTTTGAATGCGGTTGCATAATGATTGGGATAAGATAGATAAGATTTCTAAAATCAAGTTTGACAAAACTTCTCTGCAACCTTACGTAATCTGGTAACCTGTTTTCTGAGTCCGAGTTCAAGAATGTACACGTATATTTATGAAGTTAAGACTGAATTACATGAAATATTTACGAGAAATCTTGCATATTGTATAATATCATAAATTCAGTATTGATTGCAATTACGTTTTTTTCTGAACTGGCGGTACCGAAATGAGAGATCTCACTCAATCAATCAACACTTTCGGCAAGGTTTCCTCTTGCTCCTTTCCTGCATCTCTTCCCGCTTGTCAGTAGAAATCTTTGGTCGGAGGTAATGCTTCTTTTTTGAAAAATGCCTTAATTTATTGAGAAATGCGAGTAGAACGAAGATATTTAATAAAGGTCATACTTTGGACAGTGACGTTTGTTGAAAATATTTGTTCCTTTTCAATTCATCAAAGTTGATCAAACTTATCATGGCACTAGTTGTAGTGTGAAAGCGCAGAATAAAGGTTATCAGGAAATATCAAACGCTGTAAAGCAATGGAAATATTCAAACGACTAGTCCGGGAGCTACTGACACTTTTCCACTATTCGCGCACAAAGGGCTTAATAGCATCGATTTGTAGATCTTGAAACGCTGAATACGAAAATCAAATTCTTGAGTGTCACAGCCAGTCGCGTTCGGTTACAGGTAAGGTTAATGGATACCCGTTGGAATCTAATGGTAAAATTCAAGACATATCTATGGATTGTGAAACACTTGGCAATCTTCGTACAGTTTCTTTTGCAGAAAAGAAACTTTATCAGAATGCCATGATATTTGAAACATGATTGAGTTCATAACATCAACTTCGATATAAAAGTTGAAGTGACTCACATGATTCAGTATTTGATGTTTGAGAGCCTCTACAAACTGAGTAAATTTCATGTTTTGACTTAATTTTGGCGATTTTACTCATTTTGTAGAGGCTCTCAGACATCAAATACTGTACATGTGGATCACTTCAACTTTTATATCGAAGTTGATGTTATGAACTCAATCATGTTTCAAATTTCATGGCATTCTGATAAAGTTTCTTTTCTGCAAAAGAAACTGTATGAAGATTGCCAAGTGTTTCACAATCCATAGATATGTCTTGAATTTTACCATTGGATTCCAATGGGAATCCTTTAACCTTACCTGTAACCGAACGCGACTGGCTGTGACACTCAAGAATTTGATCTTTGTATTCAGCGTTACAAGATCTACAAATCCATGCTATTAATTCAACGTAGCAAAGTGCGTCAAGGTAACAAAGTTAAAAAAAACAAGCTAATGACTAGTTAATTTTCAATAGGTACAAAGTATGATTTAAAAGAAAATTTTTATATCCTAAAATGTCTAAAAATTTTAAAAATACTTACTAGAAGGACAAACAGCGCTTCTCCTCTCCTCATGTGTAATGAATTGGCGAGTAAGTCGTTCTGTTCAAAATTATGTTTATCACTTATATATTGAAAAGATCCTATTTAACAGTCTGCCCATTCAGATGATAAGAGGACAGGTATGTTTCCAATCAGAATACCAGATCTAGCTAACACAGAGGGATTACGCTATCTAAAATCTACCAGGTGTGTGAGAGAATAATATTAGTTCCTTAAGCTAAAACGTGAAATAGAATTCTACAAAATATGCATACAAATTATTTGACTATTTTTAATGAGGTCATGAACAGGAACTTGGTCAGGACGATCGCGTTTCGACCGCTTAATCCTGGACGCTCAAACCCGACCAAGCGCGGTCCTGTACATTAAAGATGCACAGCCTCAAAAATTGAATTAATAATAGAGAAAGATTAGCAAAAAAAATAGAGTCACTATTGACTGAAATGTACCTCAGGCATTTGAAAGAATGACAAAGTCCAGCCAGTAGAGGTAAGCCCTTTGTGCGCGAATTTAGGAAGAAAGTGTCAGTAGTTCCCGTCCTAGATGTCATATAATTTTTCTTCCAAGAGTCTGTCGTGGCGTATCAGAGTAAATATACTATTCACTCAGCAACTCACGTAATTGGTACGTAAGGATCGATGAAAAATCCTATATTTCAAATCTAGAAATCTTCTGTGAAAAGTCTTAGGGTACAGTAAATATTTCCCATCATATTAATAGCCAGATTGTCAGATATTAGGAATCGATGTAAAGAAATTCCTGTTCACACATCCAAAATATTTTGTGTGGGAATGTCATAGGCATGTTATTGTCATCATATTGAGCCACCTTATTAGCTGTTGGGAATATATGAAAGATCCTATTTTTCAGATCTTGACAAATTCTGCGTGGAGAGGTCTTGGCTTGGGCACATAATTTCCATCATATCATCAGTTACAATGTCAGATTATAGAAATCGATATAAAATCCTTTGTTCCAGATTAAGAAAAATTCATTAGCTAAACACGTATCAAAAACTACTATAATAAAGAACAAAGTTATAGACAGTGAAATTCTGTATATAATTCAGTCTTTTTAATGCATTTTTGGTGCATCGTAGATTGCATCCCTCCTCTTGATTTGCTCAGAAGCAATGGCATCATT
The DNA here is from genome assembly GCA_907163375.1 of Prostheceraeus crozeri. Taxonomy (NCBI): domain Eukaryota; kingdom Metazoa; phylum Platyhelminthes; order Polycladida; family Euryleptidae; genus Prostheceraeus; species Prostheceraeus crozeri. The sequence continues at coordinate 226,768 of CAJQUW010007737.1, forward strand.
AAATCTTCGATCTTTTTACTGTCCAATTTATCTTTGTCATTTGCGCCGGTGGTATTGGATTAAGACATTTCTATTTCACTAAAGATATCGCTCATCATCCGTCTTATGACGCGACTGGCAGACATACCGTGCCCCTTCGATTTCTCCGCCTTGGTTTTCAATGTCGTCTCGTCAGGTGGTCTGCTACTAGTCAGCGGCATTGTTCGGATGGCATCCAAAGCCACTGTAAATGAATCCGTCGTCTTCTCCAGACGTTCGATGGCACTATTCAGTCTGACTTCATTCTTGCCTTCAGTTAGTTGTTATCTTGCTCAAACTTTTCTGAATAATGATTATGTAGATTATGTTCGTACAGTCAGATACGCATCTAATTGTATTCATACGATACATTACATTATTTAGAAATTACTGGTACAATTTACGAAGAAATTCGGTGCATAATTTAAGATGTCATGTACGAATATGAATATTGAGTCAAATTCTTCACGACATTACTACTTATAATACGAGATTCAGTTAAAAGTCGCAGTTGTTTAGTTCAAAGATATGAACCATCGCAGCAAATAATGTTTGAGAAGTAGTTCTACATGTACATGTACACTACTCACATTTTATGTAGTATTCTTAGAGCTATTGAGTAAACTTGTAAAACCGACATAAGTTAAATATAATAGTTGAAAGGAATGTTATTAAACAAATAGTTTGATATAGTTTAAAAAATGGTAGAAACAACCTATCAACATTGGTCGAAATTTGATCCGCATGCCGTCATTTTCAGAATTACAAAGTTATTTCGCATAGTCCGCTGCTACATGCTCTGAAGTACCTGCATGGAACATGGAGCATTAAGCGTACAAGTTTAACTTGTTCGTAATGTTCGTCGTAGTTGTTTTCGTACGGAGAGAACCTATTACTCGAAACGACCTGAAGTTTCCTCATCTGTATGGATTGAGCGGTGAAGCGTCTGACTTGCCGATTGAAAATTTATTGCGCTCATGTGTTGTGGCGAATTATTGCAACGAGACTTTTGTCTTGAAATTGCTCAATATTGTTATAAGAATTTAACATAGTATAATTTATTCTAAATACAATATGAAATGATTGTATGTATGAAATACATTGCAATAAACAGTTCATATTTTGATTAGCGAGTGTTGGATAAACATGTGATTAAATGAACAACAACAGGAATTTTCTTATGCGAAATTCATTACCAATCTATGTAAATAACTGACAACCCTGGTATATTATTTTCAAAACTCCGATAATACTAGACAGGAATGACACTAATATTATATATCAATCTTCACGAAAAAATTCATAGTTTTAGCTTCAGTTTTTACGTAAAAACATGATAAATAAAGATTTGTTTAAAAAATAATCTTTAAGGATTTATTCTTATTGAGGATTTCTTATTTTTGTTTTAAGAAATGATGTTAACTTTACAGTGTACATTCAAAAACAACGATTGTAAAATTCCTGAAAACTGCTGGATTAAATTTTCGGATTGTATTATTTGTCTAAGCATTCGTAATGTAACTTTTGAAAGTAGTATAATACCTTATTGCAATATTTTAGAAAAAACACTTGCGTCTTCAGATTTAAATGATTTGACGTATGAATTTTCTCACTTATTGATGTGAAGCGCACCGAAATAATGGTATGGTCAAATTACATTTCCGATTTGTAATTTTTGGGAAATGCCAAACAATTAGGACAACATTTCAAGCCGTTTAAGCGAAACAAAGCACTAAAGCGAAATAGAGCAGCTCTGGATTTAGATGAAGCACCCACGATTGCTCAAAATTTAGATAAACGAATAGCACTGCGATGTCATGTAGGGGATTTTACGCCCCAGCCATCGATATGTAGTGTGGATAATGTGTGTACACTTTGCCAGGCAACAAAATTTGCCCATGTTACAAAAATTCGTTATGCTGTTTTCTAGGCAAGCATAAAGTTGACGATTTCCCACAGCCACCCGAATTCGTTCACTAGTTATTGCATCAATCCTTTTCAGATTCATAGCTAGGTAGGCTCGTGACCAACCTTCTTTTCATTGGAGCGTACCTCTGCAGTTCACATATTCATGAGAATTCACGCGCATCAACATCGCCGAATTCTAAATGCCGTCTCGCTAGCTATTGATGGTAGATTTCTTTCTGAAAGCGCTGTAAAACAAAACAGACTGAATATTACCAATTGCCAAACACATGGACGCCTTGAAGTAAAGACAGATATCCAGGGGTCCATGCTATTACATTTAGTTCAAATAGTTTTGAACTCTAGCTTCTTGATTTCTATTTGATCTCTAATGTTAGCATATAACCATGACTTAATGAATGGTCTAGAATAGAGGTTGGCAAGCGTTTTAGACTACCAGACCTTTCGGGAGTCAAGATGGCGCACTAGGCCGGAGAAAACAAGGTTTCCAAGGGAAGATAAAATTATAAAAATATACGACACGATCAATTGAAAACATGTTTCTTCAAGATGAAAAAACATCAGGATCGACTGAGGAACCGTTCAACATCAGAATTTCATTTAGGTGCTTGTCTGTGAGCTGAGATCGCAGCTTGTTCTTACAAAATTTCATCTCCGAAAGCACGCTGTGAACAGGTGCTGCCAAACATTGCGATCACGCGCTTGGAACGGGATAACAATAATGGAAACTGAGAGCGTGGCAATTGACGGTAGAAGTCAATGAGAGTGGTGCAAGAAGAAAAACTGGACGAGAGAACGACGGAAGCCTGCAGTTCAACTAACTCCATTTGCACATCAGTGGGAGCGTCGTCGTAGGGAAAGTCGTAAGGAGTGCTGTCGAGCTTGATCTCTTGGAAATTAGAACGTTCATCTGTGAAGCGTGAAGAGAATTCATTCCGCACTGCTAAGAGAACACTGGTGCATTCTTCGGAGTCAACGATAGCTGTATCACACTGGCGAGGTAAGGGGCTTTTTAAGGTTTTTAGCGCCGCTGTTTCGGCGAAAACTGCTACAAATGAGTTTGCCGACCCCTGGTCTAGAACATCTATAAATCCATGGTTCTAAGCTAGCATTAGATAACAAATGAACAAGATGTTCTCTGTACTGATGAGGTGCTAAGAAACGAATTTGCAGTGAACAGTGATTTGTTTTTTAGACTTATTTTGGCTTACGTGGTCTCCGTGGCACAGTGGCTAAGTGGTTGGCCTAGCGACCTTTCGGTCCAGAGATCGAACCCTGAAGGTATCATTGGAAGTCGTAAGGAAGGGCATCCGGACCAAAAGATCACAACTGTTCAAATTAAAGTCTGTGTCATTACCTTGCAAGCCCCCATTAAGGGGAGTTGTGACGTTAAACCATTCACACATTCATTATAGCAACTATCTGAGTAATGGATTTGAATAAAGGGCCGTGGAAAATATCTAAAAGTTATTGAAATGAAACAGTGTTTTCGGGATGGTCAGAGCTTTTTATTATATTGATCAAAATTTCTGTAACCTGAAATTGCTCAATTATTGCGCACTGTTCCACAGAGCATCATCAGAAGGAAATGCTGATGGAATATCAGATTGATGACATTCTGCAATGTAGGTTGAGATTGGATAGTTATCTGGATCCATTTTTTAACAAAGAATATACCTTTTTAATTAAAAAAAATTGCCTTCCCAAACACACAATTAAAATACAGAAAATCTTCAAGATGACAAGAATGTCATGTATGACACGTTTAATGAAATGAATTTTCTCACTGTCTCATGTTTTTCGAAGTCATGTCTCATAGACGTAATGCACTTTATTTCTTTGTCAGGATTATGTTCCATTTTCACTTTTCAAGATCAATATAACTTTTCAAGTTATTATATTTTATTGTGAAAAACAATGAGATTATGTTAACTTGTAAATTTGATAGGGAAATGACGCTTATTTGCCTTACAGTTGTTCAGTTATTGACCTTGTAGAAAGATCAACATTATACCTTGTTAAACAAGTTATTTTGTCGTATTGCGTTCATATTTATTAGCTTGTCCATCACTTTAGATGTTTTAACTTGCAGAAAATTGAAATCGTTTTGTAACCATTGAAATATTTGATCTGACTTCCTGTTTTCATCAATACAATGTTTTTTTCACAAATTGCGTTTTTATTTTCAACTCATGTATAGCAGTGCGCATGTCGGTATTATGAATTTTACTCATTAAATGCTTTACCACGTATAGATTTTGATTGGAAATTTGTGTTTTCAGGGTATTTGATCTACCCATGAAGTAGTGTAAGGTACAGGAATAAAGATAGAAGAATTTCTAATCTGCGGTATGATTAATTATTGTTTGTAGCATTTAATTAGTTTAAGCATTTAACTCTTGCGGTTATAGTGACAATATAATTAGAGATGGATGCATTTCATGTCATGGTTTTATTATTCATTTTAAACTCAGTGACTACATGCAGTTTACTGATAAATTACATTGTTTAAAATGTCAAATTTTTAATGTGAAGATTAATTCAAATGTTTTAAGTGGACATTCTAGGACAATTATAGTGTGCTAGTAATTCATATTTTTGCATGTAATGCAGTGTTGCAACGGGCCACCCCTAGAGGCATCGATGGCGCGTTCCTCACTGTAGTATGAAAACTGAATAATTAACACGATAATTGATTGATAAATTAATTGATTTTGCCAAATAATGACTTTTTGGTGGTTTTGATGATCATTTTGCAACTACCATTTGTAAGAAGTTCCCACAATTTTTGCAATTCTTCTAAAAACGTCCTGATATACGGTACTTGGATCAGGTAGGAAAATAGGCCCATGAAAGAATGTATTTCTTACAAGAGATCTTAAGATGTCATCGATTTCTGAACAGTGATTCAAGAAGGAAATATCGCAAATATTATCGATAAGGTGAAGTCATAATGGAAAAAGAGACTTTTAATCAGGAAATGGTGATACTGCAAGCAAATGCTATGCATTCATGAGTGACATTAGGATTTCATGTGAGACATAGTATGAGTAGTATGCTAGAGGCCCGCAGTCATCGGAAATTTGTCCTTAACACGATGCGACACGAACACGAAGTTCAAACATCGTACGTCTAATACAGGGCGTAGAGGCTTGCGCGGCCAAACAGGTTGAAAGAGAAGTTACCTAGGAGCACAAAAATAGACTGATGAGATTCATCTGTACTTGGAATACAACTCTTGGTAGTAGACAACCAAACGATGTGTATATTCAAAACACTGATCAAATTTCACACTATCAGAGCATGCATAATAGCAGAACGCGCACAGTCAACACTATCGATGTGTTACTCTAGATCAGTGGTTCCCAACCTTCTCAAGTTGCGTACCCCAAAATTAGAAAATCATAGGATTTTTCATTATTCCGCGTACCCTCACCTATACATATAAAAAATAGCAAGAATTCAATCATACTAAAAGTTAATTACGGCTAGAAATACACGAAATTCGTAATTTAATTACACAAAAATTTACAAGGCGTAACTGATGCGCGCTTGTGCAACAACACAAGCGCAGCGAAAGGCATGCTCCAACATCAAACGAACTCTCTGTTTGCTTTTAATCATTACTATGTTGAAGAATCAGCATCCATATAAGTATGTGGTTGAGGTCGAGTTGGTGGTCGCTAATTAGCAACGGTTGCTTCAAGGCCAGATGATGACAATCCAATGCGGAATGCGCTCAAAGTTAACAGTTCACCTGACCCATTAACAGGAAAGTATTTCAAGTAAAATTCAAAGTAAAATCAGTCGAATTATAATAAATCTCCCATGTTCTGCGCACCCCTCAAAATTCCTTCGCGTACCCCAGGTTGGGAACCCCGGGTCTTACACGACTATGATATATGCAAGTGTAATGAAAGGTTATTTATCTACCCTTGATTACCATGGAATGAAATGGATTCTAGACAGCTTATCTTCAGTTAAAAGAGCTATCAAATTATCTCAAACTCAGAAATTTTCTACAATGACTCATTGTCAACACAAACACGACACGAATGATAGGGCCCATCATGACACGAAATATGACTTTCAGTAATCACGTCTCGTAGCGGAACGCCAGAAATTTCGTATTTTCTGTTTCATTTTTTTCGAAGTCTCAACGTTTCTTCCAAGTTAAACCTCAAGCATATTCAGTTAGAAATATATCATCACACTTGCATTTGACAACATTCAATGTGGTCATGATTGATCATTGAGCTCTTCATCAAGGGATCTCTTCATCAATTTTATCAGGTGTCCAGTGAGGATGCGAGTAATGTAGGGAACGCATCGCTTAATAAACTCTTTTTCTCTCTTCTCCTAGCTGTGACTTAATTCAGTGACAAAATTGAGCTACGATTTCGAACTATAGACCTAAATATAATTACTTCTCATTTTAAATTTGAAATTCGATTTTGCAGATGGCTCATAGACATGCATATTGTTTTCTGATGAAAGCCACATGATATCCTGAATAATGATTTTAATATGAAAAATATCTTCCCTAAAGATATTTGATTCAACACATCGATCCCTTCATTTACCCACATATATACTCAGTGACAAAAAGAATGAAACAAGTCCTGATATGAATACTTATGACTTAAACTTGGTTGTACTGTACGTTTGTTTGTTGTTTGTAAAAGGAGAACTCGAATGCTTTACTCAAAAACATTTAATTTGATACTCATGATTTTATCAACTTAAGTTAGAAACGGGTTATTGCATGACTGAAATAAAAGCTGTTTGATCATTTGCAAAAATGGTGAAAGACTTCTCCATGATGAATATGATTTCAGTGAAGAATTGGAAGTAGTGAATGAAAACACTTGAGGTTTAACTTGGAATAGACGTTGAGACTTCGAAAAAAAATGAAACAGAAAATACGAACTTTCTGGCGTTCCGTTACGAGACGTGATTGCTGAAGGTTGATCCAGTCATCACCCAATTGATGTTGTGTGATCATCTGAAAGACTTTGCCATGATTATCATCGTTTAAGTGAAGAATAGGAAGTAGGCTAGCTTTTCCATTCAGACGTTATTCTTTTTCATCTAGATTCTTGGCTTTCGTGTTCTTCTGCTTTGCATGAACATTATACTCTCATCATCAAATGAAATCATTGCAATGTTGATTATGGTAATAAAGATGTACATTGGCTTCAAAATGAGACCTTATTTGTTAATTTCTGTTGGGTAATTAGCAAGTTATACTAAATTAAAATTTAGTCACATTTCTTATGCCGCACCCTGTACATCAGATGAATTCAAGACATTTTAAGGGATATTTTAATTTAATATATATTGTTACTTCATCACATTAGTGCTATTTATTGTTCTCAACTCATGAATTATCAAACATCAGAAAATAACGGTTTACTCATCCCTTAGTTTGCATCATCACGTTATATGAAAACTAACTTTTCACTTATTTCAATTTCTTTGCAAATGTTTGATGAGTTGCATTCATTTACATGCGTCCAATCATCGTGATACATTGATGGATGTGAAGTAGGACTTCGACAATTTCAGATAATGTGGCGTGACGAATTTGGGATGATGGAAATGCTCTTGTCCTACATCGCTGATTTCAATGACTTCGAATGTTGGGCAAATTGGAGGCCGATCCTTGTGGACATTCTATCGTGTCATGAAGAGTCCAGACGGTGAGTGATGAGATCTAGGAAGCCGCAGACAGTAGGATAGCTGGTTCACTTGCCGTTATATCTTTGTGTTCTATTTGTATTGCCTTTTTACGCTGTGAACATCAAGGCGCCGTTCAACAAGTCTGCATTGTATTCATCATTTACTGTGATTTTTAATTGTGATTCTATGAGGCGTGGCATGCTTCAATACTCAGTACGACGTGCATGAAAATGCAAGATAATTAATGAAATCACCACAACGCATTCAAATAATGCAGTACGATGCTTATACATTGTATATTTCCACAATGATGATACTGTACATGCATGTTAATTACAAAGCCTTATCCGATTTGTCTTTATGTAGTTGTTCAAAATATCTGTGGTGCCACAATTCTGTGCGGGATACCGAAACCGTATTAATCCTGTCTCAATTATCTCATTTTTACTTTATCTTCACTCCATTTTTTGACAGCGGATTGTTTCACATTGCTCGCAAACAAAGATTTGATAAAACTGGAAAATGGGCCTATCGACGTATTGTGGTGTTCATTAAGAAGGTATTATATGTCGCTGACGAAGGATGATAATTGAAAAGCGATGTTGATGTTGAGTGTAGGTTACTACTCAAGCCTCATAGATTATTGATGGACACCTCTCTGAGGACTACAAGTGATTCCACAAAATCTGAATCCAACCAGCGCTACTGAAGTTTCATTCGGATCCACTGCAGCTGCGGTGGTATTATAACAACGTCTCCTACTATTTCTGACAGGATGAGAAACTCATTGACTTTCCTTGACAAAATATACAATGTTGGAGTGATGCGAAGATTGAGACAATGTGTATATACTATACGTACATTGTCGATCCATTCAGCAAAGCTCTAGATATTATTTAATGTTCGATATGAAGTATTTACAAAGTAGTAATGATATTTACCAACAATTTCAGGAATAGAGCCGCTTTGGCTCATGATCTGATGAGCCAAGGACGAAAACAGGAAAATAGTTTCGAAATGTCGAAAGTGAAGGAGGAAGGTAAGTTTCATAATAAAGGCTTTCATCGTTTCATTTACGAGATTCTTTCTACTAATTTCAGTGCTTGAAGCGTGTCCCCCGGATACCGTACATTCCTCTACTGCTTCTTCGAATTTCCATGAAGAGAAGTACATTTCTGACTCAGTGTCGGTGGAAAACTTGTACAATGAAGGATCTGTTTCTTTGTGGCCAGTTGATGCTCCAGTTGATAGTTCAGGCTCAACATGCGGTCAATATGAAAGTCAAGATCTGATGCAACCCAGCACCGATGACTGCAATTTCATGGACATGATGAATGACGTTGCCCGAACAGGTACGAAGTCATTGCAGGTCACTTTATTTGCATTGTGTTCTATTTTCTGTGGACATTAGTAGTCGATAAGACAGCCCATCACATTAACGGGATGCACGATTTTTTTCAGATAATTAACAATTGCATGCTCGCTGCTACACTTTAGCATTGGCGGTGCTTGTATTCTCATATTGTACTTGCATTTACTATATTTTCTTATCGCTCCAAATGTAGGAGTGGGGCAGAGCAACTTTCTTATTTGAATTCGTCTTCCTGAAGTGTGATTTGCTCCGATAACTTTGAGAAGCGGTTTAATCCAGAGAGCGTACTGTAAACTTTTGTTAACAATGAAACTTTATCTCCCTACATCCTAACAGCATAACACAGCTGCAGTCAAAACGCTCACTCAAAGTACAACCCGACACCATCACGGTATGTGTGTGCGGTAAAATTCGCATTAATCGGCGCCTCAAGGGACAAGCAATAAATGTTAGTCTCAGATTATTTCTTTTCCTTTGCAATAGTCATGGAATGGACGAACGCCGAAGGTGCTTTTGCGGTTGAGGCATATTTTTCATGTGGGGAGTCAGTCATCGCCGCACAGCGTGCATTTCGTCGGCACTTTAATGTTGCACCTCGTGCCCGTGTTCCAGAACGAAGGTCAATCGTTTTGTGGGTGAAAAACTTTAGAGAAACTGGAAATGTGAAGAAGAAGAAGCCTGGTCTTCCAAGGACTGCAAGGTCTCCGCAGAACATCGAAGCGGTGCGGGATTCCATCTTGAGGTCTCCCCAACGATCTGCCCGTAAGCATGCATCGGCTCTTGGGATATCAACTCGTTCTGTAAGACGGATCCTTCATGAGGAATTGAAATTCCATCCATACAAGCTAGCGGTCGTCCAGAAACTGTTTCCTCGGGACTTCGATGCTCGCGAGGCTGCGTGTAGGGCACTTCTCGACTTACCTGATGACACGCTTGTGTTCTTTAGCGATGAGGCACATTTTCATCTTTCTGGGGCTGTAAACAAGCAGAATATGCGATATTGGAGCGCTGAAAACCCAAGAGAGCTTCATCAACGACCTATACGCTCTCTTCGGTAACATCTGAGCCTTACGTGAAGATGTTAAAGGAGTTTTTCTTGCCAGAACTGAACGAGATGGTCTTGGACGGTGTTTGGTTCCAGCAAGATGGTGCAATTGCGCATACATCAAGAGCGTGCATGGCTTTTTTGAATGAAGCCTTTCCTGAGCACGTGATTTCTTTGAGGGGCGATCTTCAGTGGCCTGCCAGGTCCCTTGATCTTGCGCCTTGTGATTGTTTTTTGTGGGGATATTTGAAGTCTATCGTGTACCAAGGCAGACCAAACAACCTGAACCATCTCAAGAGTAACATTCGTGAAGCTGTCGCCAACATTCATTCCTATTGAGATGCTAGAAAGAGTCGACACCAATTTCCGGAAACGATTGTCACAATGTATTGACAATAGCGGACGTCATCTGCCTGATATCATCTTTAAAACAGGAAAGTTCTGAAATTTACTTCTTCTTGATCATACTACTACAAAATTAATTTCTATTTGTTCATTACTTTTGTTATAATATATGTTTCAAATAAGGAAGTTGCTCTGCCCCACCCTGTATATTCGTCTGTCGAGGTGTTTGTTAAATAACTAAGAATAGATAAATGATGAGTCCATAGCCATCTCATCGGTGGGTTTTTAAATTGAGCTGCATTGCCTCTATATAAAAGCATGATAACCTGTCCCATGGGCTATTAATACAAGCTATACACATTTCAACTTATATGTAGACTCAATGTCCATTCCTAATATAGTCTATTTAAGCGCATAGATAGATTCATTAGACAGCCTTTTTATGGTTTATGAAGCCGCATTTCCAGTTTGAATTTACAGGACAGATACACTGAATGTCTCTTACAACCGTAAAGCAGAGTCCATCAGATGAATTATTTTCAGAATCTGCGAAGTTCTTCGTTTCATATTCCCAGCATTTTAATTTATATATTTCATATTCTTCGCTTTAAATAGTGGAATAATGTCACTCATGGACTTTAAGGCAAAGATGACAAGTATCATCAAATTTGAATCGAGTGCGACTCGGGGTGTGCTATCTAACATCTGGTTAACAAGATTTTGAATTCTGAACTGTTCTCAACTTCATCGCATAACATACGTGAACATTTGCATGAGCACGAAGGCATGAGATTGATGATGAATTATCTTTCACTTCAGGAGGAAGTCATGCACAAAGTAGCGGTATTGATAACACTTCAGAATTATCAGGCACATCAACTGCCTTCCAATCAGCTAAAGAGAAGTATGATGGAAGTCGTTCACGAGATCCGCGAAGACGTTTCCCATGTCCCTATTGCGGGAAATCATTCTACAAGAACAGCCATCTGACAGTGCACAAGAGAATACACACCGGTGAGCGGCCGCATGCTTGCAACGTTTGCGGGAAAACGTTCAATCAGAAAAACAACTTGGACGTTCACCAGAGACTTCATGCAAATTATCGTCCTTATTCATGTGCAGACTGCCATTGCACTTTTACGCGTCCTAGTGATCTCAAGATGCACAAACTAACCAAACATATCAACTGCATTTCCATGCATGCAATGAATAGTTGATATTACTATAGTACCCAGAAGTCCATCAACATTTCATTGCATTCTTGGTCTATAATTTATAGCTCATGGTCAACTTTTCATGTTGCAAGAAAATTTCTATCATTATTTTATTATTCTATTTTGTATTATTTGATTTATGACTAGGTATGAAGATGCACTTCGTCGGTGTTTTTCAAAAGATCGTATCTCGCTTTTCGACGAATTTGATGTAATGAATTCATCATAACCGCGACAGTATCTATCGTTGAGCTTCTAATAGTGTAATTAATCTTATCTGTTCGGTTGCATTCAGTTTTCGCTAAAAATTCGATAATTATTTATCACTTTCATTGAAAGAAAGTTGCATGTCTTCTTTGCTTCAAATATTCATCAACGAAATGCTGATATGCGACACATCATAAAATGATGATGAAAAATGAAAGCGAAAATAGTCAAAATAGTCAACTTAGAGTTGAAGATAATGTCCTCTCAATTTGCCAGACTCCGCCAAAATCGAGGTAGGAAAATTTGAATAAAAGACCGAGGATGGTGAGAGCCTTTGACAAGCAAATATTGGAGTAAATCGGAGAGACTCTTAATTGTCTGTTTCCCTTGCAGAAATCGGAGGTTCTAATGGATTGATAATGCAGAAAGACTTATATTATAAGCAAAGTTGAGGAATGATAATTCGTGACTTTAATCCGAACATTTGTAATCCATATTAAAGGATTTCAGATTCAATAGCATAATTTAATGTTCAATTGCACCAAAATCGTGGCCAGCAGCGTAGCGCAACACATCTGGCAACCAGTCACAAGGTGAAGAGTTTTGACCATAAGGATGCAAGATTACCGCCTTTTGCATAAAGATGTAAATTAAGTTTTGGAATTGATATCCTTTGCCTCAATCTTGGATAAAATATTTTTGCTCTTCGCAGTTTTTTAATCAAACAACGCAAAGTGCAATAAAGCTTTCTTCCCTTCCGCAGAGAAAATTCGTTGATTGATAGTATAAATTGAACGACATATATAAAAATACATGATTCCAGACACATAACCGTCGTAGCAAGATTCAAGCACAATTAATTCGCGCTCAGAAACTGGTGGAGCGTCTTGTCAATAGTCTTACGCGAAATAGTTTGGAGCCAATTACTACATTCATCATTCCAGGAGGAATTGAGTTTTGCTCTCAAATTTCGATTTTGCTTCTCTGTAAATCTAAATCTAGTTATTCAATGAACTGCATAAACCATACATTAACATACCCCTGAACCGTTGCATATCTTTAAAAACAAAACATTGTGATCCACGAAGTAGCTTGCTTTTTGCACTTCTTCAGGGGCACAAAAGTGAAAAAACAAGACAATTTCACTCCATGATTCTACTCTTACCTATATGGAGATGTTTCGTCTTTACACTATAGAGATAGGACAGTGACAAAACATCACTGAATTATAGCAATTCTAGTACGATGTCTATGCGACCTTTAAAATGTAGAACAAGCAAAACTACATTTTCTACATTTTCAATGAGTATTGACGAGAATTAACATCGCTATTGTTGAATATAGATAGCGCGATTAACCATATAAATTACAATTAAAACAGATCATGCCAATAAATCAGGTCATAGAATTATGTTGGACTTATCTCATCGAATATATGATTGTCTTCGGATTAGAAGTACATGTATAACTCAATACCTGAAGGGGATGCTTAAAAAGTAATGTCAAATTTCTAATGTAAAACTGTTTCAAATCATTCATTGATAGAATCTATGATTATAAATTAACATAGAAAGTGTTAACTTTTTATTGCACTGATTGTATATAGACGTACTCAACAACATAATCAATAACTGATGCTAAACGCTAGCTTTAATTCTGTTTCTTTGTTTGCTGCTATTGAAAATATTATCAATAACAAGCGTGTCGCCTGTCTTTATATGGTGAAGGGATTGGTTTCCCAACTGCAAAGGCAGCTAATGAAATAACGAATAATTGTGTATAACGGAGTGTCGAATTAAAAATCAGTGTTTGTCTTAGGAGCCTTTTCTTCCGCAATAAATTAGAGTAAAACGCAAAATAAGTTTGTCAAGGATGTTATGATGACTGGATTGCAAGGGTATAATTGAAATTTTAAATAACACAATGTGATATAGGACAGAGTGATGCTTACCAAAATAACGTAAAGCTATGTTACAACGTAGAACATTGTAAAAACATAGATAAGTAAGTAAAAAAGAAAAAATGTGAGAAATGAAGAGCTATGATAGAAAAATTGGAAGGTCAAAGCCTTTACATGCGTCTATAATACGTCTTCCTGTTGGCAAGTCTCAGATGTTCTTTACAACATTAAGAATGGTCCATTTGAAATTAAAAGTTTGATGTTGAGCCATATGGAGATACAGTGATTCTGATTATGTTGTATGTTCGTGAATTCATTCTTCGTTTCATTGTTCTACTTTTTTTCTCCGAAATGGGTTGAATTTCAGACATTTGATCCTGTCTTGTAAATGACATTCTTTTGATAACACTTTCCTTTCATTCCTTTCATTGCACATTGTTAAGCAGGCTGCACAATTTGTTGCAGGCTACGTTTTGTAGGGTTCATGATTGTCGGGGAAACTTTGAGAATACGAAAAAACTAAACGTCAAAAAACCCTAGGCTACGCGGAGTAGTTTTCAAAGTTCTACAACAAAGCTTCAGCAGGTCGAGTTGCTCCCCCCGCGCATGAAGAACGAAGTACCAGTATTTGTGATTCGAACATTTTTGGAATAACTCACCTTCTGCTGTTGGATTCACTACCGCCTTCAATATCAATGATCGCAGACGGCAGCAGTCGATGTTGAGCATCGGACATTCCCCTCCTGTTTTCTGGATGCGTCTGGTGGATCCCGAGCAAATGTAAACGACTCTTGATGAATCTCCTCTCTTGATTCCTGCATCTTCCGCCTTCAATATTAACGATCGTAAAGGGCAACATTCGATGTTGAGCAGCGGACACTGCTCTCCTGTTTTCTGGATACGTCTGATGGATCCCTGACAAATGTAAGCGATTCTTGATGAATCTCCCCTCTTGATTCCTGTATCTTCTGCCTTCAATATCAACGATCGTAGAGGGCAACATTCGATGTTGAGCAGCGGACACTCTCCTGTTTTCTGGATACGTCTGATGGATCGCGGACAAATGTAAACGATTCTTGATGAATCTCCTCTCTTGATTCCTGTATCTTCCGCCTTCAATGTCATCGATCGCAGAGGACAACAGTTGATGTTGAGCAGCGGACACTCTCCTGTTTTCTGGATACGTCTGATGGATCCCTGACAAATGTAAACGATTCTTGATGAATCTCCTCTCTTGATTCCTGTATCTTCCGCCTTCAATATCAATGATCGCAGAGGACAACATTCGATGTTGAGCAGCGGACACTACTGTCCTGTTTTCTGGATACGTCTGATGGATCCCTGACAAATGCAAACGATTCTTGATGAATCTCCTCTCTTGATTCCTGTATCTTCCGCCTTCAATGTCATCGATCGCATAGGACAACAGTTGATGTTGAGCAGCGGACACTCTCCTGTTTTCTGGATACGTCTGATGGATCGCGGACAAATGTTAACGATTCTTGATGAATCTCCTCTCTTGACTCCTGTATCTTCCGCCTTCAATATTAACGATCGTAAAGGGCAACAGTCGATGTTGAGCAGCGGACACTCTCCTGTTTTCTGGATACGTCTGATGGATCGCGGACAAATGCTAACGATTCTTGATGAATCTCCTCTCTTGATTCCTGTATCTTCCGCCTTCAATGTCATCGATCGCAGAGGACAACAGTTGATGTTGAGCAGCGGACACTGCTCTCCTGTTTTCTGGATACGTCTGATGGATCCCTGACAAATGTAAACGATTCTTGATGAATCTCCTCTCTTGATTCCTGTATCTTCCGCCTTCAATGTCATCGATCGCAAAGGGCAAAAGTCGATGTTGAGCAGCGGACACTACTCTCCTGTTTTCTGGATACGTCTGATGGATCCCTGACAAATGTAAACGATTCTTGATGAATCTCCTCTCTTGATTCCTGTATCTTCCGCCTTCAATGTCATCGATCGCAAAGGGCAAAAGTCGATGTTGAGCAGCGGACACTACTGTCCTGTCTTCTGGATACGTCTGATGGATCGTGGACAAATGTAAACGATTCTTGATGAATCTCCTCTCTTGATTCCTGTATCTTCCGCCTTCAATGTCATCGATCGCATAGGACAACAGTTGATGTTGAGCAGCGGACACTGGTCTCCTGTTTTCTGGATACGTCTGATGGATCTCGGACAAATGCTAACGATTCTTGATGGATCTCCTCTCTTGATTCCTGTATCTTCCGCCTTCAATATCAACGATCGTAAAGGTCAACAGTCGATGTTGAGCAGCGGACACTACTCTCCTGTCTTCTGGATACGTCTGATGGATCTCGGACAAATGTAAACGATTCTTGATGAATCTCCTCTCTTGATTCCTGTATCTTCCGCCTTCAATGTCATCGATCGCAGAGGACAACAGTTGATGTTGAGCAGCGGACACTACTGTCCTGTTTTCTGGATACGTCTGATGGATCGCTGACAAATGCTAACGATTCTTGATGAATCTCCTCTCTTGATTCCTGTATCTTCCGCCTTCAATATCAACGATCGTAAAGGTCAACAGTCGATGTTGAGCAGCGGACACTACTCTCCTGTTTTCTGGATACGTCTGATGGATCTCGGACAAATGTAAACGATTCTTGATGAATCTCCTCTCTTGATTCCTGTATCTTCTGCCTTCAATGTCATCGATCGCAGAGGACAACAGTTGATGTTAAGCAGCGGACACCACTGTCCTGTTTTCTGGATACGTCTGATGGATCGCTGACAAATGCTAACGATTCTTGATGAATCTCCTCTCTTGATTCCTGTATCTTCCGCCTTCAATGTCATCGATCGCATAGGACAACAGTTGATGTTGAGCAGCGGACACTGGTCTCCTGTTTTCTGGATACGTCTGATGGATCTCGGACAAATGCTAACGATTCTTGATGGATCTCCTCTCTTGATTCCTGTATCTTCCGCCTTCAATATCAACGATCGTAAAGGTCAACAGTCGATGTTGAGCAGCGGACACTACTCTCCTGTCTTCTGGATACGTCTGATGGATCTCGGACAAATGTAAACGATTCTTGATGAATCTCCTCTCTTGATTCCTGTATCTTCCGCCTTCAATGTCATCGATCGCAGAGGACAACAGTTGATGTTGAGCAGCGGACACTACTGTCCTGTTTTCTGGATACGTCTGATGGATCGCTGACAAATGCTAACGATTCTTGATGAATCTCCTCTCTTGATTCCTGTATCTTCCGCCTTCAATATCAACGATCGTAAAGGTCAACAGTCGATGTTGAGCAGCGGACACTACTCTCCTGTTTTCTGGATACGTCTGATGGATCTCGGACAAATGTAAACGATTCTTGATGAATCTCCTCTCTTGATTCCTGTATCTTCTGCCTTCAATGTCATCGATCGCAGAGGACAACAGTTGATGTTAAGCAGCGGACACTACTGTCCTGTTTTCTGGATACGTCTGATGGATCGCTGACAAATGCTAACGATTCTTGATGAATCTCCTCTCTTGATTCCTGTATCTTCCGCCTTCAATATCAACGATCGTAAAGGTCAACAGTTGATGTTGAGCAGCGGACACGCTCCTGTTTTCTGGATACGTCTGATGGATCCCTGACAAATGTAAACGATTCTTGATGAATCTCCTCTCTTGATTCCTGTATCTTCCGCCTTCAATGTCATCGATCGCAAAGGGCAAAAGTCGATGTTGAGCAGCGGACACTACTGTCCTGTCTTCTGGATACGTCTGATGGATCCCTGACAAATGTTAACGATTCTTGATGAATCTCCTCTCTTGACTCCTGTATCTTCCGCCTTCAATATTAACGATCGCAGAGGACAACAGTTGATGTTGAGCAGCGGACACTACTATCCTGTTTTCTGGATACGTCTGATGGATCGCGGACAAATGCTAACGATTCTTGATGAATCTCCTCTCTTGATTCCTGTATCTTCCGCCTTCAATGTCATCGATCGCATAGGACAACAGTTGATGTTGAGCAGCGGACACTGCTCTCCTGTTTTCTGGATACGTCTGATGGATCCCTGACAAATGCTAACGATTCTTGATGAATCTCCTCTCTTGATTCCTGTATCTTCCGCCTTCAATGTCATCGATCGCATAGGACAACAGTTGATGTTGAGCAGCGGACACTCTCCTGTTTTCTGGATACGTCTGATGGATCCCTGACAAATGTAAACGATTCTTGATGGATCTCCTCTCTTGATTCCTGTATCTTCCGCCTTCAATGTCATGGATCGCAGAGGACAACAGTTGATGTTGAGCAGCGGACACTACTGTCCTGTTTTCTGGATACGTCTGATGGATCCCTGACAAATGTAAACGATTCTTGATGAATCTCCTCTCTTGACTCCTGTATCTTCTGCCTTCAATGTCATGGATCGCAGAGGACAACAGTTGATGTTGAGCAGCGGACACTACTGTCCTGTTTTCTGGATACGTCTGATGGATCCCTGACAAATGTAAACGATTCTTGATGAATCTCCTCTCTTGACTCCTGTATCTTCTGCCTTCAATATTAACGATCGTGAAGGGCAAAAGTCGATGTTGAGCAGCGGACACTAATCTCCTGTCTTCTGGATACGTCTGATGGATCCCTGACAAATGCTAACGATTCTTGATGAATCTCCTCTCTTGATTCCTGTATCTTCCGCCTTCAATATCAACGATCGTAAAGGTCAACAGTTGATGTTGAGCAGCGGACACTACTCTCCTGTTTTCTGGATACGTCTGATGGATCCCTGACAAATGCTAACGATTCTTGATGAATCTCCTCTCTTGATTCCTGTATCTTCCGCCTTCAATATCAACGATCGTAAAGGTCAACAGTCGATGTTCAGCAGCGGACACTACTCTCCTGTTTTCTGGATACGTCTGATGGATCTCGGACTAATGTAAACGATTCTTGATGAATCTCCTCTCTTGATTCCTGTATCTTCTGCCTTCAATGTCATCGATCGCAGAGGACAACAGTTGATGTTGAGCAGCGGACTCTCTCCTGTTTTCTGGATACGTCTGATGGATCCCTGATAAATGTAAACGATTCTTGATGAATCTCCTCTCTTGATTCCTGTATCTTCCGCCTTCAATGTCATCGATCGCATAGGACAACAGTTGATGTTGAGCAGCGGACACTCTCCTGTTTTCTGGATACGTCTGATGGATCGCGGACAAATGTAAACGATTCTTGATGAATCTCCTCTCTTGATTCCTGTATCTTCCGCCTTCAATATCAACGATCGTAAAGGTCAACAGTTGATGTTGAGCAGCGGACACTACTGTCCTGTTTTCTGGATACGTCTGATGGATCCCTGACAAATGTAAACTATTCTTGATGAATCTCCTCTCTTGATTCCTGTATCTTCCGCCTTCAATGTCATCGATCGCATAGGACAACAGTTGATGTTGAGCAGCGGACACTGGTCTCCTGTTTTCTGGATACGTCTGATGGATCGTGGACAAATGTTAACGATTCTTGATGAATCTCCCCTCTTGATTCCTGTATCTTCCGCCTTCAATATCAACGATCGTAAAGGTCAACAGTCGATGTTGAGCAGCGGACACTAATCTCCTGTCTTCTGGATACGTCTGATGGATCCCTGACAAATGTAAACGATTCTTGATGAATCTCCCCTCTTGATTCCTGTATCTTCCGCCTTCAATGTCATCGATCGCAGAGGACAACAGTTGATGTTGAGCAGCGGACACTCTCCTGTTTTCTGGATACGTCTGATGGATCGCGGACAAATGTAAACGATTCTTGATGAATCTCCTCTCTTGATTCCTGTATCTTCCGCCTTCAATGTCATCGATCGCATAGGACAACAGTTGATGTTGAGCAGCGGACACTCTCCTGTTTTCTGGATACGTCTGATGGATCCCTGACAAATGTAAACGATTCTTGATGAATCTCCTCTCTTGATTCCTGTATCTTCCGCCTTCAATATCAACGATCGTAAAGGTCAACAGTTGATGTTGAGCAGCGGACACTGGTCTCCTGTTTTCTGGATACGTCTGATGGATCGCGGACAAATGCTAACGATTCTTGATGGATCTCCTCTCTTGATTCCTGTATCTTCCGCCTTCAATATCAACGATCGTAAAGGTCAACAGTCGATGTTGAGCAGCGGACACTGCTCTCCTGTCTTCTGGATACGTCTGATGGATCTCGGACAAATGTAAACGATTCTTGATGAATCTCCTCTCTTGATTCCTGTATCTTCCGCCTTCAATGTCATCGATCGCATAGGACAACAGTTGATGTTGAGCAGCGGACACTCTCCTGTTTTCTGGATACGTCTGATGGATCGCGGACAAATGTAAACGATTCTTGATGAATCTCCTCTCTTGATTCCTGTATCTTCCGCCTTCAATATCAACGATCGTAGAGGGCAACAGTTGATGTTGAGCAGCGGACACTCTCAAAGGTCAACAGTCGATGTTGAGCAGCGGACACTACTCTCCTGTCTTCTGGATACGTCTGATGGATCCCTGACAAATGTAAACTATTCTTGATGAATCTCCTCTCTTGATTCCTGTATCTTCCGCCTTCAATGTCATCGATCGCATAGGACAACAGTTGATGTTGAGCAGCGGACACTGGTCTCCTGTTTTCTGGATACGTCTGATGGATCGTGGACAAATGTTAACGATTCTTGATGAATCTCGTCTCTTGATTCCTGTATCTTCCTCCTTCAATATCAACGATCGTAAAGGTCAACAGTCGATGTTGAGCAGCGGACACTCTCCTGTTTTCTGGATACGTCTGATGGATCCCTGACAAATGTAAACGATTCTTGATGAATCTCCCTCTTGATTCCTGTATCTTCCGCCTTCAATGTCATCGATCGCAGAGGACAACAGTTGATGTTGAGCAGCGGACACTCTCCTGTTTTCTGGATACGTCTGATGGATCGCGGACAAATGTAAACGATTCTTGATGAATCTCCTCTCTTGATTCCTGTATCTTCCGCCTTCAATGTCATCGATCGCATAGGACAACAGTTGATGTTGAGCAGCGGACACTAATCTCCTGTCTTCTGGATACGTCTGATGGATCCCTGACAAATGTAAACGATTCTTGATGAATCTCCCCTCTTGATTCCTGTATCTTCCGCCTTCAATGTCATCGATCGCAGAGGACAACAGTTGATGTTGAGCAGCGGACACTCTCCTTTTTTCTGGATACGTCTGATGGATCGCGGACAAATGTAAACGATTCTTGATGAATCTCCTCTCTTGATTCCTGTATCTTCCGCCTTCAATGTCATCGATCGCATAGGACAACAGTTGATGTTGAGCAGCGGACACTCTCCTGTTTTCTGGATACGTCTGATGGATCCCTGACAAATGTAAACGATTCTTGATGAATCTCCTCTCTTGATTCCTGTATCTTCCGCCTTCAATGTCATCGATCGCATAGGACAACAGTTGATGTTGAGCAGCGGACACTGGTCTCCTGTTTTCTGGATACGTCTGATGGATCGCGGACAAATGCTAACGATTCTTGATGGATCTCCTCTCTTGATTCCTGTATCTTCCGCCTTCAATATCAACGATCGTAAAGGTCAACAGTCGATGTTGAGCAGCGGACACTGGTCTCCTGTTTTCTGGATACGTCTGATGGATCTCGGACAAATGTAAACGATTCTTGATGAATCTCCTCTCTTGATTCCTGTATCTTCCGCCTTCAATGTCATCGATCGCATAGGACAACAGTTGATGTTGAGCAGCGGACACTCTCCTGTTTTCTGGATACGTCTGATGGATCGCGGACAAATGTAAACGATTCTTGATGAATCTCCTCTCTTGATTCCTGTATCTTCCGCCTTCAATATCAACGATCGTAGAGGGCAACAGTTGATGTTGAGCAGCGGACACTCTCAAAGGTCAACAGTCGATGTTGAGCAGCGGACACTACTCTCCTGTCTTCTGGATACGTCTGATGGATCCCTGACAAATGTAAACTATTCTTGATGAATCTCCTCTCTTGATTCCTGTATCTTCCGCCTTCAATGTCATCGATCGCATAGGACAACAGTTGATGTTGAGCAGCGGACACTGGTCTCCTGTTTTCTGGATACGTCTGATGGATCGTGGACAAATGTTAACGATTCTTGATGAATCTCGTCTCTTGATTCCTGTATCTTCCGCCTTCAATATCAACGATCGTAAAGGTCAACAGTCGATGTTGAGCAGCGGACACTCTCCTGTTTTCTGGATACGTCTGATGGATCCCTGACAAATGTAAACGATTCTTGATGAATCTCCCCTCTTGATTCCTGTATCTTCCGCCTTCAATGTCATCGATCGCAGAGGACAACAGTTGATGTTGAGCAGCGGACACTCTCGTGTTTTCTGGATACGTCTGATGGATCCCTGACAAATGTAAACGATTCTTGATGAATCTCCTCTCTTGATTCCTGTATCTTCCGCCTTCAATGTCATCGATCGCATAGGACAACAGTTGATGTTGAGCAGCGGACACTGGTCTCCTGTTTTCTGGATACGTCTGATGGATCGCGGACAAATGCTAACGATTCTTGATGGATCTCCTCTCTTGATTCCTGTATCTTCCGCCTTCAATATCAACGATCGTAAAGGTCAACAGTCGATGTTCAGCAGCGGACACTGCTCTCCTGTCTTCTGGATACGTCTGATGGATCTCGGACAAATGTAAACGATTCTTGATGAATCTCCTCTCTTGATTCCTGTATCTTCTGCCTTCAATGTCATCGATCGCAGAGGACAACAGTTGATGTTGAGCAGCGGACACTACTGTCCTGTTTTCTGGATACGTCTGATGGATCGCTGACAAATGCTAACGATTCTTGATGAATCTCCTCTCTTGATTCCTGTATCTTCCGCCTTCAATATCAACGATCGTAAAGGTCAACAGTCGATGTTGAGCAGCGGACACTACTCTCCTGTTTTCTGGATACGTCTGATGGATCTCGGACTAATGTAAACGATTCTTGATGAATCTCCTCTCTTGATTCCTGTATCTTCTGCCTTCAATGTCATCGATCGCAGAGGACAACAGTTGATGTTGAGCAGCGGACACTACTGTCCTGTTTTCTGGATACGTCTGATGGATCCCTGACAAATGCTAACGATTCTTGATGAATCTCCTCTCTTGATTCCTGTATCTTCCGCCTTCAATATCAACGATCGTAAAGGTCAACAGTTGATGTTGAGCAGCGGACACTACTCTCCTGTTTTCTGGATACGTCTGATGGATCTCGGACAAATGTAAACGATTCTTGATGGATCTCCTCTCTTGATTCCTGTATTTTTCACTATAAAAGCTGTGAAATCCTGGAAGTTGATATTCATTTTTCCTCCAGTTATGCACCTGTGGTAGGTTTGATCACCGATGGTGACCTTCAGCTCAGGTCTGCAGATATTTAACATCCGTGTGAAATCCAGTGAGTTGTTTATCTTTTCGAAGGAATTTTCCTTTGCACTTCAGAAACAAGTCCTCGTTCTCCCGAAGTCTCAGTTTTTGCTTCACCTGACTGGCAAATGACCCATCCGGCATTGTGGTCACATTTTGAGAGCTGTCTGACATTTCGACTGCAATTTTCTTCTCCGCAGTGATCACTGCATTTTTAGGAATTTCTAGCTGCCTGAGAGTCTTGTTGCGCGATAAAGCCCTCCCATTGTAGAGGAAATTCAATCGTGATGAAATTGGGCATGTTTTTCAATCGCTGAAAGGGTTTTACTAGGAACTGTCTGCACCGACGATTCATTCATGTTTCTGGTCCAGAGCCTAACACAAATACAAAGATGTATGACGCACACCAATCGGATTGAGAGTTGGTGGATTACCCATTGATTGTTGCAATGAAAAATATTGAAGTTTGGAAATCACGATGAAAAGTTGGATGATCATTTTGTCTTGGTCGCTTATTATTGAACACTTTCCGTTCAATGTATGTAGATGTTAAACAGGCTGCACAGTTTACAGGACATGGTCTGATTTCCTCGCTGGGGCGCAAAAGGCGTCTTAGAGGAGGTTTGGATACAAAAATAGGTCTTACCTACATTGTCAGAGGAGAGTCCATGCTGATCTCCAAGCTTTCCATTTTTGGATTTCATTAACGAATGGCACTTTAATGTAGATCTGATAATTTTCATTTTTCTTATCATATGATTCTTTTACATGGTGAATTACAAAATTTTTTCCCTTCCATTTTTCTTGGAAACCGTTTTTTCAAAAAATCTTGATGCCAATAGATCTGATGAGATTTTCAGATTATTATCATCAGATGATAGTCTTTGGACTCTCAGTCGCTCAAAATGGAGCAAGCTCGGTTTTCTCGTCAAAGGGACTCCAGATATCTGCAAAACATGGTTGAGTGTCAAATCGTTGCAACTGTTTGGGAAGATCTGCTTACAGAATCTGAGATGATGTTGCATTTTTCATTCTTAAAGTTCCACTATCGAATATGAATGAAAGTGAACGATCAGAATCTTTGAAAAAATGAATATTAACGATATTTGAAAGTGGCATCTCTCTTCCCTTCATGAAGGCGACTATTACGCAATTGGAAAGAACAACCACTGAAACTGAAATACTTTCCTTTCTATTGAGTGAGCCAATCGAATTCATTGCCATTGAATCTTTATCTCTCTTAAAAAGTCTTGAATCCTACTTTATGGACCATGTCAGTGTCATATCAAGTTTATCTATACCTAATCTGAAAGGGGGGCAGTAGTCAAGGTCAGACGGATGCTTGCAGTTGTCAGTCCTTATTTTCAAATTTATTTATTACACGTAATATGATGATGCATTTAGTATGGAATAATTATTTTCACGAAGATTAAAAGTCAGCTTTCCAGTACGAGGAGCGATATCGTTATTTTCTAACCTCGTCCTATGTTGTTCCAGTCGCCAGCCGTCAGGAAAATTTATCCTGACGTCCGGGGCCGGCAGGATGAAATTTCAATGGATGTATAAGATTTATAATTAAAGCGCATAGTGACATAGAAGATAAGGAATTCTATGGTCTCTGTCAGGCAGGAAAATCGTAGAGATCTTCAGCCGTTTCTCGGCTTCAGATTTCTACATTTTCTTGCCTTCCCTAGGCCATAGAATACTTATTATCGAGAGAGCGCAGCGTTCAAGACAAAGATATCGCTCAGATTACTGAAAAGGACCTTTTAATTTAGTGAAGGTCATTTATTTCTGTGCATGCATCTCAATCTGGAATATGTTAGATATCTTGGCGTCCTATTTGTCGGCCATGACATTAAGAAGTCTATGACCATACTTAGAAATGCATAACATACCTTTATTTTTCACCGTGCGTATAATGTAGACATCCTATCACTTTACTTTACCTGTAAAGCAGATTATTGCCCGCGCGGGAAATGATATTTACTCCAAAGCACGGAAAGGAGCATAATGTATGAACATTATGGGCGAGTTTTGATAGGTTTAGTGTGTATTAGATCTGAGAATAGATATTTACAATATTGGTCAGGCTAAAGTACTATGCAAATACTCTTGATATTCATCATAATCTGTCTTTGATCATCATAGCACGTCGCCAAATAAGATTCTCTACTCAACTCATGCATGAGATAACTTCATCATAGCATTCTAACTCGTTAGATTTGAACAGCCCCTACGGGCTCGGACATTTAAGATATCTAACTGGTGAAATGCAATAATATAACATTAACATGGATTTTTGAGGGCAACAATGTAGGACATGTAAGAAAAAATGCGGGCACCAATGCTATGAATACATGTGCAGATATGCGCTAACTGAGAATTCTTAAATATCTTTGACATGCATAGATACAGATATCATCATTACGGGATACATTGTTGCCTTCTTTTTTCCACATTGTACCATAGCTAAATTACGCACAATGAAGCAATCATGCATTACTTGCGTAAATAACTATTTTGCATTTTATATGGCCAAAACTGCATTGATTATTGCAAAGAGATATCTTTGTACTCTAACTTATATATGTTTGATCCTCAATAGTTACCACTGACTTGTGTATGTGCGTTTATGGCTATATAGAAAGCCTACAGTACAGAAAGTATACTAGCCTATTTTCATATCTTGGAATGAGAAAGCGAAATCCGTCTATTGACAACTGATAACTTAATTACCGGTGATTAAAATAAGGTTCTCATCACTGAATTAAATTTATACTTATGACGTTGTTAAACTTCAATTTAAAGAGTCGTTGATATGTTGGTATCTAAGGCCGAACCCTCTACGAAATCTTCATCCAAACGGGAAACATGTATTTATATTCAGAATTATGTTTCAGTTGCTTTTCATTGTAATTGTCTGTGAATTGAGAAAAGGGGATTTCGTCGAATATTTTAAGTATGCACAGTTCATGTTTTGCAATAGAAAAAAGCAGTCTCGAATTTCAAGTTCACTTCTATCAATTTTCTAAAATGAGCTGAGCTTTAAATTTCAATAAATATGACGATCTACTTCGATATTTACATCTTTGCTTCGCCTCTCTCACCCAGAATTCTTACGAAAAAATGCTACATCAAAAAACAATTCATAGTTTCATCAATTTCAATCAGAATCAAATAGTGTAAAGTTACTACAGTATCTAAAACAAGCATAAGGAAACCTTGGCAAGTAAGCATGACAAAAATTAATAAAAAATATCTTGCATTTCCAAGCACTTTGGAATATAAGTCATTGAGTGACGATGTCAATGGATGCATTTCTCAACTGTTGCAACATCATCAGCATGTTGTTCAATAGCATCCTGAAGGAGAACAAGTCCATGTTGATTAGGGTTGCACCGGATACCGGATAGTGTATCGATCAAAACTTTCCATATTCGTAGGCGGTTAATTGATATGACATAAATTTCATTATATTACAGCCTAATTATTATCAGTATTATCATTTTCAAAGATATTAGAGACAAAGAGATAATTCTCAAAGATACATGATCCTATTATCAACGTTGGCCTATATACAGGGTGATTCAAAAAAAACGTTATTTACCTTTTGTGGGATATCTATTATAAGTTACAATAAAATGCAACAACAGGCGGTTATGAACATTGAAAAAGCTGCTCCTCACAAGCTGTGGTTACAACAGCGACTCAAACTGAGCACTTTCCTGCTGAATGCAAAGAGAGCATCGTCGAACAAATGAGTCATAGGCCTTCATGCAGGCGTTAGATGTGAAAGAAGTAATTTCCTCTCGAATGCAGGCTGTCAGTTCTCTCGTATTTCTTGGCAGTCGCGCATACACTCGGTCTCTTAACGCTCCCCACAGGAAGAAGTCGCAAACAGTAAGGTCTGGAGAACGGGGTGGCCACTCAACTGGTCCTCTTCGACCAATCCACCGACCCGTCAGATTTTCGTCGAGGATTCTTCGACTTGCGTTGCTGTAGTGGGGAGGGGCTCCATCCTGTTGATAGAATCTGCTCTGGTTTTCGTTTCGTCGCAAGAAGGGAATAACATGCTGTTTCAGAACATTGCAGTACCGATCGCTGTTCATCGTTAGTTCACTGATGTCGTAACTCAGCACTCCAGTATGGTCTATCATGGCCCATACAGTGACAGATCTCCGGTCATGAAGCTTTTCGACGAAAGCTTTAGGGTTCTCAGTGCTCCAGTAGTGCAGATTGTGCTTATTTACAGTTCCATTCACATGAAAGACAGCTTCGTCGGAAAAAACTATTCGGAGATGGAATTGAGGATCCATTGACAGAATTCGAGACGTCGGTCGTGATCGTCATCTGAGAGTTCCTGGACGAAGGTTGGCTTATAGGGATGATACTTTTTCTTATGAAGACAGCGAACGACGCTACTTTGCGAGACTCCAAGCGTGTTGCTTATGCGACGCGTAGAAACGTTCGGGTCATCTTCAATTATCGGCTTGATGGAGGTAAAGATATCGTCACCTGTAGCCGTCACTGGACGACCACTTCCATTTTCACGCTTATTCATATCCCCATACGTAAGGAATTTCTTCATCCAACGATGGACTGTCGGTGGAGGTGGGGCTTCCTCATGAAATTCATCCATGTATTTTCTCCTTGCTTCGGACACATTGTTGAATGTAACCGCCCATGCAACAAATCTTGCCTTCCTTTCCATCATAGTTTGGCATGAATGAAGCACTAAATGAATACTTGTACATACCCTTGTATAAACTATGTACAGAAGCCATTCGTTCGATGATATGAATTCGAATTTTTTGAACTTAGAGCATTGATTTGGTGCTTGGATATGGAAAATAAAACCATAGAAATTCAATCAGTCAACTTGAGAAAGAAATCAGAATGACAATTCAGATAGATTTTTCACAAACTTCAAATAACGTTTTTTTTGACTCACCCTGTATTATAAGACATATCAAGCAAATCGATTGTACTAGAAATTTGTATAACCTAAATAAGCATTACAGATACGTGTATTAGATTCATAATTAACTACTACGCGTGGGTAGTGAGCCTATCCTACGCCAATAACTTATTTCTTAAGTTTACTCAAACATGGAATATTTATAATTTCAGAATTTTTTTAATCAAAACTTCATTGTATTGAATATCTTGAACAAATCAAATCTATTATTCATTCTGCCGATCAATAGTCTAAAATATCAGTTTGACGTCAGCCACTTTAAATTGTGGTGTAAAAATAGCAATTTCTCGGCATTCCTTGGTAGTAAACGGCTTCGTGTTTCCTCATAAATATTCCCGTATTCGGAGAATAATCTCTCGCTATAGATGGATGAAGACGGAGTATATATCGATCAAAGATTGCAGAGGGCCTTAGACAAGTGCGTTCATTCCTCTATGTCAATAAAAATAATGGAATCCTCTCCTGAAATAATTTCTATTCAATTTCTCTTTAATTCAAAGAATGGATATTTACGGTAAAAGCGATCAACAAGATAGTAAATGTACAACATACAATGTCAATAAATAACAGTTAGTTAATATATGAACTATCCGGTTTTGAACTATCCGGTTACCGGATAACAAAACCACTATCCGGTGCAACCCTAATGTTGATGCAAGGTTCTATTCATGTGACGAGCTGCATCCTGATCGCTGAATGTTTGCTGAACAGGTGGCTCCGACAAATTTCTCTTAATAACAGCACTTTTCAAGTTAGAGATAGATGCTTCAGTCGGATTAAGGAAAATCCGCGGGAATACCGCGGAAGTCACACTACTGGATGCTCATCTTTCACAAATAGAGGGTTCCTATGCGAGGGTGCATTGTCATGGATGATGGTGACGTTCTCATCATCTAGCAGACTGATTACCTCACTTTAGAAAAGTGCGTACTTTTCCTGTGTCATTCCACTGGCTACACAGCAGTAGTGCACAAGATATATTAGAGCAACAAAGAAATAGATTGCATATTTTCGCAATAATCAATGCAGTTTCGGTAGTATAAAATGCGAAAAGGTATATTGTCTATCCATAATGCATGATTTTGTGAGGCTTTCTATGTCTACAGGTTAATAAGTTCCACGAAGCAGGCAATTATTTTCCTGATTGGAAATTATTAACCTGGTGAAGACTTCTATGGAAAAAGTCATGCATTATGACAGATAATGCATATATTTCTTCAGTTATTATTTGTCATAATAACCTCGAAATAATGACCTCAAATATATGCATTATCTATTACATAAGGTATACCAAATTATTGCATAGTTGTAGAATCGTATTTCAGAATCCCTTCTATATTTGATAAAATTTGTTCCCAGGGAAAATCTTGGTAGATAGGTATTATATCTATGGCTCTAATAATCTGGCATACTTTATAACGGATAGAGGATAGCTATACGATTCTCTGACATAGCTCGTGAAATTATTTGATATATCCCTCGAGCCAACGCCCTCGGTATTCATCAAATAATTTCCCTCTCTATATCCCAGATAATCGCATAGCCATCCTCTATCCATTAGATGGACTATCAATAGACATAGGCTACTGAACACTGCAAAAGAAGACTTTTTGAATTTAAATTTGATCAGAACTACATGTATACCTTTGTGTCCACTATTTGTTACATTCTATTAATTAACCAAATAGCGATTTAACATTGAAGGCACCGCAGAAATGATAATAAAGAAAAAAATAATAGTAGAAGATACGAAGATCGAAGGAGTCATTCTTATCGAATATTGTCAGCTTTCTGACAAAACCAAGATACCGGTAATGTAGGTAATTGTGCTAATAATAAATCGCTTAGCAATTTGACATGTTTGATTTTGCATTAGATCGATATGATTCAATTCAGCACATTGTGATGATCCTATGTTTCAAATGCTAGATTTAGACACTTGTCAAGGATATTCAACGTAGTTACAATCAAAATAATACTTACAGAAAAATAAAATCATGACGAAAATATACTTTGCAGCATAAAAGTTCACGAATTGCAAAGTGTTGACCGCAAAGACTGAAAAGTTGACAAGGGACTGTAAAGTTGAACAGGGACTGTAAAGTACTGACCAAGGACTGTAGAGTTGAACAGGGACTGTAAAGTACTGACCAAGGACTGTAGAGTTGAACAGGGACTGTAGAGTTGAACAGGGACTGTAAAGTACTGACCAAGGACTGTAGAGTTGAACAGGGACTGTAAAGTACTGACCAAGGACTGTAGAGTTGAACAGGGACTGTAAAGTACTGACCAAGGACTGTAGAGTTGAACAGGGACTGTAAAGTACTGACCAAGGACTGTAGAGTTGAACAGGGACTGAAAAGTACTGACCAAGGACTGTAGAGTTGAACAGGGACTGTAAAGTACTGACCAAGGACTGTAGAGTTGAACAGGGACTGTAAAGTAATGCACATGCGCTCTGAGGGCTATGGTAATATCAACTTTTCAACTCATGCATAGAAATAAGGATTTATGAAGTAGAACATCATGAATCAATAATTCAGCTTTACATGAATAATCACAGAAATATAATGAAAGTTGATTAAGTGTAATCATCTATCAAAGGAGTTATCAAGATTGAAAAAATATAAATGGAGAAGGATGAAAACCATGAGTAAACCAAAACATTTGTATAAGTGTTATTTTACAAATATGTTTCCTTTTTGCGTGTTAAAAGGATTGATTGCGCGCTTCTTCATGAAAGCATTTTCGTGCAGTAATAATTCTAATCAAATTTTGAATTTAAAACATGCATGCACTTGATTTACGTAAAGTATGGCCGATAACAAGGATGTGAAAGCTAAGTATGTTTTTCATGCATGTTTCACTGTTCAGTGCAATCAGACAAGGACTCCATTGTTGCAATCAATCTGTTACTGAATAAAGAAAGTTTTTCTTATGACAAATCATCTTTTTAATTATGTGGAAAACATGTATCTCATTATTGGAACCACGAATATAATAAACTCCTGCGTTTTGTTTTTGTTGCGAGTTGTTGATTTAGTCAAATACTTTGTTGGTAAGTATGATCAAATATGAAGCGCGTATATGACGCACTTCGTGACCGTAATATTAGTTTGCTCAAGTTTGTCAATTTCTTTGTTTTATGACCGCGCTAGGAATTTGTGAAGTGGAAGGAAAGCGAACTTATATGACTTTTATTCACTGCTTGACTTATTCGACACAAATTCTAAGAACACTTATCGGGTCACCCTTTAGTGACTGACAAACAACCACCAATTGTGAAGAGCTGCGGAGCCTTTAGCCATGTTCTTCCATGACCCATTGAATTAGGATATCTAGGAGGAGCGATTTGTATGTCATTGACAAAGTTTTTCCCATCTACGTATGCGAGACACTGAAAAGTGAAGAGAAAAGAAAACTGGAGGTCTTCGAAATGAGGTGTCCACGTGCCATCTATAGAACCAGCATCCGAGACCGTAATCCTAACGAAACCATCAGACGGAACCTCAACATGAGCACCACCATCGTAGATGCAATTCTGAAGAGAGGGATGAGCTGGTTTGGCCACGTAGTGAGAAGACCGTCAGATCAGTATGTCTCAAGGGCATTCAGACAGGACCTCTCCAACCGAAGACCCTGCGGAAGACCAGCGAAAAGATGGAGGACCAAATACGAGCGGACACGGGCCTGCCAATCAACACCTTGGAACGCGAAGCCCAGAATAGGGGAAGTTGAAGCCGTTGGAGCGGACTGGTGGGAGCATGGGGCGATCGTAGCCTAGGCAATTAAGTCAGGAAGTAAGTCAAGACAAAGTTTTTCGCATTCTATACTTAACTTACACTGTGCTTGTGCCATTGAGATGAGAAACCTATGCTATTGAAATCCAAAGAGGACAATGATCAGCTGTGATGACACACCAGTTTTTCATCATGTTTCAATCATTATTGCGTTGCTATTTATGTATTGTGGCTCAATTTCCTTTTTTATGGTATTACTTTTTATATATTATTTGATGAAATCACATTTTTGTTTCGCCCAGATAATGGGCATCGGGATCATTCCGAAGTGTAAACCAATAAATAACTAAAAGGCAGGAAATTCTTCAAGGGGGTTTATGACAAGCCATATGATGACGAATGTTTGTTAACGTGTCTGGGAGAAACTTTTGTATCGCTTTCAACAGTTTGACTGGTTGTCAAATGCACCTGGAACGTGCTAGACTTATGCACAAACTACACGCAGACAGTCACGGCTACATGTTATTCTAATTTCAAGCATTATCCCTTCTCTAGAACAGCATGGCATGCATCATCCACACCAGTCAGTTCAACATCCTGAACAGCGGAGAAACGTAATTCGCAGAAGCATTCCTCTCTGCCCTGGTCAATTCCCATTTCAACCGATCCCGGTGGAAATCTTAAAGGATTCATCAGCGCTTCATTTTCTCTGTCAGATGGAGAATTGCTTTGCAGATATAAATATTTTGGAAAGAGCCAAATTTTTTTTATCTTAAAATACTTAATTATCGATAGCGATATATTTCAGCTGCCACCAGCAGCTATCTTCAGGCAACTATTGAAGGAATATCAATACAGATTCAACTGTTGGATAGGAAATAGAAAATAGAAGATTGAGATAGATATAGAAGTGCAAGAGAGAGAATATAAGAGAGCTATGAGGCAGGTAGTATCGGGTTACATAGTACCGATAGCAAAACTATGACCTGACTGAGGGAAGAGAAGAAATATATAAAAACAGTAGATTTTCAGGCTTCATTTTCATGATGTAATACGCTTCACGGAGTCTGAGATTTGTGGCGTCCCTGTCGGTTGATATTATTGAAGTCGTTGTTATATTAGAAAATGTGTTTTGATTATTGTATGATTGTATATGTTCGTAGACAGATGAAGATGTGTTGGTAGAATGTTCACGAATACGGATGTGGAGTGGTCTGATAGTACTACCTAAGTAGAATTTATTACAGGTATTGCATGTTATTTTGTAGACTACACTTTGTCGGTTACACATAGTTTTGTCTGTCATAGGACAATTTCGAAGATTACATTGATGTTGATGTGGCGACTGTTTGAAAACAGTTCGAAGGGTTTTATTCTTTCTTGTTAGTCGGACTGCTATTTTTTCTTGATGGAATACTCTTCGAATTTGCTTGTCAACTTCGTCTGAAATAAATGGAGATGGGAAATATATGAAGTCATCGTTCTTTCTTTCATGTTGATTATCTTTTGATTTTCTTTTCTTCGGTTTGCTGTTTGTCCACTGGATTATTGCTTCTGGATAATCATTGAGACGTAGGGTATTATCAAAATAGCTCTTATGTTTGTTTCGTAATGTGATGTTTGAACAGCGTTCATTTATTCGTTGTTTTTCATTTCTCACATAATTTATTTTATTGTAAGAAGAATATTTTCGTGAATTGCAGATCGCACATCCCTCAAATACTAAAACTGAATTATGTGAGTGGTAATATGCCATGATTTGAAAAATGTCGCAGTGCTTCGCAGCCTCGGATCTCTGCATTTTCTTGCCCGTCTGGCTTCATAGAACATCTATTTTTTCTCGCATCAGATGATTCCACTAAAAAGGCAAAAACAGTGTTTAGAAGTTTATTAGATACTCAGTGAATCGAAATGTATAACTTACAGACAAGACCTTTCTTTCTCTGCAAGAAATCCAAGCATCCTTGGTGGTAAAATATTTGCTTGATGTATTAGCCTGAAAACTGAAATTTTTATCGAAAGCTAGACAGCTTGCCTGAACCTTCTTGTTTTGTAGAATAACACAGAAGACTCGCAAATGTGATAACACTGATTTTTCAACTTAAATTTCTCAGACAATTTATAATTGCACGTGTAACTTGCAAGTTAAAAAGTCAGTGTTGTAAAATGTATGAATCTTCTATGTGCTTTTCTACATAGCAAGCAGGTTCAGGCATGCTGTCTGGCCTTCGAAAAAAATAGGTATTCTATGGCCTAGGGAAGGCAAGAAAATGCAGAAATCTGAAGCCGCGAAGAGGCTGAACAGAGACCATAGAATTCTTTATCTTCTAATATCTATGTCACCATGTGCCTTGAAGTTCTATGCTAGAGATGATCTCATGGAAACTTTGAATTGAGGAAAATTACTTTGTACACTCATGTATGATCCTTTTATGAGTCATGACGTAATTATAAATCCTATATATCTTTTGAAATTTTATCCTGCCTGCCCCAGACGTCAGGATAAATTTCCCTGACGGCTGGCGACTGAAAAAACATAGCAAGAGGTTAGAAGATAATTTATATCTTATCAGCTTTCAGAATAAAACATGAAACGAAATCAAAGTTTTGTGTGCTGCTGAGATCATATGCGTTTCATAAGTTTTGATTCACTGAGTATTGAGAAATCCAAGGCTTTCATTGCATGTGTTACTAATCTGGAGTGGATATTTGACCATTGTTGGCGATTGTGAGCCACATGGAAGAATTCGGAAAGTGTGAAAAGTTCCCTTTGCAGCCCCAGTGATGCCTCTTTGTGATAATTTATTTTCATACCAAATTTACTCCGCCCGCAGATTGCACTCGTTCTTCCCTTGGCTATCATGTTGACTTGTATCAATGTGATCTGCAATTTATGACGGGTCTTTTATTTGCCTCTTAATACAAATGATTTGAATGTTCAATTATCATTGGCATGAATATGAACTTACTCACTACATTTACAAAGTACCCCTTGGAAGCAATTCTCAATTCTGAGAATGCCTGTTCAGCACAGTTACATGGCCTCATTAGAAGCTATTCACCAATAGCTGCAAAGGTGGCCGCTTTTTGGGGAAGTAGGTGGAGGATGGCCATGTAAATGAAGTGTGCCATATTAATGAGCAATTTCGTATTTGAATGATGGACATACGGAAAAATGACGAGAGCACAGAGAAAATGACTGTCGATTACATAAGCGATAGCTGTAATAGA
Source organism: Prostheceraeus crozeri (assembly GCA_907163375.1). NCBI lineage: Eukaryota > Metazoa > Platyhelminthes > Polycladida > Euryleptidae > Prostheceraeus > Prostheceraeus crozeri. Next base: position 261,869 of record CAJQUW010007737.1, read on the forward strand.
AAAATCAATTACCTTATTAATAAGTAAGGTCTACCAATAACCTTAGTGAGCAAACCTAACAAAACTTCGAGTTAATGCCTTGATGATGATAGGTCTCGTGAGCATAAAATTGTGACTTATGCAATAGTCTTAATGATAACTATGCGTGTGATGATTGTCATGTAGTGTATCAATTTGCTTGTGGGCTCTGCCAACAAACGTATATCGATGAAAAGTTCAGGGTCGCTCCTTGTAAAAAGTTGGCCAGTAAAAAGTTGAATTATGTACAAGTAATGGCACAGATCTGCCCTTGAAGTGTCTGTGGCACAAAACGTTGACCCACTTTTATTTGCACATAATTTAATTTTTCACTGGCCAAATATAATTGACAGCTAAGCGATCGAATCGGCGACTAAGTGATCGAATCGATCAGTATTTAAGATCCACTCCACATTTCTATTTCCGTCACATCTTTTCTTTACTGGCACTGAGGCTGTGAGAGAGTCACCAAAAGTATGCGCGTGTGCATAGTTTCGCCTTATACTTTTATTTTGAATAACAAGTGAATAAAAACAGTGGTAGAAACTTTAAACTGTAATCTACTATGACCAATTGCCTCCCGCATGGCCACAATTAATGATGGACATACCATTTGTGTTACTGGAAACTCTTTTGGTCTGGTCTTCACAATTGCTCACAAGGGTATTTTTGGGTCAACAAATGCTCACAATAGTTCCATAGTGCATGCATAGGGTTGTTCAGATATCAATTCCATGGCTTTCTGGCTTTGTAACATGCAAATGCGCTTGTTAATGGTTTATGCCGTTCAAACCTTCAAAACCTTTCATGAAACGCTTTTTTATCTCTTTTGTGCTCCAGATAATGTGGCGTGACGAATTGGGCATGATGGAGATGTTGCTGTCCTATATCGCTGACTTCAATGATTTTGAATGTTGGTCAAATTGGAGGCCGATCCTGATAGATATCTTGGCATGTCATGAAAACGAAAGACGGTGAGTCATTCTTCATCACAATGACTGGCAGATGATCAGAATGATTTGTTGCAGGAAGAGGGAAGGAATAGCGGACGACATCTTGAAGAGAGCCGGCGTGGAGAAGAATTCAGAGCCATTGAAAGTTAAGAAAGAAGGTGAGTTCAGTTGTGCGCACTAGGGGTTAAATATCGACATATGAGCTTTTTCATGTGTCTAGGAAAGCATGTCTTGCAGCTGTAGTTGTAGTTCCATTTTGTTCTTGGTTTTCAGATGATTCATGCTTGGCAAACATGGAATACGCTACTATAAGTTGTGTTAATCCTCATTTCCGAGATGTTGGAGGAACAAATTTTGCTGAAGCTTCAATGAACAACATTTACGACAGCGGATGTTCTACTAGTTTGTGCGAGGATGATTTCACGGATAACCAAACTTGTTCATCTTCATCAACCTGGCATGCAAAAGGCCGCTCTCTTGAAGGTGATTCAATTCAGACCGCTCCAGCTATGATTCCCAACACTATAGACAACGTTGGAGATGAAAGGATGGAATCAGCCTCAAGTCATCCATTCACGGACGATAATTACGTTCCTGGAACAGGTAAGACAAAATTCGGATCATTAATTTCACCCCAATGCATCCCAAACCTAGAACATCTATTGCTTAGTCGGGAAATTTTACCTTCAACACGACCCGAAATTTTTGTCGAAACATGAAGCTCAAACCGCCTACGCTTAACACGAAAGTTTTCATTGAAATTTATCTGGCCAGTGTTGTTGTTGTTGTTGTTGTTTTACCCGGCTCCGTCCAGCGGATAGGAGGCTTCGTATCGAGACAATACGAAGCGACACACCCAGCAAGCAAATTAATGCCTACTGCTGGCGAGGAGTGCCCCGGGGAGAAGATGGCCATTCCGATACCACCGGGGTGCTAGCATACCCAAGCCAAAGCTATTCACACAAGGTGGACAGCATTGACCTGGGCAGGAAGCAACCCCAGCGGTCCCACCCCATCTGGCCAGTGTTTCCTCTTGAAACATATAATTCAATACAGAGCTTGTTCCAGATTGAAGAAATTTCAACAAAATACTTCGATTTGGATTAAAGATTAAATGATGGATTACTGTCAAAGGGTTGTAGACATGCGGACGATCCAATTAAAAAGGCTGATTATTATCAAGCTGTTTTGGACTCAGAAAACATTTTCTTCAGGACTCAGAGTCTCTTGTTTATGACAAACCTCGCTACAGGAAATGCGCGTCGACTTGTAGCGGAAGTGGCTCAGGCAGCAATAATGGCGCACAATGCTCTGCTCAAATTCGGGTTCTGGGAGCGCGCTCGTTCCACCATCTCAGAAGATCCCTACTGGAGGTGGTTGATGCTCGCTTCTCAGCCATGTTTTGTTCAACTCGTATTACATTTCCTTCCGTACACATGCAATAAACGAACGATGTTTATTTATCGTTCATAGTCGTGGAATCAAGTGGATTCTAGATAAATTGTCTTAAGCTAGAACATGCTAAGTTGTCAAATTGTCTTAAACTAAAATGAATCACTATCAAGTTAAACACGACTCTCATTGTAGAAACACGAATGCGACATATAGTGAGTAACTCCTGGAAATATCTGTACAATTTATACCTAGAGTGGTTTACATAGAACATTCATTACATGAAGCTGTTGAAATATATATGTCTATGATTGTCTTCGTAGAAATATTTTACCGAAATTATCATGTGCAACGATGCCCGCACGTAAACTGTAATAAATAATGCAAACTTTGATTAGATGTACCCCTGTGGGCATTTTGCAAGAGTTGATTAGCTAATCAATCTTATATCAAGAAGTCATCACTTCTTTCATTCATGTGGACGGGATTTAAATATATCAGCTATTTTTGAAAATCATCTCGAGCTAGTTTCAGCACCATGGTGACTTGAAAAACATAAATGCGTAAACATGCATTACAATACCCCCACCGTCATCTTACAATACCTATACAATAGATCAGTTTAACCGATTCGCCTACTCAGTTTGAATAGTGCATTGATATGCATAGATATTTGACATTCAAGAAAAATCTATGTTATGACCGTTCTATATATATAGTAAGATGCAAGCCACTCATATATTTGTTATTCAGAGGAATTCCTGTTTTAGTAAACAGCTGTTGCTATTGTCTTGCAATGTTCTGAAAGCTTTTCCCGATTCTATAATTTGCTTCATCGGCCCATAAGTTTTCTTTGAAAACAAAATTGCTCATGAAGCATCTGAGTTAACGGTGTCATGGGTAGCATGAAATCAAGGATCTTAGTGAATTTAATTCTGGGTATTCGATATTCAAAATCCTTAAATGAAAAAATTAAGAACAATGACTTCAATTTGTTACTATTGATTTGTTTTTTCAGAAATACAAGAAGTAATTGGTGGAGCGCCGCCCTCAAAATCCCGGAAATGTAATGTCCCTGAGCAGAATTCCTCTACGAGCAGTTTTGAAGCGATAGAAAATGAGCCATCTATTCCTTCAACGGACAAGCGCAAACGCCGAAATGTTTGTAATTATTGTGGAAAATTCTTCACGCCATACTCTCATCTCGTTATTCATGAAAGAATACATACAGGAGAGCGGCCGTATGTTTGCAGCACTTGTGGCAGAGCGTTTGCACAGAAGAATAACTTGAGTGTTCATGAGCGCACTCATTCATACTCACGTCAGATCCCTTGCTCTGCATGTGGACAAAAGTTCGAGAAGATGCATAATTTACAAAAACATGCCTTTCACTTTCATTATGACATAGCGAAGCATGTGATAGATAACTCCGGAGAATTCCGATAATTATGTTCACAGTTCCCTACTTGCAAGCCTGCGGGTATAGAGAATTCATCACTGATGTGAACAGGGTAGCATTCGTCGATAAATATTCTTAGATCATGTCGACGATTCGGCATCAGAGTGTTGAATTCTCCTTCGTATTTGATCCAACGTGGCGAGACGATTTAAGAACTGGGGGCAAATTATGCACATGAACAATTAATTAATCTTCTTTTTAAATATATCATGTCACCCTGAACAGAATGGTATGTGGTTTGGCTACTTCACATTACAGAAAAACTAGATACTGTCTAAAGAGTTTTTCTAACGTAAATTACCGACATGTGCTTTGTCCAATACTTAACATCTATTGCCTGCCAAAGAATTGAACGGAACTTCGCGATGAAAACGAGCTCCCACCCTCTTTCGTTGGTCATGCCGGTAGTACAGAGAGCAGAAGTCTTTATGTAATGCTTGTCGCTAAACTTTCTTGTAATGACGCTGCAGACCCACGACTGTCCACGCGATCGTCGGTTAATTATATTCATGAAAATATATTGCAAAAATAATAATTATTTTAAGAAAATAATATTAAAATTACATAATAGGAAATAACATTTTGATAATTATTATAATTATCATCGTTAGTTATTATTGTTGGAAATATTGACAGAAGTCGGTAATAGTTATTTCAGGTTCTTGATAAACTTATTTGTTGAAAATTAGTCTGTTTGACTAAAAGAAGAGAAATAACGTAAAAAATCTTGTTTGTCATTGAGTGAAATGGCTCCTTGTGTCTATTCCAATGATGTTGATGTTGAGATGCATATCATTGACCTATTTTGAATACATATAATTGTCTATTCAGTTATTGTTTTCAATTTCTTTCATGTATCATGAGTTGTTTTACACTCATCAAATTCAACAACAGATATTGTAGAAGGATTCATAAAAGTAATCTTGCACGCATATCTTAAAAGTTTGGAGTGTATATCAAATTTACTTGATTATTTAGTTACATGAAGTTTTAGATAGCAAAGATTTCCTGTTTTCATCCTATATATCAAATAGTATTGGTGAACTCATCAATTTTTGTATTCAAGCTTCATTGGATAAGTCATATTTCCAGATAAAATGACGCATTTTCTCTCACTTCTTCACGAAATCCTCCCTTCCTGAATTTCAGTCAATTTCAAGTGAGGTAACAACGCTTTTCATCAAGAGAAAGATGTCAAGAATTCAATCTTTGTTATTATTAATTTTTGATTCGACAACTTATTTACAACTGTCGTTTCGCTGCGGCAGTGATACTTGAAGCGTCCATGATATTCCCAATGAGTAGAATGTCCTGATCAAGTTGATTTCTGCTTTGTAGGTACATTGACATTGATATTCGTAAACGGTAAAGAGACTACTTTGAATTATTGATTTTTCTAGGAGTTGTCAGCAACAATTCAACGAAGTTTGAGTGATTCAGGATTTAAAAACCGCAAACGACCATCTGAAGTAGAATTTTCCGACCAACATATTGATACTCGATTAAGATGCGCGATGCGTCATTGCCATAGGCGACATCAATGGAACCACATTCTCTGGTCAGATGAAGCCTCAGTTCGCCGGAAAGATGGCCGATTAAGACTTTGGGATAAATCTGACAAGCACATTCCATGACATTTGCATCTTCCTCGAGAAATTGACCGGTATCTCAACTATAATTTGATAGAATCAATCCCTAGTCAAGTCGGTGATGCTGTTCACCACCATCAGGATCTGATCACAAAATATCAGAATATGGAACTATTAATGGTTATTAATTCAGGAAACTCGACGAACCCATAACCCCTTCAGTCTGCAGCTTCCGGGTTATGAATCTCCTTCGGACACCCCGCTAGACCATGCTATAACATGAAAAAATGGGGTTTTTGACATTTTCCGTATTTGCTTAAGACCGAATGAGTACACATTTCGACGCACTGAAAAACTAATACAGAATGTATCATTTTCTACACATAGTTCATCTCCGATATGTGGCCTATATCCTTGCTGTTATAATGTTTTCACAAGTAACCTGCATGAAGAAAAAAATATCAGCAAAAATGTCCACGAGATATTGGACCTCATCAGTCGTGTCAGGTTTGAACTAGCGACGTTTGTACCAGAGGACTTACGTGCTTGCCAGGCCACGGGATCATCTTTTTCAGATATGAAATATTGATACCTACTTTAATACCCTAAAATACTTCTTTTCGGCACTCTGGATCCAGCGTTGCTAGTTCTTATCTGTCCAGAACTGTCTAAATGAAAAATTTATGATTCCCTTGTTACAATGCCACCTACATCAGTATTTGATTACATACAAGATTCCCACAGGTCTTCAAGTTCACTGAAGATCATTCATCTTGGGAATGAAGATTCTAGGGCCTTAGAAATTCCATCTTTTAATGATTTGCTGATTTTTTGGCTGTACTTTTCTTCGATTCTGCCTGGCAAGAGGAGGAACCATGTAGAATTATGCCGACGCGCAGATTTGTAGTGATCATAGTGTGCACATCATTATGTGAAAGTCTCATCGTCGGTGAACACTAAATGTGCACAATGCGAGCTGTCTCCTTCTGTGCCTCCTTGTACAAGATGTCAAGCTCCTGAATGCGCGCGCATAAATATAGACATTTTCCGCAGACTTGTTTCTTTGATGCTGTCACAGCTAGAAGGATGTAGTCTGTACACTGCTGCCACTTACGTACTTACTTTTTCGTTTTTCGTCCCTCTTCCTGATTCCACCTCTGGTTTGGACATTGCTGTGATGACTTCGATCTTTCAGGTGTTTTGTCTTCTTTGACACAGGCATACCACGGTTTCTTCGGTCTTCATGGTGGACGGCGACCGTCAACGGATAAATGAAATAACTTCACCGATGATGCTGTCGACCACGAAGAAAGCGTTTCTGGCGCAGCGAATATGTAGTTCGGGCAGGCCACATAGTCCTGCCACTTCATCACTTGGCACTTTGTCCTTCAACTTAAACATGTGCCATGTATCGCAGCATTCGCCTGTCAGCGCCTGTTAGCTGCTCCGTCAGTTTTGGAGTGGTGGGCCGTGTTTCCGCACTATTAATTGGAACCGATCTTGTCCACAGCTCGTTCCCTGTCCAGGACATCCCCAAGATAACAAAACTCAACTGTAGGCCGGCAGCCAGAACAAGTTTCTGCAGGGACAACAACAACAACAACAACAACAACAGCCTTTATCTTCCCACTGCAGGGCGAGGGCCTCAGTATGGCACTTCCACCACCTGTCTCCGGCTAATTGTGGCCGGTCAATTCTGTTGCAGAACAGCACAATTTCTTTATACCACTTTCTTGGCGGTCTATTTCTTTTTCCTTCCCATGGTCTCCATGTTGTTCATCTTTGGGTCCATCTTCTGTAATCTGGCAGTGTGTCCTGCCCACTGCCACTTTCTTGCTTTCACCATTTTTGTGTCCTTGTCTATGAATGTCAACTTCAAAATTCTTCTCTCCATCTTCATTTGTGTAGCTCTGATCTTCTGTTCCGTCTTCTTTGTCATTGTCAAAGTTTCGGCACCGTAGATTAATGCTGGTATTGCACATGACTCGAATACCTTCCGCTTTAGAGAGATAGGCAGACAGCTGGTGAAAATGTCTCGATGTTTGTTGAAAGCGTCCCACGCTATACCTATCCTCCTCGATACTTCCTTCTCTTGTTTCTTTTCATTGAGGCTGAATCGCTGTCCGAGACATATGTAGTCCTCGGTTTCCTCGATCTCTTTCCAATCTAGTATTTTTATTTTCGACCTTCTGCATAAATTGTTAAACATGCACTTTGTTTTTGTGGTGTTTAATCTCAGACCGTGTATTTCCCTTTCTTTTATTAACTCCTCCATCATGATATTCTGCACAGTAGCTGACTGCACAGTAATGACAATGTCGTCCGCGAATCTTAGATGTGACAGTCTTTCTCCTTCGATGTTTCTGCTTCTCTCTTTCCAGTTAATCTTTCGGAAAATCTGTTCGAGCGCTGTCGGGAAGAGCTTTGGAGATCTCGTTCTGCAGGGGACGAGGCCGAAAATGAGACTTTCACAGAATGATGTACACCTTATGCCTACTACAAATCTGCCCGTCTGCCGAGTTCTACCTGTTTCCTCTTGTCAGATGGGACCAAAGGAAAGCACATGTTAATTCCATCGGACGCAGATTGCAATTTTTGGTCAAAGTGATTTTTTCATTTATTAAGCGAAAAGTTCCAAGCCAAGAGTCATAATTTTTGACATAGTATGTCTTCAGGCAAATTCCTATGATGGTCATGCAGTATGCACACCTGTCTATGGAGTTAAACATATCAATATTTGGCAAGGCTCCTAATGTCGACAAACGCAACCATGCTGAGCTATTTAATCCGCTTTCAATCACATACTGGGAATTAATCCGCTGGCAATCAAAACCAATGATAACAACTGAGGAATTGCAAATACCCGGGGTTTTGCAACCACCAGGATCCCGGATCTTATGATCAAAAGTGATAAAACTGCATGTAATTCGTTTTCATTATCATGAAGCATTGAATAGTCTGGTTCCTTGTATAAATTATGCGTTTCATAATACATAAAAACATTCTAATGAAGTGATATTGAAATCCTAGGATTTTGCTATCGCCAATTGCAGTTGTCACTCTGGCTCTCAGTTATTATTACCTTTTTTACAAAATATCATTACTGAATATTAATGGATGATTACAAGTTTCTAAAATATCGGTAATGCAATCTGAGACTGAACATAGAGAAATATGTGCTCTTTCTTAAGACATGATAACTGTAACTGAATTTCTGAATTAATTAAGCTTGCATTCACCATGATTGTCAATCAAAAAAACAATTTCAGCAGCGATGAACAAGTGTATTTAATTAAAAGAAAGGAAAGACAGCAAACTTGCTTTTATTTGTGTTTATTCAGCTAATGATGACATATCCAACTATTATAGACTTATTAATAATTACAGCTATTGTTCATTGTAAGTGTAAGGTACTCGGATCAATATCATATGTTTGGAGAAGCACAATGGATCTTTTTTATGTTATTAGCTTTGGAGTTCATGGATGTCCATTCATTCCTTGGTGTGTATTAGTAAAGCGGGTGCAGTGGTCACAAGTCTACAACGGTAACAAGACAATTAGAATGAACAAAGCATGAAAAAGTTGCTTTTATCTTTTTTGCACGTTAATAGATGGTCATTCAATACCGAGCTACAGATATTCTTGGATAAAACATTTCTATTAAGATTTATATTCGCATTCTTGGCTGCCACTACCAACTCTAAGTGAGTAACAAGAAAAACAAGTTTGAGGTTCTATAACTTTTATAACTTCTATCGTTAAGTAGGATTTTCCACAGCATTAATAACCATCAACATCTCATCATAAACGCTCTTCGCTGGATCCTGGCGGATCTCATGCCATATCCCGGATATTTACAACAGGATCCACCGGATCCGGATCTTGACCCGGTGCAATCCCTGTAATAACTCATGCATTTCGAAGGTAACTTCGTGCATTGCCCTGAAGACACTCCTTGTCAAAATTTTGGCTCTATACCTAGTATCTTTAACTTAATAAGCGGAATCATAAAAAATGTCCTGAAGAAACTCGCTCTGGCTGCCGGACTAGCTGCGGCCGTTGCAAGTTGTGCGACTGCCTGCATTATCCCGCAAAAATTAGGAGGAACAGCTAGCCTTTTGCAGATATAAGCAGAAACTTTTCAGCGCAGCTCTGAGAATTTAGCGGACTTGATTAAGTGCGCTCACCACTGCTAAGACTTGCAGTCAGTCGGGACCGTCAATTGCAGTAGTTCCACCAACATTGCCCTGATTATCATCATGATGTTTCAGATAATGTGGCGCGAAGAAATGGGCATGATGGAAATGCTGCTCTCCTACATCGGCGAGTTCAATGACTTTGAATGTTGGTCGAATTGGAGACCAATCTTAGTGGATATTTTATCATGCCATGAGGAAGCGAGAGAGTAAGTTCACAATCCTACCCATGCATCGAACAGTCGCATCGAGCTTTGTTTTCCTCGTAGAAAGAGATTCGCGCAAGCTGAAGACGTATTCCAAGGAAAAATAAAAGAAGGCGAGAATCAGGGGTTGGGCAAAGCTAAAGTGAAGACGGAAGGTGAGAGGATATTTATTTACGCAACTAGTGCATGATTGCTTCTTTGTAGCATTCCACGAGTTAGATATCTTAAATGCCTGAGTCCGTGGGGTGAGGGTTATTTAAATCTAGCGAATCTCATGTACGAGCTGCGTAGAGAATTTTAGTCACCGACGTGCTATGATGATCAAGGACAGAAATATCTATGATTACCAAAAGTATTTGAATAGAAATTTAGCCTGACCAGTAGCGTAAATATCTATTGTCAGATTTAGTCTATAATAAAGCAGGACAAAAGTACTCATAATTGGCATATGCTCCTTCCAGTGCATTTGAGTAAATATTATCTCCCGCGCGGCAATAATCTGCTTTACAGGTAAAATAAAGTGATAGGATATCTACAATCCACGGAGACAAATAAAAATGTTTACTGCCTTCATGCGCTTTGTTTGCACCGAATAGATAAATACAATCACCATAGATCCATTTTTATAGTCTTCAAAACTAAGAATGAATGTTCTTTTAGATGCTCACCACTGTCTAAATAGATGCACATGAAGATGTTTTTTATGACATGTGGGCCACGATAGGTGTGCATGCCTTGGAACATTCAGCATAATTTTGTGTCATTTCTGTGTAATTCCAAATGGAGGTGCATGTTTGCTTCAAGAGCCTTTCTGCAGATCACAAGCCAGACTCAACCAGAAGCTTGTTTTCTCCCTGAATGCGCAGGTCCTCTGCACAGCTAGCCTTTCTAGTTGCATTCGAGCATTCTGACTATTGCTTGGAAATCATGTAGAATCCAAATCATAATATCTACTCTACATGTTGCACAATGAATAAGACATTCTGCTATCTTTTTTCAGTTCTTTTTATTTGTAATTTTTTAACTCCATCGTACAATTGCTTTTTCAGTCCTATTAAGTATTAACTGGGGATGAGATAAGACTCGGTGACACCAAGTAATATAGCATTTGAACAATGGACATTTGCGGTAAAAGCGATCAGCATGCGTGTTAATGTACAATGTCACCATCATAGAGTAGGGATATATAGATATACAAAAGGAATGAATATTTGCTAATAATCATCCCAACTAAGCGGAAATCAAACTGATTATCAAGGGAATTTCATGAATTGTATTATAATGGAAGTCTTCATGAAAAATTCGCGATATTATTCGTGCTTTCGTGGTTGAAATTTCAAGTCTTTAATTCAATTTTCACCGGTATGATTTTATGATTCACTAGATTCATGTTTCATTTCTTGAATCTGAATAGTGATGTGGACCCATTTACATCTTTCAAAGTTAATTGAAATCATTGTCTTTGAATCTGCGATTTTGCCATGCCAGTGGCAGCTGTTGCCTGATCACGCTTACGAAGATTCTCTTTGAGGTTCAGCAGGAAAGCAATAGCGCAGGTCATCGAGTTGCCAATTTAACAAACATTTCCTCACCAAGGCTGTCAGTCACGGACTATCTGTAAAAAAATATCATTTCCTTCTGCTTTATGCTATCATGATCAGTCAATTCCGTTGTAATTCTTTTAACCCTCAAACGTTCGGATTCTTTTACCATCATATTTCGTTCACCTGTCTACCAGTGTAGACAAGTCATTTAATATGATATCTTAGTGTTTTGAAGCGAACAAAAGCATTGCAAATTGAATCACTACTGTTTCTTATGTTTCATTATCAATATTCATCACTTAGTTTACTTTGTATAATGATTGTATAGCATAGGCCATTAATTAAATACATGAGTAGGCCTATTGGTGATAATTGCCAAAAATGAAAACGATCTTTTTATCAGTAATACAACTTTCTTTATCAACAAAATCATGAATCTTTCGTAACATGAACAAATTACTTATAATAAGATCATCTCAGTAAAGTACTATGAAAAACTGTATAAGGCAAATGTCCAAATGATTTGGTGACATCAAAATATACCGTTCATACATGTATACACTGAAATACAACTACATACGACCTTACTAGGGCTGTAGCTACTTTCTTATCAAAAGCGTGATGAATAAACATTGTTTTAAGCCTAATCACAAGTTTTTATGTTCACAGCAAAAAGCACTTACGCAGGATTGATAATTTCAGGCGCAGTGGAAACAGATAATGTTGTCAACATGGTGGATAGTACACACGTAAATAAAGCAGCGAGCACACCGTCTTCTTGTCGATTTTCTATTGGGCAACTTGACATTTGCGAGGCTTGTTGTCTCGTGGCTGGGAGAGCCTTTGTCTCTCTAGTGGACGTATTCCAAGTGATGTAAATGCATGATGGGTTTGCGCATAGATTTGACTGTCATTGAATCTTCGGTTCATATTTGCATCGGCAAGTTGTCGGGCCACAGATTTTATGAAGGTTGATCGACTTCTCGTGTATCCATTTTCTGACATGATGAGGAAGGAGTTGACGAGGGCTGCGTCTAGCATATTGAAAAAATGTAGCAGCGGATAACGTCGTGTCTTACGTCGACAAGTGAAATCTTCAACTCGCGCGTCCATTACGTCCACTCCGCCTTTTCCGGAGTTATAATCAAGAATGACAGTCGGCTTCCGATCATCACGGGAGGAAATGCTGTTAGACGAATGTTGGGTACTCAAAAGTAGCACATTCTTGTTTCGTTTTGGGGCATATGATGACAAAAGTACTCTATGTTCATGATTCCATAAATTTCGTGTCTCGAACTGTGGAATGTTTCTAGTTGTCTTCATAACAGACTTCACGTCGTTACAACGTTAACAGACGTCGTTAACAGACGTCAGTACTTCACGTCGAGCGGCGATGATGGTACCAGTTATGGTCAGTCCATTTTTCAACAGTTTTTTAGAAAGATCAAATGAGGTAAAGTACCTGTCAGTTACGATGTTTCGACGTGTCTGATAGTACGGTTCAGCAAGTTGAAGTACGATGGATTTCGCAAGGCCAACTGCTCTCACTCCTGTTGAGCCAGAATACGGCAAGGGCTTCAATGCGTAGCCATTTTTTGCGTCGCAGATCCAGAAATTTTTTATCCCATACTTAGCTGGCTTTTGGGGCATATACGATCGTCCGGGTGAATAACCACGGTAGGCATAGAGTTGCTCATCTACCGTAAGAGTTGCCGAGGGCACGTAGTGTCTTCGAAGATTCTGAGTAAACAAGTCCCAGAATTCCCTCACCGCAGCAAGCTTGTCAGTGATTTGTCGATCACGCCGTGTTATTTGTTGTCGAAGGTGATGTGGCTGAGAAGTAATTTCAATCTGGTGGAAGAGATCGCGCATCTATAAAATGGGCGACTATCAGTCGAGTCATACAGAGACGATATATTAGACATGTTATCGCGATCAGCTCCGGCACGAATTATAACCCCGATGCCTGCTTTGAATTCCTCGTAGGAAAATTTCTTTTTTTGAAGAGAACGCATTCTTCGATTGGTGTACCGCAATGATGTGCGGATCATCTGATCGTCGATAAACAACATAAATGACTCAAATTCAGATGCTGGGTTTACAGTAGGACCTTCGCGGAAGTTTATCACATTTCTTCCCAGACGTCTCGCAGGAGGAGCATTGAATTTCCAGACGATACCATTCGGAGATACTATGTCTGCTGGATCGGATATAACACCATCACTGCTGTCGCTTTCTCGAATTATTGGTTGATCAATAGATTCCAAATCAGACTCTTCTTCACTGTTGTTACTGTCATTACTATCGCCGAATACTTCGCCGTCACTGGATTGCTGATACACTTCAGAATCTCCTACTGATGTATCAGACTCCGAGTCCACGGAATTGTCGTCTTCGTCAGAAGTAAGTGGCTCGGAATCACTGTCCTGTCGAGCTTATCGAAGCTGTTGCACTATCTCTTCAAGTGTTCTCCCAGGTCGCCGCATGACGAAATCGGTGAATGACTTTACTATCCTTGCTATAGAGTTTTATCAGCTCCATTAGTTGCGCAATCAGTCACTAGGAGAGTTAGGATCTTGGCATCAGTCCCATCAGGTAGACACGGTTAGAAGCTGACTCATTTTCACATGACAACTGGGCAGAAGTGTCACATGAAACCCAGTCATTGCATAATCATTCACAGATTTCCTTCATCATATCGCCACAGACTATTGAGAGACTATTGTATTGGGAGCAGAGAGTGTGCTTGCTAATTACGCGTGCTGTGTGTGTACAGTGGGCGCAATGGAAATCTTGACATTTGCCAGCGCAACTGAAATCTTTACACTTGCAGTAGCCAGCTGGTCTCAGTGCAGTTGTCAGTGCTAGCCGTGCTGTTGAGCGAGGCATTCCCATTGAACAATGACTAATATCCCCCTGACCCCCATCGTCACGTGGTCTATCTACCAAGTGGTGATATCTACCAATATCATTGCATTTTTTCTTTTGTAAAGATTTCAATTGCGCCCACTGTATGTGCGCTTCCTGAATGGGTTTCAATAGTGTTGTGCACGTTAGCACGACAGTTAGTAACACTTACATATTCATCAGTTTCATGTTATGCATTTTGAATAAAGTTATTCGAATAGAAAATATATTATCTTATTACGATTTTAGATGTCTACACTGGTAGACAGGTGAACGAAATATGATTGTTAGTCATGTTCAGTAAGAAGAAAATTTGATAGAAATTTGAATTCATGGTTGTAGGTTCTTAACATGAAAAAAATCTTGGAAATGAAATTTGAAGTCGATACGTACATTTCTCTGGTCATGACATCATTTCAAAAACCGATTGTCTACGCTGGTAGACAGGTGAACGTTTGAGGGTTAAAACTGCATAAATGCGCATCTCACATTTGGAAACAATTCCGACTGTATGTCCTTTGAGTTCATTTAATAAAATCGAAAGTGTATACACATTGGGGATTTAATAAATGGGGAGTTACCACTCTACCTAATATATTTACTCTATGGTCACCATAGTAGCTGGTTAATAATGTGGACTATTCGGTTTTGAACTATCCATTATCGGAGAACAAAATCACTATTCCGGTGAAACTCAGTCATACCCAAGCAAGTTATTATTCAGTACGAAATCAAATACGATGCTTAATGATATTCTTTAGAAGTCAGCCTGTTCTGAACTGAAAGACACGGCTATGTACCAAGTATGCTGCTCTAGGACCTTCTTAGCAGATTCGCAAAGCTTCATTCACACATGTATTGATATACGTCCTATGATTGATTGAAAGTTTCTTGTATATCTTGATTTTTGTGAATACTTGACTATCACCTCTAGATTCATGTTACAGTTTCAGAACCTTGGCCTGATGAATGTTCGTCCAACATCGGACCGGATGAGGAGGATGACATCGAGGAACCAATTACGATAATGGACTCAGAGCCGATCTGGGTGGAAGAAGATGTTGATGGTAAGTTGGAAGACATGAAATTCATCAATTCATTTGGCAGACAAGTTATTGCTTTACAGATGAAACCTCAAATGCAGAAAAAATCAACTATTGCAGTGGAATAGATAAAGACGCTTCCTGTCTTAGCATACCAATCCAAGACTCATTTTCTGAATCGAATTCTAAAGAGATAAAATCAGAGACGGATGCTTCCTCAGTATCAGACATAAATGAAGTCACAAAGAAAACTTCCGAAGAAAAGTCGCGTAAGTCGATGAATTGTGTGTTTGAGTAGCAATAACGATAATGACAGGAAACTTTCACAGAGAGATGTGTTCTTTTGAATAGCGGTTCAGTTATCTACATATCTATGGCATGGTTACATTTTGCAATTTTGCATGTTATTGCATATGCCACATAATTTCCATGTGAGGTTGAGACAGTATGTGCGTTGTGTTAACAAAGCCAGCTAATTGCTGCAAATCAAGAAATCCATCTGACCTGCATTCCAAAATATTTCCATCACTAAGTAAATAAAGCATACAAATATATATATAGCATGCAATTCACCGCGCGCGCTAAAACCACATATATATTCCTCAACTCAAACGATCACACACACGCAAGAGATCTCTGCATAGGTTGTGGGCGCCTCCGCCTTCAGCTACAGATAACCATATCAAAGTTACTTTTTGATACCATGTCGCATCAATTTCTATGGTGAGGCAGTGCAGCACTGGGAAGCTGTGCATAGTGATATTGCATGTACATAACTTTGAAAGCAATCGAAATTGCTTGTCATAGGCAAAGTGGGTATGAATGTCTCGTTGATGAATAACAAGTGATTTTAATGTATCGTCTACTTTCGCATCAGGCTACCTACATGGTTAAAAATACGCTCTCCGGAATCTACTGCTTTTTTATTATCTCTTGTTTCTGTTTCAGTGGTGAAAGATCTTCCTCCCGTGAGTAAAGTATTAAATGCTCCGGGTGAAGCTCCGTTATGTCCTCCAGTCTGTCAGATAATAATGACCACTCGCGTCATTGATGAGACAACCCCGTCGTCAACTCAAGGCACGTTCAAATCAAATTCAAAAAGTGTTCTGCGACCAAGTGAAGCGAGACGGCCATTTGTTTGCGATATGTGTGGGAAAACATTCGGCAAGAGTGAAAATTTTCAAATGCACATGAGAATTCATACTGGAGAGAGGCCGTATGCTTGCGCTGTCTGTGGGAAGGCATTCGCACAAAGGAGTAATATGAATACACATATGCGAATCCATTTCGACTACCGACCTTATTCCTGTACAGAATGCGGTCGACTCTTCAATCAAAACAGTAACTTGAAACGTCACCTTCGTACACACTTCCCTCTATAGACAATCTTCATCTGTATATAACGCTGAACGACTCTCTGGGATATTCTGAGAGAAATTATTTGACAATCCACAAGAATCCTCGAGTAATTTTACTCTGTCCTGGAGACATCGTTTAGATAGCATGATTTGGTAATAAAGTATACCAGAATATTGTCGCACGCATTTTTCAAATGTCTTCCATAGTATAATCATCGTGGTACAGAATTATTACTTCGGCGATGTGACCAGTCTGAAGTTTACTCGGTGCTCCAGTGTTTACTTGGCTCAAAAATTAATCATTACACAAGTTCCGACATTGATATCTACAATGTGAGCTGAGTTCCATAGCTATCTCATCCTATGATTTCTGAGATCGTGCAACCGCAGAATACTTTTCCACCCCATTAGGATATGCTAACTGTAGAATTACGTACGCGATCAACTGGTATGCTTTATAACTTATTACGTTTGACTTCAGTCTAGTAACATGTAAAATACTCTAAACCGACGTCACTAATAACGCAGAAATTATAGTGTTACTTTCACTCATCTAAAAAGCAAATACAGTAGAACCTCCATATTACGGACACCGTCGGGACTGCGCCTTAGTGTCCGCATTTTAGAGGTGTCCGCAATATGGAGTTACCGGTGATGATACGAACATTATTCGGGACTGAGCTTAACTGTCCGTAATACGGAGGTGTCCGCTGTATAGAATGTCCGAAATAGGAGGTTCCACTGTATTCATTTTCAACTTGTGATGAAAAATTCCAGATTGTTAAACTATAACAGATTGTTGCAATTTGTTAAACTATATTACACACAGCATATGCCCAAAATTTTAACGTTACTTTTTATTTAAGCTTCTTTCTTTAATAATAATTGAGTGAGAGCGCTTCGTGTGAAATTATACATGTAGTGCATAGTTGACACTGGAAAAATCAGCAGAATTTAGATTATTCTAAAAAATGAAGGGCTCGCATAACACATTGAAAAATTCTGCATCACCATCAATATAATCTCCAAGTGAATCAAAGGTTGATAGAATATAGCTTTGGTGACAAAAGTTTAGAGTATTATATCTTAGGCTTTTATAACTGATCTATGGAGCTGCAGTCAATATAACAAAGCTTTCAAGCGGAAAATCTTTGATGCGAAGCTCGCACGGAGGATTTGTTGTGATCATATTTATGCGAATGACTTATATCATACACTAGCGATTTGTTTGATTTAATCTGGCTTCTACAAACCTTGCCTATTGTTGTCAGCAATCAGTTATTATCATCTCGGATAGTGGAATGTGTGTAAAGTTTTGTATAACATGTTCATCTGCATTTTGATAACTGGATGTTCACAGTAATTGTAATATAGTCTGATAGCCGTTAATTGTAAATAGTCTACGCTTTATCAAATTTAATCATTTAATGATCAATCGCATATAAGACATCTTCATAGTATTTCTTGTCAGCCATAAAAGATGAAAGTGAATTAAATAAGTTGTAAATAATTCTTAAAAATTAATGAAAACCGTAATAGGATGGACTTACTATGTTCAACAAATGTCATCTGCTGAAGTTGCTGTTCCTTACAGCTGTGATTTTAAATGCTTCGAAATGTGTTTGTTTTATCAACTCCCTAATGCGTCTGTCAAACATGTATTCAAATCAGCATTGTACCAAACTGCGAGCTGCGTCTGGAGGGTTGCCACTTAGTATGCATTTCAGAATAGTCTGTAAATGGCCTTGAAGTTTCATTTAGGTCTTAATTGTTCCAAAGAAGCCAGATTGAATATTTCCAGAGTGATGTCGTCTCTTTTCATGCTGCAATACAATGCACGATAGGCTGATAACCCACTTAAAAGCCAGGGAAAATAAACACTTAAAACTTTCTCACTGCGTGGATTCAGCGATTTACTTATACCTCAAATACTTCATATATAACGAAGAAAAGAATTACATTTCGAGAGCAAGCCTGCAGGAGTACAAAGCACAACCGAAATAGCTTTTTTGTCTCAAATGAATCGATGAGAATATTGCAAAAATAGGGCGTAAAGAGACATTGCGAGTGCAGTTGATTGATCTCAGGTCACTTTGGAAGGTGAACTTCACATGTGCTAATGGGATGTCGCTTCACGTCCGAAGCCTCGAACAATGAAAAATCGACAAATTTTGCCTTCCTTTTTTCTGTTGTTATGCAAGATGGATTTGCCAGCAAGAGTTTATAACTGGAACTTGTTTGAACGAAGACAGAAGAGAATTTGTAAAAGTCAATTGAAGTTCAGAGAACTGCAAAGGAGATGATGACAGTCAACCGTATATAACCATGCGACATTATCAATTTGAATTTAGGTGGCTTTTTTTGATAGAAATACAAAATGATTCATTGTGACCAAAAAACGAAAGCGATCTATATTTCGTTCATATCTTTCCATCTGCCTATGCGTGAATCAAATGTGGAGCCATTGACCACATGAAATGGCGAATCGGTATGCCGTCGGAATCTTGAGTTTACAAAAATCGACCAACTGAAAACTGGAAAAGTGGTTTATCTATCTTTTTCAGTGATAAGTGTTCCTTTATTATCTAATGACGAACGGCTTCACCGGCAAAGTGCATAAATTCGTTCAAAATGTTGGTGTTTCTTTTTAGCTTTATATATACATGTACGTGTACAGGCAATATTATTTCAATCTTCTGGTTGGTGAAGATAATGTCAGCGTTTAAGAGTTGGGTTATAAAGATTTGATTCACACACACTTCCATGCTAGAAAAACAGGTTTTTCTACTTTTAATCGGTTTTACTCATTTTCTTGTAATTCTTTCATTTCTTGGTGAATATCATACTTAATCGTAATTCTCCTGATGAAGTTGAAGCTTCTGCATGAGGTTGACGACAGTTTTGGATCCTTAATTGAATTAGTATAACATTGATCGAGTCAGTAAGTCTATTTTTGTCTTTCTGAAGTGGCTACAGTGCTAGGCTCCGCCTGAGTGAGTTTATTTCAGATTGAGAATGCCTGACATTTGAAATTCGTTTTTGAGTTTGAAGAAACCCGCTTGTTGATGATTTTGTTCCACTTCATGAAGCAGTGGAGCTGAATAAGAAAAAGCTTCTGCTAATTACTTCTGGTCATTTATAGAATAGACTTTAAAATGTTTAAACCAGAAATATCGAACAAGTCGTCTTGTTTAACTGATTTTATTATATAACATTTATTAATAATTGAATAATTATGGTTTGACACTCAAACTGAACAAGTGAAGACATCTACAGACATGTTTTCGGTAGAGAGAAAGTCTTCAAGAGCGATGGAGGGGTTCGAAAGTGTGCATGGGAGTGCATATTGAATGATTGTCCTTGTCAGTGTCCATAGCCATAAAAATGTGCATTTTTGTTGTTGCTACATGTACACACTATTCCAGTCGCATCTTAGGTTTTATTTGTACATGTCTTTGTTGGTGGGGATTCTGTTCGAGATTTGTGGTTATAAAGCGGTAATACTTAGCTTGATAGCATGATTCATTTAGGAAATATGTGTAACTTAATTATGTATCAAGAACTATAGTAAAACTTGACGACTTAGCAATAAAGACATTTTATCTAAATTTTCTAATTGAGTGATATTTTCATTTCATCAAACTTGTGCTTTTATCATTGATCTTTCTTTTTCTTCACTGGTTATGTTATCATTTTGATCATATCTTATGAAAATATCCATCGCTCTCTTCATTAAAAATGCTTGATCGATTATCGGAAATATGTGTACATGTCATTGAAAGATAAATGTATGCATTAGAATTAACTTTGTTTACAAAAACATCTTGTTTTTCTTGTCAGTTTGCATGTACACTCGATTTGTATTCTGTCACAAGTTCAGCTCATCCGGTGAAGGTCTTCCGCTATCTTCTGCGGTTGCTTGCCATTCATTGGTAGTCCGGTTTGCTGACGGTATGTCGGCCACCAGTTCTCAGAATGTCCTCCACTCCAGGAAAATCAAAAAATTATGCTTCCGTATTATCAAATAGATTTTTACTTTACTTTTTAAAGAACGAATGTAAATAATATATGCGGACTATCTATTTAATAAAATAATGCGCTTGGAGAAGCGAGTGTTTAGGATTATCAATTCGATTGAGTTTCCTTCATTCATCGAAGTTGCCACAAAGATGTGTTACAAAATGATTTCATCAATTGAGGGGTCGTCTTCTCACCCCTTGTCTGTTATGTTCCAACCACATAATTGTCGACTAATTCGTTCTCAGTGCACTTTGCGTCCACCATTCGCAAAAACTGAACACTTTCGTTGTTCATTTATAAAATTTTGTATTCTATGATCTTGCACTTTTGTAATGCGTTCACCGACTGTAACCATGTGAAGCAATAAAGATATTATTATTATTATAATGACATGGTCGCAAAACTGCCAACTTAAATGTATCTATGAGGGCATTGAACACTCTATAAGGTATGGAAAAGTTAGACAATCAATCGAAATAGATTTCTATGAATGCTATTAGATGCACTGACATTCGAAAGCTTTGATGTTGAAGCATGTACTCAATGCATGCCTACTGAAGGCATGAGATTGAGAAATAAAATTGAAAGAGAAAAATGATGGTGAGTATAGAAAAGATGGCTTACAGTAGAGGCGTTTGGTTTTCAGCACTGAAGATGCTGCAACCGAAAAAACAGAAACTTTTTAATTTCTGAATTTTGGCAAAAGAATGATTTTAAGGTAGAGCAAGACACAAAGCGAGACTAAGTGTATGAAAGCTGTTCTACCGCTGGAAAAGGAAACTACCGAACGCTTATGACTTTGGCTATGCTCTGAATAAAAGAGCTTCATCCGAAATAGAGTTACGTAAGATGCAGAATGAACGATTGTCATATAAACAGTCCACAACGGTCTGCGTGAGGCCGGTTTGAGAAAACGGAGACCGTTTGTTGTGAGTACATAGGAGATTGAAGGAAGGATTGGTTACGAAAAAATGCATGTGGAGAGAAATTTGCAGGAAGGTGATGTTTATGAACGTGAGTAAGTTTCGGAGATTGAAGAGTGAAAGGCGGATGCAACTCCATAAGAATGAATGAGCGAATGAAAGCTGAGAACTCCAGATAAGGCCTACAAAGTATAGGAAGTTAATTCAACTAATATGATGAGAGCGATGTGACTTTATGATCTTATTGAGTTACAAATTCTGGAATCTTTCGCGAAATTCAAAAAGCGTTATTACTTTCATTATACTGAGATGGCACCTTTTTCCAGTTTAATTAAATGTTGTTCCGTTCTATTTAAAACCTGTTCCATTCAATATAAAACATTCAGTTAAGAACGAGCTCTATTCTACTTCAAAAACAAAATTGCATAGAAACAATCAATTATATCATAATATTTCATGATATATGTACTTATGTACAACATGGAATCTGGTGAATAAAATAATAGGGATAATAATACCTCCTAATAAGAGGATCACAAAAAAACAATAAACAATGAAACATTTTATTTTAAAAGTGTTCATCAATTCACCAATGGAACACCGCATTGTAAGTCTTGTCGGACCGGAGCGTTGACAGCCACATTCGATAACCACATCATCACATTATCGGATAAAATGAGTCATTCTTAGAAATCTAACAACAGCAAAAGTAACGATATTCAGATCGGTTTCACGCGGCATCATACACGCACACACTTTTTGAGTGCGTGATCCACACGTTTTTATGCTAAGATACCCGCTCGCTCCGTGTGTTTGGTATGAATAGCAGCAGATAATATCAAGTGCTGAGTTAGTTAGTCTATTTCATTCGGTAAAGTTTCTCGAAGTATACGAAGACGAAATCATGACTTCCCATGCAATGTCAACGTCAATAAGCTCCGGTGCATCTGACACAGACACAGACATGAGTGAACTGAAGAAAGTGGTATTGACTGTTTGAAAGACTTGCGATCCATCGTGGTCGGAGAGTGGATCACCACTCCTCAGAACGGAAATGATAACTTGATATTAAACAATACATGCAAATATTTATGCCTTGATGAATCAGAAATATCATCAATTTATCAGGTTTCCTTCGATGTTAACATCTCTATTTTCATAATTCACTATTGAAAATATCACTGCTTATCTACAGATTAATTACTTTTCCTGACTTACGCAAGAGAAACGTTTATTGAAGCATAGTAAGAGGTTTTGATATGCGCATATTTCGTTATATTAAAAGGTGACACACATTTTTGGGATTATTGTAGTTATAGTTAGCCTTTGAGGCTTATACTGGTTTTTATTGACCAGCTATGGCGTGATATAAATCGAGCCGTAGGCGAGGATTTTAGGAGAAATCTTTCCGGACTATAGATGGACTAACAGACTTACGCGTAAGCTTTTCTCAAGTAGGCAGTTCTAGATGAAATAAACATATATTTTAAACGTCGCATTGACTCGCATGTGTACTGGTAAATTTTACTTCGACATGCTCTTTAGTCTCTGTGGCACTGTTAAAGGGGCACCAAAAGTAATCAGAAGTCGGCAAAAAAGGCATTTGGGCTAAAAGTGTCACATTTCACAAAGCTCCAAAAGTATCGTCCAAGCCCCAGTAGTGGGGGAGAAGTGGTGTTAAAATATGCTGTTTGGAAAAATTTCCTTTTTCAGCAGCAGGAACGAAGAGTCGAATTTTTTTGTATCACAAGGGTTTGATGGGACTCCGACTACGGATCGCAAGCAAAGTCTTAAAAATATGTTTTTGTGAAGTTTTAAAACAGAAGGATGTGATGTTTCTTGTTTTAGCAATTTACACGTGCTACCTACGATCTCTTTATGACCTGTGAATAACGTCTGTTCTCGTTTCAATCTCATTTTAATCGGTATCGAAATAATGTGTTTCTCAAACAATACCCAAAAAGCAGCAAATTACATAGAAAATGTCTCGACTAGCTTCAATGTTTCATTAAATTTGTATTATGAAGATAAAAATCAAGAGGAAACAACTGCCGTTTTATTTACAAGATAATTTTTATAACCTTTATTTTCGCATTACCAATTTTCACATGTAATATTGTATGTGATATAAATATCATTTATATCGACCTTGTGCTTGTTGCCCACTTAATTTTTGCGGGATATTTATGACACACATATTTACGGAAGGTCACTATGTTTATCATTTGTGCCACTATTACAAGCGACAACCTCTTGATGCAGTTGTCAAAAGGGTTTATATGCAAAATACTAATTTTCTCTACTAGACATCGATGTTGTTTTGTTCTGTTTCAATGTACCTGCATGGTGCTCAGTTAATACTGAGTCTGCGCAGTTAGTAACACAAATTATCGACCATGTATTCCTGCATTTCTGAGCTCATTTATCCGTTGCTGACAAGTGGTATCCAGAAATACACGGCCTGGAAAAATACTATCGACACAGAATTTCATTTTAGTTTCGTCGGTTCATCAATTCTTCAAGTTATGTTTTCACTATTCAGGAATTATATTTTTGATTTCACTATTCACTTTACCGGATTCATTAAAGATTATATTGTAAATTGATGAAGCACACGCTCACACAAATTGATAAAGAATCCTGCTTGTGTCATAGAAGTAGTTGAAGGAAGACAGTTGCTATCTACTTAATTTCGATGATTTCTGCTTCAGATGATAGACGGCGTCAAAGTCGAAGCATTTGAAATATCGGATCAACCAGAGGAAGGTGAGTAAATAATGAAATGACGCGGTTTTTGAACACGTAGAGCTGCCAAATCTTCATCCAAGGCGGGTGTGACAATGTGACGTATTACAAGACGACCAGAAATTAATATGTGGGGCAGGGGTGACGGGTACAGCACGTTGGAGACTTAGCTTATTCAAGTGAATATCGCAGTGTGCAGTGTCCTTCATTCTTCTTGATCGCATGGCCATTGTCATTAAGTTTCGAATGGTGGGAGCAATTCACACAGCTTGATAATGTGAAGATGCTGTGTGTAATTCACGAAAGGTGTTTGATAATCTTCTTGGTGCATGTGTTATTAATACGTAGCATACAGTTACATTAGTACGTAGCATACACATACTCTTTCTTGTATTTAGGGGTGATTGTACTCGATTGATAGATCTCTTATGTCATGTGCTTTCAAATCACAGACAAGCTCTATTATGAGACAAAATTTCTGTCACATAAGGGTTCTTTCTACTGAACGAACTATACATGCAGAGCATATTCCTTTAATATTCGTTTCACGAATACAAAGATCAATTCAACGTCTCATATTCTCAAACACTCGATGAATTTCCTCGTGCCTGATAGCGTCACTTTGCTGTTGGTTGCTTTCTCTCAACTCTTGCACATTTCGTGACTTGTTTCGGCAACCCTGCTTCACCGCTACCCACCAGCAAAAGTCCAAGACACTCAAGCCCAGGGATGTCGGATGCCAAATTCCTCTAGAGTTAACTCTTGTTTGGAATATTTCCCTCAAATATCGAAGTGATGAATTAGCGGTATGCGCAGTTGCTACATCTTGTTGGAAATAAGCAGTCTAATTTTCATCGTCACTTAATTCGTCGACGAGCGAAGCAATAAATTTGCCAAATTGTTTTTGCAATAATAAGTGAATATCGGTCCAAGCATTCGTCTTCTTGACATGAGAGAATGTAGTGGCTTCTCAACAAATTCGTGTGGATCTTCCCTAGACCATGTTCGGGAATTCTGGCTGCTAGCATACTCTGATAGATGAAACCAGGCTTCATCAGAAAAAAGTCTTGCCGGGCACATTATTTTCATTTAGATATTCCTTGAACCAAAAACAGTACTGAAGACGCTTGTTATGATCGGCATCCTTCAATTAATGTTGGCAAGAGATGCGGTACGGACATGGGCCTATATATGTTCTTTCTTGGAACAGGATGAGCGGCCCCGAGAGATAGACCCACATCTTGGGAAAAGGTCAGCATCTGTCGGTACGGGAGGTTCTTCAAAGTCATGTTTCAAAAAGAAAAACGGTCTCTCCCTTTGTTTCGACACGTAGTGTTTATTTTTGTAAATGACAATAAAAACCCGACGCGTTTCGTCCTGTGGACAGTGTCAAGGGTGCTGGCGGTTCTTGTGAGATTACAAAAGTATTATATACTGCCTGCTGTGTAATGGGAACTCATCAGATCAGTTCATGACGACGGTTTATTTTTGGCATGTTCAACGCAATACAGCGTGCTTCGGCCATCTTAGTTGTAATCGCTGTTCTTTGCTTATCAATGATGGTGCAGTTGAAATTATTAATGGTCATCACTTCATCGGAATGTACTGTTAAATTATGTTCACTAAGGGCGCTTTTTCTGTCTCTGTTTCTCAAGCTGCGTTCATGTTCTTGAACTCGATATCGGAAGGGTCTACACGTTTGACCAATGTAAAACTCGTGACATAGCAAGCACGTGAACTTATAAACCAAGTGCTTGTCAGTACATCTGTACTTCGGTCCAATGTCTTTACATACATAGCATGCGCAGTCATTTTTATTATCTAATTTATTGCTAACAGAAGAAATGAGTTTATTGCCTGGTTTGGATGTGATCCTGATTGGCAGGTTATATTTACGTTTTAATTTATTTAATTTACGGTCGCAACTATCGCTGACAAAGTTAAGAGCAAGCGTAATTGAATCTTGATTTTTATTTTTTGCTTTATTGTTTTTTCTGTCATTAGAAAAATGAAAACCATTTATTTTCGAGTCTATTTTTCATAACAGCTAGAGATTCACTCGCGTTGTTATTGTCTGAGCAGCGACTTTGAACGTATCTTACACTATTCTTCACAAAGTTGATTTAATGTGATTGTCTTTAATATGATTCTTTAACAAATACTTAAAGATAAATATGATATTGTGCCAAAAATGTATAAAAGATACATAGACGACATAATCGTAGGCCCTTTCTCGAGATTCGACCACGATGCTTTTTCAAAAATCCTCAACATATTTAATTCCATTAACAAGAAAATCAAATTTACTATCGAAATCCCAAAAGATAGTTTTCTTAATTTTCTTGATCTAAGTATTTCGATAAAAAACAAGATTAATTTTAAGTGGTTTAGCAAACCTTGTCATTCAGGCATCACCCTTAAAAAAGATAGTTGGCTCTCGAATCATATTAAAGACAACTTTGTGAAGAATAGTGTAAGATACGTTCAAAGTCGCTGCTCAGACAATAACAACGCGAGTGAATCTCTAGCTGTTATGAAAAATAGACTCGAAAATAAATGGTTTTCATTTTTCTAATGACAGAAAAAACAATAAAGCAAAAAATAAAAATCAAGATTCAATTACGCTTGCTCTTAACTTTGTCAGCGATAGTTGCGACCGTAAATTAAATAAATTAAAACGTAAATATAACCTGCCAATCAGGATCACATCCAAACCAGGCAATAAACTCATTTCTTCTGTTAGCAATAAATTAGATAATAAAAATGACTGCGCATGCTATGTATGTAAAGACATTGGACCGAAGTACAGATGTACTGACAAGCACTTGGTTTATAAGTTCACGTGCTTGCTATGTCTTGGGAAAAGCAACGCATCGACTAGTTAGGGCTATGAGTCACAGCTTCAGAAATGACATTGACTTTTTGATCAGTTAAGATTAATGGTCGATCTGAGCCGGTTGGATCGTGCACCGAGCTAGCTTCTCTGAACTCACTGATTGGACTCCAATCAGCATTTCGATGAGGCAAATCAGTTGTAGGAAGTTTTTCTAAATCTCATTTTTCACTTCATTAGTATATTCCCCTTTAGAGCGGAAAACATATTCGACCAAGAAGATTCTCTCTCGCATTGACAGCACCATTCTTAGCTTCTAAATGCAACGTACTGATCTTTAGCGAGTTAGTAGCTGACAGATGTGAAGTAAAATTCAAATTCCAAATCATGTTGAATGTCACAAGCCTCTCAATTACGCTTCTCAAACGAGGCAGTGGCTCTGTGCATTTGCTAGATATCTACAATTGTAGGATTACGACTATTTTCCTAGGAAAAACACAGTTAAGAAGAGGTGCAGAGTGACTTTATGAACACACTGTAGTTGGATACTGCTTCCTGAAAACATAAAACACTTCGTCTTTTTTCAGAGATTGCCGGAGCGGAACCTTACAACAATGAACGTGTGATGAAAGTCTCTAAAAACAGAACCGAATCATGTGTTGCACGTCCTTGCGAAATTTGTGGCAGTATGCTGAAGGGAAACACCGCGATGAAGAGACATCTTCGCATTCATAGTGGTGAACGGCCTTATTCTTGTCATATTTGTGCGAAATCTTTTACTCAAAGCTCTACATTGAAGAATCATTTGCGCACTCATAATGAAGATCGACCTTATTCCTGTCCAGTTTGTGGTAATGCATTCAAAGTTTATTCCAACATGAAAATGCATCTGAAAACGCACTTAGGTGAACGTCCATACAGTTGTCACATATGTGATAAATCTTTTGTGCATAAATACATTCTGACTCGTCATTTGAATATTCATACAGATGAGCGACCTCATTCTTGCAGTCTATGTAGCAAGACATTCAAAAGAAATTTTGATCTTAAAGTTCATTTGGAGATGCATACAAATGAGCGACCCTACTCATGTGATACCTGCGGGAAAATGTTCAAACAAAAAAGTGTTCTCATTACTCATTTTCGTGTTCATCAGTGAAAATAATGATGTGCTTAAATAAGGATCACAATCTCGAAACAGTATTATTACCCTGGCGTGTTTGGAACAATTTTTTGAAGTTGATGAAATTTATGAAAACCTGTGTCGATATAGAAACATGTGCAGACTTTTTACAATTTGTTCAGCAGTCACAGCGGCAGTTGATTCACATATTCAGTCGGGAAACATATTTAATTTTCATTTTTGATATGACTACTAATATGAGTCAAAAATGTATTCGATCAATGAGCATGAACTGAAAAGTGAGCTGCTGTGATTGGATACAGCAGACACACACCTTCGCGTGATAGCTGGTCAGATTGGTCTGAAACTCGATTTTGATAAACCAGTCCAGGGAAAGCCTCGATGTAATCGGAATATTCTTAGCAACATCTAAAACCTAAGTTTCTGTTAGAAACTTGTTTTGGAAATTCGATTCTCATGCTGTTCAGATGGATTTAATTAGCGAAGAGCGTTCCTGCTATTTGAATTTTATTTTCAGACTTTCCCTGAGAGCTCTGTCGTGAATATTTTTTAGGACGATTTTGATTTCACATTGCATTGTCACGTGTCAGTCGAGATCGTAAAATTTTAAATCTCATGAACTTGCACTGATTTCGCTGCATATAAATTCAAGCATTTAAATTCAGATTATTTATTGCACGATTTTATCCATGTGGATTTCAAGATATTTTATTTCTTTTGACGAGAGATTTTTCAAAAGCGCTGCCGTCAGAGTTCAAATTGATTCGCTCTTTAGAGAAATGTGATACACACCTGAACAACTTATCGAATTTTCATAAAATTTTGTATGTACGATAAAATGCATTCATCTACACTGCTATGCATTGGAGTTAAGTTTCATGGCTTGTGGTTTTGTGTGATTCGTTTTTTGCATTTCCATGTTTCAGAACATTTTATGTTCTTACCCTTCGCATCCGAAGGGGAAGTCATGAAGAAATGTCATTTGTAATATCCTCCACTGTACTGTGGCTCTACATGAGTGATCAGTTAATCAGTCAACGAATTTTTTTGAGAAATTCGAGTAGGGACACTGCCCGGGTTCCGTACCAAAGCAGAATATCAATTTCAAGTGGGTGTGATGTGCACTGTGTTTTAACTAGCAGACATCTGTTAAATTAATTACATCCGTGTGCAACAGGGAGGCTCTAGAATAGGCAATTCTAGTACACAGCAGATTATGCATGGATGATTGCACGTTTTACTTGTTCGTACGATCGAATGCTATTTTTCAAGAAATGGAGTCAATAATAGAAATGAATGCTTTTTATGTTAATGTCGGATAACTTAGAATTTTCGACTCCTTGGGGTGACGAATGGACCGATTATTAATGTTGCATCTACTAGTTCGAGAGAATAAAGCGTTGACGAGACTCAATTCTCTGTATCAGACAAAGTGAATGATCATGTTATTCGATCAAACTATGCATTATCATCGTTGTAAAGCACTGCAGTAACTCTTTTGTTAATGAAATCAATAAAGTTTTATATATTTTTCATCAATTTTGTTTTCACTAGTGCGTTCGTTGTTTCATGCGATTAAGCTTTTTAATAATCTTCAATGGTTTTTGTCATTTTCAATTGCTGTACATATCTGACCGATAACATGAACCTTCAACACTCAAAATTACTGCTGCAAAGAATTGCTTATTAATTGATACCGCACAATCAAAGTCGCCATAATTGATTAAATTTATGATTTAATCTACAACTGGATTGGAGCGAGCGCCTAAATATATAAAACTGTCATCATAGAAGTTTTGAAGCCTTCCTTTGAGCTCATAAATGTTTGATTCCATAAGGAACAGCAGCAGTGACCGGGTTGAGAGTACTTTGACATAAGCATAGAAAATTTTTCATTCTTCCTTTAGCTCATCTCAGAGTTAAAAGGAGTATACAGCAGTGTTCGGATTTACTAACATATTTTCGTAGCACGGCGAAGTTTCCTATTTATTATAGAGAAACTTGTTCGGATTTAGTAACGTCGAATTTAGTAACAATTCTTATTTGCACCATTGATGAAATCGTTCGAGTATTGTAACATGTTGACCACCTGCGAACGAGAAGTATTTGTGCACACGTGCCCTTCCCTTCGGCGATTCAGATTTAATTGAGATAAAACCATTGATAACCTTAACAGATGTTATCTGAGGAAGCTGGTGTGCAGACTAAGTCAAGAGCGTGTTACGATCATCAGTTGCATTGATAACTCACATCCCATCCCTCTCGATTCAAGCGCAAGTTAAGCATTGATGTAGGAGTTTAGCAGGTTAGTGGACTTCCCTAACTTTCTCGCTGCCGCGGTGAACCTGATGACCGTTTGTGCGAGACGAGGGATTGTGCCCCGCGCCCATGTCATCACATTTTGACAATTGATAAGTTGCTCATTCGAATTTGACTGATAATGATCTAAGAAAGAGCCTCTCTGAACACACCTGGGATGTCACTTTATAAAGTGTGAATGATAATTGTTTGCACGATGGATCAGATAGGCTGTCAGAGACTCCAAAATCTTCCCACTACAAAAAGATTCGTCGGAAAGACGTCGGAACGAGGTATGGTAGTCGGGAAAAGGTCGGGAAATTTTTTTGACCCTTAACATGCTAATTCTGACCTCATTTCTTTGAATTTAAGCAGAAATTATGATAAAAATGGCTTTTTTGATTGAGTTAATTGTAGCAAGACATTGAAGACGTGCGGATATGATTGTGATGATATTGATTACAGTACTCAAACAAGCTTCAGAAAGGGAAAGGAAAATATATAACACTCAATTCCTGATCAATTGACGTTTTCATGTAATTCCATAGACATCCTACTTGTGAAATAGCAGATAGGAGGCCTAGGGTGTCTTTTTTATAATGAGACTTCGGTTTCCGACGTCGTACCGACCATCGGCCATGCGGACATTCTGTTCCTCGGAACGAGTTCGTTTTCGACGTCGTACCGACGTATCTTTTTGTAGTGGGTTGATGTGTACTTGACAAAACTTACGTCAATGAATTTAAGATCTATCACCGGCTTTTAATCAAACCCGAAGGAAACACATCATCACAACCTTAGTCTGTGTGCACGCACCATGTCTCCACCTACGAACAAGCGAACTCGACTATCACTTTCGGACAAATATTCTGTTATTCTCGATTTGAATAAAGGTGTGAAATCTTCGACGATTCAGTTAAGCGATTAAATATTTCGCATTCTCTTGTTTCTGTTATCAAGAAAAACATAAGGATGCTATATTAAAACAGTTCGAGGCTGGTGAAAAGCACACTCAAAAGTCAAGTTAAGAAATGCAACTACGAAGAACTCGATCGACTGCTTCTCGAATGGTTTGAACAGGCATCAACGGCGAATCTACAAGGATTAACGGGTTTCGTTCTACAGCAACAAGCACTCAAACTTGCTGCTAAAGCAAATTTAGTGGATTTCGACGAAGAAAAAATTGACATTAATTGGATCAATCGCTTCAAGAAAAGACATTCCATCGTGTCTAAAATTCAGCATGGAGAAGCGTCATCTGTGGATCCTAACGACGTTGCTTATTGGCAGGAAGAGAGCTTACCAGAGATTCGACGTGCATTTCCTAGCAAGGACATTTTCAATGTTGACGAATGTGGACTTATGTGGAAGTTGCTACCAAATAGAACACTGGCATTCAGGGAAGAAAAGTGCAGTGGAGGCAAGCATGCCAAGGACAGGATAACTGTCTTAGTAGGAGCCAGTGCCGAAGGAGAAAAACTGCCATTACTTATCATCGGTAAGTCAAGAATGCCTCGTGCGTTCCTCGTGCTATATCCTATAGTGTTTATGCTTAGTAACACTAATTGGTCATATTCTTGCTATTGATTGAATCTTTGTACCATTATTTCATTGAAATATCATCAGTGACATTGAAAATTCGGGTTTAGTAACAATTTAGATTTAGTAACATATTTTACCTGCACGATGGCATGTTACTAAATCCGAACACTACTGTATTTTAAAAGTGCTAATTATTATTTTTTATCCGTACCTGAAGGAGATGAATTGCCAAATGGTAACTGAAGCATCTTGCACATAATAATTAATAATGCATCTTGAAAATACTGGTCTAGCTCTAAAATTCTCTCCTAGCCTTTCGGTAAAACCTTCCTGGCTCATTTCTGTGTCAATGGGGGGGGGCAGAGAAATTCAGTAAGATTTCGCATTATGCGAATGATCTGGTGACTCATTATATAAGATTATAGCACTTTCTACATGTAGTTTACCAAAATAATTGCTTCGCTAAACCATGGTCGGGGTATCCACATGAGCCCCTCCTATAGGCAACCATGCATGATTTCTAAGTTTATTCTTAGCATACTCCAGCCGACGATTCTCGAGGTGTTTTTATTGCCTCGAGATTCATGTGAATTGCACTTCGATCGAGCTGTAAGTTAGTGACAAAAAGTCTTTTATCATTTGCTGTTGAATGGCGAAACCTATGTCTCGTTATAAAATCCGGACGCATTAGCCTGTAGCATTTCTTGTGAACGCTCTTGATATAAGTCGTTCCCGTTCGAAAAGAATTACCTATATGGGATCTGATTGAGGAAACTTCAGTGGCTCTATCATGGATGTGCGACATAACACCAATTCGCACGAATGATGATCGACACCAGTGCGGTCAGAGAGCTTCCAGCGACTTGGCGTTGCATAAGCCAAAGCTCGATCTCTCCTCTACGTTGTACGGAGCTCGAGTACCATTTCTTTTGTACTTAGCTGTAGACCTTTTAACATTTTAGTATGTTTGAATAATACTCTAATAATAAATAACAAAAAAAATATTAATAAATAATACTCTAATTGCCTGGGATCTGACATGAAAATGCTTAGAGGATTGCTATAATCAAGCTTTAATTATTTACGCTAGGTTTAGCTCACATTTCCGCAACACTACCCGGTGAAAAAAAACTCGGTAAATTGTCGGGAAGCCGGCTGCCCGACAGTTTTTTTCACCGGGTAGTAACTTAACAATTGACGTCAGCATCGAGTAAAGTGGACCAAACCTATACAACGTTTGACTAAGGTAGGTAGTGGGGCCTAGTCACGCCTCCACTATATGACCATTGGAGACCACCGATTACAAGCTCAGCTAGCGATTCTGTAGACCTATGCAAGATTTCACATGGATATCAAATTTAAATTATTGGAATAATCTTCCATATCAGAGAAGTGTGCCTACTTAACCATTGAGCACAGAGCTAACCACCGCAAAGTAAAAGGCATCTTTGATCATAACTGATTGATGCATTTCATGATATGACAGTAGAAACAAAATAGAGGAAGCCAAGCAGGCGAAACAACCTTCAAAAAAATACGCAAGTTAACAATTCCATGGACAGACCCGACATACATGAATATCTTTATGACAGAGACATAGAAGTTAAAGATCGTGTATGAGAAAACTGACTTGTTCAGCTGATAGGCAGAAGCACTGACTGTTCTGAAATGTGTCATCTTTCCTTTACCCTGAACACAACATAAGCTACCTTTAGGATTTTGACTCCTAAATGTGACGATCGCAATTTAGTTATGCATGCAATGGACATTTGTATGTTGTGGCGATGTAATGTATACCTGCAATTACATAAACTCATATTTTAGAGTTTGAGTTTGCTCATCTTTAAAAAGTCTCGCGTTACTCGTGTAATTTCCGAACCGGCAGTCGAAAAGATTTTTCTTGAATTTTGTCACTATTTTCGAACATATTGTGCAGCAACTTTCGACAAAACACGTCGATTTTCAATATGAGTACAGTATTACACAAATATCAGTCTATGAATCCTATTATGATCCTCTCTTACACCGCAGACATCGAATAGAGAATTGGAAATTCAGATGTCATGCAAATACTGCTTATGAAAAACATAAGTAGTAATGGAATATTGAAGTAGCCACTTCTGAGTCTTCCTAATCATTTGAATTCTTTTGGCATCTGCGAATCGTCTTCTTAGCAATCACATTTGAAGTTACTTAAGATTGTAGAATAAAATTTCAGAAATATATTGGAATGGCTAGGGAAATTTTTCGATATGAAATTTTTTAAGTAAAATCTTCCAATTTTATATATACGCATGTTTCAGTTGCACTCCTTGCACAAATCAATCTTCAATCTCTATTTGTGCTCATAAGTAACATTTCAGTGCACTTGACCAATTTGGCATCGTAAATAACACTCATCAAAGAGATTTATAGTTGAAACTCGACAAAATTTCAAAACTCGGCCAAAATCGCTAATTAAAGGTTGATATTTACGGTACAAAGATGAATGGATTAGAGGAAATGAATATCACCATTAGGAAGTTCGTGTACAAAATATATAGTTCCGTAAATTTCATGAGATTCGGAGCGACAGAAGTAAAGGATGCGATTAAGAGCCGGTGTTAATGACCGTAATATGTCTTGTGAGAATTATATCAGGGTGTACAACGCTTTTGGATTTTCCATTTCCCTGATTTTACCCGCGTTATATACCCTTTATATTTTTCGACATTGTGACTACGGAAACGGAGTTTTTACTTCTCCTAACTTGATAACTAAATGGAAGAACTTCAGAGTCATATCAGAGGTACAGTCATTTCCATCAGTTGAACACGGAAACGTGGTTTATGTCTCGGGAATTTTCATTGATATTCATGTCCATCGAGATTTTGTATACATGAAATAAACAATCTCAACAAACAAATACCGAAGGAAAGATACTTCACAATGTGTTGTGATCATTCAATATCTACGACAATAAGAAATGATTCATATGGTTCAAAACTTAAATAAGAAAATATATTACATTAGTCACAAGTTCTCGAGCGAATCGAGGCTGAGGTTATGACATTATGGGAAATGGTTGTTGAAATTGACAGTGTTATTATTCATCTGAGGTTATCACATTTTGCTTCTCAAAGCTCCGAGAAATCCGATGACTCTCGATTCGAGCAATCTTTTAACATTTTTCCCAGCAAAGGTGTTGCGATAAATTGTAATGATGAACACATGCAACCCACCTCAACCTCAACAGAGATTTGACGTAGGTTGAAAATCTGATCACAATATCCTTCGCCAGGTGGTGAGAGGCGATCCCTACCGAATTTTCTAGCTTGAAAAAGAAGTAAGTTCACATTTGTAACAGCCTCACTTACGTTAATGTAACATCTTTTAGCAGAAGAAGTTAATATTCTTCAGTCGTAAATGCATGTCGCATGATGGTGTACATTGATATTTGTGACTTGAACAGATCTTGAGCACAGTGATAACCTTCAATACGTAAACAAAGGTGCTTTCATGACGAACTCTTTCATTCATGAGACTTTAGTTTGGAGAAAACAGGAGGGCAAAAACGAGGTCACGTTTGATGACAAACAAAAAAGAAAATACTCTACTGTACTGTAAACATCAAAACATGTTTAACAAAAATGAGATCAACAGAAGCTTCAGACTCGCTTGCTGTAAAATTGGCGGCGGAATGCAATCAACACACATTACTCTTCAGCTAGCACATTTTTGGTAGCTGTGTTGATGTTTTTGGCATCCTGAGTAATTACTACCACATTTTGATGTACAGCTGAATAAAGCTGAAAAGTTGTTGATAACATGGTTATGCGAAAATTCATGTAAGACTATTGCTGGTATCACACGCAAGCTTCCATTATGTGCCACGTCTTGTGAAGAACTCGTCAAACTGTAAAAAAACGTTCAGACTTGACAGTCATACATGCACGTCGTAAAAGGACTCCTCGTCAGCGCATCCAAAAGACTGCATTTTCCCTAAAAACTTGTGCTTCACAATCACATGATGAATTAGCGCTGAACAATCAGTTTGGAGTCCATCAGATGGTTCAGCCATTATATATATATAATGAGCTGGTTGGCTCCTTCTTTACGGACATCAAGTTGTTTCAATCTGTGGACAGTTTGTCATCTATAAGCCCAGGCAAACTGTCAGAGTGCTGTCTCATTCTTCTGCAGGAATAATTGAACTGTGGAAACTCAGCTCTCCTTTGTCAAAAAATAAATCTCTAATAATGTCTTTTTGTATAATAATGTCTTTTTGAAACAGTTGGAATCATAACACTAGGCCTACAATATCGTAAATACGATGATTGATCAATTCATAATTTTACATCAACAACTCGAAAATGGGAAAATATTGAGCACACGCCAATTTTACATCAAACATTTCTTTGCACTAAAGCAATATTGCACAATATATTCCATAGAAATAGCAGTGGGGATCAGTTAGATTCGTTTAGATTTGAACATCGTCACCTTCGGTCTCATCTAAATCGACTTGAGGCGGTCGTTGCCCATGTAAATTCCTGAGATGGTTCGTCATATTTCTTCTCTCTAAGAACCCTCTCCCACAGACCTGACAAGAATAAGGCAAGTCTTTCTTGCGTACGCCTTTTGGACGCCTCAACTTTCGCCCGACGCTTCGATTTTTTCTAGGATTTTTGGGCATGTGGGATTTCATATGAAACATCAGAACACCACTAGTTCGAAAGGATTTTCCGCAAACCGAACACACATTTTGATTTTCAGGCCTGTGAGTTTTCATATGAGATGCTAAATAATAACTCCTCAAGAAAGTCTTCCCACAAACTTCACAAATGTAAGGCCGGTCACCAGTATGCATAGTTTTGTGAATACTCAGGTTTGAATTATGCTTAAAAGCTTTTCCACAGAAGTTGCAGATAAATGGACGTTCGGAGCTATGTATGACTAAATGGCGTTTTAAGCTTTGACTCGATTTCATTGCTTTCCCACATATGTGACAAGGGAAATTGCGCTCCTCGGTATGTATAGTTCGATGGACAATCATATTTCCGTTCTGTTTGAAAGATTTCCCGCAGATATCACATGAATACGGACGCTCAGCACCGTGAGTCACCATGTGAACCTTCAACTGACACGCGTGCCGAAATGCTTTGCCACAGACTGAACACGGATATGGTTTCTCTGTGTGCTGGGCGGTGACATGACCACTTAACTGCCTCGATGTATCGAATGATAATCCACAGAATTTACAAATGTTCCCCATTGGCATTTCTGTTGTAGTCTTCTGTTGCAGAAGCGAATCTCGAGGGGTATTATTATGAGTATTAACATGACGATCTCTACACGCTTTGGTTTTAAAGGAATTGTCACAAATGTCACATTTGAAAGGCCGCTCATCACTGTGTGTCAACATATGACCAGTGATGTTTCCGTTGTTCTTAAAAGATTTCCCGCAAATATTGCAGCTGTACGGTCGCTCAGTGTTGTGCGTGTAGTTATGACGATTTCGCGCTCCACTCGTTTTGAACGTTTTCCCACATAAGTTACACGGGAAGGGACGATCAGCACTGTGTGTAATTACATGAGCATTTAGATAACAGATTTTCGCGAAGCTTTTACCACATACGCTGCAGTTATACCGTCGGAGAGATAAATCAGCACTGCTTTCTCTCGACGAAGTTTCCTTCACTTTCAAAGCATTACGAGACCCTGAAAGATAAAGAAATTCACATTGACACATTTTGAGTGCAAAGAATAGTTGATACAATAGCTACATTGCAATGCAACTTCGAGAACTTCGAAACTGCATGTATCTTGAAATAGAAATTGAATTTCGAACAAATGTACTGGCATGTTTACACTGTCATCATTCTATTGACTGATTTGCCCGACGAATGGAAGTCTCGGGTAGCCATATCAAAGGAAATCATCTTAATTTGCCTAACAGGTGAGTACAACTATACGAGAGCAGCAGTACGTGTGTGAAGTTAGCGGAACCACCCAGCAGAACCACTTTTATCTTTAAACTTGAATTTATCAATAACGACCGCTTAATTGTGGAATCCGAGCCCAGATTCATGATCAGGAGGCTGAAATTGATGAAGTGTTTTTTGAATATATGAAGTTGTTTTGAACAGAATCTCGCTGTAATAAATAATGGTTACCCAGGGTGGCTCCAACAGCTTCACACACGTGAGAACAGCCCGGAAATAGAAGAAATACAAGTCATTTGAGCAGCCAATAAGTGAATTATTTATATTTCTTTTCGCACAATTCTGAGCAGCAATTTTTTCACATTACTTTGAATTTGTAGCCAAAATGCTTACCGGAAGTAAGTCCGGTGACCCTCTATCAACGGTCCAACTGACACAGCGATTGAATCTTGCTGTGCAGCGTGGCTCAGTCAGAGGAAGCCTCTATCTAACTTGATTATCATTGCCTGAATTTTTCCTTCTTAAAGGTGCACTGACTGAATGACTACTTCTTGTATGGCTCTTATTTGTATCAATGAGCATCAGTTATGAAAGTAGCCAAAAAATATGTCACTCAAATGTTTATAGTGAGGAAAAATTGGTTTGAGGTAATTCTGTCCAACACCAGAATGTTCAAACTACAAGTCGCTGAAGTTAGCAGTAGCTTTAGCAGTAGGATTTTTAAATGAATTTGCTCAGCCCTCAAATTCTAGTATAATGCATAAAATGAAGAGTATAATTTCCTCACAACTGCATATGTACCAAGCAGTAACCGAAAAGCTCCGAAAAATCAATTCAAAGATATGGATCTACTGCCAAACCTACTGCTAGCTTCAGAATCAACCACACAGCAGATAGAGCTAAACTACAGCTCCACACACACATAAACAAGCCTCAGAGACTTTGCTCAGCCACTTTCGGCAGCAGCAGTAGACTTACTTCCCGTCAAATCCACTATTTCATCTCAATTTAGGGTGCATTCAAATATTGAACCTACTGCTGGTCACTGAGGAGCCAAAACACTTTGCTCAACTAAACCAATACTCCATTCGCATCAAACCGTATCTGGTTGACTTTGCTCAGCCATTTTTCACAACAGCAGTAAACTTGTTTCAGCATTAATCCACTATTTCATCTCAATTTAGGTGTATTCAAATTTCAAACCTACTGCTGGCCTCTGAAACATAAATATACTTTGCTCAACTAAACCAGTGCTCCATTCGCATCAAACCGTGTCAGGTTGACTTTGCTCAGCCACTTTTTTGTTATATTTGTATGTATGTGTATTGCTTTATCAGGAAAGAGTTAGATGACGGAAAATTTCATCGAGACTTTTTGAATTTTCGCATGCATCTACTTTAAAACCATGTACCTGCACTTGCAATCTTATC
Organism: Prostheceraeus crozeri; assembly: GCA_907163375.1. Taxonomy (NCBI): domain Eukaryota; kingdom Metazoa; phylum Platyhelminthes; order Polycladida; family Euryleptidae; genus Prostheceraeus; species Prostheceraeus crozeri. The sequence goes on from CAJQUW010007737.1 coordinate 301,394, forward strand.
AAAAATCACTGTGTCACAGTGACAGTTGTGTAGGATCTTCGAAATCAAGGAATTTCTTTGCGAGAAAGTTCGAACGCTGCGGCTAGGTCCAAAAAGTTGTTCTGTATTTTCATTTGAATGGATGAATTACTATGAAAAATCAGTGGATGAGGTCACAAATCTACTGACTTGGTAGCACGTTACATAAGGAAAATTGACGATTCCTATAGGCGGAAATTATTAGAGTCTTTTCATTTGAGTCGCTTTTCCATGGCTAAATCGAAAAGGTCAGTTGCAAATGCGGTAGGGGACAACGATGGATCCATAATCAAAAACTTTCCGGATGGTGAGGGCAGATGATATGTTTACTATGGGGAGTATTTGAACTGTTCACTCTGGAAAACCCCGATGAGCATCAGAGAATTAGAACTAAGCTGACTGTTTACCGAGCGTTTTTAATGGATATTTTGTCGTGCATTTTTATCGACATAATTGCATAACAATGCTTTCTTCTGCAAGCAATATATATCTTTCCATGCAATATTGCTTTCCTCTTGCATTTATCACACAGAATACAGAAATGAGGAATGATAAGGATTAGAATACTAACAATCTGCTTTGCAGATCAAATAACGTGATAAGACATCCACATTATATGTACGGAGACAAATTAAGAGTATTTTACATGACTGATCAAACTAGATTTCTATTCAAAACTCTTGATATTCATAGACATATCAGTTACAATCTGTCCTTCATCATCATAGCATGTTGACAAATAAAATTCTCTACGCAAATCATGTATGAGCTTGTTTCATCATAGCATTTGAACTCGTTGGATATAAATGGCCTGCACCGCACGAGTTCGGGCATTTAAATTATCCAACTCGTGGAATGCCATAAAGCAATCATGTACTAGTTACGTAAATAACCATTACTTAGCTAGATTTAGAAGTCTGCTTGTTGACATAGAAAAATTTCCTTGTCACCACAATGTCATTATTCTGTCTCACCTGTAAGAAAATTCTGCGCACTCTGACAATTAATCTGATAGTCCTCACTGACATTCTCTTCTTTAACTTTCATCACTCTCGTCACCTCATCCTTCATAGTTTTAGTCTGCGGTAACCAATCGATTTCAACTTCACCCAAAGTCCCGTCAAGTAGTTGTCCATGGTTGGAAACCAAACTGAGTGCCGATGTTGATATAGTTTCTGTAAGGCAAAGGGAATGATCACAAAACAGAATTCCACAACATGCTTCACAGCTAAAATTTCTTACCTTGGTCTTCATCTTCGTCTGGTACCTCAGTTTTCACATGACTCATCTGAAAAGTGGATGATTATTCAATATTGACCTAACCATGACTGAGTGAATGAAAAAAGCTGGCGTCAACGAAAATAATTTAGGCGCTGGTTTCGCAAGTAGCACAGATTGGTTGTAGAAAATCAAATGATTATGTTGCTGATCTTTAATTTGATCAGCATAATTTCGGTCAGTTGACCATGACCATCTTAATTCGATTCTACCCGGGTGATTTTGAGCTCCAAAAATCTAGGGTACTCCTGCAGTCCCCTCTCTGATTATGTTGTTCCTAATAATTATTCAATCGCTCCCAAAAATTCCTAACATAATTGGCGCATGCTTCATCCCAATGGGGGTGTCAGTTTTTATCAAATAGACTATCTTATTACTATAAATGGCGATTCAAACTTTTGAATTCCACTTTTCTTCAAATAGCTAATATTTTTTGTATCTGCTGGAAGTTGATCAAATTTGACCTTGATAAACGATGCGTTTTGATCAGTTACTGTATGAAAACGTCTGAAGACAATGTTGGGAGTATGTTTGAATGCACTGGAATAGTTAAGCGGCGCTGAATACAACTAAAATAGAGATTCTGAAAATACATGTGTACTTCATATTATCTTAGTTATATATTGTGGAGAAAAATTGCAGTAGCTGCATCCAACCGAGTGAATGCACCAAATACATTTTGAAGCATAATAATATGATACTTTGTGATTTGGGATGAGCTATTTGTAGCATAAAACAGAAAGTATTACTTATATAGCTACTATGAGAATCATTGCTATTATTCATCTAATAATCACATCATTCATTCGTGGATGAAAGGACATGGTTAATTTGTGCTTTGTCAATGATCGGTGATTTTAATTGAGTAAAATATTTGATGCTGTATTTTGCTGGAATTTAACAAAATATTCGATTTTCACTAAGCACTTCTTTAAAAGGTCAAATATTCTGACGTCACGTGGGCCAAATTTGATAAATTTTGGGTTGCTTGTCAGAAAAAGATAGAAGCTAAAGTCACAAAAATTACAGTCGCAGCTATTATAATTTTGGAGTAATGTTAAAAATCACCATGGGGATGCTTGGTTCCAGGACCCTCCACACCGGGTAAAATAGGGTAAGAGTAAAATAAGACAATGATCGCAATCTAATAAGCAATGAGAGTAAATGAGCAATCTATTAATTTCAAAACTCAGAGTAGATGCAGATTCACATGGAATGCACAATAGTACATGATACACAGTATGTGCCATAAACCGAATTCGAACAGGTCTTTAAACACTTCAAACAATGCAATGAAAGCAATGATATTTTCAAGTTATTATTTAATATCAATTTAAGATGATTTCATTGCTTTTGATTAAGGTCCTACAAACCGTCGACAAAGAGAAGCAGTTAATTAATTAAAAGAGGTCATTGCATTTATTAAAAGAGGTCACAATTTTTCGGAGAAGTTGGTGAAAGTTTGTGATTTACGGAAGAGCGTAACTAATCACGAATTTTTTCTCGATGTAGAGTAAAAATTTCGCTCCCTCAATTTGAAGACAATTTTTATTTATTTCCAAAGTAAAATTCCCCGACACGTTTCGTCTCGATGGACGGTCTCAAGAAGTGATAAGATAACGATAGAGCTTTAATTAGATATCTGTAGACGATTTGCTTTCACGATTTTAAGCATCATGAAGTCAGGCCTCCAAGTGTCATGAAATTCGATTGTTCGTCATAAAGTCACAAAATATGACCAAATTTCACGAAAATCAGGAATAAATTTGTTACATGTTTTGATTCGGAATTATTTCAGCAATCAAAATCAAAGTTTGGAACCACGTTTTTGAAAATAGGATCCTGCAACTTGCACAAAATTTACACAAAATTCACAGAAAGAAATTAAAGAGTGCCTTCTATTCAGGTGACCTCTACAAACGGATCGCAGGTCCTCTCCAAAGCATTTCATCTCAAGTTGCATATCCCTAGATTTCTTAATCAGCATTTTTTGGCATTCTTGTAGAATTTCTGCACAAGAGAACCTATAATTCATGTCTTGCATACAGCGCTGACATCTGTGACTGGAATTGAGGCAGAAGCTTGTTATGAATTAGGCTAAATTTATGCAACAAAACCACGTCATTAAAAATGCAGTTTGTGAAAGTTACGTGGAGAAATTCAAGAATTCAATTGTTGATACATTTAAAGGCGCTTTACATGTTATTTTCCTTATTTGTGTCGTTTTTCTCACAAGGATCGTTTGATGAGACTTTCCTTGTTAAGTCTATCGGCAAGAAGATTGCGCTATCAACAATTTCTAAAATGTTGAATAATATGACTTCATTGGATCCAACAAATTTCTTTGAATTCCAAACCAATTTCCGTTACCAACGTTGTGTTTAAAAGATTACCCCACCTCGTGCCAACCATAATTACCGCCGATTCTTTTCACAATTGACATCATATTCCATTGGAATCAACTCACTGATGCTGGCTCCCAATGTCCGTGCTCTTAAAAAGATCGTCAAACAGTACTTTCCAAGAAATTATATATGGCAATTAATCTTCACATTTAAGCTTTCCTTATGACTTGGCTGACTTTATTGCCCTCATAGGCTCATTACCTGTCACTGTAAACCGACACTGTCTCCATTTGTACTTCTGTTTAATAAATGAAATAGTATTATAAGTATTGTCATAAGCTTCTGCTGCATCATTGATTCAATCGTATGCTTCATTCCTGTATTCGAGATTGTCCAGGTATTTTCGCTGTAAATATTTGTCTTGCATTTAGATTTTTAATGTCTTATTTCTAAGCTTTAAATGAATGCCTTTTTAACCGTAAAAATCTGCCTTGCTGTTTACGCAATTATTAAAGAACGAGCATGATATTACCTATTATGTCATGCATAGTTTTCTTTTTCTGTAATGGTTGTTGTAATTAATATTTTTCCTTTTTTTGTAATGGAGACTGTCCGATCAAACAGTTTTTGTCGTAACTATTTACTTTATATAAATTCGTTTTCATTGCTTCATTTTTGTCAACAAGCATCAAATGCTTCATTGTATTTTGAATATGCAGGCATTCATACATGGAGGATTTCTTAATTCATTTTTTCTCATGATGCGTCACTCTATGGCGGTACAAATTGCAATTATAATTCTGTTCGAATGTCTTGCGACTGAACTATTCGGGGCCTCTTCTTGCCAAAATAGCATCTGCCCCATTATATAAGCAAATAGAGGGCTTGTGAAAAAAGTTTGTGAATTTTGCATCCAGGAAGCTGGAAACACATTATTGGTTGTTAAACGCCGTGTTATTGGCGATCTAAATCACCAGATCATCTATTAGATCTGAAGAGGTTTACTTTGAAATTCAAATTTGTTGCTACCACTAAATGGCAACAATAAGACATCCACAGATTATTGTTACCAGTTACCCAAAAATTGTCAAAATATGCACTATCACAACGGTTTTACTCTTTAGCACAGTCCATCAGACTTAATATCGGCATTGATGTATTTGAAATAGACAGAATTTATTAGACATTTATTAGATCAAATATTGCTCAATTCAGCCACTATCCACGACATCAAGTATTGAAAATGCAGTTGAAAAGAAGGGGACACACTAAGTTGAAATCCCTCAAGAAAATATGAAAGCAGAAGAGCCGAACTCTCAAAATAATTGGGTATAAAAGGGATTGATGCAATGCGCAGTGTTGGACAACAAACGGCTTTGTGTAAAAAAAAACACGGGCCATGACACTACACGTGTTGCAGTCAATTTGCAGATCATAGTCGTTTCTGGTCCCTTACTATAATGATGTGCTGCTAGACAGAATCGGAGCAGGAAGGTTAGGACATCATTTTGTAGTGCTAGCTATTTTCTGAATCTTTCGTAGTCCTTGTAGCCTATCTAAGACCAGAATATGTGAATGACGTAACCATGTAAACAAACACACAAGTCAACTCGACACAGCTGCAACACAATATTGAACCAGTAATTCAAGGAAGAACATCGAAAGTCTATTCATTTTCCACTGGAAAAAATAATCAAAGACTACAAATTCATAGAAGTCTACAATTGTAAAGTCGAACAATTACTATCATAATGGCGGCTATCCTAAGCCCGGGATCCCGTGATCAAATTCCCTGAATTTCGGGATTTTCAAAACCCACGGGATTCGGGAAAGCACTGGCAAATTTTTGCATGAATTTAAAGATTTTAGTATTCAGCAAATGAGCATTGATCACTTTCTCAATGTTGAACATGGGAGTAGTTTAATTATGACATCAATGAGCAGGATTTGCTCAGATCAACTGACATAATTTTCTACTGTTTCAAAAAAGAATTTCTTTCAAAAAGTGAATTCATATAGTCAAGGATGCGGATTCCTGTCATTTTGATAGGACTACGACTCCGGGGGTAGATAGGACGCCGGCTTTTGATAGGACTCCGACTCCGGGTGGCAAGTATATACAACCTAGTTTTTTTTAAAAAAAGTAACTGGTAACCTTACATCATAGACAATTATGGGCTTACCTGCACCTATCTATAGTGATCATAGCTATATCAATTATTAATCATTTTTGATTAAAATTTATCAAACGCCGCTTTAAGATAGATGCACACCACGACTCGGCTCCGTCCATCTTGTTTACGTGATTCACAAGGCCTTTCTCCATTCTCCGCCAGGCAGGATAATCTTCGATTCTTCAACAAAAAAATATGAGTGCACTTTCGATTTCAATATGCGCTTTAGAGGAGACATCACACACGATTAACATGAGGGTAAGAGGTAATGTCCTCAAACAAACTATTATGTGACCTTTGATGAGTAGGTGTGATCAAGGCTAGGAAGGCTTGTCTTCTCTAAATCACCGAGTGAAAAGACCATAAAAGAGATTTCGATTTATTTTAGTGGAAAAAATAAGTTTTGGGTGTCTAATTGCTGCCACTTCGTGGCATCAAGAACCACTACCTTGAAAATGCGACTCTATACATTTATTTGTTTAGCGGTTTGACAATTTACTTCTTCCCCACCATCGGTTCCACCAACAGATCTGGAGCACTCAAAACGCTAAACAGCTAAGTTTACGAATTATTAAAGGAATAAATAGGTATAAAACAAAAAGAAATCGTAGGATATATCGTTAAACATGCTATGACTCGAGGCTAGGACGCATAATGACTAAAAAGCGAATAATGCCAATTTTACTTTGTATTTTCATTTTACTTCAAAAATCTGTGATCCGGCAATCTATACATTTCGGGAGAGATTTGTGTGTCTTTCTTTTCATTCATAAATCGTGAAAAGCTACTAATCAAAAGTATAAATGAAAAAGATTTTAAATATATTCACAGCACGCACAGTATTATAATTTAAGGAATTCAAACAAATTATGAGACAAATGTCACAGAACTCTGACACTATATCTGCTGAGGACAAGAGTGGATATGGACATTGAAAACAAGAGCGTGTCATGGGCATATATTGCCGGTTGGTACGAAACGATGGCGGCTCCTCGTGAATGACAATGGCAAGGCACCGACAGCTTATCCAAATACTTTGTAAGTATTCATGTCTACTATCATTTCACATTGTCTGTAAAATCATTTTGTTGAGACAACCAACATGTATGAAAATGTTTTAGATTCTCCATAACTGCTCCATGAGATCTAGCAACATTGATCTAGATCGGTTCCGACATTGATATCCGATAATCCAAATTCCACAATCCGATGTCTATGCATTCCTAGGTGACCGGCTGAGATGATGAGATGATCATCAACAAAGCGCGATTTTGCAGTCTCGTCTCAATAACTTATACAAAGCCAGAATCGAATTTCTACTAACAATCGCGATAATATCTAATTAGCAAAAGAACCGAGAAGTAGTTGGAAGTAGAGATCTCAGCTGTATTATCTTAAAGCACTTTGATTTGCGTCATGCGGATACAGGAAACTTCAAATTAGTTAAACTAGGTGCGGGATGTGTAAATTTCTCGTGCCTTTATAAATGTATTGATTGTATTCGAGTCAGCTCATAAATCATCAATCCACATGCTTTTAGTCGTGCCGAGCTGCCCTGACGAGGAACAGGCTTAAGTGTAAGAGATGTCAAATATTCAGACCTGATTTTCATTCAAAAATGAACGAAGCCAAATGAGTCACGATCAGCATAATCATGATCAGTGCTAGTCACTGACAGCTAAAACTTCAGTAGTTCAGGGTAAATCCAATTTATTCCACAACATTTCTGTCTTTTCAACTTTGGGTCTCAGATTTCCGTGAAAATTTGCATATATACTCATTTTTTACGCTGAACACAAAAGTCTTAGCGGCGACCACACCAAATAAAAACTTTCCATAGAAATCTAGCACTTTTAAAAAGCCATTTTTTCTACATCTCGGTCAGAGGACAAATTGATCTCGGTCAGATAGATGTCGAATAGGAAACTCTTCGGCTTCTGCATTTGGGTTGCTGATGAAACTGGGAACTAGGATGAATGCTTGCATGCGTAAAGCGAAGTGACCAAAATGTAATGTATTGCATATAATGTCCGTTGACCGTGACCCACCTTGTCCTCTGAGGTAAGGTCTCGCCCTAGTAGCCCAGCCATGGACACAGAATCCATGATCGATGATTCCAATAAATCCATGGAAAATTCAAAATTGAAAATCATTGTTGTTAAGCATGTTTAATGATTGGAAAGCTTATATGCATTGTCAAAATAAATCGATTATCATTATTGAACCAAAAATACGCAATTACAATATCTTAAAAACTTGCATTGATGATTCATGCATAAACCTCGGTTGAACATTGATGATAAATTCGCATTGATAAAATAAAGATTATTCAAAATTGAAAATCATTGTTGGTAAGCATGTTTAACCCTCGGGGGGTTTTCTGGGTCCACGTGGACCCATTTTTCCAGATCACTTGCTGTTATTTATTAAGTTTTCATTATTTATTATTGATATCACTGGACTTTATCTGTATCGATATGTCAATTTTAACTGCCAAGTGAAAATGTATTAGCTGTTGTTTAAATAATTGCAATACATCGCAAACCTTTTAGTAAATTAAATCTATGGGTCCAGCTGGACCCAGTCACACTGATTCGTTTCATCGGTCGTCATAGCGCAGAAATTCAGTCACTGCTATTCCAAATAACAAAGGCCCGTATTCGTGAAACCAGATAAGGATTTCCCGTATCCTTAGCGACGCTATATCTTAGCCTTATCCTGACCGTCATATTCGTGAAGGCAGCTATCGTCACGCGCTCACGATGTGTAGCATTTTTTCTATTTTTAGCCTTAACGCCATGCACTTCAAAGGCTGACAACTGGTCAGATTTTGGAGACGTTGAAATCACAGGCGCACTTGCAAACGATTCCATCGATTAGTTTGTCGATCTGCCCAGGCCGATTGGGCCGCCTCAACTCGCCTGATACAATGCGAAACAGTAGATAACATGTAATGAAGCATCGGAATAGCGGTAGTGCTTATTGGCTGCACACAGACACACGCACACTCCTTCCCTGCACACAAAGACACACGGGATAACGCAGCTGAAATTTCGCTTTGCTTCAAAGCTTTTGCTACCGTCGCTATTGTCGCACGCAGGTGCAACTGTGACGAACTAATGAAATCGATTTTGATGTGACGCGTGAACAATGCTCCCTGCCTGCGCTTGGCTATGAGACCGCGCAGGCAGGCCGTTCTGTCATTACACCGCACTGCTGTTTTATGCTACGAGCGAAGATGGCGGAACGCTCACAACGGAGCTCAAAGTTGAAGCTTTGAGATTATTGAGGGGCGCGCAGGAAGACGTTCCCGAAGCTTCTTCATCTGCGAATGACACGGAGGACTCCAGTGAATCATCTGATTCATCTGATATCGATGAAAGTGACAATATTTCACCTTCTGATGACGGACGTATCCATTAACCAAGCAATCGGCAATCAAGTGAATATTTCATCCGCTGATGGAGAGCAATGGACTTCTCTCCTACCTCAAGAACAGAGACGTGGCAGGGAGCGAAGAGAGAATCTGCTTAGACCAGCACCAGGTCTTACAAGTTACTCTCTGCGGCATATTCGCGCGCCAAATACTATTATAAATAGCTGGGAAATTTTGTTTGATCACGATATGATGGAGACAATACTAAAAGAGACAAATCGGCGAGGGAGATCTATCAAAGGTGCAGCATGGACGGACGCTTCGATGGAAGAAATGTTAGCCTTCATTGGCCTGTTATATCTACGCGGCGTGTATCGTTCTCACATGGAGAGTACTGAAGAGCTGTGGTCGAAAGAACACGGAAGGCCCATCTTCAAAATAACAATGAGCCATTCAAGATTCAAAGAGTTACGTATCATGCTTCGTTTTGACAATCCTGAAACAAGGGCTGCTCGACAACTGCGAGACAAATTAGCAGCGGTTCGTCTTCTTTTGGATGGTTTCACGAACAACTGTCAAAAATCGTATGTGCCTGGTGCATTTCTTACCGTTGATGAGGAACTATATCCTTTCAGAGGTCGCTGTGCATATAAGCAATATATGCCAAGCAAACCATCAAGGTATGGACTTAAGTTCTGGCTGTTGTGCGATGCCAACAATTATTTTTGTTACAATCTACAAATGTACACAGGCAAAGAAGACAATCCCAGTCATCACGGACTTGGAGAACGTGTTGTCATGGATTTGACCAGCTCTCTAGAAAATTCTGGAAGACACATAACAACTGACAATTTCTTTACTTCTTTGAAGCTCGCACGCTCTCTCCGCTCAAAAGGCATGACTTTGTTAGGAACTCTGAGGAAAAACAGACGAGAAGTTCCTCCGCAGATGAAGAATCTACAGGGCCGTGCTGTTTACTCTTCAGATTTCCGATTCAACCTCGAAGATCAAACATGCCTCCTCAGTTACAAATGCAAGAAAAATGATTGTGTCCTTCTTTTGAGCACCTTCCATCAAGAGCCAGTTGTTGATCAACAGACTGACCGAAAGGTTCCAGAAATGATAAGACTACAATGCGACCAAAGGAGGTGTAGATAAAGCTGACCAAATGGTGGCGACATATACGGTGAAATACATCAGCCGAAGATGGCACACAATCGTGTTTTGCAACCTCTTGGATTTGTGTGGGATAAATGCATATGTGTTGAATTGCGAAATTGATCCTCATTGGGGAAGAGACAAGCCTGACAAAAGAAGACAATTTCTGCGATGCTTAGGAGAGGAGCTGGTCAAGCCATTTTTGGAGTCAAAAGACGTGCCACGGCCAATCATCGAAGCAAAGGTGGATGTTGAGAGAGCAACACGAAAAAAAGACAGATGTCAACTCTGCGGGTGGAAGAAAGATCGGAAAACGAGAAAAACCTGTGCTCGGTGTGGGAATCACTGTTGTGATGAACATTCGAACTCTGTGACTCGTACTTTCTGTACTAATTGTGCTTGATTGTGAAAATAAATCTTCTGGGTCCACGTGGACCCAGATTTTCACGAAATGGAATAGCGAATTTTAAACCTCCCGAGGGTTAATGATTGGAAAGCTTATATGCATTGTCAAAATACATCGATTATCATCATTGAACCAAAAATACGCAATTATAATATCTTAAAAACTTGCATTGATGATTCATGCATAAATCCCGGTTGAACATTCATGATAAATTCGCATTGATAAAATAAAGATTATTCTTTTCAATTCTTACAGTATTCCCGGGTTGAAAAAACCGAGATAATTTATCTAATATCCGACTGATGGTGACAAATTTTACAAATATTAGATAATTGTTTTATAAAACAATCAAACACTGCATATTTGATATTTTTTAATAATTTTTGATACATCTTTGACTATTATTTGACAAATATTATCATAATCACCTAAATGTTCATATCTGAAACATTTTACAAATATTTATGAATTAATTTGTCGATGTAACAAAAATATTCCTGCATACTTATGTAATTGTTAGCATTAAACAGTGCAGTAAGTGGACTTCTGAAATCATCTGTTTAGCTACATGATAACAATGTTTACGTCAAATGATTGAAAAGTCACAACTTTTTATCACTAGCCAGCAGCTGGTGTCAAAACGGAACCGAATCTCTAAGACAAACACGTGAACAATGGAATTGAACTTGAACAGTGTAACTTGCACTAGCGAAGTCGATGAACATGCAGTTTGATTTCACAGACAAGCACAATAGCAGCACCCATATTTCCCATACTTCATTAATAATTGCAGGTCTACATTAATATGAGCGTTTGTTTCTTCCTTGCATGCCTTCGGTCGAGGACTTCTGTATAATACGATCGAATGACGTCATAACAACATCAATCTTGCCTTACACGTAGGATCATTGCTTTATAGAGTGACTCACGCATAGAGTGCGCGTGTCCTCGCCCGCCGTCTTTGGCGCGCATTGACTTACTTTGCGTTTCTTTTAACAATGCGTGACCTTACTGTCTGGCCATACTGCTGCGCTCGTTTCGATGTGCGCTCCTCACTCGAACAGAAGGGCTGTGAATTGTAAAGCTTTCACTGGATGTGCCAACGACTTTTCATGCTGATTCTTTACATTGGCAAACTATGATTTCGTGAATCTTCTTCGAACTAAAGGAAGTATGGTAGAAGATGTGTGAATCGAATACCTGTGTGACTCAATTTCTGCCGATTCTCTCAAGTTTACGTGCTGGAGGCCTCGTAAAAGAAGGTAAGACGATCACTCATGCTACAAGCCAAGTTATTATTCCATGAAGTGTGAGTTAAATTGTATTTTAGCTGTAAGCGTACACCTTCATGGTCTCCTTTTTGAAATAATGTGCTTGAGATTGAATAAAAATTTAACATTTTTTCTAGACCTACCGCGGTGCTAAAGTTTTTGATTTAAAAACAATGAATATTTTTCTGAAATTCAGTAGGAAAGTTCAAGCGTCGCATCATTTTCAGCGTGATCATTTTTACACTGTGCTTCAATTGAGGGTTCCATTTCTTTTTCTCACTCTGACCCGGGTTTCATTCGGGAATAGATATTGGAGAATGTAACACGGCTTTTTTAGACTGGGTAGGAATTCAAAAACAGCTTATGTTTTACTCCTTGTTCATCCGGTAGATGTAGTGCGTACTAGGTTTACAGCATCAAGGTTTCAGGTAGTATCAGGCAAGGAAACTAAGTAGGCCAATTGATAGAGGGTAACATTATAAATTGGAAATTAAGTAAGATTTCTGCAATTTTTTAAGTGTCATGCTAAAATCATGAATTAATGAAATTGAAAAACATGATATTATAATATACTATAAAATGAACCAACACATGAGGTCTTGAAATGAAACCTTATTTTCTCAACCACTGAACCGAATTTTAATGCGCGCGCACATTCTGCGGTCATGACTCAAAATAATTCAGAAAGCAGCGCCACTGTACTCGGTTTATACAGCATGTTTGAGACGAATAGTAGGTGGATACTTGCTTTTTTTAGATGAGGCTTCATGAATCCAAATGGTCCCATCCCCTGATTAAGAAATAGGTCTCAAGCTAGCTACATTAGACGGTTGACCAAATGGACCTCATTTGTGATTTAGCTGGTTATAAAAGTAAGTCGTTTAATTTTCATAACGACTGATATGTCAGAGCTTCCGAATGTTTTGTAATCCTGGATATTTTGTGGCAAATGATATTGATCGGCAGTCGCGGTATAATACTGAGTCTATTGTGAAGTACTTATGTTGCATTCTTAATATTTTTTTGAATTGTGTTTGCATGCAATACATTATTATAATTATGTCTGCTTCTATTTGTTGAATATCTATTTTATACTTCCTACTTATTGTCAAAGTGAATGTATTTTGAACCAGTCCTCAGTATGTGGATTGTGCCATGTAAGTCATCATGTAATTTGTGTCACAATATATGGATGACAATCATGTACTACCGGTATCTACTTAGTTTGGGGGAGGAGTGTACAGTCACAGCCACTGGTTGACTGGATTATCATCACCTCGCTAGAATTCAATAATAATCAATAACTTGATGCAGTAATGTGTAATACAATAACTGGAATTCAGTAATATTTTGATGAAAACATTTTAAACATATTCATCACTCAAAAATTTAAATTGATAAGATTTCAATACCGCGTTGAACCAGCCCTTGCTCCCAAGACTATGAATTCACTGTCACATATTCAATCAGTACTTAACAGAATTCTGTGGTGACTATTTGGTACCAGTTATTTTAATTGTCTATTTAATTGCTTTTACTTTGACTACAACCAATTAAGTCTTCTATGAAATCCTCGCACGACGACTTACAGTCGTTGGCAGCTCAGAACTAATTTATAACGAAGTTATCTAAGGATCACTTATCAAAAGTAGCGGGCACTATAACAGATCTTTGGTCTTCATATGCGTCTCTAAATTAGTTTAGACAACTAAGAAGTATCTCAGTCATAGTGAATTTATTGGTCATTCTTATTTGCAAATGATTGTAGAATTTAAATTTAAAAATTAAATACCATGACTACAGCCTTCAAAAATTGATATTGATAGAGAGCATGCAACTTCGCATAACAGGGATGAAAATCTTTAGCGGATACGCGTTTCCGTCAGTGTTCCTTGAAAGGCTATAATGAATTTTTTTCAATTTTCTATTTAGGGCCCTCGGAATTCTAGAGGATTCCGTGAGGGCCCTTCAAAAGTTGATTTTTTTGTCAGAGCCCCTAACTGCCCGTTCTCATCCCCGCATATATAGGTAATGTACGTTTATGTAGGCCGACCAATTAATTGCAATAATTTTATCCAAAAAATCAAATGGATTGTCAGCTTAATTTCGTCAATTGAGAAATTAATTAATTGCACCTAATTGTAGCAAATCCCTAGCAATTATTTGAAATTAATTTTTCATTGCCCCTGTTTATCAGTGATGTTTGCGCTCGGTGAAGGTTTCTTTCTTGAAGACCATTATTTATCAGGGTGCAGTCAGAAGTCAGGTAACATCTAAATCTGCTTGTCGTCGGTAAAAGGATAAAGGAGATTAGCGGACGATAACTGATTTATTGTCTTGCATATCTTTCATATCACCTGTTTTTTTCAAGTGAAATCAAAAATATGTAAGCCGTCAAGTTTGGCGGTTCGTCCAAGTAAATGCGGATGAAAACGTCTTAGTGAAAATTTGCTGAGCTTGCAGCTGCTGTCCACAGTTGCCCTCCATCCAGTGCTGGTACGGAGCGAGTATTCAGCTTATACGCACCGACACACACAAAACTGAGAAACCGTCTTTCACACCCCGTGTTGTGAAGATTGTAACAGTTCACTTAGCTCTTTAGATGATGACATTGAAGGATTGTTGTAATGATTCGGGCCGTCTTGTTGGCATCTTGTTCAAAAGCCTACTCATTGCTTTTATAGGCCCATATTAAGTAAGAAGATGATGCAAATTTGTGTAGAGATGTAATTAAGGAGTTGTTATGTTTAGACTTTTTGCACTAGTAGATTTATTTCTTTAATTGTTTTCTGATTTTCGTTAAATACACACGTATGTTTTACAGTTTTCAACAGATATCCTGATATTATTTACATGTAGGCCTAGTTCTTCTTTTTATATTTGTGCCTTCTTTCTGTACCAGATGAGAATATCTGTCAATTTCAGACTGATCAAACCAAAATATATTTGCGTAGCGAGTACATGTGCATGTATTCCAAATTCATGGCATTATCAAAACTTGACATGACTAGACTACCGTATGTCATTGACCTTGAACAGTCCGGTTAACTGAGCAATGCTAACTAATTCAAATATGCCATATCAAAAGGTCGGTTGATAATTTCGTTATATATAGAACTATCTAAATCTGTATATAATTGCACGTAATATTAAATGGCAGATCTATAGCAGTGGTCGGCCATCTGCGAAAATGTTTAAAAAAATCAACTCGCTGGGAAAAAAATTGACTTGGTCCTGCGAAAAATTGAACCTTGTAATTCTTACATTTAAATGAACCTATGTTGTCTTATAGAATAAACACTGGTCTACAGGATGGAAAAGGCAAACTAATAACAACTAATTAGCATGTTATTCATTACGTTATCATTTAGTTAAAGCTTCATATTATTCACAGCGTCTTACATCTTGTAACAGATTCAGTAAAATAAAAGAATTGCAGCAGTAGTTCCGAGCATCTACTGAGTTACTGTGGATGTTGTAACCGCATACGAAGAGCTGTCAAAGCCATGTTTAAGAAGTTGCCGATAGTTCTATAGAAGAATGATAACCGACTTGATTTCAAATAATTTTTCAATTGATGTATAGACAAAACAAATAAAATTCAAATTAATATGAGTATTGTTGTCGGATATATGCATTGAAATTCATTTTGTACACTCGCTCGATGCCTGAAATTCTGAACGCAACTGGAGTCATTTGAAGCGCTCCACACTTCCTATACGATTTACTCATATTTTTGATATTCAGCTAACGATGCAACGGCTCTGATGGATGCAGAAAACACAATGTCTAGCTTTGTGTTATCAGTTGCATTGCCATTAAGTTGTCCAAAATATCCTCGAACAGCTGGTGGTTTTTAAGATCACCCGAAAAGATCAAATCAAGCGATGAGTGATGTTAAATGAATGTACTCTCATCTTACAAACGGTTTTACCTTCCATTCAGAAAATTTGAACGCGCATTCTAAAGACGTGGATGCTGCAAAAAATGTACCCCATTTTATACCAGATAGGCAGAAAATTTCATAGCTGACCCTGGAAAATAGACTGTTATGGAATTTTCTCTTAAATGATGCAAAGTCCATAAAAATGAAATGTCCGAATCTCGAGACATCTGTTTTTGATCAACAGTGTGTGAGCGTTGACCTAGCTGCCGACAATCAGTTCTGCCCATAGAAATAAACTGTTTATCTGAAGTTAGCAATTTTATCTTTTTAGTTGTCTGTTTATTGTTCTATGGTTCTGCCACACGTTGCCAACCACAGACAGTCTTCGTAAAAAGTGTCGTTGGCCAAGCGGCATTCCAAGGCTTGTTTTAAAGAACAAGAGGACAGATCACCATCAAAAAAAGTGGAAAACAGTTACAGCAAAAAAAGGAAAATAATTTTGTGACAATAAATTCGATGCTTCAGAGCACTAAGAGATAAAAGATAGAGGCATCGGACAAAAAGAAACATGAGGGAATGGAAAACATTAATATGATGTAGAACTATCGAGCCGGAGTTGATAATACTGCAGGAAAGCACATTTTGTTCTGCTCGAATTAGATTCATTGGCACACAAGTTTTCGGTCTAAGACCTTCGTCTGTTGCAGAAATAATGTGATCATCAGATTAATGCGACTACCAATTATTCCTGCAATTTCCTGCAAACAGATGCAAAAATTTTGTTGCTTGTGCAGTCGCCGCCACTGATCGACTTCAGTTCCTCCAGGTGCCGGGAAATTTGGGGTGGACCTATACCCTCAAGCTCGATGCATTCCGAGACAGAGAGAATTGATGGGAAATATCAGTGCAATATTAATGGAAAACAAAAGCAAGACAGCAGCGTGAGGAGCAGGAGGAGTCAATGGAAAGAGAACATCATACTTGATCATACTCAGAGACATCATGCTCAATGTTTTCATGTATATGATTGTTGCATCTTTACAAGTCAAGATTTCCACACCGCTGAATTTCTGCATCATCCGCTTTTTCTCTTTCGATCCGTAATTATTACTTGTTTTCTTTTGATGAAAACTTTTGCTTTCTGTCAATTGCTGATTGGTTTATCTCCTTTTGTTGTGACCTTCCTGTCAGCGCCTGTTATCAACTGGAACGGGATCATGTCTTAAATGATGTAATAACAAGAATTTTTGTTGTAAAATTTTTGTTGGTGGTTTAGTTGTAAGGTTAGTGACTTTTGACTATATTTGCTACATGCACATGTATGTACTAGCTGATAAGATGGATTCGGTAACAAAATGCCAGTTTTATCTTTAGGAACCGGCGCTGTGGCCTTGTGGTAGAGTGTTCGCTCTGCGTCCGGGAGACCTTGGTTCAAATTTTGGTCTGGTCAAACCTAAGACTTTTAAAATAGGTACACTCTGCATTCTTGCTAAACACTGAGCACGGAAAAGAATGAAAGTGGTAAATGACAACTCGGCCACATGGAAGAAAGGCTCCGTGCCTAATGTGCTTCCGAGTATAAACAACGTTCATTTATCTATTTATATTTTATAATTTAGGTAGTTAAGTATTAACAAAATGGCTCCTAAGAAAGAGTAGATGGCAGTAGTAGCAAGTTTCTGAAATCAGATATTTGCGAAAAATGTTTTGTGAGTCATCACTGACGAAACGTATTTTACTTTCGAAAAATCTGGCTTATTACAAGAAAGCACTTATTTGCGGAGATTGCACAAGACATTTTGAAAAATCAGTTTGTCCCGAAAGATATTGGGCGTTGGTCAAGTTTTGATAAGAGCGGTGTTTTACTCTTCATAATCATGAAATATGATACTATAATTTGCTGGTATTAGTAGGCCTGCGAAAATTTTGTAGAGCTGCGAAAAAAATGGAAAAATCTCTGGCCCGACCACTGATCTCTGATAAAAGTGAAAAACTTAAGTGCATGTATTTTTTTCATTGGAATTTTTGATTTAATTGTGTAATAGTTGTTCTGTAAATGTAAAACTATTATGTTGATCAGTCTGTACTTAATCCCTTCTTTGTAGATGGTTGTTTTCCCATTACACGGATTCTCTCAATTGCATGGGATGTTTCGGGTTTTTCTGCAGCTCATTTAAAGTGGTCTCGTTATTCCTGGTAAGTTGCAATTATTATGATCATTTAACAGGCATTTTTGTGTGGATTGACGTTGAAGGTGGTCGTTTTCCCGGATACACATGTTCTTCCAATTTCATTGAAAGTCATAATTGGTGCTTCTGAGTTTGGCAGCTCATTCTTTACTTGTATATTAAAGTATGTATTTTAAAAGAGGAATCATTTTCAAAATTTGTGGCTGTTTGAAAATGGGATTAGGTCATTCTCTTTTCTCTGCAGCTCAGAAATTCTAAGTCGTTACATGACTTTTATCATTTAGTGTACGATGTAGATGATATAAAAGGAGTTTATCGAATATTGATAGATATAAAACACGTGATTACATAATGAACTAGAAATAAGAATGGAAATAAATGATCACTTTAAGTAATCGAAAATTGCCGATGCTGTTGAAAATATATTCCCAAACTTTCGTCTGTCTCAGACTGCGTCAGGGGACGACGAAAATTTGAGAATATATTTTCAACTCAGACAGCATCGGCTATTTTCGATTTTTTAAAACAGTAGGCTGTTTATGTGGAACAATTTAATGATTATTTGAAAATGAGATTCTATTCAGCTACAATTTGGTCATCTTAAATCAATAAAGAATCTGTCTAATGATCCGCGCGTGTCCCGAAATTTGAAAGAGACAAGTGTGAATTTTTGGAAAATCTGGTATACAGTTGCTATCATGTATTCATAAAAGGTGAATTAATCAGTAAAAATCAAACATCAAATGTCAATTTTGAGTAAGCCCCTCCCCCTCCTATTTGACGTCAATTGCAAACAGCCCCTACAATGGTTTTAAAATAACATAATTTTTGTTTCGTTGTAGGTGGTTAATGCTCGTGGTGATCTCCACATTTGATGCTTTACTTCCTTTGTCCTCTATTAACTTTCGGTACTCGCTGCTGATCACTGCGTCAATGTGTGCAATTGGATTGATTATCTGTGGTTGATCTTTCAATATTTCGTGCGAATTGTATGGGATGAATACTGTGAAATAATCTTTTTGTTTTTGGAATCCATTGAGTTTGTGCATGTCATACTTGTGTGTCAGAATCTTCGACATCAAACGTGGTTATCGTTTTATTACTATACATATATGGCCCCTTGAAGTGTCAGTGGCTGTTTATGATGCCAAATTATACCGATGACTTACTGATAATCATTACATCAATCGTGTATATGCATTTTTCAAGTCTTGCAATGTCCTAACGTTATGTCACCATGATTATCGTGAATGCTTCGTGAATTTGTCGTCTATGAATGTATTGCATTTCATATATATTAGACCCAGTATAGCATGGATTATACAGTGAGATTATATCAACTTCATAATACACGCATGTGTCTTAGCGTATCTATCATTTCCGTGTGTTATTCCAGTTCATAGAATCCTAGAGGCCAGCTAACAGGTCTCTCAAAGGCGAATTAGATGTAATTTTTCTGTTGGCTACTGAATTTAATTCTGTTTTTAATTAAGTTATAAATTTTGTTAGAGTAAACCCCAGAACTTGGAATTGGCTGCTGCAGCTGTGCCTGGGATAAAAGTATGTAAAACAATTCAATTTTAATTTTTTGAATTGACTCTTTTGAAGGTTTGTTCTGTTTTTCTTTTATGCAACTTAATTTAGCTTTTATTATCCAATTTCAGAAGAATCTCAATGTTTGTAAAGAGAAAGACCAGCGAACAAGTTTGTTATATGAAGTGAACTTTTTTCGTTATGTTTTGTAGCCTCCATGTTTACACTGATTAATTGTTTTTTGTTATAGATAAAATCTATTCATACCATAATGAGCTATGTATTATTTCCTTAATATGTGAATTTCAGGTAGTTCTAGTATGCAAATCAGATATGATTTACCATGCAATTGATGAAAACGTAATGGCGCGTCAGGTTGGTGAAATTCATTTTTTGAACCGCATGATCGATCCAGAAATGAATTGAATAGAAATATATGTGAAGAACCCATTTGTGATTACGAGCACCCCAGTCGGCAAGTGCAATGAATCATTGCATATTTCTAACACGAACTGGTCTATTCCACACTCAGTTGGAGAATTCAATTCTGTATCGATCGTGCTGTTTAAAAGCGCACTCCACCTTCCTGGGGACCATGGTCAACTTCATCAAGTGCATCGTAAAATCATGCATGATTGTTTTAGCAACATCAAATGTCACATTGATAAATCATTGATACTTAATGGATCATGGATAATATTCATGCATGGGAATGCATGAATCATGCATCCCCATGCATGATTGATTTCTGATACATGCATGAAATCATCCATAAATATCCATGGACGGGCGACTAGGGCGGTCAGAGGACAAATTGATGTCGAAGAGGAAACTTTTCGGTTTGTGCATTTGGGTTCATGAGACTGCAGAACTTTGGACGAATACTTGAACGCGTAAAACGAAGCGATCTAAGTGTAATTGCATTATCATGTCTTTAGACCGAGACCCTTGTACTCTGACCGAGATCTTCAATTTCAACGTTGTCCTCTGACCGAGATTTTTTAGGGTCTCGGTCAGAGGACATTTTCGTGGTTTTTGGAGATTTTGAGAGGGTTAATTGACATAAATGAAAAATTTCTTTTGCATAGATGTTAAGAGCATGGATCCCTCCTATGCTGTGAAATTTCATCGATTCCTGACAAAATTTCTGGTTTCAGCATCCATATGAAATTTTTGGGAATATTCAAATTATCTGGTCGAAAAAACGGATAAAAATATTTTTAAATCAATATTGCACACTTGTAACGGCATCAAACTGAATTTTCTTTACGGATTTATAAACTAGCACGTACACTAGAGGATTCGTTTGGTGCAAAACGTTTAATGTAAGAATCAATATTCTTCGAGAAAAGGTACCTCGGTCAGAGGACATTTTTTTCATTGGACAATGGAAACCCAGTGAAAATTCAATGATTAATATTGATTATAATATTTAAAATTAAAGAGCTGATCTTCTTTCAGATGATGTAAATATTAGTGGGTGTATTTGAATTTATTTAATCGAAAATCCGTGTTGAACTGAGAGTACTGCAACTTTGGACATGCTTTTCTGGTCTTTTTCGGCAACTTGTAAAGAAGGTCTTGGCTTTGTGACTTTTTAAAAACCATGCCATAATAGATGAGATCTTTACGGCTCGATTAAAAAAAAACTATTGAAAGATCGGTTCAGAAATATGGATTTTACAAATCAAAGACACATTTTCATCAAATGTTGTGGATTAAATTGGATTTACCCTTCAGCTGTTAATTTTGTGATCCATGAAGCTTGGCCCTCATCCGAAAAATTGAATCATTGCCCTGTGTTTCTCATGACGCGTGGACATGCATGAAGTCTACAAAACTTTGTAATCCACAAGGCTATGAGTTCTTCTGAAATGCGGTTGACAGGTCGGAATCCACGCAAATATGAGAAATGCTACATAGCACAAGTTGGCTTTTGTATGGTGGGTACCGGCATACCCACGACAGAACCATGACGGAGCCGAGTTTAGCCGCTAACAGCTATGTGCTTTGCACTGTCTAGAATATGATTTATTTGAGTCGGAGCTGAAAAAAATCACAAAAAACTGAATAATTCTTTATTGTCTCACAGTCACAGATTCGATCACCATCAATTGACAACGATGACAATACAATGCGAAAATGTTGAAAAGGCAGAGATGAAATATCCTATGAAAGTGCGCTAGAAATCAAACAGAGATAAACCCTCAATATGCAAGAGGGCAATAAATATAAATTCTGAAGAGAATGGCTCATGTCACAGGCGGCAATAGGCACTGTTGCACTTTCACATATGTGATAAGTAGAGGGCTTTTGACCAGTTCAATCAGTTTCAGTTCTGCATTTGATCATCAACTTTGCTTAAAAGTTGCCAAATCATAATATCTGCAAATCGCATAACACAAGGTTTTTTGAGTGAGCAAAAAAGCAAGAGTTCATCACGCCCTTGCAGCACTTCAGTATTTGTTTTCTTTATATCAGCCGATGTGAACGCAGAATTGAGCTGACAAAAGTGTGAAAAGTAATAGATATCTTCCGAGATTTCTTCAAAACCATTGATAAGAAATTCAATAGCATTCAATCACCGAAGATGTCAGGAAAGTCAAATGACAAGAAATCTTTCATTTCTCAAAGGGGATAGATACGGAAGACCAGACAACGTCCAGGAGGAAGCGTTAATGTTTGCTCGTCCGCCTCCAGGACTTCACCTTTCCAATCCTCCACAGGAACCTGGTTATTATGAATTTCTTCATTGCCATCAGCAGTTGTCCAGAAAGTTCTGTTCTCAGCTGCCACTTCGAACAGAAGTTTTTCTCCCATTTTAGCTGTCACTCTTCGAATCTCAGTCTTCTCTGGAGTTCGCTGGAAAGCTTCAGCTGCAGCTCTTCTGACTTCTTCAACAGTCGGTGGATTCGGTAGCTCGAAGTCGAAGAAAGCTTTTTTGCCTTTTTCGTTGCCCGTGAAGTCTACCATACAGACAGTAGCTGCAAAGAAGAGAAAATGACCAGAAAGGAAGGCAATATCAAGTTAAGGCTCTGAACGGTTAGTGGGACCGCTTCCTAAATTTGGAAATCTCATTGGAGAATTGAGAGAACTGATATATCAGTCAGATCTTTTCTATATTTGAGCATTGTAGGGCAACTGCTAATCTCCATGTATGCTTTCTATCAACAATACGCTTTTCAAAGAAACTTTGCTTCAAAAGGATCCTCCACATCAAAAACTATATGCATGCAATGTTCACCACTTTGAGACCTCCACTGTCCTTGCTCCACATCAGCAGGGGTCCTCAAAAATTAATTACATCGCTGTTAAGTGGTGGCAAAGAATGAATTCGTGTCATCGAATGATCGCAACTGATTGATGTGCAATGATAGTGAAATTAGTTGACTGACTGTTTAACTTGACAATGCCGTCATTACTCACCATCGTAGGAAGACATGACAACTTCAGTGATTTTGAGATACTTCTATACACATCTAATCTAAAGCTTCTAATCTAATCATCTAGCTACTGCACATGCTGCTGTCCCGCTATCTAAGCACGCATGAATTTTGATTGACTTCTTTCAATGAATGATCATTATCAGTCATGCGTAATTATGGTGCATGAACTCACGTCTGTAATTAAAGTTATCATGATTCATGTCCCAGTATTCTATTCTACGGAGACTAAGAAAAAAAATAGTTGGCCTACTACGTAGAAAAGCTACATACAGGATTAAAAATGGTCATGATTTGTGGTTCACTAAATCACTGCATTATTCGGACAATCTATCAAGAGTATCCTTAATTCTACATGTATCCGAGGTCAACAAGTCAGCCAGATTACTATCATCAACCCAAAGAAAATCTGATTTGCAGATAATATCTCTTTATTGCTGATGTCCTGATTAATTTTTCGACATTTCGATCTATACTCACAGATCGTCAGACAAGTGAATCGCAGTTTAGGTCACAGATCACAGTACACTTCAGAAATGAGACTAATGGCAAGGACTGGAGAAATTTCACAGGCTTAGTGAGCTGTACATGCCTAATCATGTGAAGTTTCAAGTCCGGTGCATTTTTTCGATTATTTTCAATTTTGACCACACCGTGCATCATGAAACAGAATACTGTTGATTTCTGTAAAATTAATAGTCTGAGCTCTAAAACGAAAAATGGTAGGGTGCGGCGATTTAAATCGATCGGGAAAAAATCGAAAATCGATCGGTAATCAAAAGAGATCGCGATTTTCAGTTCGATTTTTTCGTTTTGATAAATAAATGCTACATTTCCCAATTCAGGTCAATACAGGTATGGGAAGTGGTCAAACCCAATTAATTTCATGTACACGAGAACGATTTCTTAATTGAAATTATCTGTGATTCCTCCCAGCTAGCTACATGTAGGATGGTTACTTGATCATCAAACAAGTGGCTGTGCTAGACTGCTACTGCTATCAGCCAGAATCGGCTCAGGCAGTCTATTGTGTGACTAATCTGTGATGTCAGTTAACCAACGGTTGAAGCCAATTCTGTGGTTGAAGCTACGAGTCAGCGGCGTTGGCATTGTCCTTGACTCCGTGCACTATTTCTTAGGGAAGCTAAAAATAGTTGATTTAAGGTGAGCAGCAGGTGACGAAACTCGTTGGGACGCTGATTGGTTTAAAGTTAGACATTGTTATCATGATCGCCTTCGATCGAGAGGGCCATGCTGTAGTCAATTTTGGCATTCTACGCTCCCCCTACCGTCGTTATGTCCACGAAACAGAAATCACAAATACATCGTTATTTTACTTTAGACAATTTCAAGACGTCAGCGAAATGTCTCACACGTGGCTGTAGGAATCCGAGTGTAAAGGTGAAGGATGGATCGACTACCAATATGTTCAGACATTTGAAAGACAATCATCCGAAAATCTACTCCGATCTTCAGCAGGAGATGTCAAAGGAGAAAGCAAAGAAGCGGTGAAAAGAAAGCCATCTCCATCTTGTCAATCAACCATCGAAACTTCCTTTGGGGTTCCTCACAAGTATCCACATGGTAGTGCCAAAGCTCTAAAGCTCGATCGTCTACTTGCTCAAACTATCGCTGAGGGATATCTATCTATGATTTTCGTCGAAAATGAACATCTTCGCAAGTTTGTCGAATGCTTGAACGACAGATATGACATTCGTAGTGAGACCAAAATGCGGCGCACTGTGCTTCCGACGTTGGAACGAGAAATCGATGTGAAAATGCAGAACTTTTTCCAAGAGAATGATTTCCCGTCATACGCAATAACTCTCGATTTCTACGACGCTAAGAATCATGAGAGTTTCTTAGAAGTGACTGCATCTTCTATTGACGCCGACTACCGACTACATTCCTATTGCATCGGAGTTGAACCTTTCAATTCGTCGGATAGAGACCATACTGGAGAAACGATATCACAGTGTCTGCGTGGATTAATGGAAGAAATGTCCATCGATGTTAATGATCAGATATTCGAAGCTGGAGTGACCGACAACGCTGGCAATGTTCGACGAGGTATTGAATTGACTGGAATTCCTTGGATGCCTTGCATGGCTCACACACTACAATTGTGTATTGAAGACTCCTTCAAAGCCTGTGAGGCAGCTAATGATCTTCGGAAATCTTGTCGAGCGATAGCTGGCTTCTTCCATCGTAGCAATCCTGGAGTTCGACTTCTAAATAATCTGCAGCAAGAATCTGGAAAATCGGTTCAAAGAATTCCGCAAGATGTTCCAACACGATGGAACTCATCTTTCTATACTTGGTCAGTGATGATAGAAAATCGTCAAGAAATCAATCGCTCATTGCTCGAAATTCGGAATTCACGCAATCCTCCACCGATTCTCCAAAACAATGAGTGGGAATTACTCGAAACCCTGACATCATTGTTGGCACCATTCGAGGAAGTTATTCGTGACTTTTGTTGTGAACTGTCTCCTTCGATCAATCTTATCCTGCCTCTACTGTCAACCCTGACTGAACTCATTGGATCTATCGACGTCCCCACCGCCTTGACTTCATTCAAAGTCACAATACTGAACTCGATGAAATCCAGAATCGAACAAGTGACACCTGGCAATGAACAACCAATTCTGTTGGTCGCTTCTGCGATCGATCCACGACTTCTACGTATTCTCTCTTCCACACAAGTTGATGTTGCGAAGAACATTATCGTCGAGCGTATTGTCGACTTCATGCAGAAAGAATCTCATACAGAAGAGAAGGTGATTACTGCAGGAGTGAGCCAAGAAAAGTCTGATGAGAAACGACAACGTGTTTCCTTGTGGTCGCAGATGGAAATTAGATCTTCGGTGGAATCAGATAGCAAAAACATTAAAGACCGAGCTATGATGGAGTGGCAGCGATATGTCGAATTGGTGGAGCAAACAAATCCTGCACCCGACCACAAGAAATTTGACGTTCTAGCCTTCTGGAAGAATCAACAGCAGAATCTTCCAAATTTGGCCAGGATTGCTTGACAATTCTTGTGTATTCCAGCAACAAACACGGCTTCGGAAAGACTAGGAAGTGTAACGGGCAATACCATAACGCCCAGTCGTGCAAATTTGAGTGGCTTGCGCGCACGGCAACTGATCAAAATCAGACGCAACAGTAAACTTTTAAATGAGTAGGGGGTAATGCGTTTTTCTAATTAGACTTCACAATATGCTTTCATATGATTCAGTATTGGCCGAAATTTTGAGACGTTTGTCATACATGTATCGCCCACTTACACGTAATTAGAAAGTAAAGCTCAGACTGTTTTGAAATGATTTCTTTTATGGTTTACAAAAAAATCGAAATCGGAAAAAAATCGAAATTAAATCGATCGTTGGGGAAAATAAAACATCGCCGCACCCTAAAAAATAGCTTTAAAAGTTGCTATTTTGGTTTACTGCCTGTGATTAACATGAACAATTTATTTTTTGTTATTTTTAAATGCTGAAGCTCAAAATGCCATTGTGTTTGTAAAGGGCTGCAATGGATGGTGTTGACAAGGCCTATAATGATGCATGAATCTTTCATCACTAACTTGACTTTCAACATGCATTTCATGAACATCGTTGCTGTTAATTAACTTAACACGAAAAAGTCTTGATTTCTTGTTACTGCAAACACATAAATCTACTTCAATTGAAAGCATGAGTTAGCATTGCATAGAACAGGATTTCTTCTTGATATACTGATTAAACTCAAAAAATGAGATCTCGACATTCTCTAAAGGATCTGCCACATAAATAACTGACATTCGACTTGGCTCTACTTGAATTGATTGTTACGCTAATTCTTTGGGGTTAAGTAATCAATCAAGTAGAACAAATTCTATTAAACGCTATCATTTTTGAAAAATATCGCGTATTCTCTTCTTTGAGACTATAATGGCACAGTCCATAGAACTGGATTGAACGTGAAAGCGAGCAAATATCCATTGAAATGAAGCTTAATTTCCATTTTGGTATGACGAAAATATTAAGATCGTCACATTGATGGAATCAATCATAAACAAAAAGTATTCAGTTTCATGAAATACGATTGAAATGCTATTCATTAGACACTCCAACTTACCAGTAGTAACAGGTCTAGGTGAAGTCGGATGTTTGACAGCTGCATCTTTCTTCTGAATATCTGAAAAAAAAACAGAATTTTGCAAAATTCTTCGAGAAAAAATATATTATGAAATAACATGGACATTGTAATGTACACTCGTAGATGAACGACCTTAACGTCTCTAGTCTGTACATTATAAAGAAAGTGTATCTTCTTTCCTTGAGCAATTGTCAACTTGTTACTGCCTTGTACTCAACATACATGGCAGTATCATGATATTGTGGTGTATTGTCATCGATGCAACTCATGCAAAGACTTAACTCAAAATGCTGACGAACTTTCTTTACGGACAATATTAAGCAGCTCGATACGGAAGAAAAAGCTGCGGCCGCATGTGACTCTGTAGGACATGCAGAGTGACATTGCTTAACACCGATAAAATATCATTCGCAGTCGATTAGGTGGTCAAATTGGCATTTACAGATTTAGCATCCGATCAATGAATCACTTGATGGTAATGCGGACTCCATTCCGGATAAAGGGATCCATCACAATCTGGAGTCGGTCTAGCGCAGGAAAAGAGGCCTAAAAATGTATCTCATTATAGTAAATCCGACGTGTGATGGAATTAGATGTGCCAACAATCCAATGGGCGACTTAAACCACCTTCCTACCCTCCACTTCTTTCCCACCACACCTACTAACAAGAGCAACCTGGAAAATAGAACCTTAAGGACAATAAATCCAGCACATGACTATCAGCCACTTCTTCACTTGGATGGACCTTCCATGAGACTAGGGTGTGTTCCACATCGGGGCAGGCGGCTACATGCAGTCAACGAGCTTGAAAGTTCGGACGCCGGGCAGATGAGCGGTCTTTCGAAACCAGTTTCATTCATATAATTGAATGTACTTTAAGTTTCTTTGAATAGTTCTACAGTTAATCAATTAATTCAGTAGTTACCAAAATCTACGACGCTGAGGCCATTATTTAAGTCACATGCTCTTAACCTAAGTGACAACACATTTTTTTTTTTTTAACTGAATTTTCACCCCTAGCACAGCTATGAGCCATGAACGAAGCTAGGGGTTACTCAATGAAAAACTAATAAATTGTATTACTGTAAATAAATAAAAGAAAAAAAACAGATCTTATAATCTGATTAAGCTGCCCCCATCAGAAACCTATTCGCACGCCTCTTGAAAGTATCAAGATTGTATTGGTCAGGGAAAGTGGTCTGGGGAAGCTGATTCCAAAGCTGTGCCGTGCGAACAAAAAAGCTTTTCGAGCGACTCACAGTACGTGCGCGTTCTAAGCTCACATTATAGCATGTGAGTGCATTAGCTCTACGTGTGCTTCTGGAGAAGATCTTAGGTTTGGGTACGCACTCATTTACTGCAGAGCTGCTTCTACCGAAATAGTACCTGTAGAAGAGACTGAGTGAAGCAACATCCCGTCTGACGGAGAGCGGCTGCAACTTGCTAGCAAGTTTTTCACCCATGAGATTCTTGACACGTTTCTCAACCCGTTCAAGGAGGTTAAGATGCGTTTGTGGGGCGCCTGCCCACAGATGACAACAATACTCCATCAGAGGACGAATAGTGGACTTAGACAGTCTGTGGTGGAAGATAGCTGCTGGCACGATAGAGACTACCAATGCGTTGAGCTGCCTGCTTGCTAATGGATTGGATGTACGGTTTCCATGACAAGTCTTTCGTAACCGCTAATCCAAGGAAGGAGATGGAATCTTGTTCTCTGATCCTATTATCTGACATCTTAATGCTATGATCATCATCTCCTTTAAGTCGTGAGTGCAGAATACTCTGAGTTTTTGAAGGATTGATGGAAACAAGTCAATTGGCGCCCCATTCTGAGACCCTGCGTAAGTCTTCGTTAAGAACGTCGCATAACTGCTGACGTTGCTGAGTGTTTTTAGCGAGTCGCTCATTGGAATTGAAGAGTGTTGTGTCATCTGCATACATCACCAATTTACTCTCTAGGCAGTCTGGGAGGTCGTTGATGTACAGCAGAAAAAGAGTGGGTCCCAAAATTGACCCTTGAGGAACTCCTGCATTGACAAACTTGGTGGAAGACTTTTGGCCATCTAAGACGACAGATATCTGCCTGTCACTAAGGAAAGAAGCAAGAAGATTGTGGAGTTGATCAGCAACTCCATAGGACTTTAGCTTCATAAGGAGTCCCTGATGCCAGACTTTATCGAATGCCTTGGAAATATCCAAGGCAACTGATCTCGTCTCACCTTGTCTGTCAAGGACACGACTCACATGTTCAGTGACATATGAAAGAAGATCTGCAGTTGATCGAGAGTGCCTGAAGCCATACTGTTCTTCTGATAGAAGGTTCTGAGTTTCAAGGAAGTTAACAATGTGTTGGTTAATCACTGCTTCAAAAATCTTGCCAGCAATTGGAAGCAGGCTGATAGGACGGTAACTAGATGGAAGAGATGAGTCAGAACCTTTCTTTGGAACTGGAACCACGGAAGCTACTTTCCAACAAGAGGGAAACTCACCGGTGGATACACATCTACTGAACAGTTTAGATAAAAGTGGATTGGCATGATTCACTTGAGGTAGGCCTTCTTCAATAGCTTATTCATATTCCTTACGTCAATTTGAAAAATATGCCGGGATACTTAAATATTTGCCCTGTCAGAATTCTTGTCGATTGAATACAAAACTTTTGTAGCTATCAACCATCATTCTTTTCCGGATTCTTCCCGGAGGTGATCAGATCACAATGACTGGTGCGGCTATAACTTCCGGTTGACCGCCAAAGTTCATTCATTAATTCCACTACACGTATAGGTCAACGGTGAGGAAAATGGGACGTGGAAAAGAAACAGGGACTCTTTAATGAATGTTAATTGATTTTGAGTGAATGCCAAAAACTTTAAACCACTGATTATTTCAGATATCTTCCGCTCTACGGGGACATCAGGCTCTATCTGTAGGCGAGGGCGGGTTTCCGGGTGAGGCTCGCCCTAGCTGGTGATGGATCCGCACGCCAAACCGATGACCAATCACATCCCGTTGAACGGCTGATCTGCAGACTCTTGACATCTGGCACATCTCCTTTCCATTGTCAGAACACAGCATCTCCAAAACGTGAACAGTATCGGTATCTCATGAAGTTCATCACCTCTTAGTGTCGATTTCGATACAACACTGTTCCGAAGAGCTACATCACCTCAAGTCTGGGGCTTTCGCGACGACCACGTACTGATCCGGACTGCACTCTTACGAGACATATTTCACAGAACTGCCCTATGGCTCGATTGACGCTGACGCCACGAAATCCCACCAAATCCGATGAAGTTTCTCATAAAGATTGCCAAGTGTAAGGTAGCCCGGGCACAGAATAAGAAAGATGTCCTCACACTTTAACAATTCAAACACAAGACTTCCTTGGCAGCCGTAGACGCTGTGCTTCGCCCTAAAAGGCTGCCAAGGAAGTCTTGTGCTTGAATTGCTCAAGTCTGAGGACATTTTTCCATCCGACCAAGTTTCTAGGATCCACAATTGCAGGCAACCGTGTAAGGATGTTTTAGAATTTATCCTCAACTTCCCGACTGAGGAAAGTAGCGCATGTTCAACCACAATTTTCTGTCGACAAATCCACTTGCATCGCGACAGCCTCTCAAATGTAGATATTGGTTTCTGGTTTTATGTCCGTCCCATGGAAGAAGTCAGCCACTATGTGTGGGACCCCGCTCGTCTGGGTTTGAGTGTTCAGGTTAGGGGTCGAAACACAACTAGACGAGTACCTGCTGATGACTGACGGACTGCAGTATTATGTTTTATATCCCTTAATCGGTAGCTGAAGTAGTGGTCGATGTATTGTAATTCAAATGAAGAAATGTGGAATTACATGAAGTACTATAGACGGATGAAGAAACTGGCGATAACAAATTCAAGTGAAGAAATAGTATTTTCCATGTGTAGTCTTAGGTATAGTGTGTATAGTTTCATTGCTTTCGGTGTAGTAGAGTGTCATTGTAGTTCTATTGTTTACCTCCATTATCCACTTAGTGTAGTGTCAGATATAGTTCACTTGTAATCAGTGTAGTAGCATCGTTGTATTTCCATATTTTACCTCCACTTTTCCAATTTTTATTCATCGGTTTCCTGTTGTTTTATAATATCCATTTTTAATTTCCTTAACCTATGGTGACCACTGTCTTATTCTATTTCCACTACCAGCATCTGTAGTCGGTAAAGTATATTAGAAGTCTGTTTTGAACGTGTATACGGCAGTGTTTGAAATCTATGGTATTAGTATATTAACAGCAAGAATGAGTAGTATTACAAGTCTTAAGATTTCCATTTTTACCAGATATTGGGCCAAAGCTGATCAATTTTAATTCGTTGCCACGAGAAAGCTACATTGACTTCTTTTAAGAACTGATTAATCCAATGGTTACAGTAGCATTGCCTCTGTACACTTGCGGATTGGAGAACGCCATCAGTCCCCCTTAGGACTACTTGAACTAGTAATTTAAATTAGTAAGCATTATATTCTATTATAAATGGCTACTGGGATGACTTTCATCATCGTATGAGAATTCAATTTTTCACATCAATTCTTCAATATCACAATTCATATTGATCCGAGCCAACACGCATTCAGCCTTTAATGCGTTTTTCGGGATAGATGATTTTTATCAGCTACGGAACAGCAAAATGACGCCGATATACACGAAATGGCGATGTATCTAAACTTGAAATTCTATGAAATATAGAAGATATGAAATTCTATGAAATATAGAAGATATGAAATTCTATGAAATATAGAAGATATGAAATTCTATGAAATATAGAAGATATGAAATTCTATCGGACCTATAAATTCCAATTACATGACAATCATTTATGTAATCATCAGTTCGATCTTCGATTAGTGATAGAAAGGATCCTATGGATATCAAAATAAATAGTGTCCGCTTTTACATTAATGATAATCAAAAAGGTGCAAAAGTCGAACTTCGCGACTTGAACGCTATTCATCAGAAACACTGACTTACAGGTTGCAACAGGTCTAGGTGGATTAGGTGGAGGAGAATGCTGGACAGATGAGTCTTCCTTCTGAGTGTCTGCAAAATGAAAAAGATCACGTAAATCATTCGAACAACAGAAAAACTGTTATAGAAACAACTGATTGTCAAATCTTAGATGTAAATCTTGCTGCGTCGATGAGATGCCAATCTCAGTTATAAAATTATAATATGAAGGCGAGCATGAGGACTTTGTCAGTATTCTAGAATAAATCATTTCAAATTTCTATTAAATGTAACAGAAACCGTCTGCATATATTTGCATACAGGAAAAGGAATTACTTTTCATCTTTGTCGACAAAACTTATCTCTTAACTTAGAAATGTGGATTCCATCAATGATGCACAACTGTTTCTATTTTCAGAGCAAGGAAGCCCTTCAGAAAAAACTAATAACGGACAGAAGTGATCAAATGCGGTACCTATCTCGTAGTTTTTGATCATTCTTAAAACAT
This sequence comes from Prostheceraeus crozeri, assembly GCA_907163375.1. Taxonomy (NCBI): domain Eukaryota; kingdom Metazoa; phylum Platyhelminthes; order Polycladida; family Euryleptidae; genus Prostheceraeus; species Prostheceraeus crozeri. The sequence goes on from CAJQUW010007737.1 coordinate 334,101, forward strand.
AGCTGATCGAGACTGAGTTAGCCGGTGTTGAAGTTAAATATTTTCTTACGATTTCGAGTCCACATCCCCGGGTGTGACATGGAGTAGCAACAATCTAGCCCAATCTAACAGCAGCTCTGCATCGCCCTAGGAGACCTTGATATGTTGCAATGGATTCAGGCATACAGGGACATACATGCACACGAGGCTGGTTTTATGGGAAGGTCCCCGTTAAGTTCCTTAACCCCGTCTCGACTGCACCTGCGCAGTCGCACTGACTTCCAACGAAAACAACCCTGCCACCAATCCTCCACATTATCACGGACGTGCTCACTAGCGCTGACTCTAACGTCTTAAGCTCCATTCAGACAGGCGACACGACACGGTAGCGACACTGTCAATCATTGCAATCAATTGCAGTAGTTATTGCAAGATTATATGTAAACCTGCCTGCGCGTTCACATAGACCACGCGACATTCGACAACACGCTCCTCGCTCAGAAAAATGTTCTGAAATTCTCGGCGACCTATGTTAGAGATAGGAGCTCCAAAATTTGTCATGTCGCGTGAAGTCGCTGGTTTGCCCCGCACATCTGCAGGTGGTTGAGACGAGAATGACTTGACAAATGATTTAGGATCATAGCTTTCTGTGCAGGAACACAAAAATGTGTAATGGCTGGTAGTCCGAACGAAAACAAAATCATTTGCTTTTCGTTTTGAGCTTGCGATACCTGAATATTTGTGTAGAGAAAAACAAATTTGATATCAATTTGCTTCAATTTGATATCAAACATGACAAGGAAATGTGTGGAGATAAATTCATGGGATGGGTAGTGGTTATTCCAACTTTTGATGACATACCTAATTAATGCATCTCATTGTTTACTTGCTTCACAATTGTATTATTGAAATTGAATTACTGTAAACCTTGATGTGAGTTGAAAGGGATGTTATTGAGAATGAGCTAACGCCAATAACTAAGCATGCTTGGTGAAAAGGATCGGTTACTGACGAGTAATTGATTCACAAAATATCAACTAAAATACAGTTGATAACCGAACCATATTTGTATTCGTTTGAAAGCTGATCATGCAAGGAAGCTCATCGTGATAATAAAAAAAACACAATAATGAGTAATAGGATATTTATGAAAAACGCTAATGATTCTATGTTAATTTGTCGCGTGAATGCCGTCGAAATGTCGTCAGAGCGTCGCCGAGTTGGTCTGAAAGGTGTCGTCAATGTCGCAAGGTGTCGCTGTCGTCTGTGTGAATGGAGCTTTAGGGACACATTGCCAGTTACAGGGGTGGCTCCCCCAGTCATAAGCACTAGCTCGCAGGGAATCAGGAGTCAAGCAAGAACTAACCGACCCTAAACTGAAACCAAGGAATAGCTCGAGTATGTAGATCCGCTTTAATAGCCGAACGGTCGGATGAAGTCAAATATCAAGACTTCATCAATACGACACACTCATAGCCTTCATATTTACGGCAAATTGAAGGACAATCACTTCTCCACAAATGCTTTCTGAAGGACTTACTTTGCAGACGTTTCAGCGTTCCTTGCAATTTCTTATTGATGTCCTCCAACTCCTTCCTTCTGTCTTGCTCTGCAGTCAGAGATGCTTGCACACGGTCAACTGTTCTTTGAAGTGTCGACTTTTCTGACCTCAACGTCGATAAATTATACTTGGCTGCAGTTTGCTCTTTTTCCAACGATCTGAATTCCGATAATAGCTTGAGATATCTATTCTGCAGATTGTTCAATAGATCATCAGCAATTTCATCTGAAATATCAAAGTTAATCAAATTTCTATGTTGTCAATGTATGCTATCACGGAGTATCAATATTTCACAATGCAATTCTTTTACAAAATTAATGGTGCTACTTTTAATGTAAATTAAACAAGCATCGACAACCAATTTTAACGGAAAATGAAAATAATGATCATTCTTTGTAGTCACTTTAGCTTCAGTGAAATGCTACAGAATTTATGTGAAATATTTCGAAGCGTTAAGCCGAACGTATAATGCAATGACTTGGATATCCAGTCGGACAATAATAAATGACTGAGGCAACAAAAATTCTTAATTTTCAAATTGCTGACGAATTTATTACTTGAATTTGGTTAAAAATTTGCTTAATGCCACAAATGTCGAGTGTGATGAAAATAGTGCCTATTCGCAAATATTCGTCGACACAATACGTCCCTCTCAAGCTATAAAAATCCACTTCTTCAATATTGAGTAACTGTATTTCAATAAAAAGACAACAACCATTTATCAACTTGCATAACCTCCCTTCGTCTCCCTCCATGCTAAAATCTTACTTTTCTTTTAAAGAACCCTACTTTCTGTCGAAATAACTGTAGGAGTACTGATCTAAAATTTCTGCTATTTCTTGATAACCGTATAAGTTGTCAATGATCTTCGAACCTGATAATTTCAAAATTCTTGCCATTGTAAATAATATATTTCTCTTCATTTTACAGGGACTATGTTAATTGAAAACCTTCATCCTTCATTTTTCTAACAAGCAAACAATAAAAAGTCATTAATCTCCAAATTTGAGCACAACTTAGTGATTCGAACCTAACAAATGACTAACAGTTGAAATCGGTACTGAAAAGAAGAGCATTTCTTATTAGAAATTTACCTTTCACAATTAAAGTCTCCTCCGCTTTCAACGTCAATGATCTCAGACGGCAGCATTCAATGTTCAGAAGCGGACACTCCTCTTCTGCTTTCTGAATGCGTCTGCTGCATCCCTGACAGATGTAAACGATTTTTGACAATTCCCTCCTGCTGATTCCTGACTCTTCCGATAGACAAGCTGTCAAATCTTGGAAGTTGAAATCCATTTTCCCTCCACTTATGCACCTGTGGTACGTTTGACCACCAATGGTGACCTTCAGCCCAGGTCTGCAGATCTTCGACATCCGTGTGAAGTCCAGTGGTTCGCCTGAACGAAGGAATTTCTCCTTACACTTCAAAAATATGTCTTCATTCACCAACTGCTTCATATGACAAACAAGTGATCCATCTGGAATAGCTAAAGTTTTTTGGGACCCGTCTGGCCCTTCAATAGTAATTTTCTTCTCCGCAGTGATGACTGCATTTTGAGGAATTTCTTGCTGCCTGAGAGTTTTGTTCCGCGATAGAACCCTCCCATTGTACATGAAATTCAGTCGTGATGAATTTGGGACGATATTTCTCAGTCGATGGTGTGGTCTCACTGAGTACTGTCTTGAACGACCATTCATGATAATTGAGATGTTTCGGGTCGCTATCGGTGTCGGAGTGTCAGACAATTCCACAGCAAGAACTATCATCTTCGAGCTCTCGATCGTCTCTCCGATCTCTCGAAGAGTGAAATCGATGTCATATTCTAATTTCCTATCACTAGATTTGAATGTATAATGGCCAAAGACACCAAAGTGTTTCCGCCACATCTCCAGTACTTCGCACAGCGATGTGTCTGGTGAAAGTCGAAACATCTTATCAAGCGCCTCATTTTCGGAAGAGATGACAATTTTCCAGGATTCTGAAAGGAGAAAAACAGATAACCAACATCAGCTGCAATATATCAAAAGTGAATCAAACAAATCACATTGTATCAGATGGACCACTGATGACAGTGCGAACTATTGAGTTCAAGAACATCTCCTTGAAAGGATATTTTGAATTTACAACGCACACATTCATGAAAATGTCAAGAAAACGCAACTGTCAAGAAAATATTCACATCACACAAAAGAACTTTAATTAGTTTCATGTTTTCATATACTACATACAAAATCATCAATTGGGGACTATGAAAGATGTTCATACAAAATTCATGACTTCTCCTATCAAAGCAATTTAAAGAGAACATAGCCTGCTTTCATTGTGCGAAAAAAACTAAAACAATAAATGCTTACCTACCAAGATCTCTCGCATTCCTTATTAATCTTTATTGCAAAAATAACGACTCTATGCATATAGATGAGTACCCACCTTTTGTCGAATATAGTCCCACGGCTATGTTGTTTCATACTTAAAATGTGTACGCTGGGTGCTTTTTTAGCATGACCTCAATCGCAAATATGTTGGACGGGATGTCATCTAGTATAATTCTCAGCAGTGAAACTTGTTTAGTCTGATCGCTACAGTTGAAAGAAAATATGTGAATCATCGGTGATCTGCATGATAGGACAATGACATGAAGAGTAACTCACTTCGGATTGAGGATTCAGATATTGCACGAGCAGACGAATGAATTGTTTTATTTCACTTGCGCTGACCATGCACTGAAGGGCAGGCATCAAAATATCGTTTCAAGCAGCAGCGCTTTTTAGTGACAATAATTTTAATACATTTTCAAAAATTGTTGAAAATAACTTATATATATATATATATATATATATTAACTTATATATTACAATTTTCAAAAATGATAATGAAACAATATACTCGGAAGTAGGCCTATTTGTGTATTTCCTGAGCATTTCACTAAATTTTTGAGATAAAAAATCGACAAATTTTAGAATCTGCGATATGTTGTGCATTAATCAAAATACTATCCATTGCATCAATCTGATCATGTTGATAATAACTGTAATTCATTTGCAATAAAATTATATTCATTAATTAAGTAATTGCATTATTTGATGGAAAGCAACAACGGAGTCAATGAAATAATTATGATCCATGCAATGTAAATTATAAAATCAAGTACTAGAAAAATCAGCAAAGCCAGCTGTTGAACAGTGACAATAATAAGTGAGAGCCTTTGTTAGATAATATATAAATTTTGACTTAGATGCAGCTACACTCCAATAGCAGCGTTTTTGCAACAGACCCGTAGAAATCTCTTCTTCCACTACAGTGGTCAGAAAGTAGAATGCTGATAATTAAGGATAGATTGAGCACTCCGACCCCGGGTCGTAAGTGTAGAGTCTCTAAACCTATTTCTGTAATGTCAATGATATGTTATTCGCAGGGATTCGGGGGATTAAAGGGATCTCCATCAATACAAATGCATCAGTGTATTCGAAAGAGGCAATTTTTTTCAGTCCACTCGGTTTTGACCGTCGATATCAGTCCCTCGATCAATTAACGTTTTACTTCGTTCATTTAGTTCGCCGCTCATTTTACACTTGTGCTAGGTCGATCAGCTCACAAAAAAGTCGGTTCAGTTACTTTTCCAGCGGCATGTTCATGACATGTCTGTGTTGGAGGAGGAGGATTTCTTATATAGGTTAATGACAGGAACGGAGAGCGTTGTTGGAAAGCCGCCTCCACAACCCTGATTTATGGCAATGTGCTTGTCGAACAGTATGCAAATAAGGTGCATGCTTTTATCAACATATCAAGAATGAAGAAGCCGTTTCTCCATCAATCAATTTCATTGACAAGCTGATATACGGTATTGTGTACTTCAACATTACATAAATTTGAAAACAACTTGCACGTAGAATAAGTAAATACTTTCATCCACAGTTGAAAAATGGGAGCAGATTCACGTCACTCCATCTAATCATCCTCAGACCTAATTCACACTCAGCTTCAACACAACTCCCCATTTAGATAAGCAGTCCATGCATGGATAAAGAATTACAATTATAGACAGTAATTGAATATTCAAGTCTGTTCTCATTTTTCAGCTGAGGATGTAATACAAAATTTAATCATTCTATTTAGATTGTGTTTTTAAGAATTTGCTGATTTACTAGTGGACTAACATAGACGAAAGGTTCGTCACTCAAAACAATGGTGACAGACTTCGCTATGAAGATTATCGCTTGGTCGTTCTTTCATCTAGCTTCCTAGATTTTCAATGCTCATACTTGGTATGCATATTATACTCTCATTCTCAAATGAGATCATTGTAGTAATATTGATTGTGATAATAGAGATGTTTACTGCATTCAAAACAGTACATTATTCGCTATTTTCTACTGAATAGTAAGAAAGTCAAGCTACAATAAAATTTAGCTTCAGATTTTTTTATGCCGCACCCTGTCGCTGTGTGCAGTCTACAGCAATTTCTTTCACAAGTGCGCTTAGAAAATTTGTAGTACATAAAAATACAATCATTTAAAAAAAACTATGAAGGCATAAAAATCGGATAACTGCAGTACATATACCACTTAGAGCCATGCTAATGCCAGTTGGACCTTTGATACTTGCAACTTCGATTATTGCTTATCCAATTAAAATTTTTACACATGCTAGTCGTATCTTCTATTGGAGAAAACTAGTACTCACCTAACAGCCCACTCGTCAACGACAAAATGCAATGCTTCAAACAGGCAGTCAATGACTAGTCAATATCTTCACAGAAACGGTTTTATTGATTATATTAACATTTTCTATGGCTTCAAGGGACAAAATCGTCCTAAATTCGTGAAACCATTTTAAAGAATGTAGCTTCAGAATCATAATTGAATTATCTTGCTCTTTCAAATGAAGCCTCGGGATTAATATGCGCTTCCTTCAGCTGGAGTTATGTAATTTCAAATTATGCAAGAGGCAAAGAGGTCATCATCCTATTTTTGTTATTCTTATAGCTTAAATGAGAATGATTTCTAACTGGTCTTACCAAGATAAATTGACTTATATTTCGGTGTTCCATGAGTCAATGGACATTACAGGCTACTGTGTTCTATCATTAGATGTTAGCTTCAAATTAAACAATTGAATGATTGAGTGAGAAACATTGACATTTGCCATGTTTCAATATTGACGAGATCATTTGTTTTCGCAGATGCATCAATGACTTATGACAAATAAACTATCTTTCACATAAAGATGCGATCGCACTTACCGCTAGAGTTTGCCATTTTCAGAGTTGATTTCGACAGATTAATGCAAAATTCTGTAAAAGAAAAAGTAAACTAAAAAAGTAACAGTTTGAAAATGAAATCGACGATATCAAAACGTGATGAAAAAACGATTGCTTTATCGAACAAACTGGTCTGCTACTTCGCAACATATCTACTCTACGAGTGTTATCATGACTGCAATTAGCCAGTGAAGGCACGCGTCACGTAGGAGCATTACTAATAACAAAATACATTTATGATAAAAAGTTTGGAAATAAGACAAAAAAGATCAAAAGATTTGCAAGCTGACGGTCGATCAAATGCATTTTCTCAGAAGTTCACAACGATTGTCAATTTTGTCAAATTATAAGAGTTCAATCAAACACTGATCGTACGTAAACATCTATTCTGCACAACTGGAATGGGTTTGATGGCAAGTTATGGTCTTCTAAAATTCTAACATACATGTACATAATGTCAACTCGATATCATTAACGCACATATTCACGAAATTTAATCTGCCTTATACATGAACCGTATAAATGCATACCATAATTTTGTACCACTTTTTAATAGGCTCATTTTACATAAGTTCAATAAGGCATGTCATCAATGTGCTACTGGTAATTTTTTATTGGTAATTTTTTTTAATGTAATATTTTGTTGAGATTCAATCGATAAATTCAAAACCCGAAAACATATTAGATTTTATGCTCTTCGTTGAACAGCATTCGCAGGACTTCTTAAGGACCTTTCATATTCGGTTGCAGCTACATGAACTTTTGCGGTTACATGAAAGTTTGCTTAGATAAAGCGGTAACATTTTTTTTAACATTTTCATGCACATGTATTTAATTCACTCAATAGTTCGATCAACTTCGCTAGTGCATCTGACAATTTTTTACCGTTTCTGATAGCGCATCACATGATGGCTTTAGGAACAAGTGCAGTTCAGTCGACAGCTGTTTATGGGACTAGCATCACTATATCATGAGATTATAGCACTGCTGCAAAAACTGTATTCTTCATATTCTTATGTGCCGTTAGCCCTTGATGCTGTTCAAAGCTCCGGGCTGTCTTAGTACTACTAAAATTTTGACACTTCTTCCTTCAGTTCTATTTTGATAATGACTGCATCAGACTGTCACTCAGAATGGTAAGTACTGTGATACCAGTTCTTTCTATACTTCTTGAAAGTTGCTTCACAACTTCAAAAACATGTGAACGATAATGCATTGGTTATTGATGTTCTATGTGTTGGGTTTGCATCATCGGTGTTGATTAAATTTCCATTTAACTCGCAACAATGATTTTGTGCAGAAACGTGTTCGTAGCATAAAAGTTTGCGACAAATAGTGTAAGCAGTTGTGGGACTAGCTTTTGGAACAAAGTACCGCTACGTTGCATCAAGCAAAGTGCAAACGTCTGTCCATTTAAGGGCGTTTCCATTTTAAAGGTTACGATTTCGATCGAAAATAAAAAGCTTAACAATATTAAGTTCCAAAGCCACTTTTCTCGGTCAGTTTTTGATGCTGATCACGAAAATGATAGTAAGAACCACAAATAATGCGTACTTCATAAAATAATCGATTAATTATCGATCGAACGAATTACATTTTGTGCGATCGAATCACACGTCATGTCGAACGAATTACATTTGTGGTATGCACTATTTATCACTTTCTGAAGATTCATCCTAAACGTCATATGATCATGTAACAAAGGGTGTATATGAACCAATTATTGCAGATATAGTTCCTGTGAATCGATTTGAGCATTGAAATCATAAAAAATAGGGTAAGATATATATTTTTATTATGGCGACCGAATCACATTTTAGGTGACGATCGAATTGCACCGTTGTGGTATGATATTTTAAAGCACGTACTTCGAGTCAATTTTTTAAATATATAGTTGACTTTTCAGTGGAAAGTGAGAAATAGACATTTTTACACTCAAACTGGATCATTGTTTGCGGTGAATTCAAATCATGATAATACCAAAAGTCCCTTGAAGTCAAATCACCCAGAATTTGGACATTGATTTTGTACATTTGTAGGCTTAAAGCACTCAACAAAAGCAACTTATGTGAGTTATATGTGATAACTGATAATATCGCATGATTGCCTATGTTTCGACGATCATTCTAAAAAAACGTTATAAAATCGGTTGGATAGTTACCATGTTACAGCTAAAAGACACATTTTGTTCAAAATCGTAACCTTTAAAATGGAAACGCCCTTAAACCAGGGTGTCTACTACATCAGGAATTTTGAAATCCAGGAGATATCCAGGATATCCAGGAGATATCATTGCAAAAATCAAGGAGATTATCAAAATTTTTATGATAGTCACATAATGACCATCTCGTGTTATAGACATTTTAACAGTTTAACAGTGCCGCTACCTACTAGTACATATGTATTTCGTATCTCTCTTTTTTGCTGTTTCTTTTGTGTCTAACAGAACGCCTTATTCCAAAGCATTTCTCATCACCGTAAAATCCCTTCGTCTCATTAAGGCTTAAAAATAAACGATGCCATATATTTTCAACACTCAGTTATAAAACAAATTACGTTTTTTATCTGGTTTTCCAGTGGTCACAAACTAGTTTTCAATTTTTTGAGCACCGTAGTTTGATCGTCAAGTTTCAACTGTTTCTCTTTTTTTGATCGAATTTTGAGTTTCAATCTGGTTCAATTCACAATCCATTCTTTTTTAGTTCGAGCTCCATTACACGTGCACCGGGAGGAACACTTAACTGATTCGATCAAAGAAGCACTTGGCGAAACATGCAGAACCCCTCCATAATGCTGAATAGCGTTATGGACCCACGTTGCGCCACGATAGAACTCTCATCAAAATTCTCCGTTAGCATATCCTTGTTCATGCTGAAACCACCTCCTACTGTCGCTTGACCATGGAATAAGACCAAAACCTTCCTCACTACTGCCCACACGTGTTGAAAACTTCCTTTATTTCGTAGATGACTGCAGTAGAGCTCGTCCAATCGATGTTTGTCGATGTCAAATTAACATTACGCAGTTAAATTTTGGTCTTAATATAAGCAATACCTACGAAATTTGCATGAAGTTCCTATTTCGTTAGATCAGATTGCATAAAGTCGTAATATTCCTGCTTCGCCTAATCAGCCTGAGATACAGAAATGCAGTTGGAGTCGATCATTGAGTTCAATAAAATGTCAAAACGCTTTTCGGAAAGCGCTGAAGACTTTAGTTTAAATGACAAGCGGAGAGAGTGATGCAGCGTCTTTAACAAGATCGTGTTTCAGCGGACACCTCTCAAGTATTTTATGCATTATAGCGGTAAGGCAATAGCGAGCGCCCATTGCCGCGTGGATGAGAATTCCATGAGATGCTACGTTTGGCTCCGAATCCCAGATACACTTGCGATGCTTCCTTCATATTTACATCGGTATTCAGATCAAGTCTCGCACTATTGGAAACGTCTGTCCCTATCTCGGGCATAACCAATGCCTTAGCGAATCTTTTCAATGTATCTGCGACAAGGCCCATGCGAAAACCGTGTAAAAACGGAATCATAGGCTTGTCGTGTTGAAACCGCCGTAGAAATGGCTCAAACTGAGACGCTAGGGAATTGAAAAATTCAAAAAATGCAGCTTAGATGCAAGAAATGGATCATTGATCATTGTTGAGAATGATACTAGATGAAATTGAGGTTTCACATCGGCGCAATATTTCTCAATGTTCGGCAGAATCTCTGTTGCTCTGTTACATACATCTTTGTTTTCTACCTAACGGCATTTGCAGAAAGACTTAGGAAATGTAGTTGAACCTGTAATATGTGTAGCCAATAATCAGCCCTGTGTGCAAGATTATCTTTGAAAAGGTAGTACATACTTTGCAGTACAGTTGACAAATCCCAAGTACTTTTTTCAATCCGTGCTGCAATGCTCCACTAATGCACGACATGTAACGAGCATGTACCTGTTTGGAGCAAATCCTTCCAACACTTGTGCTGAAATTCTTCAGAAAATCTTCGGCGAAATAAAAGATTGACTTCCATGCTGATTTGCAATAATGTATCGAAGACATCGACAAATGAGCTACCAATTTCATCTGATGCCTAATTGACACTTTCAAATATGTTTTCAGCTTTCGAGTGAGTGAGAAACACTGCCGTTGAAACATCTAATGCACAAATCTTGATGTCCCCTTTGAACAATTTTATTTAATGCCTCATCGAAACATATACTAAACTACGTACACATATACTCTGGGTAGTATCTCTTTCTGAAAATGTGGAGATGATCCGAAAGTCACAACGTAGCCCAACTTATCCTTGGCCATTTGGAAGTTGTCAACAACAGGGTGGTTGAACAACAGTCGCTTGAAATATAGATTGTTGATCATCACATGATCGTTGTGAACGGTGTTTCGCCACCATATCCAAGGCCCAAATTATTTCTGCTTTGACATGCTTCAATTTTCATAGCTGCTGTAATAGGAGCCGTTCTCATTGAAGATGATGTGGTTGAGGTCAAGGATGTGGGAACGTCGACACTACGACGAGCTAGATAAGCTGATAGTCATTCCATTCTGCAGGCAGTCACGATTAGCAGTCGAATTAGGAACACAACATTTTTATCTGCATCGTGTGACCACTCCGACGAACAAGATTCAGTAGCTGATAGTCATTGAATGCTGCCGAGAGCAACTACAAAATAGGAGTTGCTAATCTGTTTTCGAAGTCTGAGACATCCACCTAGTTTCAAAATACATGTAATACGAAAAAAAGCTTAAATTAACATATGCAACCTGAAACAGAAAGAAGACACACACGGACATTAGTTTACGTTAGCAAATAAATCGAAAAGCACGAACTAATATAAAGTCACAGAAAAGCATAAGTGTATTTTATTTACATTATTGTTGACGTTAAGAATGTAGCTCAGAACGTTTTTCACCACTTTTAATTTCGACGAAATCAGGATTTATCCAGGATATCAAGGCCAAATTTTCGAAATCAGGATTTATCCAGGATATCCAGGCCTTGTAGACACCCTGTTAAACGCTATGCTTGTACAAGTAGTCCGGTCCAGGGTGGCACCAAGTTTTAACACCCCCTAAAATACCTGTCAAAACCTAGGTTTTAACATCCTGTTTTAACACCCTGTTAAAACTATGTAAAAATTGCTGATGTGAGTTCTCAAATCTGGTAATTTTTATGAAAAGTGCCTGTGAGTGGGCAATTCTTGCCGCATATTTCACATTTACAATAATATTTAGTGTGAAAAACCGATGATTTGGGTAATCTGGATGGTGTTACATTATGATCTTGCTTTTATTCCTGTATCTATGTATTGTAGGCCTATAGGCAACTATGTGTCGTTTATAGTCAACGTAGCAAAGAGCGTCAAGGTAACAAAATTAAAAAAACAAGCTAACGACTAGTTAACTTTTAAAAGGAGTAAAATATGATTTAAAAAAATTTTCATATCCTAAAATGTCTAAAAATTTTAAAAATACTTGCTTGATAAACAAACAACGGTTCTCCTCTCCTCATGTGTAATGAATTGACGAGTAAGTCGTTCTGATCAAAATTCTGTTTATCACTTATATATTGAAAATATTCCATTTAACAGTCTGTCCGTTCAGATGATAAGAGAACAGGTCTGTTTCCAATCAAAATACTAGATCCAGCGAACACAGCGGGATTACGCTATCTAAAATCTACCAGGTGTGTAAGAGAATTAATACTAGTTCCTTAAGCAAAAACGTGAAATAAAATTCTACAAAATATGCATACAAATTATGACTATTTTTAATGTCATCAACAGGAACTTGGTCAGGACGATCGCGTTTCGACCGCTTAATCCTGGACGCTCAAGCCCGACCAAGCTCGGTCCTGTACATTTAAGATGCACAGCCTCAAAAATTAAATTTATAGCAGAGCAAAATTAGCATCCATCAAAAAAAATAGAGTCACTATTGACTGAAATGTACCTCAGGCATTTGAAAGGACTGAGTCCAGCTAGTATATGGTCGAATACCTGCTACACTCCTATGAAATGGGTCTTGAGGCGACCAGTGTACGCAATTTAATTGAAGCTACGCAGTCAACTCCGCAACCTCAAGTCTGCGTCATAAACAGTGCAGCGCTCATCTATAAGAAGGCGATATTCCGCTCCCTTCTTTATACAAGTGTCCAGTTGATCATCCCAACATCAAGTGTGGCGGTTGAAGGAAAGTTTAGTGCCGTGGCATTACAACAAACGAAGCTCAGAAAACAAACTTAAACCTGAGACTCTGCAAAAACTTCATCGTGTCACATCTATCAAAGAACTTGCTATCTCAGATGATGAGCAGTCATAGAATAATCTGAACTTTAGATTTTTGCATTTGTTTTTTATACCACCAAATTCTATTAGCTACTCAAAACCTTAATTGATTTTTTGCGCATAATTTGCTAATGCTTCCAGGTAATACGTTAGTTACATAGGTTTTAGTCAATTTTTGAGAGCTTCGTACATTTTTGTTACTGTAATTTGAATACAGATTTGGCATGAATTAATGGACTTTTCAATGGATGATTTCTTTATAACGAAAATACTTTTTTTGAAACAAAACTTTATAAGTTATGCGGTAATAAGATATTATAATTATGCTAATTTAAGGTTTCAACAGGTTTTAACAGGGTAACACCTGTTCAAACCTCCCAACACACCGACATGGTGCCACCCCGCGGTATTCAGACCTCAATTTATGCCACATAACTTATATGACTTTCATTAGACTTTTCGCATTATCGCTTAATGTGTCTTGTGTCAAATGCATCTCAGATAAAGAGTAGTAAAAAATCTCGAATTTTACATCCACTTCTTTGTCTTTACTTTTTAGTTATTCGATTCACTTCTCGAGGAGCGCTAAATTGGTGTGATTTTAAGGTCATCGTTCCCAGCATCACCATGAAGTGTGTGTGGAATACCCTGTCGTGTATGGCATTGTTTCAGAACCGAAACAATATCACTGGTCAGCTCGTGCTCTGATTGTCTGACCCCAACAGTCAATGACCAAGCAGCTATTGGTTCAATGACCAGTTAGGCATTGAATATCTATGATGCGCTGACAATTACTTTTGCTATTGTGTGTTATCTTTCCTGTAGTTGTTGTGTTGATTGTAGATTTTTACTCATGAGCTGTACTGCCTCATATATAAACTGCGCAATAAACTATTCGGACACAACTTGTTCGGCACGCCACTTGTCTCGTTCTATGCGATACGTACATGCTACTAAGCAATATTAGAGCCAGAATAGTGGGTCCACAAGCTAACACAACATACCCCAAGGCTCGTTACTTGGGACTCTAGTTTTTGATACATATTGGTGAAATTCTTCGCATAATTCAGAAATTTGGTCTCATTTGTCATCGTTAGGCCGATGACATATTTATTTGTGGCTCATCTATTGCAAGCGCGTGTGTTCTGCCAACTGAAGCATCATCTTGCATTGATTCCTAATTCTATCATCTCTTAATTCCATCAAAATCACATGTCAAGAGATGTGAGCGCATATTATTGGACGAAAACTACTGATATGTGAGTACCCCTCCACATAGGCCCCAATGTCTGGGCAGTGGGCAATGTCATTGATTCCGGACCATAAATACGACGAAACATTTCAAAAGGTTGACATAATTTGCCTCAACGAGACGCATACGAACCGTTCATTGCCTGACAACATCTAGCACGAAAGTCTTGGTGTGCGCTTTGCTGATTTACGTGATACTGTTATGCAATCCAAGCAACAGCCCGACTTTACACCAACTACAATTACTGCAGTCACATCACACCAGTTCTCTATCAACTAAAATAGATAGCCCATCAATCTGTGGAAGGATGGAGAAAGGGTTGGGATTGCACAACTTCTTTTGATCTCATGGCACAGCAACCACCTACCTATCATCGACATGAAGGTGGTACCTATGGAAAGCCGAAAACTTCACCAGAATGCTGATGACTTCTCTATCGATTGCTTAATCTCGGTGGGCGTTCCTTACCGAAAGTTGAGCTTCTGATTTGGAATTCGCTTCCTGTGGAAATTCATACATTAGAATCGTAATTACCTATTACGGTAAACAATGACTTTTTTGTGAATAGCTTAGTATAAATCGATTTGTACAGCGGCCTTGAAGTCATCGAAGACGGAACAGTCATGTACGTACATTAATTTAATACAATACATTGTAACACGAAGTCTAGTGGATGGATTCTGAATTTTATTGACTGCGGCCAACAGCACATCACACTCGCGAAACCCGCATAACGTGGTCAATGAGATAGCATGAAGGTCAAACGGTACATTTTTCAATCAAAATGTCACATAACGTTTATTACTGTGGCTGATACTCTGTATATGAAAGCTAGTAACTCACATTTCTACAGCTAAAACTGTGATGCTCCTTCCGGATCACAAATTCACTATCGAATGTAGTTGCCAATTTATTAAATTCGCGCTGTTTTTACCTAACATTGTAGCGAGACATTAAAACAAATATTTCTTTGAAAGCCACAGGTTAAAGCTCCTTGTATTGGCGCCACATATATGAATGGCCTGCCTGTTTGGATCCAGATATGGCATTCCTCAAAACTGATGGTCTCAAGGGGATTAAAGTTCTATGATGCAAGGGGCATTAAGTTCTATTTTTAATTGAGACTATGCTTATGTCTGAGTCCGAATCAGAAGACTGACATCAAATTTAGCAACACCCTCAGTAAATTTAGATCATGAGTCCAACGGTGTGAATAATATTTTCGCTTGACGAATTCATCCTTGAGAAATTGAGTCAAAAAAAGCGTGCTCCTCACTTGATAGACCTGACAGTTGATGCTCTTGTGCTTTTTTTCCAGTTCTACTCTCCTTTCTCTACTTTCTCGTAGGATTAAGGACTTAAGTTTCAGGTACAGGCCGGACAACTGCGAGTCAACCTACGATGGATCGCGGCATCGAGCAACTCGACGTGACGGATCCAACCGGTATCGAGAACTGGCACGAGAGGTTCGAGTTCTACGTGAAGACCAATTCAGCCATCGACTCTTCGAATCAGTCATCCTACTACTTCACACTCATTGGGAAGGAGGCCTACACTCTTCTGAAGCGGCTCGCGTATCCAGACGACCTCGGTAAGAAGACAGTGGAGGAGCTTCGAGATCTGCTTCTTCGACATCTACGACCGGTGCACTTCGAACCCATGGAGCGGGCGACGTTCCATAACCTTTCCAGGCGGCCCAACGAGACTCTTCGTGACTTCCTACTACGACTGACACAGCAAGCTGCTAAGTGCAACTTCGGGTCGGAGCTTCAGACGCAGATGAGGGACAGGATTGTCGCTGGCATCAATGAACCTGAGATTCAAAAACGCCTTCTCAACGAGCCTTCGCTGACCTTCGACAAGGCCAGGTCCATACTCGAGCGATGGGATGACGTGAACACTGCTCTCGCCAGTCAGTTTGCACAAGTTCACTTCGCAGCCGGATCACGCGGACGCGGAACACGTGGATCGGGTCGTCCTCAGCGCACTTCAACAGCTTCTTGCTCTCAACAGCCGCGGCAACAGCGCTTCCAGTCTAACCAACAGCACTCCAACCGTCACCAACAGCAGCCGAACCAACAGGCTTCGCGTTTCAAGCGTTCACAGCCCAACCAGCAGTCTGCCTTCAATCCTTGTGACTCCTGTGGTGGACCACACCAACGACGCTTCTGAAAGTTTCTTCGAGCTGTCTGCCGGAAATGTCAGAAGACAGGACACATCGCCAAGGTCTGCAGGTCTGCCTCACACTCGCCTACTTCCAACCCAACTGCAGGTGTACCCAAAGCTAGCTACGTAACCACGGAACCACCTACTGCTGTCGACAACCCGACCGACTACGTTCCCAACCCGGATGGTTACGCTGAATGCATGGAACCACTGAACTCTGGCAGCTTTTACTGCTTTCTGACTTCACCAGAGGAACCCAAGGTCCAGCTACCTCCAAAGCTACCGACGAAAACCGGAGCCACACATCTACAAGAGGTTGTTGTTCGACAACGGCAAATATACTGACTTTGTCTTCGACACAGGAAGCCCAGTTTCCTTCCCCGGTGCAAAATCACATCAGGGCCCCTTAAGGGATATTCGTCAGGGCCCCCTAAGTGCGAGTTCCGCGTGTTTAGTTCAGGGGCCCTGGCGGTGTAGCCCTAACCTATGAAAGAATAAATTCTGCTCTCAAAATTATTATTCCTTATTACAATGTACTACTTATTTAACTGGTACTCTATTTGTAAGTAGTATGAAATCTATTCTTAATTTCTTTGCGTTTCACAATACAACCCGCTCTAACAGAATTTGACACTGTCTTCATATACATGTAGTTGGATTATTTAATTTCCACATGATCAAAGAATCAATTATTCTTCAATCGGAAAAGGAAAATTGACGTGCTGTTCACATAAGCCTCTATTTCTGAAGTCGGAAAAGCTGTTGTAGCTTGATACATTGAGAAAATGGCAAACATGCAACACAAATGTCATCATTTCATATCTTCACGATCGAATAGAGATGTCTTGACGTCGATGTAGCTTCATTGCTGAAAAATAAAGTAAGTTAAATATTAGAATCACAGCTATGGTCAGCTATATGCCTATACTATTATGAGAACCAACGAAATATGCGAGACAAATTTAACAGAATTAAATATTGTTATAAGTGAAACGCAGGACAATGCATTCAATCTCTTACACACTATAAGTGACACTAAAACGTTATTTATAACAATAAACAAATGACGGGAAACCAACAGGAGTTATCACTAGTGTCATAGCTGTAATTGGCATCTCTCGGATGAATGAAAGATACGAAAATATAGTGATAGGCCATATATATTCAATAAAATTTCACCATAATGCTCAGAAAACGCTTTGGCTATATTTGCCAGACATATATATCTATATTCAGACAGTTCATTGTCGGAATAGCTTCGCGACGAATGGATTGATGAGGAGTTAGGATCCGAAGCATCCCATTTTTATATTACATGTTCATTATATTTTCTGAGATTGAGAGAATTATCTACGTTAACATGAAGTATACCTGATTAGACCAATGCATTAATAGGGATGCGCCAACGCAGTCGGCATACCACTAGGTGATATGCCACGCGTGATTCACGCGTAATTACGGAACACCCCCAAACATCCGTGGTTAAGGACATTCTATTCTTCTATCCGCGTACATACGCGCTGCACTAAGAGTCAGAAATCACTTGATCTGATGCTGTTAAAACATAGGATATGTTTATGAATACGCGCGGGAGAGCGTTTATAGTTTGCGTGTCGTCCGCGGTTGTCTGCGCTGCCGCTTGAACCACGGATGAACCGCTACGCATGTTCTGTCTTCCCTGAGCATGAAATTGAGGTCCTATCACATTGTTTAGCCTCTGATACATGCAGACACATGAGACGCAAAGTCTATGTAACAGGACTGCCAACTTTATTAACTTATACAGTATAACTTATATTGCAGCAAAATCCCGCATAGCCACGGATGTTTGGGGTCATGTGTAATTACGCGTGATTGAGCGTGGCATGTCACCTAGTACCAACTTATTCACCCGAGTCGGAGTTTTTTACGACTCCGCATCTTTAGCATTAATAAATTGTTTCTGATGAATTACAACTAGCGATTCAATAAATTGTAGTATTTACAAAACTGTCAACGGTATTTCAAATTAAATTTGAAAAAGCGTCTCAAATATATTTAAGTATATGTGATCGAATAAGTGAACATGCGATGATAGCCCACAGTGATAAAGTGATGACTATTAACAATTTCGACTGCAAAATGATTGATAAACATCAAACAGAAATTACTACTAGGGTGGCTGAATCTCGCTTAATTGCGATTAACATGCCAAAATAAACATACGACATGAGCTGAACAGATGAGCTGCTTTCATTGACAAACTTGTACCCACCTGTACAGCAACAATTTGTAACTTTTGACATGTGCGAGACGCGTCGGATGCATTTACGAGTATTTTACGATAAAATTAGCAGTCGTAAAATTCGGAGAGAATTTTCTTTTGAATTTATCATGACTGACCTCCCGTACGGACAGGTAGGCCTATACGATGCTATGCAAAAATAACTTCAACCGGTTCCAATTGAAAGTCAAAGAAGTGTCTCGATCTTTGTCAGGAAATTTATTAAAAGAAGTGAAACTCCAATTACAAACTGGGAGAAACTTTCATGATGTACAGTGGCTACCATGATGCTGAATTTTTGAGAAAATAAATTTCATATTAATATTATTAACAATTGCTATCAATAAAATATCATAATGTATTAAATGATATAATAAATATATAATGATAAATAATAATAAATGTGTATAAAATAAATAAATATAATCAATAATTATATTGACGCATTCATAAATGTAATTATTTTTTATATCTAATATCTATTTACCATGATGTGCAAGAAAATATTTTTCGAGATAGGCCCTATGGGAAGCAAAAAATTGGCAAGTCATCACGCTCTGAAGGCATATAAATGACATGATCATAGCACATTTTGTTGGTTATCGGAGATTTCGGCTCATAAAACGTCATACTCCAACAATGAATGAAGATGTTTTTAGTTCTTTTTTGTCAATAAGCATATAATATTTGGAGAGCTAAATATGCTTGTAATGAATCTATTTTGAAGCACAATGTTTAGAAATTTGTGTAGATAAGATGTTGCATTCCATATTCCGATCGAGGAGGTGAATATACGCTTGGAAATATAGCATTGACTTAAATTACATACGGTACTCTGTAGGCCTGTATGTAGTCATTATTCGATTACTATATTATTTTGAATATAAGTCATTTTAACAAACTCTCGCGAAAACGAAAGTTTGGTCTCGAAAGTTAGAAGTTATATCAAAAATTCGACGGGGCTTACCGGCATGATGGTCAATGGAATTTTAAAGCAGTTGAAGAAAGAATGAGCTATAATGAATTCATATCAACCGACAAACGCACGTATTCACTTCATCCATAATGTAGGCGAATGTCCAGTCTTGAATTTCAGTTGGTAGATTTTTAAGAAAAACAGTCCGAGAATGGACTAAGAATGATGAAGAATCTGTGTGACTTAAGAACACTTGAAACTATAATTTTATATAGAATTCGTCATTTGAGTACACAATGCACTCATAAAATCAACTGGTTTTAATATTGCTATCACACTTGTTTACTAATGAATATGTAGCACAATTGTCGCTCTGAGAAACCACACTTTGATATATTCAGTATTTCTATTAAGTCTCGTTGCAATGTACACTCAAGGGACCAAATAAATTTACGCCATATATCAAGGATTATTTTGTACACGAAACATATGAAAGGATGCTTTTATGTCTGCGGTGTAAGCCATGATACGGCATTTCCCAGAGGGATTTTGCTGCACATTATCTGAACTGCATGTTGCATCAAAGCGATATGTGTAACATCTTCGACAAAACGATCTTGAATTATGTTCAGATATGTAGTGTAGAATGATAACGTGAAATCAGTAGTATAAAATGACAGCACTTTTCATTAACAGGAAAAGAATCTGACGGATTTTAACGAGAGCGTGCGATGTATTTTCGGGCGGAGAAGATAAGTCACACCGGAATTTTATGTAAAAGACATGGGATAGGGAGTTTAATATTTGCACGGCCTAAAACTGTACATGCAATGTTCGTTACAACCCATTTACACGCACGCTACAGCGGGATTGCACTGTATATTGTCTGCGTTCTACTACAGTATAGTAACTTTGATTTGACAAATTACTCTTGAATATATTGTTCAGATGAATGATGTAGAATGATAACGTAGAATCAGTAGCATGAACCCAGACCTTTATCACTAATAGAAAAATAATTTGATTAATTTTAACGAAACCGTGCGATCTATGTCTGAGCCCTAATCTGCATGTGTGTTTATGACGGAGAGGTTGATGTCGAATTGAGTCGGCATAGATAGATTTGATTCCATAGATGACCGACATTTCTATACTGATGAGCCGCTGTATGAGCTTGGAGCTCAATTTCTAATGAGCTTGGGTAAGGATTGCCCATCGCCTGTGTTTATCCTGATATCATATCGTCCATGATGGACTACTCTATGCTTACGTTCAAAGTTGATAAGGATTCTGAGTTACAATTTCTTATGTGCACGAGCTTATAATTCTGATGTGAAGATTATTCCTTCACACAAGTTTACATGCAGACCAAACAGATACAGTCACCGACTCGCTGTTGAATGGTTTCATGAACATCTCGACTCTTTCTCCCAGAAGGCGATTGAAATATTCCCCATGTACATGCATATGTTGACATGGTTTTGATTGGGGATTAATCTTACAGTATTGAATTTAGTATATGTCAGACATAACTCCTGCTGTAGGTCTAATTACCTACTTGTATTTTAGTACTTGTACTTGTAGTTGTAGTATTTTGAAGCCTTGAATGTCTGGGCAAAAGTGATCCTTGTTTTCCACCCTATAAGTTCCAATAAATGCAACTTGTAAATTCATCACCATAATCTGGAACTCAATAATAAATCTCAGCTCATTAATGCAAGCATGTCAAGTCAATTTATTAACGTAATCTAGGCGGTCCAATATGTTGGAAAGTGTCGATAAGAATGTAAGAAACACAAATCAAATGCCGCAATCTAAATTCACGTGTAAGTTTTCGATTTTAACAAAATGTTGTCTTGCTGAGAAGAAGTTCTGAAGTCGAAGGCGCACAAGCAGCAAATATTGCACGCAGCTCAACTACAATCTATCACGTTTTCGTGCTGTTCTATATGGCCAAAAGCTGAGGCGGAGATGTAGCGAATTCATAGTCCATGCATAGACACGGTCCTTGAATTGTGAATTACCGAAAATCAACACGAATTCGCTCTTACACAAAAATTCAATTGCAATTATTCATCAAGGTCTGAATGGAATATCATTCCAAAGCCTACATTAGGCCATAGCCAGAAAGAACAAGCAATTATCCGCAAATCTGGGATTCCCTTCTATAATTTCAATCACAGCTAGGCCTACTAAACAGGAAAAGGTATCAGCAGAATTTTGCCACGCCAGCAAAAGACCCTCTAACGGATGAGGTCATGAGCAGTGGATTTCCATTAGGGTTTCTAATTTGCGGAAAATGTCAAGTAATTAGGATTTCCAAAAACCAATCTAGAAATTCGAATTTTTCGAAGCTCGCATGTAATAAAAATTTGAATCCACAGATTGGTATTTGGAAATATTAATTACTTGAAATTAGATGGATCTCGGAGAAGAGATACCCACACATTGCGGAAAATGGTTTGTAGTTTACAGCTTACACATAGTCATGAAACAATGAACGGATGACAGTTGATGGATCATTATGTCTTCGTCCTACATTCCTCTAATTTAATTGTTGCCTGGTGGATTCCCATAACGAACACAAAAGAATAGATTGAAGAAAAAGAAGTTATAGCTTAAAATGAAACTTTTGAAAAGTATCTGATTTTTCTTTGTCTGCAATAATGAAGTGAAATTTAAATACGAGGTCGTCAAATTTTGTGACGAATTTATTAGTGAGGTCCAAAGTGGCAATGCAATAGTGCACAGCTGGAAATTATGCTTCTACATTCGCTATCATTCAGATATGAGAAAGTGTGATTGAGACAGTTGACATAACTGATTGATCAAGAGGATCTAAGGGGTGCTTAGAATTGTCTAGATTGGTTAGTTTGATTATGACTTACGGAAATTATTCAGTGTCTGTGTCACTGTGGACCAATCCTCTTCTCCTTTTTGATGGGACAGAATCAGCAGAATAATGTCTCTCTCTCGTCGATCTGCCACCACATCGATCTCGAGCATTATTGAAAAATCTGGCTATTTGAACCTCAATATGCTTGTGTGTGAGATCAGGTTTGGAATATTTGAATAGTGCCATAGAGGAGTCTGAAAATAAAAGATGGATCATAACAAAATAGCAGAAGAACCGTAGCTTTTCAATAACAAAAACTGCTAAAATCTATGATAAAAACTCATCAAAAATGAATTGAACAGAAGGGATACATTGAACAAATTGACTACTACGTGTAGGAGAGAATAAATTTCAATGACATTAAATCAAGGTAATTAATGTAGACTTTAGTAAATGAATGAACACCGCGATCGACCATCCATGCTTTCTGACAGCATGATTTTATTTTAACTGTTTATAAAAGATAGTTGTCACAAAAATTATATATTGATTATCCATGTTTTTATTTTCATATTTATACATTTATTAAAATTAATAATCTGTGGCTTTCTGGGTTGTAAGTACTTAAATCCCAAGAACGACTCTTCGGATTTAAAAACGCAAAACTCGGAAAATCCATTGATTATTTTTTTACTTAATCCATGATTATGTCTCTTCCAGGTGGTTGCATTTCTCTTGAATGATAATACTGAAGTATAGTCCGGGAGCTAGCACGTAGTTGAGCAGGGAACATGGGTCGCAGCTGAAACATTGACATGGCATTGTAGGCTACACCTCTTGACTACTAAACTTTACGTCTGTCGGATCAGATCGATCGTCGTTCATTGATAGACTGGATTGACAATCCCAATGCACACCTACTTCCAAAGGAAGAATTGTGACATATTGGTTGTAAATACAATTTAATTGATTTAATTAATTTTGTGAAAGGAATTAAATGAATTGAAAATCGCTCTTTTTCACGATGGCTATCTGTATATCAGCACATTTTTTAATTGTTGTAGTTGCTGCTAGCATCTTTATCCATGTGATGTGTGAATATCACACATTGTTAGAACATATTCATTGATTAAAACTTCATTTCAAAACATGCATGCTTGAACTTTTTTGAATATCGATTGAAACGGAAAATCCACAAACGTTCAGAAAAGGAATTCTGTATGCAGTTTAATTAAATTTGTAGTTGGATGAAACAAGATATACGTGTATATACCGCTGGTAATAGATATGAGATTGAGGTTATACATTCAACATTCCATGATATGTACATGTATAAAGTGCATAGTGATAAGATTCGCATACTTGAGCATTTATGAAATATATAAAGGAAGTCAACAAAACAGAAGCAAATTTATAAATTAGATATATAAATAATAATTTACAAAATGATAAATTACAGAAGCACACCACTAATACAGATCAGACTCTTTCATATGTATGCTCCTTCGAATCAAATGAACGAAGTGCATAGTACGGACATCTTACCCGAAATTGTAAAATTTTTGCTGAAATTTCTGTGAAAATTTTGTGCTGTCATTAGACATGTTAATGCTCTACCAGTATAAAAATATATATGTTTTCTAAATAAAACCGAGCAAGCATATGAAAGAGCATAATCTGCACATGCTTCCTATATATACACTCGACGACAAAATGTACGCCCCATACTAAGTTGTTTGAAGAAAAACACTTTATTTCCAGGCTCCTGACAAAAGAATTCTGGAAGAGATTTACTTCCATCAGGTGTTTAAAGATCATTAATGATGAAAACAACAAGATGATTCACAAATATTCATTAAAATTTAGTGGTACCACCTTTGTTAACAATAATTGCTTCAACTCGAGAAGTCATTAACTCAAGCACCTTTTTTGCAAATCTCAGAAACTACAGGATATCTTGCCCATACATTTAAGAAAGCGTTGATCAGTTCCTGTTTTATTGAGGAAAAATGATCATAGATTCTTCGCATTTTGCATTGAAGCAAATTTAGTCTCTTTCGTTTGCTCTACCCATGTCCTTCCACACTGGTTGATTCATGTAGTGAAAAGCAACAGGCTATTGTCTGTCAGTCTGTCTGTCACACAAATTGTCAAACAACTCATTCATAACACTGTCTTGATGATTTTGAAGTCTTGACTGTACTATAATCTAAATATTTTTAGCCTTTTTTCGTACCCTAGATACTGTTGGCCTAATCAACTGCATATTGTAGGCATATTTGTAATTCTAGTGTATAAAACTTAAATCAAAACGCCATATCGAATGTATAGGCCATAGGCCCTACCTAACTTTTGGTATACAAGAATTTAGAAATTTATATTAAATACGTAAGCTGATATAATTTGACATACTTGACAAATATGTGTTGACATTAGCGCTTAACGCATTTACTCAGGCCTCTTCAGTCATGACCATCGATTGTTCGTTTCGGTTGCTTATTGTGCAGCTGATATGCATGTATATCGATTGAGAAATAAACGATTTGATCTTATGTATGACAGGCTTGAAACTTCCAAAAAAGCATAACTACCTCCTACTCAGTGCAGTCAATTTGATCGGGATGATGATATCCATTCGATATGCTGCAGGCCTATGGGAATTTTTGTGACCCCTCTGCTAAAATAGTTATCTATATGATCAATATACAATTAATACTTACTTTGATGTCAGGTTTACATGATTAATTTGCATTTGGAAACAACAATTCATATGAAATATTTGAATTCGAAAATGTCTGTGAAAGAATCATCTTCACCCTCAGTCTCACGATATCCTTCTTTTGTTAAACCGTGTTGAACCCTCTCGATGCAGCACCAATAGAAAAATGATTGGACTTTATAAATTGATGTTCTCTTTGTGAAGTGATCATGTACTGCAAGATCATATAGTGATTTAATACTGAAACTTATTATCATAGAAAAAGGCTTCATGCAGTCTTAAATCGTCGGATACACATGTACCGTATTATCGCGCTTTTAGGTACATGTGCTTATAAGCGAAAAAAACTTGTTTTCACTGTGATGCAGATGTGCATTTTGTTCGCTTATAAGCACATGTGCTAATATCCGGATA
Organism: Prostheceraeus crozeri; assembly: GCA_907163375.1. Lineage (NCBI taxonomy): Eukaryota > Metazoa > Platyhelminthes > Polycladida > Euryleptidae > Prostheceraeus > Prostheceraeus crozeri. Next base: position 359,773 of record CAJQUW010007737.1, read on the forward strand.
TAGGCACACCCTAGTCAATGTGATTTTTCGTCTCTCTTTGTAGCCCACATGATTAAGAGAACTCCAGGTGCATCAATATAATGAACATTAGCTAATTATTATGCGCGAAACATGTATTTTCACTTCACATGTTGAACTCTGATTCCTGTTCCATCAGCTTACAAATGAGGTTGAAAATCTCCGTCAATGCTAATGCACAGCTGTTCTTATTGAGTTGCATAAGCTGACATCCTTTGACAGCATAACTTTCACAAGTCAAGGCGCTACTGCTACAAGGGATGGGCTCCGCTCAATCGACCTCTTCCGACCTCCTTTGACAACATAATTTACACAACTCAAGGCGCTACTGCTACAAGGGATGGGCTCCGCTCCTTAGATACCAATAACTTTCTTCGCTAATTAAAAGCAGCGTCTTGCTAGCAACTATTCGGAGTGGTAGTGACTCCGTGCCAATGGCAATTCTCCTATCAATAAAGTTGCTTGTGATCATATTTCAGTCTGAAAGCTTGGTGCGAGATGAGTAGACGCAGGTCATACACGATTTCATTTAAAAACGAAGTACTGGCCACTTTGGAGAACAATGGTGGGAACACAGAATTAGATTCATTTGCGCGCGGTTCGGTTTCCTAGAAAGGAAGAATTGTATGTAACCTTAATATCGAAATGGCACATCACATCACACAACTTGCTCCTTCTCGAATGGATAATTCATGTATCGCTTGCTATTGGAAATGGCAAACAATAAGCTGTCAGCAGAGGACAGTAGAGCCAGTGAGAGATGCGTGCGTGCTGTGCTATCACTTCGCACACACCAAAACACACATCGATGCCTGGCTTCGATTCAATGTATGCACTATACAGTGAGCAATGCCGAGGAGAGGATGTGAAATCATCAAGTGAACTAATTTTCGTACGCCTGCTACTTTCTTTAATAATGATCGGAAGGGTCAACATTATGGAGAAAACTTGTGGGCAATGATCTGAATTCTTCGAATCTGAAGGAATTTTGGCAATCGAAGCACTTCGCTGGAACTCACATTAATCCGCAAGCGACGCACGACTTTTTTTCCTATCTCTGTAAGGTATTAGGAATTCCTTTTTGCCCACCTAATAGATTCCTCAATGTGCCATCCATTTCGTATTAATCACACTTCTAGCAAACCGAAGCAGATAAACAAAATATTTAATTCTGTGGGTGGGAATGTCTCAGCCACAGCAAAAGTACATAATGTCAACCGAAGACAAGTACAAGATTGGAGGGACAAGGCAAGTGAACTCAAGGCATGCAGCAGTCAAAGTCACTTTAATACGGGGATGCAACACCGCTATTAAGACATCAAAATTAGGAATAATGCAACATAAAGGAAACGCTTCAAATAAGGTAGAGATAACCAAGTTTCGGGAATACATGTAGCAATGATGTACCCAATGATCACAAACTTCAGTTGCAAGATCATCTATTTTGTTTACTAATGGCTTGGCACTGTTCAAGAGAGTGGGAAAGGCACACGAATAAAATTGCTACTTCCATTTTCTCATAGCATTCTGTGAGAGGGGTCTTGAGACATGACAGCTTCACATGAACGATACAGGCCGCATCATAATGTATTGCATAAGAAAAAAATGATTTTTATTCAATCATTTCATATCGCATCAAATATGATTATGATAAATGGACATCGGAAATATATTTTGTTAGTCTGCTGACATTCAGTTGAAAAACCAATGGCATCACTATTTAATAATAAAAATAATTGATAATCATTTAATCCGTTTGCATGTAATGACAGGTTTATTAGCTACAAATTGTGCTACCTTTCGGTCTTCGTGACTGACAATCATTATATCTACCATGTATCGGAGAATGATTGACGATAGGCAGTCGGCTTCGCAAAAATAAACCTCTTCGTTGTGCAGATGCGCGTATGCGTGCGTGTAACTGTTCTGCAGATTTCGAACTCCCGTTTAATCCAAGTAATAGCTTGAATGAAAATGCTTTAATTTTTAATAAATAATTTAGCTGTTGGTGCAATTTTAAAGACAAATATGACGAAGTGGTAACTCATCCCCCGTGGATATTATTTCATCTGTATGTGAAAGAATCCACTACAGTTAAGTATGACGCATTTAACTTCGCTCATTTCATGTTTCAATGCCTGCAACACATCCGCATTGCATTCTCGTTGTAAACCACTCAGAGAACAAGCGTGGCCATGGAAAACGAGGAAAAATCATTGAGTTTTCAATTCGCAAATTCAGCTTTAATTTTTTTCAAAAAATTGTGTTGTCTGAAAGCTTTATTCATTGGTTAAAATCTCAGTTCTTTGTCTTGCACAGTACTTTCTGGTGACTTAAGTGAATGAAATTACAAAAATTTAGATTTGTTTACCACAACTGACCGGACATGCTATGAAGAGTGTGCCAAATGAGCACATGAAACACAGCAATTCAGATGGTATAAAGTTCATTAAAATTGAGCTTCTCTTTCAATGAATAAGACGCGTCTTATCTTTTTGAACAAAAATTCCATGATGAATAATATTCGTGGCTTATATTTTTATACATTCACACAATCTTAAACTCCATTTTTTATGAGGTAAGTGATTGACAGATCAGTCACTATAAAATTCAGTCGTCTTTATGAGGAAATCTTGCGTCAAAGAAACTTTTTAATTTTCTTTTTTAGGGCCTACTGATCACAACTGCCCACCTGTGAAATTTAACAGTGTGCCAAAATAATTTACGGAACGTGAGTTTTCATAAGGAACCACATCGTCCATACGAAAATTACGCTCGAAAATAGGTTAACCTCTTTGTGCAATAATTTTGAAACGGTCTGCATTCATTTGAAGAAGAGAAATCCGATGGGGAAGAATTGAAACAGAAAATATCAGAATATTTGGGAAAAGAAACTAAACAAAAATAATTTCTAGTTGAGCGGTGACAAAATAGACTATCTGACAGCCTGAGTACACATGCTTTCCATGTGATGATTTTTGAAATATAAGAATCGAAAAATTTCTTATATTCTAAATACATGTATTATAAATATCCTAAAACCATTCTTCTTTCATTGATTTACCATTACTGTCGCTGATGACTCGATTTCTTGTTTACATCAGAGGCCGCTGAAAATACTTGGGCAAGAAGTTGGAGTTAGCCTACGACAAAACATGAAAGATTCAAGAATTCAAGGATGAGAAAATTTCATCTTGATTTAATTGCTGGCATATACACGTATCATTTTCATTTTAGCATATTGCCCTTAATTTATAGATTGACTGTACTAAAATGAGTTGCAAATTAATGATGATTCATCGATTCTCACAAATACTGTAAGCTGGGAGTAAAACGTTCATTACAAATAGGCAGAAAGTAGACAGTCAACTGCTCTCTGCCGATTTTTTTCCCGATCACTATGTTGATCATGAGATTGTTGGAGATGATCATATCACAAAATTACTGAGACCTCGTTTCACTAGATTCCGAAGATTACATGTCAGTATATTCCGACACGACTATTGCGATATGATAATCTCTATTTTGATTGCATGTTGTTTGAAGTTCAACACCTACAAAACTGCCTATGTTCCGTGGAAAAAGATTCTGTGAAGAATTCTACCTCAATTCTTTATATTCAATTTCATGTACTAGTACTTAGCTTACTCAAAACATTCATCGTGCCAGGTTATTATGAGTAATGTTCTGTATATTTCATCAAAGTATACTTCTTCATGCCACATTTTTTAAAGCTGCATGTAATACACACCTCTCGCCAAATGCATAAATTGCATCAGAAAAGATGTGCAATTTTATCAAGCTGTAATTACGAAGAGACTGAAGAAGCACTTGCATCAGAAGCCTTATGTACTGCGCGATTATTTATTTAAGTGGAAAAGGTATAAATGTATGCTTTTTGTCGCATGAGCTTCTAATTATGATCAATGAATAATTCCGCAAGCTTCTTGGCCAAGCACTTTCTGGCGGGAGACATGATTTGTTTGCTGGCTTTACGCGTTGATGAAAGTAGGAAGTCGTTCCCTAATCCTAGGTATGCGGGCTTTACAAACATTGATGTAGAAATGCTTTCCTACATCAATGTTTACAAGTCACTGTTTACAATATCCGACAAATATGAAGATAACATTTCCTTTCCCTCAATATGGAAAGGAAGACAACGTGCGAACATCAGTAGTCAATGACTCATGGAATGGTGTTGAAGCCAGTGGTTGTAGCTGTTGAAGGCATTGATTGAAGGAGCCTGATTGACGCTCCCTTCCTGTCAAAGACCTGTTTAGTGATTTATAGTTAACAAACGGCATGTAGGAGCTTGAAACATCTTTCTTTGTCTTGTGGTGACGCAACTGGACATGCCAAGCATGGACGTCACGTTATCTTCTTTGGGCTCCGACTTGTAGCCTGTGCGGCAACCGACAACGGCGCATGTTCGACCCATTTATGGGATTTAAGCCTATAATAATCAGAGTCCTCTGCCACACTGCAAGCACACATACAAAGAAGTCGCTACTGTTTATGAGTCGGCTGACTTTATCCTCTAATCTGTGTCTGAAGTATCGTGTCAATATAAATCGTCATGACTACACTGTATGACATACATTGTGTGCATTGCAACTGAACGCACGCATGCGTCTAGCTTGTGAGAGGCAGTGAGTGAGTCAGAGAAGGTAACCCTCATCACGTACAAAGGGAAAATCATTTTTCGCAGCCTTCATGTCCAGAGCCGCTATTATAGAGACGTCCATGTGCCAAGTTACTTTCTGCTAGGCAAACTGTCTGACTCATTTTGCTGAACATGTTATGTTATGACCAGAGATAGTTCAACCCTCTCGGACTGCAATGTTAAAGCAGTGAAACGCGGAGAGAAGGACGCCTCGCACTATGGTGCGACTTGCAATCTCTGAGGAAGTGATGATGCAATTGCAAATTAACTAAACTTGAGTTTGAAAGTTACACAGTTATCTGATCATGATAGGACTAACATATCTGCAATAATGCTTGTAAAATTGCGATTTTCATGACACCAAAATAGACCAATTCAATTAAAATATTTTAGCAGCTACATTTCATTCAATTTCTAAAAACATTGAATTATATTTCATAACCGATGTCAATTATTCCTTCGAACGAAAAAAGAAATTTTTACTAATTGTTGGCACTTGCATAAGTCACATTTATCGTGCATGATGTCAATGTAGTGTCAGGTATATGAATATCAGTGAGTGAATAATTTGATTAATCCCATTCAAATTACTATTTACCTATTCAGACAACTTCTTTTGAACGGCTAATGTTGAGACACCTGATGAATGAATCTTTGTAAGTGAAAGGGACTGTTGTTGAAAAGTTTATAATCACTAATCGGCTGTGGATATCCAACCTTTTGTTTCTTTTGTCCCTTTGTTGATGGTAATATTTTAAGCAAAGTGTTTAACAATAGTACGAATGGAAATATTGAGTGGTCTGTTTGAGTTTGTTGTTATACTGAAGGGGACGAAATGATATTTTGTGTAAGTTTGATTAGGTACATATGTATATTCCTTTTCTCGACGAATAGCATGCTGCTTCTATCAGACTCAAAATTCATTGAAAGCATAGTGATCGAAATGCAAACGCCGATTTTAAGCCTATGTAGTTGATCATAGGAACGCGCTTCAAATTAAATGAGTTCGTGACAATGCCCGGTGGAGGAAGATTGTGTCAAGGCTTCGGATGTGATCGACGAAGCTCACACCCTACACGCTCTTTTGATCCTGAATCTGGCATACCATTGTGATTCTTCGGGTTTCCATCAAGTGATCCTGAGAGATGCCGACAATGGATTACAAAGTCGAAGAATGCTGTGCTTGGTAAATATATCAGGCAAACACACTGTACAGGGACATTTAAGGTCAATTTCAATATTGAGCACTACACACCTATCGTCGGATGACGGTGGCCCGGCGGAAATTCACATTTTATGGAGCCCCAAATATTTAAATAAGGAATATACTATTTTCCAAACAAATACAAAATTCTCATCCGTGAAATTGAAACAATATCAGCAAATATAAGTAGAATGATATAACCATGCAACTTTGTAAACTCATGAATATATGTTATCGAAATTGCTGTACAGCAGCTTCATTTCACACAACAAGATAGCCCTTGGTGCTGCCGAGTTCCGACGCATTTAATACACGCAGATTGTTCAAATAAAAAGAAGCTGTACAAAATGCTTTTAGTACAAAAAATAATATAGCTCTATATAGCTTTTCTAATAGAGAATTTCGGAGTTATGATTGAATATTTGTCTTTTCAATTGCCACAGTAGGAACTGTTGTGTTCTACCAGACCTTACTGCTACAAAAACAAGCCATTCAAAGCACGAATAAATTTGCGAATTTCATGTGAATTCTCTATCTCAATAAAGCATACGTACTGCCAATCAGAAAATGGAGCAATGCATACTTACTATTGATTTAATTTTCAAAATGTTAACGCGGCAATTCATCGGATAACTTGGAAGAAGAGGCAAAACCAACGTCAAATTAGGATTCAGAGGAAACAGCAACTTCTACAATAAGACAAGCAATGTCAATAAATAGTGCAAAAATGCATGTAGATTTGAAAAATTAGTTGTTTAAAGTACATGTGGATATGCTTCAAGTTTCATGTGATTCATAACCTTTCAGCAATAACGCTAAAGATTGCGTTCGCACACGAGTGTGTAGATCAAATAACAGCCAATTAGAGCGGTATGAAAGGTTATTAATCATAATTAATTCAAATGAAACTGTTTAAGATTATTCTGCCATTCATAAGACAGAATAAAGGCTTTATTGGATGAGAGTAGACACTGATTGTAAAAAATCTCCAATCTATCCATGCAGATAAAATAGAAAAATGAAATATGCAGATTTTAAACCAGTTATTAATGATTTCAATTTATGACTAGTTTGTACAACATTTTAAGGGATATGCTTACTTACATATTGACTAGCATAATAATTATTCTGTCCATTGACACAATTTTTCAAATGAATTTGTAAATATAAAACAAGTTCATTATGACCAGCAATAGTTCATCGACAAACAATATTTATTCGCTAAAAAAGTGATGGGTTCTCTTCGTTGCGTTACCCCATCTCGTAGATGCTTCGATGTGAAGGACGGGTTGGTTACAATGTAAAAGTGGCTCATCCCATACATACGCTAGGCTTTCTCACTTCTACAATGTTTCAGTAAGGAAGAGGAATATGTTATAAGAAAATTTTAGACTCGAATGCGAACCTATCAAAGATATTTAACATATTAATGGCTAGATAGGAAGTTGACGTATTTTTACCTTGTGTGCAACGAAGTCAGTAAGAATCAGCTGATATTGTCTGAATTTGAAAATATTTGTAAGCGAGCAATAAAATTTGCCTTTCACTGTCTCTTAGTAATTGCAGAAACAAGAACAAGTGAAAAATCTGGAGAGGACTTTCTGTGATCAGATGAATAAATGAAGTAACAAAATCAGACCACCCAGCCGATTCGAACTTAAAAAAAGCGAAAAAACGAATCCTTAACTTAGAAAAACGAAAAAAAAAGCGAACCCAAAATTTTTACATCAAGCAATGTAGAATGCATTATAACGGCATAATATGCCACCAAGCCATACACTACCACGAACACTACGAACCTTTGTAGATTGCGAATATTACTTTCTGGTACAAAAATGATGTCGGATTTTTCTTCCATCTTGTTAAACGATTTGCAAATGCACCACACCATATTTATACATAAAGCTAGCTTTTGTATTCTATTTATGATCAGATATATAAACAGCAATCAATTTTAGACAAATAATGTAGATTCCAAGATTGTTTCATAGGATCGTCGAAACATAGTGTTGAAAAAATCAGAAAAATTGTGCTAGAAAATTGAGCAGAATGAAGATTATTTTATGAGAAGAGGAGTTTTTCGACGATGACTTTATTGTAAAAATTCATAAATAAATAAATTTGACCGATATTTCAGACAGCACCGCTGTCCATCGTCAGGGCCTTCATGCATAAAGTGACATACCGACAATCGCGACCACAGTGAACAGAATTCTAGTCATGAAAAATGACACACAACACAGCAAAGCGGATAATGAAGATCACAGGCCTTTTTCACACTACATAGAAATCGTGAACTACCATTACCAATACTGACATTATTAATTATTATTACTGTACCAATTAGGTTTTTTCCTATTCACTGAATACTCTGCCGCGGAGACGTGAAATACCAGGTTGGTGTCTGGCGCGAGTTATCTCACTGTCAGTATTAAGCTCATAATAGAAGATAATAGATCATAGATCATAGAAGATAATGCTCATAATTCTTGAAATTATTGAAGCAAAATTGATATTTTATTAGATGAGCATTGTTGCAAACGTTAATTCAGATGTAAAAGTGTCAACCTGTATATTTACTATCAATGAAATTGATATTGCTCAATTATGCTGCCCTGTAGTGATTAGATGATAAAATGGATTAAATGGAATTTTTCCGACAATAGACGGCTGCCAAAGAGAGAAAATTATGTAGTCAAAGATTTACATTCCATTGGGTACATTCGACCCCTTCCGTAAAGCTCTTGACCGTAACTCGCGTGTTCCAGAGATCAAAACTGCCTGTTATGAGACATATATTAGTATTTTTCTAAAACTTTGAAGTGTAAATATACGTCAATATCATAAATCTAAATTGATGAAAGCCGATGATAAATGATGATATTGGCTAAATCTTTGAAAATATTCCATGAAAAAACTAACACCATGCAGACTACTTCAAAGGCCAATTATCAAGATCATGCTCCATGCACTTCTGCTAAAATATGCAACTAAGTCCAAGCTTTGAATTGAATTGGAGATAGCCAATATTGAAAAATAATGACTTTATTTTCGTCTTCGTTATTCTGTAATAAATAGCGAAAACGAAAATAAAATCAATGTCTTTCAATATTGGCTCTTTCCAATTCGATTCAAAACATGACAAATAGCCAAGATAATTTAGCTAAAACCAAGTCCAAGCTTTACGATGCAAGGTTCTCATTGTCTTGGATCGGAATTGACACCACATTCTCTCGTTGAATTTTATGTGGGGATTCCTATTTACTGACACATTTGCCAGATGTCACGAGTTGCTGAAGCACACAGATAAGTCGATATCGTATAGCTCAGCACACAGAAGCTATGAAAATACATGTATATTGCGGGTTATGTATGACGTAATCGGTATGACTGCAGGAATGTAAACGGTGGTCAAATTATTTACAAAATAGTGCTTTACTGGTAGATCTAGTATTCATCAATCTATAACTCAGAAAGTTTCAGGTGGTTATAAGAAAATGGGCTACACATGTCCGATCATATCAGCATCATATTTATGTCTTCATCAGTAGATGCAAAATGATTAATATACACCAACTTTTTGCCTAGTTAGTTATACGTACTTCACGAAAGTCACAGTGAAAGTGACACTACAATGAAAAATTCAACAAAAAATATTCCATTGTGTATATTATCATCTCAATTTCTTAGGCCTCAATCATTACATCAATATTATGCAATGCACTTCACTCATTCTCATAAACTGAACCGTTTGTTTCACTAATCCAACATCAATCTTCTAAGAAAACTCGGTAGTAGGCCTCCCGTTGTGTATCAGGCAAGCCAGCATGGATTAATGTCTCGAATTCCTTGACTGATAAATTCAATGACATTCATTTGTAGCATGTACTTTTCACATGCATCAATTCAGACTCGTGTAAAAGCTATTAGCTCCATGGCCTCAAAATTACTGTAAAAGCTTGTGTATTTACCGGAACGCACTACGACAAGGCTTTGCCTTCAAGAATTGCTACATGACTTTTTTGCTAATAAGGGAACATAAGGGGAATTCCTATATAATACAGCTATTAGATGAGATTATACAATCTTCAAGTTATGCATTCAATTGTGAACACATGGATGATAGCATGACTAAAGTAAAGGGTAACATGACAAAAAGTCAGGTTGCGTTGTCAACATGTGAAAAAGGCCTGTACTATGAAACGCTATTTTCCTGCTCCACCAAAAAAGCGAAAAAAACGAATGCCACTCGGTAAAAGCAAAAATTCAGGCATATTTTCGAAAAAGCGAAAAAAAGCGAAAAAAAGCGAATGTCTGGGTGGTCTGCAAAATAGCTCTTAATTACTTTTCTGCACAGAAAAATGAACCGCGTCTTTACTTGTGATCATGCAGTGAGGATGTTTCCAAAGAGGTTTAAGCAGTGTTAAGCATCCTTGGCTGTTTCTCTGTTATAGGTATTACCGGTGCGCGGCCCAACGCCACTAACGAGAGACGCGATTGCCAAGATTGGTATTAATCTAACGTGTATTTGTCATTTTGCTGTAAAAAATTACATGATACAACAGAAAAAACAAAATTGAACTATCAAAAAATTTGGTATATAGTTGGTTTAAGCAAATAAAAAGACAGCCTATACTAAGTATGCGATGCTATGTAAATTGTAAATAGTCATAATTTTGATGATCGATTGCGCCTGAAGGTTGTCCCTAAAATGCATTCTGTCAATTATTTGCAATAAATAGATCAATATTGTAGTTTCTGCCCGGTGAATGGTTCGAAGAGCGCAGGTGACATGGGTGAGCCTTATTATATAGCCTATTCCTTAGTGTAATATTCGCATACTCACTGAATTGCTAATACTCATCTACAGAGAGGGTGTTTATCGATCAGTCTTCATGCAAATATTTTTCCTTCCTTTTGGATTGATACTACTGCATTAAATTGCTGTATATTACCGATGTTATCGTTAAAAAATTTTCAGAGAAACTACTGAATGACAATTCTTGAAACTTAACACATAATATCAGTGACTTACGCTTTATATAATATATGCCAAATCGTACAGCCAAAAAATTAATAATTTATGTCCCATTGCCGTAATAATAACTTTGGAACCTACATTTCCATAGTATGCATTTAATTTTTGACAGATGCATCATACTGCTTCAAAACTAACACCTGCTCCTACTAAATCGATAGAGAAAATTGAAATATGTATTCACACTATTATCTAGCAACGGCTGCAAGAGACTCAGATGGCTACTAATTTTGAATCAGATAGACTTCGGCCCAAAAATTGAAAAAAAACTAGTCGGCCCTGACCGAATAATTAAATCTTCAACGGGACCAAAGAATCCGGAACTTGGCTAGCGGGTCAAAATATAGAACTAGGTTCGGCGAAAAAACATTGAGTATATGTATTTATACAAATAACTTTTTTACCAGCATTTATGATCATTATGAAAATCTAGTCTATGGAAGAATTCAGTTCTGAATTATTGGAATGACAAAAGGAAGTCGTTCGAATTTAGATTAGTAGTTCAATGCATAATGTGCATGTAGAGCTAGGTTTATCTGAAGATTTCTAAAAATTCTGTGTTTCGATCAGTCCCTAAATTTGAATGAAAATTTGCAAAAATCCTCAAAAGTCCATGATTATCGCTCTGCCGTTTCAGTTATCAGCCGATTAATCGGTGCACGCCTATGATGAATGCAATTGGCCGAAGTAGCCCCAACCTACCCGATTGTGCAGAATTCAATGTCCATCCTGCGATGTTGTCTTGCTGTCTCGACAAGAGCTAATTCTAGGTCAGCGAAATTCGATACACATATAAAATACGCGACGCAACCTAAAGGTGAAGGAAGCCGGGATTTTGAGAGTCATTCCTCCTATACATCGCCGTCTTTTATATAGTATGAAGCTCAGATTCTGTCAAGTCGATACTCCAAATATTTCTTTAAAGTGTTCAGAACAGCAGATCTGATTGTCTGCAGATTTTGAAAATTTGCATCGAAGGAGTACCTATATATGTTCCCTTTTGTTTCTGAAGTGTTTTGGACTACAGTGATTCATTTGCATTCACCATGCTTTCATCTGAGACGCAAGGTCGAGACTACTATTCCCAATTTCGTCCAAAGATCTTTCAACTTTGAATACGTCTGTTAACAGTTGATTCAGTACAAGCAAGCTTTTTAGAAATGTTGTGTCTATAATGTTAACGTGAGACACCAATGCTAGAATTTCGATAAGAATAGTAACCTAGCCCCCTTTTTGAAGAATCTCCAAAGGAGAGGGGAAGACCCGGGATTTTGGGATTGAAAGCTGTAGTTAATGCGACAAAACTCCACCGAGTACCGGTGCCTCAATAATTGACATTCCTCATGTCTACATTTCATTTGATGACTAGCATCAGTCAACACCTTCACTCATGCTTGTAGGAAACCTCAATTAAGGAGAGGTGTGTGATGCTCCACTCACAGGAGAAATCAGGGACGCGCGTGTAGGCTACATGGGAATAAAAAGGCAAAATCGCCAAAATCACGGTGGGAGGGGAGCTCGCCATCTCTTGCCTGAAACCCATGGATTGCATCGTCGGGCAAGGTGAATTCGTAGACGTCCACCAAAATGAATACGATTTAACACAGCAGTCAACTCGTGGAGTTCAGAGAATGGTACACAAGAAACTCTAGGCCTCCTGACACTAGGTCCATGCATACACGTGAGGTAAATTTAAGTCTAGAGAAAAGTGTGTAGTTATCAAGTTGAACATTATTTATAGTATTTTCATGCAGCATCTCCACATCTACACTGATTGTCGGCTACACTATTAAAAGAAACCGATTTATCGCCGCTCTGACGATTTAACTTTTGAAACAGGTATCAATTGCATTGTTGCTGACATAAAGCTGTTGCACACGAGTGGGGTCGCAGCTCCACCTCCACCAGGTTAAAAAACCACAGTAATTGCCGCTATTCCTCAATACAAATAAAGTTCACTCCATCGCTAAAGAATGAGAAGTGGATGACTTGCAATTCCGTACCTGTATGCCTTGCATTGGACAGTAACCCGTGGGGAAAGAGTGGTTTAATAACTACAATGATTTCGAAAATGAGAAATTACATCTTGTGTGACTCATGTTTACCGAAATTAATGACAGCATTAATGTTGAATGGAATTCCGAAATTCAATAACACTTCCATGCACTCAGAACAACTTTATACTCTGAATGCATCTCTTCCTAACAACTCGGACCTTTCACTCTTAAAAAAGTTTCTTTATCAGATAGCGCATTACATCTTTTGATGTTGTTTAATGTTTATAATAGGTGCCGTCGTTTCTGAAACATAATGCACGACATTTTTATCAAGTAAATATTTCTGAAAGGTTTATTACGCACATCAACTTGTGATCACAAATACCAACAGAACACAACCAACTATTCATTATCTTATTGAATAGGCACATGTTAGAGTCAAAAGACGGAGTCACAATGGGACTCCTGATTGGTCTATCGGCCTGTATAAAATTGATAGTTGCAATAAACCTCCAGCACAAATTCTAAATCCGGGCCGGACAGCTGTGATGCATCCTTTTCTTGCCGTCCAGCTTCCATCGGGTTAAAACTTAAGATGCGAACAATTGACTGGTCAAACTGTAGCTATGTTGTTAAATGAAGACAAAGGAAGCAAAGGAATAAGATTTAGACAACTTTTCAAATGATTAAAAGAAAAATGATTGATGTGGAAGAGAATCGACTACAATTTTGACATACTTTACAAGGAGAGCTCTCTGCTTCTGATGTTCCAAGAGACCGAAATTTAACTAAGCTAATAAAACAATTGCCATCATCAAAATGATTGAATAACCAAGTCCTCTTCACAACAGTGACATGCTTTAGTCGGTTTTTTCACTGATCAACTGATCGGAAATGAGAATCAATAATAAACGCTTAATTTCTAACAATGCGTTATATTGATCGCACGTTGGTCATATCAAATAGCACCTTCATAAAAAATCTACATCAATCATCATCATCATCAAAAAATCATCATCAAAATCTACCTTCAAAATCGCGAATGAATTAGTCCAAATGGATCTGACCCTTTTCTATCATTTCTGGATGACATGCTTCACACGTAGAAGCCGAATGTCAGCGTACTATACATGTGCATGCCGTTGTGATTGAAAATTCAGCACCAGCTGCAGATCCCCTAATTTTGAAAATATCATCATTTATGTTCAATCAATTTGTTTAGGATGTTTAAACAATTCTTCGCACAGTCTATTCAAACGATGTTATTCTCAAAATGTGAGAGATTGATCATACCAATCGTTCAAAACAGAGCATAAAGTTGCTTAATTAAGTCGATTTTATATTCTTTCTTGCGAATTCATGCACCATGTTTTCCATAGCGCTATTTAGAGACATAAATATCCTGATGTGTTTCTTGTAAATCAGAGCTTTGCTGCTCAATTCAATTATCTTGATGTTGACATTCATTACTGCGAACATCCTCTAATAGCAATGGGAAAGTTCTGTTACTGCCTATTTTTCCTATAAAGCATTTGAAAGAAACAACCCGTATCATGCCCTTAGCTAACCCTGATGTGTGAAATGCCCTGAGGCAGCCCTGACCTAACCCAAGCCCTTAGCCAACCCGAAGCTACCCCTGATTCAGAAAAAGCTGTAATTGCTAAAAAATTGAGCTTTTAAGCAATTTTCTGGAGAAATCATGCAGCGATCAGTGCTTCCAACCAGAAAAGATAAAAAGTATGGTTGCCCAAAAATACCCCTGATACCCTTAAGGGCCCCTTACCGGACCCTGAGAAGATTTAGCAGCGGGTCATGCCTGCAGCTCACTCTACTCCTCTTTAAACAAGCCGTACCAGCCTACCACTCAACGCATCTACAGCGTCTCCGGACATGACCACCTCGTTCTTAGAGAGGCTAAAGTCCACGTCACTGACACTACCCGAGCCATCGCCTACCAAACCCACCTCAACTTGATCATCACGGAGCGTGGACCGACAGTATACTTGGATTGGACGGAATACGGGATCTTATTTAAGTACAACCTCGCGCTGATACTGTCTCTGACTCCACAGTCGCTGTCTCCGAACCTAACTCACCTCATCCACAAGTGCGCCAGGAACCAAGGAGGAATGAAGGTTGAACCTGTCACGCTAGAAGTCACTTGCGAACCGATCTTCCGCAAGGCTCGTCCGATACCCTTCGGACTTCGAGACGCAGTTCGACAAAACATCAAGGACTTAGCCGACAAGGGAATCCTTCGACCGGTACAGTCGAGCTCCTGGGCCACCCCCATTGTCACGCCTCTCAAGAATGATGGACAGGTGCGCATCTGTGGAGACTACAGGGTTACGGTAAACCCATACAACAAACTGCAACAACCTTTAGCAAACTGCGAACACAACCCTCAAAGTGGAAGACATGTTCCAAGGACTTACCGGGTCCAAGGTGTTCTCCAAGGTGGATACCCGGAGGTATTCTTGACCACCAGTGCAACAGCAGACTTCACTCTGTGGGCTTTGAGAAGATTTTTCGCAAGGGAAGGTGTTCCACAAGTAATGGTTAGCGACAACGGCACCCAGTTCACGTCGGAGACACTTCAAACTTGGCTAAAGTCAATAGGCTGTCACTCTGTCTTCACCGCACCAAGGCACCCTCAGTCGAACGGTTTGGCTGAGAACATGGTCAGGAGCCTGAAGACTGCAGTGCAAGCACAAGCTCCTGAGACATTGAGCGACCTCTGGAAAGCGGTGGACACGTTTCTTCTGCAGTACCGCAATGCTAGACACGCGACTACAGGGAAGACTCCATCATCCTTACTTCACGGGAGAACAGCTCGCACATGCGCCAATGTCGACACGACCGATGTCACTTTCTTTCGTGGCAACGACAACCGTCTCACAAGAGGAATTTTGCTGAACGGAATCGGAAGTCGAATGTGCAACATCCTCGACCAGTCTGACGGAAGTCTTCATCGGCGTCACATTGACCAGATCTCCGTGACTGTCCCTGTGTCAAGTTCGTCTCCTCCACAGCATTTACCGCAAGGTCCAACGCCTCATCAGCTAGCGCCTCAGTCACCGTCTCAACAGCCTTATCCTCAGCCTCACTCGTCTTCACCTCAGCCTCCAAAGTCTCCTGACTACGTTGCAACCACTCCAACGCGTTCTGACCTTCCTCAACGACACGTTCCTGCAACTCCTCCTCGTCTCGAGCTTCCTGCTTCTCTTCCTCGACCTGTACCTGACACTTTACTTCCTAGCTCCTCTCACCACCGCTCTGTTCGTCTTTCCAGCACGTTAGACACACGGGGTTCACCCCAGCACACACGGCGCAGTTCGCGATCCCGAAGGCCACCCGTCTGGTCCTCCGACTACCAAACCAGCTGAGTCCATCTTCGAGCCCTGAAATTCAAAGGTCGTGCGGAGAAGTCAAAGGTGTTCCTTTCTGCGACATCAATCTGAAGAAGGAGGAACTGTGACAGTCGCACTTGTGCTCGCTAATGAGAGCTACTTCTGCAACGCGTGCTTTGAGAAAATGCTGATGAGTAAAAGAGAGACGAATCCAAAGATATAAGAGGAATCTGCATTATTTGCCACCATTGTAGACATTGGTTGGGATATGAATGCGTACATTCTAGACTAACACTCACGTGATTGATATTAAAAACTGCTTGTGCATGCGATATCTGCATCTTTCGACCCAGTAAATACGGCTAGAACATTCATGGCTCTTCTCCGACAATGCACAGCATTTCTGCAGGGATCAAATTATGCCGAACGGTGTTTCTGATGCGACGCATTCATGATTGTACGCCTGCAATGCATTTGGTTTAGCAATGTGCTTCACTGCCATGAGTATCAACAAAATGCCAGTGTAATTTTGATCATTGAGACTTAGCAGACTATCAATAGCTACTCGTTGCTCATGAGAAATCTAGCCTGAACTTGACCGGTTTATCACCAGATCTAATGTACTAGCTAGACATTAAATTAGATGTATCGATATTAGTGAACTTGACTAAACATGTCTGGATACCTCATGTGATCTGGCGATGAACGGGTGAAGTTGAGGATGGATTTCACATGCACATCAGTGGACAACTAGCCACACAGGTTTGCCTTTTCATAGACCGACCTATAGACATGGACCCAAAAGCTCATAATTGATTGGGCTACTCAATGAGAAGAAAGCATGCAACTTTTAAAAACAGGTATAATGTAATAAGTTTACAACAAAGCGAATATGCTAAAAATGCTAGAAGTCATATTAAAAGAGAAAAGTCACGTCAGTTTCTGCTCGCTAAAGGTTTCTTTTTTTTCTTAGGTGAATGTTTCGCCGTTTCTGGTTCCTGAAATGAGAGATTATATTAGTTGGGATATGCATGCAGTGCAGCTCATTCAAAAGATGAAACAATCATTTGAAAATGTAAAACAGCAGAAGGAACATCAATTATTTTATGAATGTCTTGACTATAAGGCAGGGCATGGTATGTAAATAAGGCTTAGCAATATCAAGGTCCACTTGCAATTTCTCAAATAAAATTATAAGGCTCTACCATAATACGCTCTACATAATATGAAAATGTAATGTGATTGATCTATTTATTCAAAATCAAAATAAATTTTTTGAGGTCCGTTGATCCAAAAACAGCTTTCCCTTGTATGCTATTGAAGTCGTTCAAAATACGGCAGCTTGAAATTGATCTTTGTGCGGAATAAATAAATGCTACTTAGTGCTTGGGTTGATACTGAGTAACATGCTTGCTGTACTGCTTAAGAAAATTGAGATGCGTTTCACAAGCTTCTTCCCCGCTGTGGTTGTCAAAAGGGTGTAATGTTTATCGCCCACAACGCATTTATCCGCAGTGTAATGACATATGCATTCACGTGTTTTTGTAATGCATCTGATTACTTGCTGCATGACACTTCGCATTGAAAGAATAGTTTTCCAGATAATTGGTTCTTCTCTTGATGAGAAGGAATCCGTTTTGGATTCTACCAACAAAATGTTTGAAATTGCTTCGTTCCATTGAAAAATATGACACTCAACACTTTGGACGCTGTTCAATGTATGACCTATTCAAAATATGTCAATGAGATCGGCTGGTGCACTTCAACCACCTGGAATATCCTCCTAGTGATTTCTGCAACAACAGTAAGTGACTTGAAAAACAGCTTCTCATAGCCTTCTTTTAAAAGAGAGAGAGATTTCGGATGAAGGGAGACCAATACCTAATCTGACCGCTCAACACAGACTAAGAAACAATGTGTCTTCACTATAGAACACTCAACACACCCGTGAATGTGTGGCTGCGAGAAATTGAGTGACTTTTGTTATCGATGTATGCTGCTCAGTACTAATAAGTCACCTATCTACACTACAACCGGATAATCTACAAAAATTCCATCATGTACTGAACTTAGAATTGCGTATTTATAACTTGAACTGATCAAACTCTTCAATTTTTCTTCCGTTTTTTCCATGTCCGTGACACACTAAACATTTTAGCTGCATGGAAGACAGTTTCAAGCAGGCTAACACATGATGCTACCTATCAGGTCAGATGGCTGCGCAAAGTAAAATTTTTGGGAACTATTGAAGGCAAAAATGAATCAGACCAATGTCATTTTCATATCACGCTACTCGAGGTTGAGAGGCAAACTAGGAGATATGTTGCTAGATGAAAACTTACGACAATGTTGACAACAAAGGTCTGTCGCAGTATATTGAATTTCTAAAGAGAGGGACAACTATTAAGTCAATAAAAGACACCAACACCATTGATTCCCCCGACCTAGGAATCGAATCAAGTCCTCGGAGGAGACGAGCTCGCACCTTCTTCACTAGGCCACGCTGAAGGTTTCGTCAGAACCTAACTCTAATCTTTGTGGCTACGGTAGCCGGTAAATCTTCTTCCGAAAAGGGTGAATGAAACCATTATAGTGAATAAATGCGAGGGTTATGCTTCATGGAATAAATCAATTTCAATAAAACTAACAACCTGAGGTTGTATTGTAGTAGTCAACATCGAGGAAACGCCTCCTTACACAACTGATTTTGTGCAAAATGTCGCTGACCTATAAAAACACCTAAAAGATTAAAAGTATTGATAAGCTACACGCAAACATCATTGTTTTACTTAAAATCAACTTTCCCAATATTTTGATATCGATTTAAGCAGGTAAACTAAGAATTTGTAAAATGGATTCACTGGATTCCCTAAGGTCTCAGAGGAGATGAAAAAGCTCAGGTGTCTGGGGATTAAATATTCGTAAGTCAACTCTGTTTAAATGTTGCGAAATATCAACCATCGAACACCGAAAAACACTGGAATACATTATCTTTGCAAATTAATCCGCTAGACAGAATAACAGCGTTCTTACTTTTGGATTGCCTGGTTCAGGAAGGACGTTCTCGGAGGCTGGAGAGGATGGTCTAGAGGACCCCTGTGTACACACTGAACCCTATAAAAAGAAAAAATCTGATCACTTAAGTCTTATACATGTTCATTATAGAGGAAAACAACAACAATAAAACTTCTTGAAACGCATCGTAACGTGGAGTTAAAATCGCAATTAGTCAAATCTAAGGTCTTATGCAGGCAAGTCTCACGGAAAATAATGATAATAATTTGCTATAATCGACGTCAAGCTTCGAAACGAATGGTTTAGAAATGACGTATCGAGATAGCAACTGTCTGTTTTTTAGTTGAACTAACGAATACTTTCATTCATTTTGTTTTATTTATCCGAAGTCACTGAAAAAATGAAGCTTTAACGACACTACCACCCCTCCGGGAGCTTGGACGGAACTCACAACGAGATCACCAGACAACAATGCCACGGCATCCATTGATTACTTTAACTCAATCAAACATGAAATTGAGAACATGGAATATGAACCATCCTGAAATACCTGACTGAATGAATTATAGTCAGGCCTAGAATTAGATAATCGCTAATCTGGACCTATTGATCCCAGTCACGAGACCTCGGTAATCAGTCACATTCATGAATTTGATTATTATAGCTAATCTAACCGCCAATCTACACGGTCTGAGAATAGACACCACAAAAACAAAGTGCATGTTTAACAACTGATGTAGACGGTCGAAAATAAAAATAAATGGAAAAGAGATCGAGGAAACCGAAGACTACATATATCTCGGACAGCGATTCAACCTCAAAAAAAGGAACGAAGAGAAGGAAGTATCGAGGAGGATAGGTATAGCGTGGGACGCTTTCAACAAACATCGAGACATTTTCACCAGCTGTCTGCCTATCTCTGAAGCGGAAGGTACTCGAGTCATATGCAATACCAGCAGTAATCTACGGTGCCGAAACTTGGACAATGACAAAGAAGACGGAACAGAAGATCAAAGCTAAACAAATGAAGATGGAAAGAAGAAGTTTGAAGATAGGCAGGAAGACGAACGAATGGGTGCGAAGAATGACAAAGGCCAGGGACGCACTACAAAAGGTGAAGGCAAGAAAGTGGCAGTGGGCAGGACACATTGCCCGAACGGAAGACAGTAAAATGGACCCAAAGAGACCATGGGAAGGAAAACGAAGAAGAGGAAGACCGCTAAGAAAGTGCCATGAAGAAACTGTGCTGTTCTGCAACACAATTAACTGGCCACAATTAGCTCGAGACAGAAGGTGGTGGAATACTGAGGCCTTCGCCCTGCAGTGGGCAGATATGGGCTAATGATGATGATGATGAACCACCAATGGTGTCACCAAGTGTTCCAGAGAAAGCAAAAATACTTATCGTTCATGAACTAATTATAAAAATCTTGATGAAAAGAACAAATAATTATACATGTATAACATAGTAACGCATCAATTTCTGTGAAGATAGCTGACTTACTTTTGAATTTCTATCCTGATCTTTAGTCGAGACACTTCCATTGGAGTCCTAAAGGTCGATAAAATAATTACTTCCCTTATAACTGCGCATGGAAAAACGTGCTTATGTAACAATCCTGTTTCTACAGAACAGGTTAAAATTTTCGAAAATGATGTGAGACCGAAACTATCATGCAAACATTCGTACGGACACTGAAGTGACTTATTTTCTAAGTATGCTTTACTCAGTGTAGGAGCCGATCATTCTTTTAATTTGATGAATTGATAGAAAATACCACTCAAGTACTTGTAAAACATGTCTGATAAAATCAATTTACCACTATCTTGATTGATCTTTTTTCCTTTTCTTCCGGGGTATCTGGATATAGATAAAACAGGATGTGTTTCTCTTGGTAGCGTCAGCTTCACACAAAGGTGAACACATATAAAGATGCACTGATAGCTGTGTAATCAGAAGTCCACGTTGTTCATAATTACAAGTGTTGACAGACGTTATCATTACATACCTGAGTATCAGACCTACCATTCTACCCGTTGATCTGCTTCACAACAGCACAAGTCTGCTACTAGGTAGACGATACGATGCATGGGACTCATTGGTCTTGTTGAAATAAAAAATGAGCCTAGGTTGAATGGGGTTAATCAGGATAAAATCCGGAGATAATCGCAATCTATCAATCCTTGCAAGGTCGAGACCTTGCTAGGGAATTTGCCAGATTTTGGACATAGCGCTAGGGTAGTGCTAGGCTAGCACTAGGATAGTTGTTATCTTTGTTAATACGACAGCCTAGCGCTAGGTCTCAGACATAGTGCTGGCCTAGCGCTACCCTCTTGCTACCTTTACTAATACGGAAGTTGCTGCTAGGCTAGCACTAGGGTAGTGCTAGGCTAGTGCTATCTCTATTAATACGGCCCCAGAGCATTCATGAAGTGAACATTTTTTTTAAAAATTTACAGAATTACTAATTAACAACAAGTAAGAAATTGTCTTTGCGGATTATAAGGATATGAGAAGTTTGATGCTTATCTCTAATCCAACAACTCTTTACATTGCATATCAACAACAAATAGGCCTACATAAATTTCATTCACAGATATCGCAACCCACGACTTTTGACTAGGTCTACAGAGCTGATATTTCGAATGTCAAACTGATAAGTTTAGATAATCCATATGTATCTGTTTTACTAAGCTGTGCACACAAACTTTTCTGAGTGTGTTGGTGACTTATGAATTTATAACCCACATGTATTTTGTATTTATTGTATTTTGATATGAGTATGCTGCATCAATGATATATACCGTGCTTGAAAAAATATAGATTAATCTGTATTAGTAATTTGTAAACTAGAAATGCTTTTCGAAAATCTCCGATAACACCAGGGAGGAATGACACCAAAATTGTAGATCAATCCTCCAGAAAGAAATCAGAGATTGTATTGTGGTGGATCCTTTTTACTCTGAAAGCATGGAGATTACCTTGCCATGATATTAGCTTTTTCGTGTCAATTCAAATTCTTCGCCATCATCACAACAGCTGTAACATTCACTAAACCGCTTCAATAAATATTCGAAACATACTATCATATACATGTAATCACAATGTTGACTTTTCAAAGGAGCATCGCTTCAAAATACATGTCTTCAAAACAAAGACGGAATATGAAATATCCGTCTTAGGATCCTTATGATATATTTCTTGTAGGCTATGTAGATGATTTTAAGACTCAAATATCGACAGGCATCATGAACAAGAGTGCGTTCAATTTATCGGGAAATAAACAAATAAAATATTCGAAATCACGCCGTTTGTTGTCCATAAAGCTGCACATGTAATTTATAAATGAGCTAATATTGAGATAGTAATCACGCCAAGGGTGGGGTTTTTCGCTATTAATGCAAGTGAATCAATGGGGAAGTCCAGTCCGGCCTAACTTGAAAATGTCAAGTCAGCACTCCTAATTAAAATTGAAGCTCCCTCACCATGACGCCGTTCACACTTACAATTCCGGAGCTGTGACGCCGCCGGTCTTCATTGAGTTGACATGAAGCTTCCACCTCCTCTCTGTCCAAGCGAGCTCTGAATTCCTGTAATCTTGACATTGGTGATGTATGTGACAGAGTACGGGGATAGAGAAATTCTCGCCGTGCGGGGGTTCTTCCTGAAAATGAAATATACACTTCAATTTTCTTTCACGCCACCTTCGTAAACATAAGATATACTTGCAGCTGAAAAGCCCGAACCAAGTGAGAATCGACAAGGTTTGAACACTACTCCACAACTGGTTTCGTGGCTTTTGACGGCATGGTAAAACTAAAGAAAATGAAATCCAAGTTGTCACCGCTTTTTGTTATGTAATTACCGGTCAGCATTGCCCACTAATGTCTCTCATCAGGTGTCCCACCCAGGGATTCAATGAAAACTTAGTAGTAAATCCACCATATTCTTCATAATATAATCTTTCATTTCGTATACGTTGTGCGCTGTGAGCCTTTTTTGGGTACAGCGCCGTATAAATACAGCCAAATAAATATTATATATTTATTTACAGTATATATTATATATATTTGATTATTAAGCTACAATACATATACTACTTTTATCCTACAATTTATTCAGCTACATGTGTTAGTATTATTAAGATATTACACATTTTACATTCCATTGATGTCTCTTCACTTTTCGATTTCATTGTCCGTCAATAAACATGTAATTTCTATACTTCTGTCATTAGCCTAATATCATGTGAATCACATTTCTCACGAATTTTCCTTCGCTAATAATTACTGATCAGAATAAAGTACAAAGACCCATGTTCACACGAATACAAAATTACTGTCATTAATTATCCTGAAAAATGTCCAACGACTTCCAATTTGAGCAAATTTCCATTCAAAGATGTCAAATATTTGTTTTCTATTGTTAACTTTCTAAACAGATCGCTTATTGAAGAACGATTACACTAGAAACATGCTATTAGTTTTCTAAATCTGGGAAACACCAGCTTCGAACGGAAGAGGATGTCATTTACCGGATTCTAAGTGTTGAAGTTACGCCTTCTCTGCTTGCATGGTCAACAATTAGAAGTTCACAAATGTCAGTTGGAATCTTTAGAAAACTATAAAACTTGTCTGAACTTCTCCAGCTGCATCAAAACATTTGAAAACATCTCAAGACAATCGGTCAAAATGAGAAGTTTGGCAGTCTTCAGCTTGTTAATCGTCTATGCCATCAGCATTGATGCGTCGAGGAGACCTTGCCACAGGAGACGAGATGAAATTGAGAACAGAGGCTTACTTGGAAGACAAAGTTTGTATTGCGACAGTGAAGGCTTCTATGAAGCAAAACAATGCCATGGATCAGAATGCTATTGTGCTGATCGATTTGGAAATAAGATTGGAAACTACAAAGCAAATATAGGAGAAAGCGCCAGCCAAGACTGCAGATGTGCAAGAGATGAAGAAAGATATAATCGAAGAAGAGGAATGATGCTCGGTGGAATCAACTTCAGTTGCTCTGAAAATGGTAATTACGGATATGTGTGTGAGGGATCTAGATGCTATTGTCCAGATGAAAATGGACAAGAGGATACAACGAAAGGCAATGTTCATGTTTCAAACGGCCACCAATTGAGATGTTAAGAAACGATTGACTATGAATTTGGAATGCGTAAGTGTTGTATCCATAATAAATGCCTACGTTGAGTGAATTTGCAGCTTTTACAGAAAGTCATTTTTGGATCATAGAAAGCTTACCAGTTTCTTATTGAGAAATTACAAGGACAAGAATGTGAAAAACGTAATTCTATAGAATTTTTTTTCATAAATGATTTAATCTCATTAAGACTAGGGGATACTTTCTGCCTCCGACGGATTTTGTAAATATCTAAGGAAATTTAACGAACAGAGGATGAAATTATGCGACTTTCAGTTATCTTGTTTTTGCAGCCTATCAAAATTTAGCGAAGTAGATTTGAAATTAAATTTGTCATATCAGATTTTGAAAAGTACCAATTTTTCTAACACGGCGTTCCGGGTGAAATTAGTGTTGATTTACATCACTAATAACCAGTTTATAACCACGCAAGCGAAATGTTGAAATGAACTATGACACTGTAGACCTGGAAATTTTCGCGAGTTTTAATTTCTCAAATGCGTTCAATTTGCAAAAATAACTATTGGCAAATTTTTTATGCTTCTATTTTAATTTGACAACTATGAGGGACTCTGCTTTTTAACTTCATTAATCTCTGGCAATATATTTACGATGAATCATTGTCAACGAGACACGACACGACACGAATGATAAAGATTCAGCACGTTCAGGGCTATCGATACCACGAACATCTACTACACACGAATTTGAGCAAAATCTGAGATGATGGTCGATTTCATACGAAAAGACCCATTAGCAATTTTCTTTCAAGCTTGATCAGTTCAAATTTTGAATCAAAGATCTGATAGCGAGATGTGAAATATCCTTGGGCCTTATTGTAGATATCTTTGGCTGTATTGCAGACTCTCTAAAATAGGATATCGGGAAAATTATTATACAGAAATGCTACTTTCTTTTGGAAAGAGCAGAATCCGTGTGAAGGAACTGATTTGAGTTTACTGTCAATTTCGACTATCGACTACTACATCGCTTCCTCTGATAAGCGCCGCAAGAGTTTATCTGCAATCGTCTTTAAGTGCAGCGTTTATTAGAATGTGAGGTTCTCCACCTAAAGTTGGCCTTTCAACTGCGGCGCTTATCAGAGGAAATACGGCATCTATAATTCAAAAGAAAAATACAATAGAAAATACTGAATGGTGAAAGCCACTGCGCTACAAATGTTTGCAGTAACCTTAATGATTTACATCAAAACGTATTTTCATCTGCTGAGTGTCTAACCTGTTATTTCACAAGGTTGAAGCTCTGTTAGGGCGCGCACTACGAGATTGTCGAATTGCTTGATCTCGTTCTGTTTGGTAGTCAACTCTCGTTCCGAGGTGTCTTCCTGATTCCTCACCAGAAGTCTCAATCTGTGAATAGCTCCCTCAGCACCTTCTTCTCGCAATAAGTCGCGACATTCTTGTTGTATTTCTTCTCTGATTTCGTTGCCGATATTTCCTAGTCGCTTATAAATCTCTGCATCTCTTTCTTCACCATCATCACCAATTTTCTGGGAAAATTCTGTTAGATTGGTGTTCAGGATCTCCATCTGCCCTTTAGCTGCCGACTCTAATTCATGAGTTTTCATCTTTATACACTTCGCTGCTGCTGGTATCTCTTCCTCTACGACGTAGCGGCATGTTTCTTCTGCCTGTGTGATGGCATCGTTGGTGATTGTGGCGAATTTCTTCTCCTCTTTGGAGAGGTGATCAATTACGGAAGTGAGTGACCCGGTGACACTCGTCACACATGAACGCAGATCTTTCAATTCAGTTCGACTTGTCTCTGATGCTTTCATTAATGAATCCTCGGATCGTTGACGGTTCATCGTTAACACAGACTGTTGTTCCTGAAACGAAAGTGTTACTCAAAACTAAAATACCTCAACGGGCATGGGAATGCACTGGAAAAAGTTAAATCCTTTCCACACTTTGAATATGAGCATCAAAACCGCGTTCTGATAGGAGCATGTTAGCTGCTCTTGCTCACGCTATACATAGGGCTAAATACAAGATTTGGATCAAATCAATCAATTACAGATCTAAGTGCTGCTTTCAATGACACAATCACGATGCGCGGTTACCTTTCAGTTTTGAGAATCATCGCCACAGATGCAGTTTTCTGTGATGCACCCGAAAGTGCGGATCTATACAGTGTCCTAGACTGTCATGGAGCCCAATTTTGATGAAAATTATAATCAGGTATGAGAATAGGTCAATTACAGGGCATGAAAATTGACTGCATTTCAACATATGAATTGAATCGAAGTAATAACTACAACTATTTACTTTATGAGAGTATGAATATATGTGAGAACACGATGTTCGAGATTTCCGCCACCAGATAAGTTTGAGAAACTCTATAGATTGATAACAATATCTATAATGTTGACAAAAAGTATTTATAATCAATTTACATGTACATACAGTGCTGGCCAAAAGTCTGAATACTTGTAACGAATACTTGTACTAGAGCACTTGTAACGAAACGGTTAAAAATTAATGAAATTTCTGCTCTCGACTAGCGAACAAAATCATCAACTGGCACTAGCCCAATAGAAATCGCGTGGGTGACATTAAGGAAAGTCACTAAATTGATGCAGACTTCTCGCCGGTATGTCCGTCAGAAAATACTCCTCAATTTTGCCAGTCATTCAACGTATTACTGTTACATTCAAGACCAATGACTAGATGACAAAATACTTCACTATGAAAAATATGTTAACTGATACTGAAAAGAGTTGCTACTGATATAGTGGCACTAACCAAAGGTCACGCTACACGACTTTACGGTCACTAAGATAATGCTTCAATATGAATAAGAATTAAAATGTACTTTTTCAGGTGTATCCAGACTTTTGGCAAGCACTGTAGACAACTAGTTTTCTCAAAATTCGGTCCTAGTTTTACAATGCGCGCTCGATGAGTACCCTTCGATAATTTTTAGGCCTATGTATCAAGCTACGAAGGTTTTCAGATTTCTTCAGCGAGTTCCTGTTTTTCTAGTTCAATTCACGAAAATCCAGGTTTATACTTCGCGTCACGGTTTCCAGGCAATAACCCATTTAGCCGGCACACTACTGAAACAGACCAACAAAAAGTCTTCAATCACATTAGTTACCGTGCAGGAAACCTTAGTATAACCACATCGCATAGTACATTTCTTACCTCATAGAATTGGTGCATTTCAGATTTCATCGCACTTAATCTCTTTTCATTTGCTTCATCGAATTGAGTTACCATGTCATTCAATATCTTCATCATTGATCCGACCTCGTGCAAAACATTCGTTAGTCCACCGGTTGATTGGGTATGCTGCAATTAAGATGAACAACAGTTGTTGATACTTAAGACCTCAGGAAAGTTGGCTTGCAATCAGAAAATGCTGCTACTAAAACCTTGTCTGTTTTAGGAAGTTGTCCTGTCTTGGCTAGTATCGTAATATGTGTGAATAGTTTAATTGTACACGATCTGTGATTGATTAGTTAAGAGGCACATTGATACCAGAGGAAGATTTCTATCCGAGTTTTAATTGTAACCCTCATTTGCCGCTGCGGTCTCTCGTGAGTGCTTGACTCAACATGTGGACGGAACCCCTGTACAGTTCAAACCAATGGGAACGTGAGGATGTAATGCAGGGAGGAGGGAAATTGACTATTCATTCCCAGCAATGAATGCAATTAGGGGTCACTGAATGAAAAAATCAATGAATTCGATTACCAGCACTTATACAAGAGGAAAATATATTGTTCTGATGAAGCTGATTCCTGTTGTGCAGTGCTAAAAACACGCTTTTCGAGTGGCTAGTTATAAAGTTGCTTCAGGGGATGATCTCACGTACAATGGTTTCGTCAGCACAATCCCAAACAACTGGTTGGAAAATACACATTATTACGAGTGTCATACATATCGTACTGACCGCTCAGTATTCTGCCATGATCCTTCCGTATCTGATCTCCAAAAACTTTGAATCAGAAAGCATCTCGTAATTATTCCAGCTGGCACTGGATGATCGCAAGGAAGAAAAGATGATCCCGCAAGTCTGAACGATGGGTGACAGTATTAGTTAAGTTTATTTTCATTATTCTGTGTTGAGATATCTACGACCAGTTGAAGAGTATGAAAAAGGGACTATCGTTCAAGGTCACTAAAACATTGACCTCATAATATGATGGTGACCCTTGGTAGTGGTTCCTTCGCATATCAAATAATGCTGGTAATAGAAAATTACATCATTCATTTACTATAAAAATTGTCATGAAATTCAAGCACGTGATTTTGTTATAATTTTCAAACAGCTGTTTTAGCATTATTTGCCGCAAATTATCAGGAGAAGAATTTTGAGGAGATCACCATTAAATTACGGAGCTTTAAAGAAAGTGATTACAAGACTTCCAATAATCTTTACATAAAAAAGACAATTAACATCTCAAAATTACAATAATTGAAGATGGAATGGGTAGGTCTGATAACAAACTACGGAATGTAAGGGAAAATTACCTGTTCTTGTGCCATTTCGTTTACATGCTGAATCTGAGAAGACAGCTTCTGATTTGCTTGGAGAATTCGACACGTTAGTTCTTTGGTCACTGTTCCTCCTACTTCTTTAATCTCATCTTCTCGACATTTTGCCATCTCTCTAGTGGTGTCGATCACTCCATCAAGGCGTGATTTCTCTTCTCTATTTTGAAGAAGCAACTGAGAACGTATGTGCCTTACAGCACTGTCCAAATTGCTCGAATGCTTGCGAATTCCTTTTTCGAGATTTTCACACCAAGTAGACAATGCAGATTCATGCAAGGTCATTGAAGACTGAATTTCCTCCGCGCTGCGTGTACAATTTTCTGTGGAATGTAAGGAAAGTGTTAACCCTATCTGGCCTGGGGAGGGGCCGATTCGGCCCCGCCCTAGATACTTTTTAATCACACAGCTGAACGTCTTTGTGTGAGAAGTTTACCTTCCGTGACTTTTCCTAACTTTTAATTGCGCATCTTTCGGGAGTAAAAGATTTAATTTTGGCAGTACGAGCTAAATGAAAACTAGTTACGACGCCTAAAAATCGTTGGAATTTACCTTCTGCTCTCATTTCAAACTTTTTATCGAATAAATTAATGCAGTGTTGCATAATAGACACAAATTAATGATTTTTATAACATCAATGCTTTTTATAATATGATATTGGGATAGTATTTAAATGCTTTTTAGTCTTATATCCTCCATATACTACTCATGAATAAATAGTAGAATAATTAACATTTTCTCATTTTTTACACGAATAATGAAACTTTTGGAAAAACGCATCATTGTAATAATTGCGTATTTGTCTTCATTTAGGTTTCTTTGTGATAATATATTCTAGCTAATGATAGATAGCCAATTTGGAATGAAATTTATGTCAATATATCTGATGAAAAAAAGACATTTTACTGTTTCAATGTTTGAAATTTGAAATACTATTCATGCAGCATTATTATACATGTATGAATCAAAGCAATAAATTAGCATTGATATAGCAAGAAACATGCCAGATAGAACACTTTCGCGTTATGTTTTAGTACGAGGGGTGTTCAAATATGAACGGGAATTTTTGAAAACAATTTAATTAAGCATGAAAAGATGACATTCTATTTGCATCAAATTTCACAAGACAGCAGTTCACTTCTCAATGTAATCACCAGCAATGTCTACACATTTTCTCCATCGATCTGGGAGTGACTTGATGCCATTCTCGAAGAAGGACTTCGGTTGTTGGTTCATCCAGTTTTGCACAACACTTTGGACTTCGGCATCACTTTGGAATTTCTTGCCTCCGAGAAATTCTTTCAACGGACCAAAAAGATGATAATCAGACGGAGCTAAGTCTGGACTGTATGGAGGATGGGGCAACACGGTCCATTTCAATTGTTCCAGTGTCTCGCGGGTAAGGGCAGCTGTGTGAGGCCGGGCATTGTCTTGAAGGAAGATGACGGATGACTGCGACTTTCTTCTCTTTCCTCTGATGGCAGGTTTCACATCTTCTGTTAAGAGACTCGAGTAGTACTGCGCGTTGATAGTCTTGCGACCATGAAGAAAGTCAATGTGCAGAACACCTTTGAAATCCCAGAATATTGTAGCCATTACCTTTCCTGCAGAAGCAGTGGTTTTCGCCTTTCGAGGAGGAGGTGAGTCGGGATGTCTCCACTGCATGGACGCCCTCTTCGACTCGGGAGTTGAATGATGAACCCAGGTTTCATCACAGGTTACGATTGCTTCGAGAAACTGCGATCCTTCATCTTCATAGCGCCGGAGAAGCTGTTGGCAGACATCAACACGCTTTTCTTTTTGCTCATCCGTAAGAAGTCGGGGCACCCAGCGTGCAGACACTTTACTGAATCCAAGTTCTTGGTGAATGATGTGTTCAGCACTTCCAATACTGATACCAACTTCTTCGGAGATTTCACGGACTGCGATGCGACGATTGTTCAAGATCAATTGCTCCACCTGCTCTGTGGTTTCTGGTGTTACTGATGTCCTTGGTCGTCGTGGATGTGGCTGATTCTCAACTCGATCACGACCTTCCCGGAATTCTTTGGCCCAACTGTAGACTCTTGTCTTCGACAGACAATCTTCTCCAAACTGTGTCTGGAGTCTGGTGAATATCTCCGATGGCGATACACATTCAGCTGTTAAGAACTTAATGATGATGCGCTGACAAATGCTGGCAGGAACTTCTTGTTCAGACATGACTGCAATGAGAGAGTGACTGACTGACAAGTGATTATTATCGTCACAAACAAAAGTGAGCAATGCTTCATCGCTCTCTTTCATTGCATTCGCAGCTGTGACGACGTGATAGTTGCTGAACAGCGTTCAGAAATCAATCACGGATGTTGAAACATCGCTTAGTGAATTTCTAATGTCAAAATTGTGCTTTCTAATTCAGGTAATGAGATAATAACAAATTCCCGTTTATATTTGAACACCCCTCGTATTTCTAACATTCCGAAGCGATTGGTTTTCAACAATAAAAAGTATCTAAAATTTGTAAAAAATGCACTTTCAAATTTTGAATTGCTATTTATAGCATGGAGAAATTAAAGTTTTGAAAAACCGACTCCACCAATGAAAAGATCATGCCCGAAATATAGTATGCATGAAACTTCATTAAATTTGAGTATTTACTTTAGGAAACCTGAGGGGGGGGGGACCGAATCGGCCCCTCCCCAGGCTAAGACAGTTAAAAAAAACCCAGGTCAGATAGGGTTAATAGCCTGGAATGGGTGCTGTGCTAGAAGAGCAACATGCTGCACTCGAACAAGTATTTCACTGGTATGCTGAAAAGTTTACCATCATGGCTTATAAGCATTGAATACAACTAAAAACAATCTAAATATTTAAATCCATTTCATTGTGGATCATGGTGTGAGGGCATCTTTACAGCCAAACAGAAATATATGAACAATATAGCATGATGGATGGGTCAGTGTTTTTGAGCGAGCTGAGTGAACGGCATTTTTTTAAAAAATTTTCGATGAGCGGATGAGCAAGCGAAAAAGGCACTTCGTTTCGCTCAAAAACACTGGTCAAGACATTTTTGCTGTTCAAATTTCGAGGTGCCCTTTGAGTTTCCAGTGAGCTCACTACCACGTGACACCTGCCTGCTTAATATGGACACAATACCTCAACCAGTCTATGAGTCAATCATTTGCTAATGTACGAATAGGATAACTTTGTTCACTTCACCTAATTAATAACTTACCTTTGTGTGCTATAAGTCCACTGAGAATTACGTTGGACTTCATTTCTACTTCTTCACGTAACTGCTTGGTGACATCGAGATTTGACGTTTCACTACTCTTCATACGATCCACTTTTGAATGTAAAGCCGAAACATCGTTGACAGATGCATCAGCTGCAGCCATTATCTTCACAGCCTCTTCAGTCAGCTTCTCTTCGGTTTCCTGATGAGCTTCTTTTAGCGCTTCTTCTTCTTGACGAGCTATTTCCGTCTGCACTAATCGCTCCATAATCTGCTGGGCTTGATGTCGAGTCTTATCTAAATCCACTTCCAGCTTGGCCTTCAATTCTCGGATGTTTTCCAATTCTTCTTCGGTCATCTGCAAAACACCTCCAAGTTTCTCTATTTCCTCTCGTTGAGAGGTCAGAGACACCTCCTGTTCGGAAATTCTTTCTCTTTGTTGCTGGAGTGTTGTCTGAATCTTGGCGTAGTTCGCTGCGTCCATAAAGCAACCATTTTTCTCCCGAGTGGCCTGGAAATGAAAGTTGTAGGCTAGTTGTGATTTTTACACATCATGAATTCTTCAGTGAAACTGATCACTTTTAACGAGAACCAGATTGCACAAGAATGTCCGGATTTGTCAGGATCAGTATGAAGTTACTCCTAATTTTTGTTTTCTGAGAGGCATGATTGGTCAAGCGGGTGTTGCAGTGATGCAGTCACGACGGGAATCAAGAGTACACGAAAGAATGTCGAGAGCTCCCTCCCATCTTTATGAACAGCATTCCGTTAAGAACTCGAGGCCATGTTCTCAACATGTGTGTGCGTAGTGTGACGGTTCATGCCACTGAGACGTGGCCAATCACACTTGAGGATCTAAATTGTTTGAGCCGCTGTGAAAATGCGATGATGTTTGTTCATGACGGCTTGCTGATCGAGTACCTACAGAGCATCTATCAATTGGAAACAGCTGTCCTTCATTGGGGTAGATGGTAGGACGCAAGCCAAGGGGTAGTCCGAAGAGGAAGTGGTGCGACAACGTGCGAGCCAACTTTAGGACGTTTAACGTTGAACGTATCGACGCTCAAGATCGAAGTGCGTGGAGAAGCTCTATCAGATCGGACCGACGCCCAACACTCGCAACACAGGAGAAAATGGAGCAGTGAGTGAGAGATAAGGACTGCTTCAATGATTCCCTTTTTCTTCATTAAATGTGAATGGCTGAAAGCGGCAAAGTACAGATGTCGATATATCGGAACCATGATCGATCATCTTCGAGCAGTATTAGCGCTATTTGATATTCAGAATACTATGGTGTCTGATAACTAGCGTTTCATCAAATGGACTCGAGGAAATGATAACCTTTAGCAGGCCATGTAGACCAGATTATGGAACCGATAAGGATCACCGAGCTGTCCATATGCACTTGTGTTCAACCTCCAACTCGTTACAATATCCGAGGGCAGTCAATCACACTGGTTGATCAGACCGACGTCGCTATGGCGACAAACCGCTACTTGAAACCGAACAATTGGCATAATATAAATAAAATTTACAAAATAATATTTCAGGGTGTTTCTTTCATTTATTCCAGCTTATCTTGCTTGATTAACTCAGTCGGCAGTAGTAGTCATATCTGAATTAGAGCAGATATTCAATGAGAGCTTCTAAAATAACAGCTGTGCATGCTGAAGAAGCTACGATGAATGAAAGTAATAATGAGTAATCTATCCGTATCAATCTATAGTCCCGAAAGTTCACCTGAAACATGATAGAATGGTTATCTTACTTGCAAATCACGTCGAAGACGCTCTACTTCGTCCGAATATTCTCTTAGTAGAGCTTTCTTGCACAACTTCTGATTGACCTCAGGTCGATTTTGAATGTTTTTCGCTCGATGTGCGTAGTCAAGTGTCGAAAGAGTCTCTTCCAAATTGATTGAGCCAGGAGAGATGGTAGCGATAATAGATGTCTTCGTGCGCCCGCCAAGTGAATCCTGCAAACATTGAAAAACAGGTGAACCGAATTCAATTAGAAAGTCAATAAAATATAATATAATAACACATAGGCCTATTAAAAATATATACAATATACTGAAATTTTCCATATTGCAGGTCAACTCTTTATGTTTTCATTACCGAAAAAGTTGACGATGATATAAATTGTAATATCAACGTCTGTAGCGACGTATTTCGTCATGATGAACTTGTTTTGCTGGAGACACTGTACCGGTTTTGCTTGCTTTTTTTAACTTTGGGCCCCTGAGAAAGCGTGAAAGGCGTTGGGCTTGTAAACTCAAACCTTGTGCAAATAAAGCATCAAGAAGATACCTCGCCTTCCTTTGAAGCACTAGTACTGATACTTATATAACTATAATTATATTACAAAATTACAACGAGCATCGGAGCGTTGAGTGTAATGATTCATTTTACCCATTAAAATCCAAGGGAATTCAGATTTACAGTTGATCCTGGCTTTGCATTGCGGCTAATATTCACAAAAGAGTACACAGTATTCATCGACTAGTCTATGATATTTGATGTTGAAATGATCTTACCTGGAGAATACGTGTCAGTTTGCTTTCCCGATATGGGATATGCGGCGTCCTTTCTACTAGAGCTGTAATGACCCTGCCCAATGTCAATAAACTTTGGTTAATGGAACCGGCTTCACGCGCTCGTTTCTCCATTGCTCCAGATCGTCCAATGTTCTCGCTTCCGGCCAGATCAACAAGATTCAGTTTGCCTATCTTAAGCAATTCCTCCCCATCAACCGAGTTCTCTCTCATGTGGACAGTCACGGTGAAGACAGAATGAGACCGACTGGATTGGGCATTCAGCAATGTTGTTGCTGTAGAGCGCTTGGTCATGCCACGTTGAATAATCTCGTAAACTGCATCTTTGTTTGTAACAGTCACCTCCTCCAAACCTTGCACGACCACCGAGCCCTGAAAGAAAGCATTGAAGTGATGCTCCTCATGTTTGAATAGTCAGTTAAGAAACATTTTCAGGAAGGTAGGAAGCAAGGCAACCAATTATTATAAGTACCAATTAGCAATACTAAATATTTCGCTTACTGCAGTGGTCATAAGATCCACTGAATGCGATAATTCATTGCAATTTTCAGCATTCCCATAAACTTTGATACTGGCCTACAATGCTTATAATGAGAGCAAAATAAAAACTCACTTTACGGCTACTGTCATCGAATATGCGGAGGCGGGCTTGATCATCCCCAGCAGATAGAAGGTCAAAAAGTTCCTCGTTGTAAAGTTCCAGGAATGACACGCGCACTGAAAACTCGCATCCCTGCAAGAAATGAGAAAATTAATGGCTTTTTAAACTGAAAAAAGTTGCTGCCCTTACGCTGTTCTCCAAACGGTCGAAAAGATGACTTAAGGAGCGTGGAATAACTCCAGCCAACGGATCGTCTTCCCAAGTGTATCGTAATTCATCACTTCGCTCACCAATCATGCTGAAGGTCTTCCCAGTACCCGTTTGACCATAACTGCAATAGAAGAGACACGAAGTTCAGACTTATCACGACAACAAGTTCTTTCTGCGAATTTATTGTCTTGGTCCAGATAGCCTCCTTTATCACTGGCAAACACTGCTATAACACTTCACATTTGTTTCGTTGATTCGATGAGCAGTCAACGTCACGTGCTTCACCAGTTCGGACGTCAATTCTCGAATCGTGTGAGCATTTGTAGGTGGTAGGATGGTGCAGTTGGTTAAGGGCCGCGCTTTGGTGCGTAGGTGCAGAAGGTAGCGGGTTCGAGTCCGTCTGCGTCGGGAGGTAGCACCACTATAAGTTACTTACACGCCCTAACCTGGTCATAGTTGCGAATGTGTGAAGACTGCCCCACCCCTAGCTTTCTTGCTGCCTGGGGCTGGCAGGGATCAGTACAAATGCTCTTTGCTTCTAACCTTCGATCGACCTAATCAACGTGGACAAAGTCGAAGTGCAAGACGGAGGGTGTGTGCAGTAGCGAGTGGCAAAGGATTCACAGAACAAAGTGAAGAATGTACTCAGTGACTCTTGGAACTGCATGTTTATTTTCCATTTACTCATTTTCGCACCTTACAAAGCTCTGCTAGCTGACCTTACAAAGCTCAGAAGGCATGAGCAGGCAGACGCATGATTTTATCAAATGAAAAAGTGAAGATTACTGAATGTGAATCTACCAAATTACATATTATTGCAGCACGCGACATGTTGCGGGGACCTGTTCCATCTTCCGACGGATAAGTACCTTACAATGCTACTTTTCACGTCTGATAAGTAGTCCTCTCATGCACGTATTTTTATATTTGGCTTTCGTGTCTTCCACAGCAGTCTCAAACGAAGTCTTTGCCTTCTTTGGCATGTCAGGTTCACAATATAATACCAACGTCCAAATACCTATGTCTTGAAAAATCTTTACTGCTATTCGGTGTATTATCCTAATATTCATCATGTGTAATATTTAGCGCACGTTTAGCCAGAATTTTTCACAAAGAAGACAATGCGCTTATCTACATAAATAACTGACAATACCGGAATGCCATTAGAAAAATTCCGATAACGCCTGAGGGGACTGACACAAATATTAGGCCATTAGGCTTATATATTATGCCAATCTAACCGTATCAGCCTTCAAGTCAGGGCTCTCACTCCATAATTTGCGAAAATTTGCGCAGGCTGCTAAAATTTGCGCAGCTTTTGATTTCAAGGAAAAAAATTCGAAATTCTTGTGCCTAGACCCCCTGTGTCGCCATCTTTGTGTTTTATTTAATTGCTTAAAGTTATTATCTTATTGCATTTCTAAAATATCAATGTAGACCGAAGTTTGAGCTAATGAACTGCTAAATGATTGTCAATCAATATTTTATTATATCATGTGATAGTTATCTAGGAGTTAAGTAGGACATATGTAATTTAGGCATAAGGCCCTACTTGATATAGTGTATAATATATTGATATAGTATTCCGATTTTGTCTCCCCCTGTAATACTAAATAAATAAATAAAGAAAAACTTAACTATTTCTCGACTTTTCGGGTCAATATCCTTCTTCAAAGAAACGTCCAGGTATGTATTATTTTTCTTTCTTTAATTAATAATTGTGGGCATATACAGAGAGACAAAATCTGAAGATCAACATCTTCCATGCAGACTATATTTCTTTTAAAAGTTTTATCAGGTAGGCCTACGACCTTATTAATTAACCGTTATTGCTCTTTAAGTAATGACGTTTCATTGAATGTTGTTGAAAGTTCTAAACTTATCAATTGGATGATAATTACGAATAGATGCAGCTTAAATAGGGAAATATCAAAAAATTACATACCAGACGACAAGCGAGTAGAGCGACAATGAGATTGAAAATGAATATAAACTCGTACGGTATATCAGTAACAATATTAAATTTGGTTGATTCTACGAAAAGTTATAAATTTCAAATTAAGGAAAATAGATTTGACAGTAGGCTATAGTATAACAGTGATTGAATACAACTTGAATGAAACAGCTGAATTAAATGTTTCCAAAGGATGCCCTTAGCTGTCGGATTCGATGAATTCGTCCCATTCACATCCATATAATTAGCATGAAAAGGAAAATTTATTTTCAACGGCAGCAACTTCATGGATGCCATGTCGATATTAATTATTAATTTAACATTTTTACAACAAAATTGTCAAATTTGCGCAGAAAATTGGAATTTCCTAAAAATTTGCGCATTTGCGCTATTGAGATATATTGAGATAATATATAACACCTATAGTAGAGGGCTTCGGCCAGTTTATGATATAAAAAACATAGAATTTTTAATCTCACTTCGGCAACCAATCTTTTCAGCTATGTGCATAGTCTACAACATAACAATTACAGATCTTTTCAGCTATGTGCATAGTCTACAACATAACAATTACAGATCTTTCCACTCAAGCCTTTGATTCTTAAACATTAATAAATTTCGCTATTCAAAATGCATGAAATACATACGCAAAGACGGTGCAGTTGTATCCCTCCAAGACTTCCTCGACGACTGGCTTCACGATCGTTCGATATACTTCAACCTGCTTCGAGTGAGGACCGAAAACTCGGTCAAACGTGAACGTTTTGGTTGCGGATGAGGGGGCAATTCTCTCTCGCACGATAACGCGATCCGACGTGCATTCAACTGCAGAAAGTGCACCTTTATTTCGTTCGCCAGAGTTCATGGGTCTGCAACGATATCAACTGAAACATCAGTATCAATTCAAATATATCAAGAAAATCAGCATAATGCATCAGTTTCATTTCTACTTCCGTTCTGAAAACTTCAGAGAGTTATACTGTGTCATACATTTGAATCAAATTAGCAAGGGCTAACCTTAGGCGAAACACAATTAATAATGAATTAAATCACAAATCAAACTATTCAGTAAGTAAAGCCAATGTGAAAAATAAGAATAAAACACAAATGTAAATGTTGAAAATATTCAAATGGTAGATAACTTACTCGATAACTCCTGCCTGTCTGCCACACTGTGTGTTGGGCAGTGTAGTAATTGCGGAATTTGCTTATATGTATTGACAAAACTTAATCTGCTGGTCTGGTCGCCCAGATGCTTGCAGATGTCAATTGCGTCAGAATGAAATTTAATGCTTTGATTGAGGAGAAGATGAAAAAGAAGATAACGACAAGTGAAAAGATTTTGATCCCTCAAAAGGACCCATGTGGCGTTCCCTACAGGTTAAAGGAAATAAGAACTACAACAGATTACCTAATTGAAAAAATGTGCAATTGAGGTCATCAGCAGGAACTTGGGAAAGGATTCGCGTTTCGGCCCCTACTCCTGAACGCTCAAACTCACCCAAGCGGGGCCCTGCTATAAGTGAGCAGCCTCGAAATTAATTAAATCAATGAAAGCACGCACAATTATTAAGAAGCTGCTTAGCAGAAAAATATCCGCATTTCAATCAAGTTTCACTATGCTTATGCAGCTGCTTCTCAGCACTTTGCTTGAGATCTACACTGTTATATCCTCTCTTGATGAGAGTAGTAGCTGTACGATTGAATTTTTGGATGAAATCTTTTTCCAATGTACAGATGCGCCCATATCTTAAAACTTGTCCAGCAAACACTCTAGCTCGTGTCCTGTAGGGCATACAGTTTTGCGGAAAGGCTAAAAGGGTGACAGGGAAATTAAAATGGTCGACTGTATGAAAAACAGATGTAATGGTGCCGCAGCCAGTGATATTTATATTAATATCAAGATATTCTACTTGTTTGTTATTACTCCCACTTCTGCTGGCTTCTAGACTAGGTGGGTAAATCTGTGGTATCAAGTTAATCAAGTTACTAGAAGTTAAACAACAAGAAATTTGGAGTAAATTTCAATGGATCATTGACATATCATTTTATTGTAAAATCAAAAGGTGGCAGTCGAGTTGGGTCCAGAAATTTTGCCCGAGTCCGATAAGAAAATACCAGAACCTGACCTAACCGACCAGATAAGATCTTAAAACCACTCATGTTCTGCTTATAATCTTATAACCCGAAAGTTATCATATTTATATAACAATTTCAATAAAACAACGGCATAATGACAAATCTAAATGTGAATAAACATGTACAACCAAGAAATAATAATGCCATTTGTTATTCTATCAGAAAAATGCAGAAAGGCAAAAGTATGAACCCTGCATGAATTTGATATCCCTGGGAAGTCACAAGCTCCATTGCAGACATATCGACTGTAGCCGTCTCAGAAATGCATAATACGCTCCAACATGGCCTTTTACCCGGTGGGAAAATGCGAAATACTTCTTTTTCAACGGGATCCATGAAGATGAATAATTACAATTTGTGCAGAAGTGGATTCCGGATACATAACCCATTTAGCTTATTAATCATCAACTGGAAAAAATCATTTTCCGAAGCTAATTCCACTAACGAACAGGGTAGGCTTCGACAACGGGGGAAAATGAAAAAAGCCTGACGGGCGGGATTAATGGGATTTTAATAGTGCTATTCTGTGACCTTTCATAAGCTGTGCCTTCATATACGCCAAAGTCATTACGTGCTTGCAAGGATGATGTGGCTATGAAGAACAATCATCGATGCGTTGTTAACTTCTCAGATCTGGTCTGAATTATTTGATGAATCAATCCCCTTTCATCGGATGTCCCTGACCTCATTCTCAGCGTCCACTAGAATCATTGGCAATGAGAAGTCTGATCCATACGGTTGGTGATTGACTGTGTATAAGCACAACTTTAGTCTATTAATTTATTCATTCGAACGTTGCTTTAATTGAAGGTTAAAACAGTCAGGCTTAACAAAGGGCTTAAGACAATAAAAGGAAAAAGTGAGGGTATTATTTGTTGCTAGTCCTAGTGATGAATTCTGGATAAAGTAATTATTTGAATAATCGAATAACATAAAACGTACAATCGGAATTTACAGTCGCAATCCTTTTGGATCCCGGATATTGGCTATTTTTGTTTATTAAATACGGTAAATAAAATTGCAATATGCATGCGCATCTCTTGATCCAATCACATTTCATGTGCATCGAAATTACCTGCACATTCCATTATCATTGCATGCAAGTTGACGAAGAATATTAACCATAATATGTTGTTACATGCACAAAAATGATCCAAAAATTCAATTCTCACAAAAAAATTATCTCTCGAAAAACCAGCTAACTATCCAGCCCGACCTTGGTAACGAAATCACATGCATGGTTTGAAAATGTCAATTTATCCCTGTCCCACTCATGACGAGAAGCCATGCTTACAAGCTATGTTGAAGCTCTGACACACTCGGGAATTCTCGCTAAGTTAGGCTTAGCAACCTCTAGGACGACAGGTTCAAACTCTTTACTCTCAGCTACTGATTGTTTGTCCCAAACCGCGGTCCTCAGCCGCCAATTTATTCGGCCAAATGTTCCAGCTCCTTACTATAGTATCCACAATAATTTCTAAATAGTGATTTCGTCTTGCTCAAAAATTCTTTTGCCAATTTAAATAAGAAGGAAATCAAACATGCACAATCCATGCATTATCATGCATTTACAATATCTTACCGGCATCTCACTATAACTTGGATATTCTTAGTCGTCGGCATCTGCAAAGCAAACGGCTATTATCAATGTGACGCTAAGTAGACAATGGTCCACACGTGCTTCTTTATAACATGTATCAATATGAATTATAAACTAAAATAAGAAACCGATACTGGCAGCCCTTAACACCAGAGCTGGAAAAATTCCACTGAAATTTTTAATTCCAATTCCAATTCCGAAGCAGAAATTTCAATTCCAAATCCAATTCCAGTCGAAACAGTTCAATTCAATTCCAATTCCATAATAAGATTCAATTCCGATAATTGCATGTCGCGTATAGTGTCTTAAGTTAATGTATCTAACGTTTGTTCGTTTCAATCTAACCCATGTGCCCTTATCCTATCCTCTTTGTTCCTGTGTGCCGTTCCTTGCGTCGTTCCTATGTGCGTTTTCATGCTCATAGTTCATATTTCTAGTGTCATGTTTATATGTAACCGGTCAGCCTACGCCATTTTCGTTTCGTAAACGAGATATTCAATATCTCGTGAAAAAAATAAAAGAAAGTTAACGGTCAGCAAAGAATCAAACGCTGAGAGAGAGAGAGAGAGAGAGATGAGATGCGAATAAATCTATTAATAAACTGACAGAAGAAAGAAATTCAGTGTGCGAATAAGGTGATTGTTGATGAAAGAAAAAACGACGATGAAAATGATGTCATGAAAACTGATTAATTCAGGGTGTCTACCCTATCTGAGAAAAAAAATTCACGTACATTTCGCGTACAATTCACGCATATGACAAAAAATTCACGTACCACTATTTCAGGCCTACTTGCCCGGCAAGCGACAGTTGGTTGAGTCAAAATCATTCAAAAAACCGGCAGAAACTGCTCAAGGAAATGCAGTAATGAGATCTTTGCAGTAGAAAGCTAGTTCTTCAGAACTATCTTGTATACACACTGCACACATAATAATATAAGTGCATTCGTCATTCGATGCTGTTTTGAAGCCATCATTTCACAAATAAATGGTATTTTTGGTCACTCAATAATCTCTAAATATAACATAATTCACGGCTACAAAAATCAAGGGCAATAATAATAGGGTTTGTGTTTTTAGATTTCTAGAGACAGATTAAAACTAAGAATATTAGTGTGCATATTCAAGGAGATAACTTTTTATTTCTTTTAAAAACATCAGGATAGAAAGAATAGACTGAGTCCACCATAGCAAAAAAACTAATCAATCTAAAAGTCTGATAGTCGGCGCTTCCGTTGTGCACATAAGTATGAAATTTCCGCTTCCTTCTCCTTCTCCCTTGCCTCATTCAATTCAGTAGCTTTCCTTTTTCGGATGGACTTCGGAGCAATATTTAATCAATGAAGGGATCAGTTTAATGAAACGTTTTGCAACGTCACGATTTTCACACCACCTGATTCGGCAAAACTTTTTCGGGAACTGTTTGGGCCCAGTGATTTCGATAAATTGTGCTCGTCTAAGAGGCGAATTTTGAAAAACATAATGAGAGGAGGACAGAATTTCGTCAATTTTCCAACCACATTTTGTATGACCTAATGAAGATGCTCCATGAACAATGTGCAGGCCACACGAGCCTAATTTCAACAAAGCAGGAAAGACCTAAACTTTTCTACGACTACTGAGCATTCGCAAAAGTGACCAATTAACTTTTGGCCCATCCATGGACACAGATGTCAATTTCTTGAGTCCCAAAGGTTCTAAAACTCGCCATAAAGCATCAAGCAAGTTTGAGGCTGACGTGTGATCTAAAAATTAGGAACTTAGATACCTTGTTATGCTTCTTGATTTTCTTTCTTCCAGAATCGAACCAAAGCATCCATCTGACAGCGGTGACTTATTTTATGCTCTGTAGGTCGTCATGTTTTGATGTTTATACTTCATGGTGATATATCGTACGACAACTCCATCAGACTGAGCCAAAACATGATCCAAGTCAATTAAATGACTGAAGCCATCCATACATTATCTAGCACTGTCAAAATCTGCAACCGACAACAAGCTGGAACGACACATTCTCACCATTTTTCACCACGCATGCATTTCTATCTGTAAGTAATACAACACGTCATAGAATCCGTAAAACCGATCTTCGTTTTCTGCACTATATTTTGTTAGATCTTTCGGCCACTGCACGCGGCCATCGTCAGATCCTCACCAAGATCTCACAAATATAGTGCAGAAAACGAAGATCGGTTTTACGGATTCCTTCATACTGAATATAAATGATGAATATTCCGTTGTTTCAAACTATAAGTCATAGAATGAACGTTTGAGTCAACCGACCCAACTGTTTGCTGGCCTTGGCCAAGCATTGACAATTTTGCGTAGCCACATAAGCATGTGCATCTATATATGGGCCTTATAGAGACAAAAAGCCCTAGTATATGACTGCACAATACGCATGTATACATCTATTACAAAATAATTCAGTACACAAAGATGTCAAGACGCTGCTTACCAGAATTTCACAAATTTTCATTGTCTGAACCCAGACCCGTTGTCAGTAGCGGCTATATTATATGAACATATCTACATGTTTATGACTTTCTTTCTTGTAGAACCAAGTCAGAGTTGGTGCAACAACGGAAGAAAAAAAATTTAGCACATGTAACAAGAATCAGTAGATATCAAGTAGGAGTAAATAGCAGTAAATACCACTATCTGCGCAACTGAGCTGAAATTCACGTACAATTCACGTACACCCTCGCATTTTCCAAAATTCACGTACAATTCACGTACATTTTCATAATTTTCAAAATTCACGTACATACGTGAATTTCACGTACAGTGGACATCCTGTTAATTGGTCCATGTTAAAAAAGGAGATTAAAAATTCCGTGATAAAAATGAAATGTGATCGGGTCGAAAGCAAACGAGCACAGATTAAAGGAAACTCCTTCAATTTTCAAAGGAAAGCGGCTTTATCGTCAAGTCTCAAAAATTTGTATAAATTAGAAACGATGAGAAATTGACACAACAGCAACATATACGACATCTTCAGTAGCTGCTAGAACTCCGGGCTCTCGCGGTGTCACATAACTACAGAAGTAACAACAACCACTGCCAGCCAGCGAACAACAACACAGCAGCATATACGGCAACACATCAGCTAGCGCGATTGAAGATTGACGGTATAAGTGACACTGATATTTATGATATTATTTTGGTATAAGTGAGTCCGATCGAATTGAAGTGAATTCAATATTAAGAAGTGAACTGTAAGTGTAAAGTTTTTCTTTTATCGTTGCGTATCGTATCTATATAACTATAGTCTTAAAAATTAATATTGCTAATTGTTGTGATTGGAAGTTGAATAATAGTAGAATAATAGTTCATGTAATTGAATAATTAATTCTTAGAATAATTTGCTGACACTGTCTATATCATGATTTGAACTGATAGGG
This sequence comes from Prostheceraeus crozeri, assembly GCA_907163375.1. Classification (NCBI taxonomy): domain Eukaryota; kingdom Metazoa; phylum Platyhelminthes; order Polycladida; family Euryleptidae; genus Prostheceraeus; species Prostheceraeus crozeri. The sequence continues at coordinate 404,414 of CAJQUW010007737.1, forward strand.
TTGCTGCCATTTAATGCAGCGTTAATTATCCTCTTTCCAATTCCAGTAGATTTTAATATCGTCAATTCCAATTCCGACGAAAAATGGAATTAATTCCGGATCGGAATTAATTCCAATTCCGACTTTTCCAACTCTGCTTAACACGGCCTAGCGGCCTTGTAGTTCGATATTGATGTTGCGGTAGCGGTACACCAACTCACTGTTAACGGCGATGTTGGTAATTCGCCGCAATATTGAACGCTCGATGGGCAGAGTCAGCAACAGATGAAATCATGAAGCGGAGAAGCGGGAGTAGCAGCTGAAAATAACTCACACTTCATCTAAAGCAAAGATAATCGTTCATTTAAATCGAGCCAATATCTCGAGGTCATGCATTAACTTCAATGGTCCCACGTTGTGGAACAGCATCCCTCTTCTAAATTCTGACAGCTTATACCTATTGACATTCGAACATTGTTGGAGGAATGTTCTGTTGAAAATGCTTTTATCGTCTTCGGATATCTTCATTTTCTAGGGATTTCGTGTGCGTCGCCGCTGTGTACTTCGTGAGTAGGCCAATGTAAAATTTATATAAATAACAGACTGCCTCAAGCTCCAATGCAGCAATAACAATAAACATAATTATAGGAAAACTAAATTAACGGCGGCCTTGACAAATGACATTTGAATTAACAAAACCTCTTGTGTTTTGTGTCGGCAGAACCATCGTAATAGTCACTGTCTTAAACATGGTATAAGTAATTAAAGACTAAATACAGTGTTCGTACTGGCCGATTTCGCATTTTTCGCGCCCCGCCCTGCGATTCGCGCCCCCAACTAATTGGTCTAAGATACATGTATGCACGAGCGTAAGGTCAATACATACATTTTTCAAACATATATGGAATTCATATAGGCATATTTACGGGTCAATTTCATAGGTCTATGACGATTTACAGCATTTATTAGATACCTTTGATGGAGTAGATGAAAACATAATTGATTAATGGATGGCCCTGCATGGAGCAGACAACCATATGATATTAATGAGATCACATACGAACATATAAGTACGTTATAATGTATTCATTCTAATTCGGTACTATAATATTTCCGCAACGTTGAATCAAATGAGCCTAAGGAACCCCGAAAATGCCTTTTCCAGTTCCAATTGGCTAGGATTTGGTTGTGGGGTCTTAGAAAAATGCCCGAAATCACTACAACCAAATCTGGGCCAAATGGAACCGAACCAAAGACTAAAATCGGGGTGTTAGGGCCTGTCATACCTGACATTTTCTCGGTGTAGTCAACGTCTTCGTTAAAATAACGTCGCTGCACTTTCCATCTGGTACTGAAATGTAATATAATAAGTTTCATTAATACACCGCAAGAGTTTATGCCCTATTTTCCTTGTGATTTAAATGAAGAAAAGATCAGAAATGAAAGTACACATGTAAGTAGTTTCATTCAATCAGGTACATGATGATCGAGCTGTGTTGAATCAAAATGCTGTCTAAGAGCGCTAGGCACTGATAAAGAAAATATCACTTCAATTTCTTGGGAGAAATAACTTTCAGTTCTTCATGTGCTTTTCGCTTCAAAGTACTAATCATGAGCTTCTCAGCTACTGCTCGTTTCTTTTCTTCCATCTTCTCCTTCTCATCAAGCAGAGCTTTAAAGTGGTCCTCCTCTTCCTTTAATGACCGTAATGCCTCCTCCTGCATTTTCACGAGGCTTTCTTTCCGTTTCATGATATCGCTGATTCGCTTTTCGTTGTTTTTGAGACCGGACTCTAACTCATTCAGCTTTGAATCATTTTTCTTTTGATTTTCGAAAGTTTTTAATATATCCTTCTATGCTGCCTTCTTCTTCCTTGCTGCCTCTTCCTCCATCTCGCTCTTCAAACGCAGCTCATATGCTTGTTTGGCTTTGGCAACTTTCTCCAAAAGTGCCTGTGTCACTTCGAAGTTTCGCGATGAGATATTATTCGATGCCATGGCGCTCTTAATAACGACGATCGCATTTATTGTAGTCGCAGACAGGTTACTCCGTTTCTTTGTCACTAGATCAGGCAGCAAACTGAACACCCTCTCCACTTCTGCGTTTCCATGGGGTAATGTCATCGTGACTCGAGCCAGGCGACTCAGAGTTGGCATCTTTGAGGACATTTTCTGCCAGTATTCTCCAATGTCCATTGGCTTCTCTGTTGTACTTTGGAGGAGTCGAGCTTCAACTTCAAGAGTAGAAATCTCGTTTTGAGGAACAATTTGGGGAAAGCACTTCGCAAGAGTCTTCGCCCAGTTCTCCAGATCAGCATCGTTCGAATGATGTGGGGAAAGAAATTGGCACGATTGAAGCACATCATTTTCAAACGGTAAGTACTTGAGGAGCTTTTCAGTTCCCCTCCTGAAGAATCGCTTCACCCTTTCAAAAATGTAATACGCAGTGATGATAAATAGTCCCTTAATAAAATGTAGAATACGCAGATTACGGTATGTCGCAGTAGGTTTACACACTATTCCTATTTGTTAGTGTTATGTCAGGAAGGCATTTTCTGGAATAAGAAGGAAAATATTCACTTCTATTACTGTCATCAATCTGATACATAGTCGTAGACACATCTAACAGTTCCCAGTGATATATTATAGTCAAATATTTTTTGGAGAGCGAAAATATATGGGATAATATTGGGGCGCGAAAATATTTTCGGAATTTTCGCGCCCGCCTTCATTTTTCGCGCATTCGCGCCCGTTTTTACGGAATTCGCGCCCCAGTACGAACACTGTAAATAATGAGAATTATGCATTTAACTCAAATAAGGATACTTTATCCATTAGTTCACCTTCATTGTGTTGATACAATTTCCGCGATCAATTAGTCATGCACTGGAGTCAACATATAGTTTTGTCAACGGATGCAGCTCAACGCCGCATCAAGAATAACTTTCAATCAATGTAAACATGATAAAAAATAAGGATAAATTGTACATGAAACCAAATATAGCATGAAAATACAGAGTTAACCTAAATCATTTCATAAAAAAGAAATTAAGCTATCAAATCCATTGCCAACTGATCTATAGGCCTACACTATACAAAATATTCAAACAATCTACATTAAAATCTGCAACCAACAATCGAACAATATCTACTGTTGTAACCAAACAATCTAGATCGAGTGTGCACGTGTATCTAGATATCAATTTCTTGAAGGAGTTCATGTAAAACATCCAAACGGTCTATATACGAGTATCTTATATCAAAGAAAAACAATCTACTTCTTGAGCGAAGCAATTTCATTGTTCAAATTGCTCTAATTGTTCACGGAGTCTTTTCCTTCATCGTCCTTCTCGGTCAGCAATTCGGATTTTCTCTGATTGACGTTTGTGTGTATCTGAAGCCTTCGAAGCTTTGTAGCGAGAATGGGCTGAACGAACACTGGTTATGAGCTCGCGATTGATTTCACAGTTTGCCACATCAGGATCACATTTGAATTGAGCATGATCGTGGATGATCCGGTGAGCAATCAGAGTGCACCATTTTATCCTCAATGATCATTTAATGACTGAGAATCCCCTTTCGATCGAAGCTTGTCCGTGAGAAACAAAGAATGATCGTCACGAACTTTTGCAAACCCGGGTAGAAATCTTTGATGATCGGTTTGAACTTTGAACTCTGACAGTTCCCCCTTTGATGTAGGGGAAGCTGGGATGACTTGGCAGTAGGGGTCTTGCACTTAATAGGCTTCATAAATCAAAAATCCGAAATATACATTTTGAAGTAACTCTAAAATAAAGATGCTGGAGCAAGATACCTGCGGATTATTTGTACTTGTACTTTTTTTAGGAGCAAAAAACTATTTTACTTGCAAAAATCGTAACTTTCGGAAATACGCAACTTTTGGGACATTTTCGTCTTGTGATAGATTTGACATAAACCATTATTAAAGATATTTTACTTAGGTCATGGTGCATGAACTCCTACAGTATAAAAACATTCAGATCATATTAACATTGTAATTGAGCTGATTTTTTTACCTTACTGGGGTTGGGGTGACATGGCAGTATTGGTATTGCAAATAATATGCTTCACAAATCGAAATCCCTATTACTTTTTAAAGTAGCTCTGAAATGATAATACTGTAGAGAAAGATTGCTTCGGACTTCTACTTTTTCAGAGCAAAAAATCAGGCCTATTGGCCTACTTAAAATGTAACTTTTGAAAATACGCAATTCGATGAGCCACCGCGCCTTGTGACAGATTTCAGATAAATCTATGTTGAAGACATTATAATTAGGTCAGAATACATGACCCCTGATAGTGTAAAACATTCTAGCCGGAGCTGAGGATTTAACCGTAGGCCTACTTAGGTTGGGGTGACATGGCAGCATCATTTTTTGTGTCCTTAGTAGTTGATTGACTCTTGTAGTCTGTAACATATCACAACTGATGGTAGTGATGTGTTAGTGACTCACATTTTAATACAAGTTCACATCTTAACACCTAGCCTATGCATTGGAAAATGACTCAGAAACATCTAGGTACGTCAAACCAACCCTTATTTGTTGATTCGTTGCAACATGAATTATCGCAATTTACATGAATTGCCAAGATTGTGTTTTGCAACTAATTTGGCGGTGTTTGTAGCAGCAATGATAATGCAAGCCTAGATCAGTATAATACCAAAAGTTTGTTAATGTTTTATGATACTGCCAACTCACCCCAACCAATAGTGGGGTGACTTGGCAGTTTTAGAACTTTTTTGTAATTGAATTTTTCGAGGACAAGACAATAATTTACGACAAAATTATCTGAAGCAAAAATGTTCCTAATACTCCTCTCCGTCAACCCGCACTAAAGGAATTCTGTAATATTTAGTCGTTTGGCCGGGATGGGCATTTGAAGAAAAGACTGCCAAGTCGCCCCAGCCTCCCCAACACATTTTAACGAAGCACTCTTTTGCCTGGTCAGCATCTTCTCCTGTCATCAATCGGCAATCTACCAAGTGCTTAAGAGCATCAAATATGAGCCTTCAATGGTGGTTGAAAACAGGAACAAGAAAGGAGGAAAAACAGAAACATGAAATTGCGACTGTGAGAGAATAGTCCAGGTTAATCTGTTTGGATTTGCGCCTGACTTGCTCTAAACAGCATTCAATCACATGGAAATTTCATGACTCAAAATCTGTTTCTGAATTTTTGCTAATAGACAACCTGTTAAAACTAGATGGATATAGCTCATAATTAATTCGAATGTGTAAGAAGGTAGATATAGATACAATGTTCCTAACAGCCCTCACATCGGCTATCGAGAAAAACATAATGACTGCAATGATGAAAAAGTATGATATACTTGGAAAAAAGTATGTCGCAATGTGTCAAAGCTTTTATTATTTTGACGATCATCTTTGTATTTTTGACGATAATATGAATATTATGTTTAGTTGCAGCCGACTAGGAGACCTAGAAGCCACATACACTTCGTAATACCTGTGAGAGTGGAACTAAACCTGTATTATTTTTTGTTATCATGCAGATGACGGCAATCAACCGACAACTGGATCAACTGTGTTATAGTTGTACTTACAGATCAAAGTCGTTTCATTGAACTCTACATGCGCCCAGATTTATTGATAGAATTTCCGTATGGTTTTCATAAATAGTGAGTATTGTCATACTACCGCAATTTGCTAGTAACGTGGTGGGCACGTTGTGCATACTGGTATCACGCTGGATAGGTATTCCCAAACCAGCGTGCATTAGCGTTTTAATCCACATGGACAACTGGAGGTAAAAACCTTCACTACGAGTGTGTGGACAGCATACATACATACATAAAATAGGTTCGTTGTGAAGACGCTCATTGAACAGCAGATTTGCATATCATGACCGTCGGATCAAACTGATCATGCACACGTTTTCAGTCGAGTTCATCAGAGATAAATCCATCTTGCGTTCGGAATTTGATCAATCCGGCATTGAAAGATTTTTTGCGTCGAAAAGGAGCATATCACCGAGTGGGGCAGTCCGTCCTTCAGAGTCTAAAACAATAAAGTCAACAAAGCTTCAAGAAGGCGTGGATTATATTTAACACAATGTCATGCACGAACGGATATTTCGGAGGCTTCATTTATCGTTGCTAACCAACGGGTCGATGCGCCCAATGGGTCTTTGTGTTGTCATCAGAAACCATCAAATACTTCCCGAAGTCCTCTAGAGTTCCCAACGACCAGGAACGTGGCAAGCAAGCAAATTGAGGATGTGACAAGATGGATATGGCAAGTGAGCTAACCCTCAATATGGCAAGCGGGTGGAATGTAAATGCGGCAAGCAAGTGGAATGTGAATATGGCGGGCGAGCAGATTGGGAAACATAGCAATTGAGCAGATTTTGGATCTGGCAGACTGTGGATATGATTAGTGGTGAAAGTGGTTAATTTGAAAGTGGTGAGTAGATTGTAGGATGCAACAAGCGAACAGAGTGTGGATGTGGCAAAAGAGCGCAGTGTGGATCTGACAAGCAGGCGGGCGGAATGTGGAATTGAGCAAACGAGCGGAATATGTATGCAGCATGCGAGCAGAATGAGGAATATGGCTAGAGTAGATTGAGGATATGGCATGATAATCGAAAAAAGTTTGCATGTTGGCTGCGACATCATCGATGACACACCTAACATTCGTCACAAAAATTACCGGTGATCAGGGCGAAAGATGGGGCTATGGGACTCTCTTGTGCACACTTATGCTGAAGCTAATTTCCTCAAAGCTAACTCCAAATGGAATTAGACAAGAGAAGACAAAGTGCAAAAGGTTCAATACCCAAGCACTGCTTCATCCGTATTCCCTCACCGTTGTCGATTAGCCAAGGATGGATCTTTCTTTAGTGAATTATTTAAAGAGGAATTGTTTTTCTTAAAACACCCGTTGCCGGACAGGCAGCCACAATTTTAAATAGTTACATTTTTAAACAAGCATCCATGAATAAAATGGCAAGGGAAGAATAAAATAGCTTGTAGCAAAATAGATATAATTTGCTTTTCGTTGCTATTTGTCTTAATTTTACTACATCTTCTAACAAATGAGAAAGCAACCAAAACCAACGTGCGTAGAGTCTTCAAAGTATATACAAGGAGACGGAGATTTCCTTGCATCAAGTCTCAGTAAAATTGGGAAATGAAGGTACTTTTAACATCAATGTGATGGCACCCTTTGTTAAAAGATTTAATTACAACGATTCCGTAGCAAAAGATCGAAGATGGGCCTTCTACTTTCAAGCTGAAAATCGATATTCGTTTTGCGTTTTTTGCTTCAAGGTAGCGCAGAGGAAATGATCGATGAAATAGAATAAGTGGACTGAGACGGGGCCAATCATACGCATTTTTTCAGAGCATGAATTTTTGTTCACTCCATGATTTGTGGTTTTCACTCTATGGTTTTCATGATGGGGTTTTCATTCCACGGGTTTTTTTTTTAATAATCATTAATTGTTTTGCTTATAGTGCATCAGCTTTTACAATTGTGCTTTTAACAGAAAACTCGAAAAACTCGAAAGAACCATATGTGAAGCATGCGACGAAATTTCTTATTCATGATTGTCAGAACTGACTGAACTTCCGACAACATCGCAGACAATAATCGTTTTATTTTGTGAATTAGTGATTCTAATTTCCTGACGCGTGACCATGTCTGACCTGAAGGGGTGCATCGAATGCTCCACCACATGGGAGAATAACGACAATCGGACATTTTCCGATATTCTTCTTTGCACTGCCATTGACGATCCGACTGATCCTATGTAAGTAGATATCTGATGCGGAATTATTTTATGAGGGAGTAATTAGTTTCCCTCTTTCTATGACAGTAATGTGGCATTCTTTGAGCAGTAAAGCCTGATGGATGATATAAGGAATCAAGTTTGGTGTCCATTTATTTGTGTTCCCAGTTTTATTTGAATGTGTTCTGCAGCATTGTATGTTGCTGGTTGCGGCAACTCGTACTAGACAATCTACAGGATCCTCAAAAATGACTTTTGAAAGGTGGTAATTCCATCGATCTCATAATTAGTCAACTGACTGAGCAGAAAATGAAACGGTTATCTTGCTGTTGAATAGAGAACAATAGAATTTCATTGAAGAACCGCATGTAGGCAGTAATTACCTTTGAAATTGCGACATAAAATTACATGGCACTCCGTGGAAACAGTGGTCAAGAGGGAGGTCTTCCAGAGTGCTGGATGTTATCTATCTATAAATCTTTATTATAAATATCTTATATTATTTATATATATTATTATATATATCATATATATATTATTTATATAATCTATATTATATATATATATTTATTTATATATATATATATATATATATATTATATATATTATATATATATATATATATACATACATAGAAGCAATACTTAGTCGTTGCAGATCGTGGTCAGAATTCGAAAAGAATCCCCGTTGTAGCTGCGCCCGTGTCACGTGTTACATGGGCAAACTAGATAGGATAGTTTTGGGATAATGCATTGTGTTCTAATATCCAATTAATTCATAAAGTTGTCATTCCTTAATAGTCCGGGAGCTAGCGTGAAGTTGTGCAGGGAACGAGGTAGTACATAAAACTTTCACATAGCATAGTACACCTCTAACCTACTGCAAAACTTCGCGTCTGCCGGATCAGATCATTTGCTTTTAAGAAATAGACAGGATAACAAAATCCTATTTATTTCCAGTGGTAAAATTGTGACATTTAAAGTGTTGACTCAATTTTTTCAAGTTTTTCAAGTTTTGATCATAGAAATGATACAAATTGGCATTTTGTTGAAATGGTTATAATGTAAATCATTTACAGATCATGATCTTTCAAGTGAGCTGTCATTCAGTGACAGAGGATGAAGTAAGTGTACAAACAGACTCTTTTCGTTGGTGTAACTGCAAATTTTAACATAGAAATTTCAGGAAAATTGTTGATATACTTTAACGAAAAGTGTCTGTTTGTACACTCTACTTCATTCTATGTCACTGAATGATAACTCACTTGAAAGATCATGATCTGTAGATGATTTCTATAATTACCAGTTCAACAAAGTACCAATTTGTGTAACTTTTATGAGCAAAAATTCGAAAAAATGGAGTCAACACCTTAAATGTCACAATTTTACCACTGGAAATACATAGGATTGTGTTATCCTCTCTATTTCTGAAAAAGCAAATGATCTGATCCGTCAGACGCGAAGTTTTGCAGTAGGTTAGAGGTGTACTATGCTATGTGAAAGTTTTATGTACTACCTCGTTCCCTGCACAACTTCACGCTAGCTCCCGGACTATAACGGTTGATGAATAAAAGTAGTCAATGATCCAATATTTGTGGATTACAGACTCACTGTCTCACACTATTGCCGGTGAAATCAATGTGACAGAACGAATATGATTTTTGGGGCTGTAGAACACTGTTGTGCCACCGCCTACAGAAAACTGCAGTTGAGCACAATAACAGTGAGGTTCTGACTCATAATTCGATTGTACTTCGTACATGTTGCAGAAAGACTGAACATCGGAGATATCTATTATAGGCATAGATATACAACTAATATGTTGCATATCATCTTGCTGCACCGACTCAGAGCATGACTGCTGTAAGCTTTGAAAACTAACAGACTGCTTGGCTGCAGGTCATTGCTGCATTGAGAGTTGATGCGAGTGCGACCCAACCACAAGATTTTGCTTGCAATCCCTACCAACTTCATTTTTTATAATCGTTTTTTGAATATCTTGTGATGATTGAAAATCACATAGGCTGTAGCTTGAATAAGATGACAAGAATACACGAAAACTTACATTAATGTCATTATTAATTCGCTGTAGATATATAAGCCTTAATGATATTTTATGCTTATCATAATCACATCTTCCATGAAAATGAGATATTAAATACTAAATTCATGAAACTTTGAGTAGAAGTTGGTGCAGAGAGACGTGATGGGAACGAATGTAAAAATGGGTAAGAGGAGCATCCGTTTTCAATTTTTTATGGATTGTGGTGAGATAATCAGAATTTTAATTTTATTTTGGATTGTGAGATATTTTGTCATCTCGATATAAAAGATATTCACAATGTGTCAAAACCCATCAAAAACCGCAAATGGAAATATATTATCTAACTTGTTCTTGTATATTAGCGACTGTTTCTTTGTTCAATCCTTAACTACATACAATCAGCATTTAAAAGTCATATGATTTCTTCGTCTTGATTCATTTCTTCTTTGTTTCCTTCTTACTCTTTTCTTCGTTCTGTTGCTGTTCTTTCAGCTCTAATCAAAATTTTTGTTATTAGCCTGATTTTATCTTACTTAATTCATTATTGTTAACTTCAAAATTTGCAATATGATGCAGTGATATAAATCCTTACCGCTATACTCAGCCTCCAGCCCTTTTCTAACCCTTCTAACGTTTCTAACCCTGGCGTGTATTCCCATGGCATGTTGGAAACTGGAAGGTGTCATCATCTACTTCAATTTATTTTGAATACAGTGTGTTATAAAATTTTTATTCCATTGATATTCAAATTGTTTCAACTCTTCAATACCTAATATTTCCTCAATATCTAATCCATCTATCAATAATACATGCTAAACTTCATGACAAGTTCCAAAATTCCTTTGACTTTTTCTATTTTTCTAAAATATTACTGCCCCACTGATCAATCCTCTTCTGCTTCCATTTTCTCTATTCACGTTTTTATTCATTTCTATAGAATTTAAGAATATTCTTGTATTTGTTTTTCTCCAAGCTTCACCAGCTTCAAAATTGTTGACCATTTCTTTGTAATTTTAGTTTTTCAGCTGAAGATTTTGACTTTCATCCCAGCATTGTCTAACTTTGTTTTTTAGATTCTTCAATCCAGTAAAAACTGATTAATTTTAATACGTTGTCACGAGAAAGCTCCATTGAGCTCTTTTAGGAATTGTTTAATCCAATTTTTACAACAGTATTGCATTTGTACATGCTGTTCGGTCATACTTGCATTTTGGTCAAATTTTTAACTTTGTCTCAATGTTTTTTTCTTTGCATACTACTCAATCAAGTGAACTTTGACGCACTTCTGATTCCTCAATTAGCCGCAATCATCAACTTAAGGAGACGAGATGACGTCTGATACTCCAGTGGTATCATGCTAGGTGATGAATCAGCTAGGCGCAAGAGGATCAACGCACTTGGAGAAAGTGAACTATAGGAAATGCGAGATCTAAAGTCATTGACAGCAAGTCACTTGTTTATGTTCCTGAACACATACAAAATGTCTTAAGTGGCACAATACTGCGCATGCATGTGCACAAACAAAACGGACGATCGTAGAAACTTGCCTCCTACATCATTCCGAAAGACAGAAAAAAAATGGATGTGTAGTAGCATTGTACGAGTTCATACAAAGTACTAACCGACGAGGCGCAGTGTAGCATATTCTGAACGCTTCAAATAAAGTGATGAAATAAAAGATCTATGATATGCGAAGTGTGATGTTGAAGGAATATTGCAAAATTAGACAGCTTTAATCCACTTGAGTAAGGAGGCTGCACCATGCTTGAAAATGGGACTCAAATTAGTTGAGATTTTCTCTCGCTATAAAAGACGTACATGTTCTACAAAAACTTAATGAAAGTCGGGCCAAATTTGAGATGGTGCTATCAACTAATTCTCGAGACGAACTTCAGATTTCTTCAGATGAAGTGGATATGGATTTCGATAGTTACCATTTGATGCATGGCTCTTCAGAAAGTGAAGAGAGTCAAGCTGCTCCAGTTCGTCTAACGTTTGATGTTCCAGATAATTACTTTTTCTGTTAATTTTCTGCACCGGCATATTTCTTGCAGTCATCCTATATTTATGATGCAGTAAATACACATTTCAGAATCTGACAGCAAATATACAGCGAACAATTATTTGTCGCATTTTGCCTCTCGTAGGCGTGAGTGTGTTGAATTGTGATCAGTCACATGTGCTTCATTTTGTTATCATCGGATACATCCCATCTCATTCAAGAATAATCTAGTTACCTTAGGTCCATTCAGAGATTGGCTTCCTTGCATACTACAGGGTTCCTCTTTCAGCCAACTACAGAGAACCTCCTGTCTAGTCTGCTTCTCAGTAAGCAGGAATCGGTAGCTGTGACGTCATCATGAATCTTTGACATGAATTTGCAGGCAAACCAGCGAGCAGATGAGTGTGACAGTGATAGGAAATCGTCGTATTGATTGAATACTTCAATAAAATTCGTTTCTGAAATTGACCGAACTACACCTTTAAGTTGTTCACGGATCTCCGGGCACTTGTGATGCACCCAGTGCTTGTAACAGGAACACAAGATGGAATTGCGTCCTACACCCTGTCTACAGACGCCGCATGAAAATTTGCCGACAGGTTTTAGAACTATGTTGTTCTGGTAGGTAGAGTGCATGACTTTGGTCTTCCCCACATTCACATGAATACCACGGGTTGCGAGGCCAGAAATGCGACTCCAAATCTGTAAGGCTATCCGAAAAAATAACCAGGTCATCCGCATACAAGATATCCCATGGGTAACCGTGACGAAAGTTCCGAGATAGTACCTGCATGACGGTGATAGAGGTGATGAGTGGGCTGAGGACTGAAACTGGTGCACTCCCACGGGGACATCAAAACTGATGCTGTAACGCCCTTAGACTTGAACGTTGGAGTTCATGTACATTGATTGATAACTTGGATCCCTGAGTACTTGTGATGAACCCAGTGCTTGAAACAGGAACACAAGATGGAATTGCGTCCTACACCCTGTCTACAGACGCCGCATGGAAATCTGTCGACAGGTTTTAGAACTATGTTGTTCTGGTAGGTAAAGTTTGTGCCGTATGTTTTGTTTCGTAAATCATAGACCTGAAAGTCCAACCTCTGCAGCAGGTCATCTACATACGTAGGTTAGAGCCAATAATGTTCAATCATTTATAGATTATAGATCTAAAGTCCGAACAAGTATTTTGCGTCAATGTGATGGAGTGGATAGCGCTCTCCCCAAACAAGCATGTTTCTTGTTGCAAGTCAAATAGATGACTCTGTTCTCAAGCTTTGAATCCCGAAGCTCTTTTCATTAGTTTTAGTACAGATGGAAAATTTATGTTCAATAAGACTGGTTATTTCAGCTGTAAGACCAAAAACGTCGTTTATCTTATAACTTGTAAGAAATGCGGGATACAGTATGTGGGTCAAACGTCACAAGTCTTGCATTATAGATTGAATGGTCATCGCAGTTCCATTAACACAGCCAACAAAAATACTTATCTGGCTGCTCATTTTCGGGAAAATGGGCACAGTGTTGGTGATTTGTTTATTCAAATTATTGATGTGATTAGCGAGCATGAAGACTAAAATAATTCGGTTGATTTAATCGGTCAACAATCGGTTTGAAGAAGCTTTGTTCAAGATGAACGTTTCAGTGACGGTGACATTTAGGTAGGGATACATGTAATTGCAAAAAATGCCTAATTTCATCTTGGTCATTTATTCACCTAAGAGAAATAGAACACGTAGCTCCTGCTGCCAAACAGTGGTTTCCAGATGACTTCAGTGTCAGCGAATGAGAAAATTCCGTTTTTTTCAGAGATAGTTTTCTGTCATTGGGACGGTGAAGAATCGAGTTCGGTTTCCTTTGAATAAGAGGGAATTCTTCTCAGATACGAGGCAATTTCGAGATTCCAGATTTACTGTCAGTCTGTGTGTGTGGCCAAAGATTGATGTCTGTCAATTTCCTCTTGCTGGAAATTTGGAATTGTGCGAGAAATTTAGACGTGTTATAACAGCATGATTGTCAAAATTATGCTAAAATGTCAAAATTAGAAGCTTTTTGTTGCATCATCTTCCAGTTCGCAGCACTCCAGCGATTGCTACGAATTAAGGTCGCAACAAATAAGTAAGAAGGAGCTACAAAAGCTAACTCCAGGAAATTTCCTTAAAAAAATTGTGAAGCGTTGTCTTCTTTCGCTTTCACAGAACTTCTTCATGTTGAATGAATTTTGAAATGATTAAATTATACATGTTTTATATACAAATGGCAACGAGTGGCTAAATACATGCAAGTAAGGCAAAAATGCTCATATTTGTGCATTTTTGGAATATTGTATTAAGGAATATCTGAGAGAGGAACATCAATGTTTTTATTCTTACGAAATACTCTCGTAGATATTCCTGCACTGCGGATCATAGTGAAACTTATTCTAGTGTGAATATGCCCAGTGATACTTGAATAATTTTCTTTATGTACATGTATTTCCTCACATGGATCCGCGTAAGTAAATTCGCGAGTCTTTAATGGAACTTTCGAGCATTCATGCCTGAACCAGTGGTTGTAGCAGTAAGGATAAATGTTCAATTTCAACCTCCGGGCAGTACAGACTATGATTACACTTAACACTGGCCTCAAGAGGTTCTATGCGTTCAGACGATCAGTCTGATGTCCAGGAATCACTGGACAAGTCCCCATCGAAGAAGGCGAAATATCGAACTTCAAGCAATAAATAATTCCTGAGAATGTCCGCAATATGGAGTTACCGGTGATGATATGAACATTATTCGGGACTGAACTTAACTGTCCGTAATACGGAGGTGTCCGCTGTATAGAATGTCCGCAATAGGAGGTTCCACTGTATATATATATATATATATATATATATATATATATATATATATATATATATATATACATTATACAATGTATATAATAAGCTTATTATTTTCTTGCGTATACATAATGTCGAACAAAGCCATGTGTCGAACAAAGCCATGTGTCGAACAAAACCACTGTCGAACAAAACCATTGTCGAACAAAGCCATGTGTCGAACAAAACCACTGTCGAACAAATGCCTAAAATCCATGATATCTTATTGTCGAACAAAACTACTACATTCTCAGAGATATCAAGCTTTCCAAATTTAGCCTTGGAGGGATGATATAGACTAGAATAATAACTGTCTCAAATATTTAGTCAACGCTTCTTTCGCGAAACGACGAGTATAAAGGCTTTAAGCGTTTCCGAAAATTTTCAGGCAGTTTATGAGTTCGTTTTAATGATTTCAACTGAAGTGGTAAGGAAAGACATTGAGATCATGTTGTTATAGCTTGAAAGTTTTATAAAACGATATTATGCAGTAATAGCTTGCTGAACGCCAATAATGCGTTCCAGAAAAATCCCATGTTAAGTGAATTTACGTATATTGTGGCAAAAAACAATGAGAAATTAATGATAACATTTGAAACTTATTGATTTGGGTTGCCAACTTTGTGTTTTTTCATTCAAAAATCGCTGTATTAAACTTCATACTAAATAGGAATCAACGATGCTTAAGCGTTGTATCTTTGTGATCTTATCCTGGAATGGTTCAAACTAGTCTGTGACATTCGGAATGGTTGAGCAACTTGAACGAATGCACATCAGGCTACTCTGTAGTTATTTTCTTGAAATTTGTCGTGCGACTGGTAACCACAAAATATAACACAAAGTCAGCACGCCTGGGCATAGAAAAAATGCTATAAGTCACCTGTTTCTCTGCTTGATATCTATTTCATAACATCATTGCATTCAACTGCAAGCCAAATAAAAACTAACTTCATTTGCATTTTACATATTAGCGCGGCAACGCATAACGCATGATAGAGAATCATTGAGCTGAGTCACGCTTAACGAGTATTACAGTAAGGCCGCTGTCACATATGAAAAGGCGTCTTCCATCTTTCATCTTCTATTTGTGATTTCCCTTTAATTGCATGTATAAAAGAATACAACCTATCACACAGAAAAAGTCTTCAGCCATAAGTCATCTTCCATCGTCCGTCACGCCGTCACACAGGAAAAGTCATAGGACGTCGTCCATCGGACATAAGGCATGAAATTGTGCGGCTGATAAAGTCAGGAAAATCAGGAAACAGCTCTTTGTTCACCATGTGGGATGAGGACAAGGACAGGGAAGAGAAGAGGTTAGACAGTAGTCATAGCAACGGTTAATAGTAAAATTTGTGGCCGCGAGACTGCTCTAAAAAAGAAGAACGTGAAGTGACGTCTGAGGGAAAATTTAGGAAGCTGTCATTTGCGAAGAGAAGCAATCAGAAAACAGCCTTTGTTCACAATGTCTAGCGAGGACGAGGATCAGGACAGTTGTCACAGCAACGGTGAATAGTGAAAAATAGCGCTGACTGTATCGGAATTGGATTTCCCTAATGTGACAGTGGTAGGTGGAAGATGGAAGACGCCCTATGAAGAATGCGCAAAGAGGCGAGTGACATGGAAGATGGGAAACACCTTTCCGTGCGTGACAGCGGCCTAAATGGTCTTACGACGCAGTTATAAATATTCGAATTGTATTTCGGCGGTTTGTCTTTTGAGATAGAAAGAGTAAGTTAATTCTATACAACAAAGGAATAGCATCCACTTTTAGATGACATAAGTACATAGATTCCGAGGGCACGTTCATGTCCGATAGAAGTGGATATTTTTGGTATTCTAACCCAATGAAGATGTAATCTATGGTGATTGGTGATGTCTACAAGAAATGATTCCTAAGTGACAATATAACATTAGCATGGATTTGAGGGCAACAATGTAGGACATTTGAGGGCGCGTAAGCGCCTGAAAACGTCCCACATTGTTGCCCGAAAAAAGCTATGTTAATACTATTGTGCATAATTGAAATGAGCTGGGCAGCAATGCTATGAATACACATGTAGATATACGCTGATTGAGATTTCAAAAATGTCTTTCACATGCATAGATAGAGATATCATCAGTACGGGATACATTGTTGCCTTTCTTTTTCCACATTGTACCATAGCTCAATGACGCACAATCTATGTTTTTAATATGGATACCTGAGAAGCTTTGCTCTACAATTCTGGCTATAGTATAATTTCTATGGAGATTTGACATGGTAGAATACTTCTTCCGGACAACAATTTCTATTCATCACGAAAAAAACGTAAAATCACATCACCTTTGGCGCATGCCAAATCGAAATGCTGAACTTGAAACAAAAATACTCTCTAACCAGCAAAATGCACTATTAGCTGTTGATGAGCGAATATGCCTTGGCTGGACATAATTTAAATTAAAAGTTTTGGGAAAGCCAAGTACGGTGATGGTAAATAAAATTATACATGTAGGCTATCATCAACTATATATTACGACCTTATATCTGATGCCATCATCAGGTTCATATTGAAACTTCTCAATTTTTTCATATTCAAAGTTTCAATTAAAACTATTAGCTGTATTTTACAATTAATAGTTCAGTGGTTATTTCAATTCCATGATTTTACAAAAAGTGGTCAAATTGCCGTTAGGAATTTCCCTATTTTTCAATAGAAAAAAAGGACAGCAGTAACATTCATGTATAAAATCGGAAGAAGAGACATTTCTTCGATGTCCATTTTTTGATATTTGCCGAATTTTTTGACATACTAAGCGTCTATTATTGACGATAGCAAGCGAAACAATGCGCGTGGCGATTGATTGTAGCTTCTTAGCGATAGACTTCAGGTCATTTGAATTCAATTCATTCATCAATTCATGAAATTCAGTGTTGGTATCGCAATATCATGACACTGGTGCGATTTGCTGTCATGAAGCGATAGAGAGTCATTGCATAGTTCGTAATAGCTTAATCGTTTCCTACTGTTTATCAACCAGATGCGTGGGGAACTGGCTCAATGCCATGTAGCAATTTCTTGAAAGTTTACCATGTCCCAAAGCAAAGTTTTCGATGTTTAGTTAATTTTTTCCCATAATTGGATGCATTATCAATAGAATGGAAAAATCATTGGCAAAATTTGAGCGCATTACCGAAGCATTCTGTTCATATGCATCTAGTTGCAAGCAAGTATTTAGCAGCCCATGAAATAAACTTTTGATGGCACTCATTCATGGACTGTTTTTCAGTTGAGTACCATGAATATGGACACACGCATTGCAGGTGTAGTGGAGGACATTCCCTTCATGATACTGTATGCTTATCAGACATGTAGACACAATGTAAATGGAATGATTAAATATTGAGTTGAATCCTCAGTTGAAAAATGGGAGTAGACCTGAATAGCTGCCATTTCATCCAATATCGGGAATCATCAGCAGGCCTAGTTCACATCTCTCTACATCGACAAAACCCCCTATTTGAACCTGCAATCATACCTGGGTAAATTTGAGATGCGCATTGGATTATTGTATAAGTTGTCATTTCTCTCGCTCTCATTCTTTTTGTGCTAAGTGTTAAGCAAGAATGCAGACTGTGCCTCGAACCAAAGTCTCCAGGACACAGATTGAACACTCTACCACAAAGCCACAGCGCCGGATTATGAGGAACTTTTGACATTAAATATAAAAGTATCCCTTCCTCGTTGTGTAGTAGTTGTACCATACATTCACTTTGTTGGCTATTCAATGTTAAGGTACAAGGCAACAGTTCCAATTGTGTCAAGCTGGCGACTAACGAGGTACCTTGTCCAAAAAAGCAAGTGTGAACATCCATACATAGAGTGTTTTATTCTCATGTTTTAAGAAAATATGAATAGAATACAACAATATGAATAGAATAGAGACAATAGAATAGAAATACTTCACTAGTCAATACAGCGAGCGGTACATGACAACATCCTCAACGTCCTTTATATCCTCTTAAAATGGAATTCGAAAGTCTCAAACCTTCGGTCATCGTGCTTTCTCCTATTGGTATTCGAATAACCGCGGATTTACCTAATTCGTTTATTGTTTTACTTCTTTCTTATCAATGACTTGGATATGCGATGCATTTAGTCCGGCAGCCAGAGCGAGTTTCTGCAGGGAGCGAGGCCGAAAATGTGACTTTCACAGAATGATGTGCACCCTATGTCTACTTCGAATCGGCGCGTCTACCGAGTTCTAGTGAGTTCCTCTTCTTGCCAGACAGGATCAAGGAAAAACACATGTAAATCCAATGGGACACAGATTGCAATTTTTGGCTAAAATGAACTTTTGTGTGTTTTCTCTGATGAAACGAAAATTACTAAGCCCAGAGTCATAATTTTCGGCATGATATGTCTTCGGTTCATTTCCTTTCATGTTCATGCACCCCTGTCTATAATGCGGAACACATTTAGATTTGGCAAGCCTCTCAATGTCGGCAAACACAAACATTTTGAGCAACTTTAACCACATTCAACCACATTCTCACATACATTGTCGATCAGAAGCATAATAATAGCACATGCACATCATAGGAAATGACCTGAAAATATTCCATGTGAAAAAAATTATGACTCTGGGCTTAATACCTTTCAGTTGATAAGAGAAAACCAAGAAAAATTCATTTTAGCCGAAAACTGGAATCTGCGTCACATTGGATTTACATGTGTTTTTCTTTGATCCTGTCTAACAAGAGGAGGAATCAGATAGAGCTCGGCAGACGTGCAGAATCGTAGTAGGCATAGGGTGTACGTCATTCTGTGAAAGTCTCATTTTCGGCCTCGTTCCCTGCAGAAACTCGTTCTGGCTGCCGGACTTTCAATCTTTTTATCGTCGATTGCTCCTTATGGCTCCTCACCAGCTCTCTGTTTAGGATATCGTTTGGACAATGCCGAGTTGTCGAATCACTTTGTCGATATTGTTCTCCCATTGTTTTTTCGGACGTCCTTCCTACGGCTGCGAGCGAGAGGCCAACTGATTATGCAATTATGGAAAGAAAAGCTGATTTCAGTTTCATTTATATTGCAGATAATAGTCGGATTTTCATGTACATTAAACTGGGAAGAAAATATCTTAATATGATTTAATTCGTCAGGCAAACTAGGATTATAGAGACTTAAATGACTAGAAAAGTGAAAAGAATTAATTCTACACTTGGCTACCAACCGGAGCAGTCTAAATGATTTTATTAAAATCTCCATGATAATGATCTGCTTTCCTCAATTCTTTAGACAGCCTAACTGTTAAGTCTGTCCTTCAGGGATTTCTCAACTAATGGACTTAAACCATTTCCTGAGGAGAAAGAGAAATATTCTCCTGCGTTTTCATCTTCATTTGAGAAAGTCAGAATATAATCTGATAAGACTTGTGGCGCTTATGAGAGTCAATGTCTATTCATATAACATAGGTTCGCATCTATATGCACTGCATCTATAATCTCCCGCCCCTTCGACGCATTAAATAACATGACTTCGACGACATCTGCGATGGTGTTTACTGGCTTACCAACTTGTGCTGCTGCTGTCCCAAACGTAGCGGGTTCGATTCCTGCCCAGTCCTACGCGTTGTCATTAAAGATCAATCATAACAAAGATGACTGAAGTTTTCGATTTCAAAACAAAGGTAATTCATTTCAGTTTGTTTGATGTAATGAAAAATTGATGTGACATAGTAATGTTTTCTAGGTCTCTTTAATTGAGTTGGATAGTTTAGTAGCACATTACAGCAGTAGCTTCGAAGAATAACCCGAAGAGTTCACTCTTTTCAGTTACTAAAAACATTTGTCAAATGTGACTGAAAATAGCGTTTTTGCAACCGCTGTTTGAATATCACTTTTGGACAAACAATTAATTGAATGCAAGGCTGTGCGCGGTGCACCGGTGCACTGGTTCTTCTGCTTGCATTGGTTCTCGGGCCGAAGTGCGCGAATTGCGATCAGATTGATATTTTACAGTATAGTTTCTGTCTGTTTGTTTTAGTCACACAAATTATAGAGAAGGTGTTGTAAGCATACAGTGTAATCAGTACAACTAGGAAAAATTATTCAATTCAATTTGAGCTTTAAAAGTCTACATCATGAAAATGAGACCTTTTTAAAATCGCGGCTATATCATAAAACCGATGAATTTCGTGATGTTGAGGAAACATGACAAAACAAAGTGACGCAAATTAGATAATTCAAGTTCATGATAGATCATTTTAGGCCACGAAATCTCAATTCCACTACCTCAGAATCTATAGTGATCACTGCGTACCCTGCAGTTGCTCCTTATGCTAGGGTGGACTATCTTAGCATTCCAGCGGCCAGCGATACATCCGAAAGATTTTTTTCTGTGTCCGGTGATATTATCATATTTCATGCGGACTGCTGTGAGGCCGAGTAATGTCGAGATGTTGACCTTGCAAAGTAATTTGCAGATGGCGGTGACATTGATTCGAATATTTCTACTTTTCCTGATGTGTTCAGGCACTATGAAAAAAGAGTCAAACATAAGCTCTTCCCACAGAATTAGACAGGTCGTCTCTTCTTCTGTTTGACTAGAAGGGAAGCATTGGAACATGTAACGTAAATGAAATGGCACAATCTGCTGACATAATACCATAGCAATCGAACAATGAGCAATCAGTTCAACATTAAACACGCCAAATTGTGCGAAGTTTCAGTGACTGTTATCAACCGGATCACACAGCAAAGAGACACTGTCGATGTCAAGTTCTACAAAGAAGTTTGTGAACGTTTTTTCACGCGCTTGCTAACTTTTTTAAAAATGATCGAGAACCCAACATTATCGAGAAAACTTTTGCGCAATGATCTGAATTCTTCGGATCTGAAGGAGTCGTGGTGATCGGAGCATTACATGTATAAAGGAATTTCAGAGCAATCCGCAAGCGACGAACGACTATTTTTCCTATCTCTGTAAGGTATTAAAAATTTCTTTTTGCCCACTTATGAAGTTCCTGCATGTGCCATCTGTTTGAATCAGTTTGCACTTCTAGCAAAGTGATACGATTAAACAATCTAATTCTGTGGCTATTCCTTTGATACATATATTTTGAAAACAATAATCAAAAAGATGAAGAGAAAGTGAATGTTTTCTGGAAACTATCTTATGTTGAAGAATCGTACAAAGAAATAAAAAGGAAAATTCGAAGCACAAATGAGAGCATATGGAGGATTGAAAGAATCGAAAAAAGTAATTGCATGCACGACTTGGAAAGCGGAGAACATCTGCCAATGCAAGGATGGTATCCTTTTAAACGAGCGCTTTTCCCTGGTTTATCGATATGACTGTGAACATTGCCAAGAATGTTACATCGGAGAGACTCGCAGACATCTATACACACGCATAAAAGAACATCTAAAAGGCAGATCACCACCAGAAATATCATTACATAGATACATACCAACAGAACAAAACTTCAAAATATTATTACAAACACGCCATACAAAAATTGCAGAGACACCGCTAATAAAATCTGTAAATCGACATTACAAGTTGCATATGTGTCTGATTATATTCTTCATAAATTATAGGAGCGATATTTCAAACTGATGAACGTACAGAACGTTTTACAGGATTTCCTTCTTTTTCATCCTGTCGCCGCAGTATATTGTAAATTCACTATTGCTTCAGTGTGCATGATCTTTGGACTAGGGGCAACAATCCAAATCACAAATTGACTTGATAATTGAAAATGCCGACCAGCAAACAAGAAAGCCAGCTCGCAAAATTTGCTTTTTGCCCCAACTAAGTTCCCCGGAGTGTGCCATAATTTTCATGCAATTTCCATTCTAGTACTTTCTATGGTATTCTTAATTTCTATGGTTCTAATCAAATTTAGCACAAAAGTATTAATGAACAGCAATTTAAAGTCAGAACCGATGTGTTTATGGTAAATACTGTCATTTTGTTCGTCTGTATCATTATGTCATCATCATTTGCTCATGTAATTCATCCATGTATATAAATGCACATTTATTGTTCTTTATTGTTGTCACTGATGATGGTGATGATGAAACCAGTATGCTGAAATACAATGATGAAATAATCTAAAACTCAGCGTTGCGTCCGTCCATTGCCTCGCATTAGTAATTCAGTAATTGTAATTTCTTAACATTGTTACATTGTTGTTGCTCAATAAAATTTAATCTCTGCTTTATCTAGCTTTAAAGAATTCCAGAAAGAGCTATCATAGAGACGTACAGGTTAAGAGTGATGAGAGTCACTTGCAAGTATTGGCAAGTAATTAAAGCAATTTAATTGCAAGTAAATTGCAATAAAGATTGCAATTAAAGGATACCTGTGTAAGTCTGTTTCAAATTCTTTGGCACTTAGAATTTTCCTAGTGCTCTGTAAAATTTTATTATTTTCGTGAAGATACCTTCAAAATTTTGATGCTTCAATTGATTTTCATACGACAATTTGCGGTAGAACGCGAAGAAATCACATTTTCACACGACAATATTCAACGCAAGGAAATTATATTTCGCATATACCTTCATAAGTGCTTCAGTGCAGCTATTTAAAATTTTCGATGCACCGCTGTGAGTAGTACACCTTCTTAAATGCCTCAATAAATGGCGCAGTGAATGCACAACTAATGCGATTAAAAATTGATTTTTATCAAGTTCTATTTTCTACGTTCAGGAACAACTCTGAAATCAGCAGTTGAATTGTGTCATCTTTATCGTTGTTAGTGTTTGATATGACTGAATCTTGCACGACATACGTTTCCTTCTGTGACTTGTTCGACAATGAAACATGTTCCAATGATTTGAATAAGCTTCAGCAGCTCATGTCGTCTTCACATTATATTTTCAAGTGAGCATGGGGACAACTCATGAACTTTTCTCATGAAATGTAACATCAGATGAGTTGTTGTCGGTGAATCATGTTTATCTTCATCGAAGTTTCTGTCTCTGAATATTAACTTGGCCAGGAGGGGAAGATTGGAAATCTTTTGTTAAGCTTCCAGTTGTATCGGTAACTTTGTCTGAAGATAGCGAGATTGATCGTGTTGTCAAATGTGTACGGGAAGATAAGACTGATTTTTATTGATGATGCAATTTAATTTTTATTCTTCGATGTTGTAGTTTATGATGGGGAAACAGATGTCGGCTTTCACTTTGCTGAATGTGGAAAATGATGTTTTATGATGGTTTGCATGAGTTCCTTCATGAATTTCTGTGACGGAAGAAATACATGAAAAGAGATTACTCAAAATTCCTTGAAAATCAAATGGATTTCACTTCACTTTCATTGCTTTTAAAAATGAAGTCTCATACTCTTTCCATATGAAATATGCTCAATTTTAATGTATCAATTCAATTGCTTGTTTCTGTGTAAGTAGAATAAATAACGAATAAGCCTTTTTATATGAATATACTTCATTCTAGTGCAATGACTTATCAGTGTCATAGTTGTAACCGACCGGTCGCCATCTGTAAACCCGCTTTGACGACCCAACCTCATCCTAGGCCCCACCCCCGGGTGTCGCAAACTGAATATGCCTCGGCCCCGTGTGTCGCAAACCCGACCCGGTCTCGGCCCCGTGCGTCGCAAACCCGACCCGGCCTCGGCCCCGTGCGTCGCAAACCCGACCCGGTCTCGGCCCCGTGCGTCGCAAACCCGACCCGGTCTCGGCCCCGTGCGTTGCAAACCCGACCAGGCTTCGGCCACGGTCGTCGCAAACCCGACCCGGCATCGGCCCCGTGTGTCGCAAACCCGACCAGGCCTCGGCCCCGTGCGTCGCAAACCGACCAGGCCTCGGCCACGGGCGTCGCAAACCCGACCCGGCCTCGGCCCCGTGCGTCGTAAACCGACCAGGCCTCGGCCCCGTGTGTCGCAAACCCGACCCGGCATCGGCCCCGTGTGTCGCAAACCCGACCCGGCCTCGGCCCCGTGCGTCGCAAACCCGAACAGACCTCGGTCCCTTGCGTCGTAAACCCGACCAGGCCCCGACCTCAGGCGTCGTAAACCAGGCCTCGGCCACGGGCGTCGCAAACCGACCAGGCCTCGGCCACGGTCGTCGCAAACCCGACCCGGCATCGGCCCCGTGCGTCGTAAACCGGACCAGGCCCCGACCCCAGGCGTTGTAAACCAGGCCTCGGCCACGGGCGTCGCAAACCGACCAGGCCTCGGTCACAGGCGTCGCAAACCGACCAGGCCTCGGCCACGGTCGTCGCAAACCCGACCCGGCCTCGGCCCCGTGCGTCGGAAACCCGAACAGACCTCGGTCCCGTGCGTCGTAAACCGGACCAGGCCCCGACCCCAGGCGTTGTAAACCAAGCCTCGGCCACGGGCGTCGCAAACCGACCAGGCCTCGGTCCCTTGCGTCGTAAACCCGACCAGGCCCCGACCCCAGGCGTCGTAAACCAGGCCTCGGCCGCGGGCGTCGCAAACCGACCAGGCCTCGGCCACGGTCGTCGCAAACCCGACCCGACCAGGCCCCGATCTCGGGTGCTGCAAACCCACCATGGTCCAAGTTGACTAAACACCGACCTTGAGTGCCGCTTCGAGTACCGCTAAGCCCGCCCTGTCTGCAATCCCGGGCGCTAGACCCCTACTCCTGACCATAATGAATGATTATTGTATTTAGATGAGCGATTTTATGCTAGTAATTTTGATACCACTCGTGAAATAGTCGAGTACAACAATTTCAAGACAAGACATCATGTTGGTTCTATTTTTCATAATTTTCTTACAAACCGATTTTGTGAGGTAGCGCTGGAAAGATTGCTTCAAATCAAGCTGCAGAATTTGATTTTCGATGTTTTCCCATTCTTTTTGAAGTGTTGACTTTGGAAATCCAGTTTATCGGCGTCTGTGCGTTTGATCATGTTTCAAATCGACTGATAAAATTGATAAATAACCAATGGGAATATGAGATAAGGAAGTGATTGAAGGTGCGCGTGGGTGGTATCATGGATAAATAAGGCACATGTAAAATACTCATTGATCTCATGAAGTTCATAAGAGTCTGATCATCATTTGAGGAAGCCAAATTAAGCAAAATGACGGGAAAACATCTATCAATCTGTACGAGTAATCGATAAGGATATTGCTTTCGTTTCTTTCGAATTAAAGAAATCTGAGGGATTTCTGTGTTTCCTGCTATTTGATCTCATTTCTTATTTTTAGAAACATATTGCTCGGTAGAAAGCGAATAGACTTCTCATCAAATCAGGTTTGACTTACGACATCTACAAAAATGTAGCTTGGATATTTTACAAATAAGTCAGAATAACTACTTTTCATAATTAATGTCATTTGTACAAGTGGAGAGGGTTCGCCTCCTGTCCTGCTGGCCGAAAAGGCTGTATTTTTTCTGACAATGTAGTGAGAACCATGTAGCTTGTTGAAAGTAGAATGACAACTTTTCGTGACGTAGAAAATCATGAAACATGACAATGAAAAATGTGCAAAGTCATGTTATTCACTAGCATAGTCATAGATGTTGGATTGTTAGCTATCTTTGCTAACTGAATACAGAGGGGACTTGAAATATCTATGACTTGAAGTGCCATAACGATAACAAAATGAATTCAAATTATCGTCATCTGTGAATGTGTCAATAATGCTGAAAGTTTTCTAAATCTGTTTGTGGACTCATTTGATGAAAGAAAGACTGGCAGCTTATCTCTCTCCATTCAAAGATGGCACCCACAGAAAATCAAGCTTGTTTTGGGTGCGTGGAACGCTAATTTACGAAGTAGGTCTATTAAGGTAGGTCGTTTCCTTAACTATCAGTTGACTGCATGGCTTTCTGCTAAATCATAAAGATTACAGAGTGCCTGTTCGAGGGGCATATAATAGAAAGATGTCAGACTTGAACAATTTGAGCACATAACTTCCTTGGTCAGCCGTACACTCTGTGTTTCGTCCTGCGAGAGCACGCCTCGGAATGTCCCTAACTAGCTTGAAATATCTAGGAAGACTGATCAAGCTGAAGGACTGCCCAACATGTTGCTCTGCGTCTATTTATCCTGACATTGTCCGGGCGAACTGGCTCTCTGAAATCTTCATGATTATCAGCCGCACGATAATGCCATGATAATAGGGGTCTCAAAAAATAGAAACGCAACGTCTGGAACCCTACCTTCAAAATTTTGATCTTTCAATGACTCTCACGCGACAATATTCAACGCGAAGAAAAAACATGTTTCGCCTATACCATTATAAGTGCTTCAGTGCTTGCACGGCTAACACATAGCCCTACTTAAATGCCTCAATAAATGGCGCAGTGAATGCACAACTAATGCGATTAAAAATTGATTTTCATCAAGTCCTATCTTCTACGTTCAGGAACAACTCTCAAATCAGCAGTTGAATTGTGTCATCTTTATCGTTGTTAGTGTTTAATATGACTGAATCTTGCACGACATACGTTTCCTTCTGTGACTTGTTCGACAATGAAACATGTTCCAATGATTTGAATAAGCTTCAGCATCTCATGTCGTCTTTACATTAAATTTTTGCCAAGGATTTGTTGTGCTTAGATTGTTCAAGTCTGAGGATATCTTTCTTTCTACCAAAAGTTCTACTGTGAGTGAATTGTTAGAAACCGAAATAACAATGAGTATTTGAGGAAGGGATAACGTTACTGTATGATACATCTTCGCCGCTGATCTGCGAGAGTTTGAAGTACCACAAAATATTTAGTCGATGAAGGAGTAAATCGGTAGCTTGGCTGCAAAATTAACGTTTTGTTGATGATTGCTCACAATCTTAATACAGATAGTCTCGACATGACGCTTGTTAGAGTTCTTGATCGGAAAGTGCACACCAAAATGATCATTATAATGGCGTCATCTCGTTTCTCTAAGCTTCGTCAACTTAATTAGCCGATATTGCCTCGAACGCTGATGATCATGATATACAAATACTGCATGATATATATGTGGGAGGCATGCTTGAATGCATCCTTCCACATTTATGTCCTTTAACTCGGAACAGTCACTTCAAGTTCATTCACAGAGGACGCGGCGCGTCTTGTGCCTGTTTACACCGAGCCGCGTGACAAGAGGCGGAAGAGGAGAAGGTCAATGACGAATAACAATAAAGTCTAATGATGACAGCTGTAAAATCGTGTCGAAATTTCATTTTCTCCACTCATCGATTTATCTCTCAGCTCTACTTTTCACACAATAACTATTTACTGACGATTTTATCGTTCTAGCCATGCAATATTATGACGATTACCGTTGTTGGTCTTTTATTAGTTGCTGAGACTCATTTTGCGAAATTTCAATGATTAACCCCTCCTGCTAGGATTTTTGTGAGTCTCAAAATGGTGAGATTGCAACTGACCGTGCACACATTGATATTTCATACCACCTGCCATTTCAGGAGCTTTTTACTTGGATACACGGTGGTCCCGTGCGTCACTGACAACAGTTCCATAGGATTCTTAAGGTTCTGAGCTCAAGTCCTAGACGCGTGAGGACGCGTTATCTCGTTCCGCGTCCGGTGTGAATGGACCTTCAGACTCCATGTAGTGCAGAAAAGATGCCATTCGTGATGTCTCTGAAACAGGAAGTACATGTAGATGTATAGACTTTTTGCCAGTGGATTACCGAAGAATGGCTGCTGGTTTTCGGTTATATTAGCTCCATTCGTTCTACCACATTCTCAGAAGTATGGAGTCCTAAGTAGTATGGTGATCCTAAGCTCTTGAAGTCTTGATCAAGTTTGCGTTTTTGCCCTCATCAGTTAACCCTCAAATGGATCGCATTTTGAGATTGTATAAAAGTGTCTAATTCCCTTGATTTTCATTATTGGGAATTGGCAAATGTACGTCAATTGTTCATTTTTCCATAGAAGAACTGTAGTCTCTTGTAGGGACTGATTTCGGCCCCTGGTTGCCTGTGAGACAGGGAGAGCGTTAATCGCTGACTTTCTCCACAACACGAAACTTGATCAAATTCAGGCCGGCTGATAAACATCACGCAATGTCTTTCTTTCGGTGAACATTTCTTATATTACGCAGTTTTCTGATGTAAACTGAAATGTAAAGTTCATCAAATTCACTTTTGTTGAGCTCCTGCGGTCGTTGATTCGTATTTATTCAGCGATCGCCTGTCCCCGGCATTAAGAGAATTTCGTGTACATTTGGACGGCTTGGGATTTGGCTGGCTTACCGCTTCTCATCTCTTCAGTCTTCCGAATTGAATAAAAATGGAATACGGCCACTTCAAAGGTTCATTTGTCTTCTCATTGGATGCTCTGGAACTGCGAAATGATTCCTATAGAGAATTGCAATATAATTTGATGTGGTGAGTTCCATTCTAGTGGGAATATTTCACATTGAAAATGATTTGATAAGAAGTACGTGTTCATCAAGTCCGTGGACGAGAAAATGGAGAAATATTCTGGTGTAGAAGATTGAAAATGAACAATAATTTGAAATATGATACGCAATAAGTTTTGACTTTGGAAAATTGTCAATAGCCATTTGCGAAGAAGAGATGTCTATTTATAGAAAGAGTACATGTTAGTTGACATGGTATTGACTCGACTAAGCATGTCTAAGTTGCTTCCATTCATCCAGATTGTGATGCCTCTTATAATGGTTTTCTCACCTGCTAAAATGATGGAGTTATGAAAATAGATTTTGAATGGACCTCTAAATATCTGGCATACAGAGTGTTAGAATCGCAGCATTTGAATTTAAACTCATTCTGTTTACTAGAAGTACAGACTAACACAATGCGATGGTGCATGCTGGAACTTTCTAAGTGGGCAAAAAGAAATTCCTAATACCTTACAGAGATGGTAAAGTCATTCGTCGCTTGCGGATTGCTGTAAATTCCATCAAAGTGCTCCAATTGGCACGATTCCTTCAGATTCGAAGTCGGTTTTTGGTCAGTTCCCGAAAATCTTCAAATGGACATCTTGCTTGTGCTTGCAACCCGACTATGTCCTAAAGAAAGCGAAAATCATGCTAGCGTGCTTCAAAGCCTTATAGATTCCTAACTACTCTCTCATTTTTCTTGTCACAGGCTCAGTCGCCCATAGTTATCAACTCCCTGATATTTATGATCAGCTCTATTCTCGTGAAAGGGACAGAGGAACGCACTTGCCGTGAGAATGAACTAATTTCTTATCCGCAAATGCACCGATATGCAACCCAGAGATCATATCAGAACCGATTTGTACTCTTTCCAGGACCATGATCATTGGTGCGAATAGTTCATTCATGCTTAAACTTGTTTCTCTTCACCCGGAAACTATTTTCTACCCATTGATTGTCTGTGAAGAGTCCCCGTTGTTTTCTTGCTAGTCTAGCGTGACTGTAAGTATTCAGTCGAGTTGGTAACGACAAAGATAAATTCCATGGTGAAATTCTCAATGTGGGAACAGAAGGCTGGTCTACACACTAATTCCCCGAGTATTCTGCGTACCGGATGTACGGGAACTCGACAATGCCATTGTCTGGCGATGGAATGTGTCTTTTCGGGAAGTTGATTTGACAGGTTATCATATCATTGTCAGTGATGTGATCAGTTGTGATGATAGAAAATCCAACCAGCGCACGAGAATATCTGCGAAAGTAAGATTCCGGTACATGAAAGCAATTTAAAAAATAAGCAAACATTCACCGGGGATAATAGAGAGAGAGAGGAGGGTTACACCCACAGAATTAAATATCTTGTTTATCTACTTCGGTTTGATAGAAGTGTGATTAATACGAAATTGACGGCACATCGAAGGTGTGCAAAAAGGAATTTCTAATACCTTACAGAGATAGGAAAAAAAGTCGTGCGTCGCTTGCGGATTAATGTGAGTTCCAGCAAAGTACTTCGTTTGCCAAAATTCCTTCAGATTCGAAGAATTCAGATCATTGAGCACAAGTTTTCTCCGTGATGTTGGCCCTTCCGATCATTACTAAAAAAAGTAGCAGGCGTACGAAAATTAGTTCACTTGATGATTTCACTTCCTCTCCCCGGCATTTCTCACTGTATAGTGCATATCCTAAATCGAGTGTTAGCCAAGGCAACGATGTGTGTTTTGGTGTGTGCGAAGTGATATCACAGCACGCACGCATCTCTCACTGGCTCTGGTGTACTGCTGACAGCTTATTGTTAGCAATTTCCAATAGCAAGCGATACACGAATTATCCATTCGAGAAGGAGCATGTTGTCTAATTCTGTGATGTGCCATTTCGATATTAAGGCTACATACAATTCTTCCTTTCTAGGAAACCGAAGCGCGAGTAGATGAATCTAATTCTGTGGTTACACCGGTTAGGAGAAAAGACGGGTAACCGGACGGATAAACTTCATTTGCTATTGCATGGGATTGAAACTCGTGAAAGATCAGCACGTTCATCGACTTATTTTGCGTTTTGAATCTGAAAGATCATTTTTGGACTTCTATTTATTATTATCAAATGTGGTGTTAATGCAGTGTACTGAAGTCCTGTATAGATTCAACAAACGCTTTGAATTGAGATTTATTATGAATTCGTTGCGACCGTAGGATATTCGATGTTTTTAAGTGTCAATAATGGCATTATCAGCGATTCAAGGAATCAATAATAATAAAAACGAATCATGTGGAAACAAACATCGATGTTTCAGGTACCACCATTCTTCAGTGTGCAAGAGAGTGAACATCAAATTTATAATTAACATACAGAGTTCACATCGACGAAAGTGTCTTCCACAAAGCCAATTGTACAGTTCGGGTATAAGTATTCAATACGTCGTCCGAGTTGAATTCTTCGATGTTTGGTAGGTCACAGCTTGGTATGATGCTGCGAATCAAAGTTATGAACGTCAGGCGTCAAGAATGGAATTGGAATATATGGAATATACAGGGTATTTCAAGAAGAATTATCCGATTTCATTGTGCTTAATCTATCTATTAAATTAACACAGATCCTCAGAATGAATGTTAAAATACTTGTATAGATAAAGAGTTTTGTACATCATGTTGCAAATGGTTGTGGTCATTTCACCTTGGTCTGTGGCACGGTGCACAAACTGCAAGTGTTATATATTTACTTGTCTCTACATCTGACAGAAGTGCCAAGTGATAGTCGACATGCAGTGACGAATACCGTGAGACGGATTGCCGTCTCGATGGTTGCCGAGTCTCCAGAGGAGATCATATCGAATACCTGTAAATTTTTAAAATCTAGAGCTTGTCCAAAAGTTGAAATTTTAAAAAATATTTAAAAAATTTTAATTTTTTTTAAAAATCGTTAAAAATTTTTCATTTCTAGTATTTTAACACTTTTCTCGAGGCTCTGAGTTTATGATTCCTTTTGAAAACCTTGTAGAAGCCAAAAAAACTCGGAGCAACTTCATGAAAATGAGAAATCAGGCAAGAGTACGGGTATGTGCTTTGTCTCCGATATTCCGTTGGCTTCGGACTTATCTTAATTCTTATTATTTGTAGACCATTAACAAAGTACAAATGAAGCTACGATTATCATATTCATTGATCCAAGAGTGTATCTATGCAATTATTTGATGAATACAAGCAATACACTTTAAAGACTACTCATAATGACTTTATAAGTAATACTGTCAGTTCTATATACGTGTAGTGTTTGATTCTCATCCCTGAAAGGAAAACGAGGAATCGTTTTATGATATCATTAAGCGATAAGCAGCTTTAGTTCATTTAGCGGTAATTATCAAAGATTTAGCGATCAAAGTAATTTGTGTTGCAAACTGATGAGATGCAAGTCAAAGCTCAAACGACTCAAAATTAGTCTTTTATGTGGAATTAGTGTTCTGTCTTTTTTTAAATTGAGCTTGTATTTTTTTAATCATTAGTTGAATGGATTTTTCAAAAGCAATAAAATACATAATATCTTATTTTTGTCAATTTCCATTAAGCAGAGACTCAACAAATCCTTTTTTACCCTGACGACGATGGACGATGTTTTTTACATTCAACCTTTCTAGATTTATTCTTTTAATAAGGATGAACTGTCATTGATATTTTAGGAACGTGTTCGTCTTCTCCGTTTTGAAGATGAGTTCCAAGGACAAAACTTGAATTTCATCAAATGCATTTCCAAATCCTTTAAAATCTTCATGTTCGTTGTCGGACAGGCAATGTGATTTAGATTGTAGACAATGATGGAGGCCCGTAGCCACGTGGGGGGCCCTGTTGATTTTTGTACCGCCTCTGCTAAAATAGTTATCTATATGATCAATATACAATCAATAAAACGAATCAATCAAATCGTCGGAAGTGAGAACAAATTGGAGGGGGGAATTGATGGCTGGCGAGAACGGAATTCTTTGTCGGCACAGATCAATTGTAGGATAGAAACAACTATCTAGCGAGTGTTGAACGGTTACATCGCATTGCGTCTCACCTATGTTGTTTATGTCGGAAATGTCCA
Organism: Prostheceraeus crozeri; assembly: GCA_907163375.1. Taxonomy (NCBI): domain Eukaryota; kingdom Metazoa; phylum Platyhelminthes; order Polycladida; family Euryleptidae; genus Prostheceraeus; species Prostheceraeus crozeri. The sequence goes on from CAJQUW010007737.1 coordinate 437,489, forward strand.
GACTTTAACTAGACATTCTGAAAGAATAATCAAAGCACCTTCTATCAAAATTCTTCAGGTGTATCAGTACCTCTTTGTGAAGAGATCATGTACTGCAAGATCATACAGTGATTTAATGCTTAAACGTTTTATCATAGAAAAAGGTTTCATGCAGTCTTAAATCGTCTGATATACATGTAATACAAACAAAATTAGGCTACATTATAAGAAAAGGTTAGCACAAAATATACAGGAGTTTACATTATCATGCATTAGAGTCTTTCATTACATAATTAATTAACTTAAATAACAACAATAATTTAGACTGCAAATGCAGATATTATTGATTCAAGATTGTAGTCTTCTCGTGGTTTATGATGTCCACATCAACTTTCTCTCTTTTGGGGCCATGAACCCCCCCCCCCCTGTAGATCGGATCTGGTTACGGGCCTGCAATGACGATATTCGGCAATTATCTAACCTATCGAACCATGCCAACCTGTTATCCATATGATTCTTCCACTTCTATATTTCTTCGAATTACAGCCTTCCTTGAATATTATAGCCGAACCTCTCCTCAGAAAATTGTAGTGCAGTAAAACTTGAGATTTGCAGCCATTCATGTGACTTTTAATAGTGATTGTATTTCTCAGGTGTCCGCATTTGTCAGGTTTATCTCAAATAGTCAAAAAGGTGAGAATTAACCAGGCCTATAATACATGTAGGTACGATTAAGGAAGATTAAATGTTTAGCGAGACGTAGCACCGAGATAAATAAAAAGAAGACAAGCGAAATCAATGTGGGTACTAAGTTGCTATAGTTGCAAACATGAAATTAACTAAAATAGAAACATAAAATAGATATAGAAAGGAATTAAATCAATAGCAAAGGTCAACATTTTAAATGAAAGTTTTATTTCTTCAGAGACTTGGGATGTAGTGTATAATAGAAATTACAAGGCACAAAATTCAACATTTACGCTAGAGACTTTTTTTGAAAGAAATTTGTGATTTTAGTTTGCTTGAGTTCACAGAATACATTTTCGTTTCTAAGATTTCTTCCCCTGACCCAAACAGATCCACAAAAGATCGTATGTCTCTCTGTAAGGCAATTTCTTTCATTTTCTGGAGTCAGATAAGAGACGTCTTCATATCAGGAATATCATCAAAGTTCTCATCAACTGCAGTATCCTGATCCATCCATGTAATCTGCCAATCTTCCGATAACTCGTCAATGGAAGGAAAGTCATCATCGACAGTCAAATGCTCATCAACCGTGTGAAGTTCGGGAAGAGCAACGGAGGCTGAGATGTTTTCAATCAATTGACGGACTTGCGAGGTGCCCGCATTTTAAAGGTGAAATCCGGCAACGGTCACGGAAAATGTGGTCGCGATTCGCAGGTGGCAGGTTACCTGCGAAATACGGCCATTACGCTAATTGTTGCACATAAATTTTCAAGTAACTATCTAAAACTGACTTCAGTTTGCAGGTGGTCGCATTTGTCAGGTGCCCGCGAGGACAGGTTTTAGTGCAGTAACCGCCGTTCTGTACATTGCTAAGAGACAGATATTTGAAATCTAAACTGTTCTATCTTACAGTTGAAATCAATTTATAAATATCCGTCTTTATTTTCAATCTATAATGTGTAATCCCAGCTTTGTAGCTATCAATCTTGAATAGGATCATTTAGCCGTCGCCGTTCGCGAAACATGAAATTAAAGGAACACTCAAATTACGAGCTTTATCAGAATTGACAGTTACTGCGCATTTCTGAATGATCTCTCATGCGGCTATTTGTTGTAAAATCTATGCTATTTTACTGCATGTGTATCGAAGCTATTCATATGTCGACGTGACGTTTTTTTCGAATGCAAAATGAAAACATGAAATTTTAAAGCCTACAGATTCTGTATAATTGCAAAATTTTTTAATCTGTTCAAACTAGTAGGATACTGCGAATATCAGTTTTATTATGGATCAGAGAAGAGCTTCCTTAGGATTGCTAGATGAACAGTGTCTGTCTGTCACGTTTGATTAATACTGAGCGGAGCAATTTCATAATCTGCACTACAAAGTTATGATTGCGTCTAATTTCATCGGTTACATCAAAATTGTAATTGACTTCGGATATTTTGCGTCAATCAAAGCTGAATCTGGTCATGAAAAATGGACCAACTAAATTCGCTATTGCTTTGTGTCACACATCAGCGTGCTACGTAGCTTTGAAGAGCCTGCATTCTCAGCTTCCAAATTGTCTTTTGTGAACTTGAATCCGTAAGTGCACTTCTGGACATTGGCCAAAATATGAAAATCGCTCAATCTGCACATCGTAATATTTCAATGAGAATGCAGGTAGGTATGATAATCAAGTTAGAGAGTAACGAGCATTTTCTGAGATTTCTGCTGACATATTGCTAATCGAAATCGTCTTTGAGAGAAATAATGACATTGTTGATTTATCATCAAAATTATATTTTTCGTCGAAGGAGTTGTTTTCTCAGTTTCTCATAGAAGATGTTAGTACTTGCCTTGACTCGAATCTTGGCGATGTAAGGAGTATGAATGTGAACTTCTTTTAACTTTTTCATAATCTCTTGAGTAGATAACATTTCAAGATCTCGTTCTTATCTCGATTCGAGTTTGGAGTCTGTACACTGACGTAAAAAAGTTTCTTGTTCATCCTCGGAAGCATATTCGGTGAGTACCATTTATCCAATTCTCATTCTTCCTTGCTGAGTGATTATCAAGAATGCAAGGTGTGCCTAATTTAAAAGTCTTAGATTTGACTCCAGATAGATTTGAACCCAGGTCTTGCGGACGCACAGCGAACACTCTACCACAAGGCTACTGCGCCGGTCATGAAAACGTATTACTATTTTTGACATATGCTCATTCTCCTTACGTCATTAAGTGGTCGCAAATATCATGAAGCTATGTGTGATAGCTCGCTATGATAAGTTGAAAATTCGCCTGGCTCATAGATATGAAAAAACGATAGATCCTGGTAATGCGGAATAGAAATCCTTTAAATGCGAGTTAGTCATATCGCAGCCATCGTCAGTCACACTGTACCAAACTTTCATCATCATCTTGCTGACTTGATCGCGCAAAATATTTCGATTCAATAGATCGTCAGATCAGACGTCAATTATTTAATGAGACGACGCTGAGAAGCAATTTGATTATCTAGAAAATGAGAAGTGTGGGATCTGTCATTAGCAGACGTCAATTTGGTGAAATGATCGGAACTATCACCTCCATACAATGTCAATTCCATCTTAATTATCGCTTTGGAGAAGAATGTGAAAGCTGAGATCACTCTCCCACATGAGCAACCGATGGAAATGACAGTTTGAAGGAAGCTGTTGACGTTCATTTTGTTGTTTTGATTGCGGAAGATGTGTTCAAACAGAAGCGCGTTGATAACATCTGTTTGTGGAGGAAAGAGTGAAATTGTGGACACGTATGGGAAATATCTTGTTGTGAACAATGTTGCATTCTCTTGGGACACATTAGCAATGACTTTGATGTCAAACTGTAAAATGTTCAAAGGATTGGCATCTCAGGAAACGGAATTATCCTACAAACCGACGACTTGTTGGAGATTTGATTTCGAACATGAACGAAATCTAGCGCATTCAATGAAAATATCCTTCTCTGCTATCACCCGCAATCAATCAAACGAACCTTGTTAGATAATCCGCTAACAGATGGAACGGTTTTCAACACATGTTTGAAGTGCTGTTACTTCTGTATCGGATAATTACGCGTCTTGTTACTTACAATGTAACCGCAATCATTGCCTTCACTATATCAATTTGACTTTGTATTAAATAGGGACATAGATTTGACGTCTCCAATCTAAACTCGTGACCACAGGCAGAAGTTGCTCGCGGATAGGGATTTCGATTTCTCGGGAATTGTAGCATAACTACAATTTTGTGCAGAAAAGTTGATACGCTAATAGGAGTGAGAATGGTATGACTTATGAACCAGCGATACAACCGAAACCCGGTGACCCGAAATCTTTATCTCGATTTAATTGAGTTGCATGCTGAATCGGGGGGGGGGAGAAGGTAGTATGCATGATTCGCTATATTTAATGGGCTCAATCTTATAATAATCGTAATGATAATGATAGCTACGTGTCAGGGACTGCAATTTGCCCCAAGCGGATTTGCGGAAGCTAAAAAGCGATGTGCATTGTACTAGCCCCATTTCCCTGTGGTTGTGCTTCATGTATTACAATGGAGTTCTTGGTGTGTTGAACCTTCCAGCAATAATGTGTGGCCTCCGTCTCATTTATTAGTATTTCCTCATGGATGCTGCTTCTACATTACGATGTAACAGTAATAATGCCCTAGTATAGACTAAATAGCTGTTGAAAATATGACCAAACGGTTTCATAGCCAACTTCTTGGTCAAGGAATAATATAGACTATTTTTCATATAGTGTTGTTTCCAGCGGACGCCGAAGTAAATCGCAAGATGCGTCACTCTTAATCAATTAATAGTTGAAAGTTCACACATTCTCCCACCGTCTGATTGGCTTTCATCTCTCGGATTGTTGTTTGTCACTTCTGTTGTTGTTGTTGACTTTCTATTTATTTTTTGTCTTGTAATGAAAAGTGTTTTTACTTTCAAATGTTGTACATTCCTCACGCTTCTCATTATTGAGGAAATTCGAAAATAAACGTTATTCTATTCTATTGGTCATGAAACGCTGTCATCCTGCAACAAGCATAGTAAAATATATAAATACAGGTGCTATAGAAGTGAATAAAAACAGCGAAAATAAAAAACCGGGCACCATTTTCAACACTGACCCGGTTCCATCGATGTTATAAGCATTCGTGAGCGAACTGACTACGTGGGCCACTTTAAAGTATTACTCGCACCACTGTCTGTGAATAGTTTATGCCGCAGCTGTTGTATATATGATGAGCACTATGACACGAAAATCCACAATACCATCAGCATGGATTTCTATATCCATGCCATAAGTATCAATAGACATCCTTGTTGCTTATTCATCAATACGCGCATATTGTAGTGAATACTTTATGGTATTATTTAATTGATGCCGTCCCACGGCCGGCAAAAATCGTCGCTGTTGTACACACACAATTAGATTTTTTAAGAGTATCACTTTGCTAGAAGTGCAAACTGATTCAGAAACAATGGCACATGCAGGCACTTACTAAGTGGGCAAAAAAGAAATTTTTAATACCTTGGAGAGATAGGAAAAATAGTCGTGCGTCGCTTGCGGATTGATCTGACCCTGATTCCTTTTAAATGCTCCGATCGCCACGATTCCTTCAGATTCGTAGAATTCAAATCACTTCGCAAACGTTTTCTCGATAATGTTGGGCCCGCCAATCATTATTAAAAAAGTTAGCAGGCGCACGAAAAAACGTTCACAAACTTCTCTGTAGAACTTGACATCGACTGTCTCTTTGCTGTGTGATCCGGTTGATAACACTTACTGAAACTTCGCACAATCTGGCGTGTTTAATGTTGAACTGGCTGCTCATTGTTCGATTGCTATGGTATTATGCCAGCAGATTGTGCCATTTCATTAACATTGCTTGTTTCAATGTTTCCTTTCTAGTCAAACAGAAGAAGAGACGACCTGTCTAATTCCTTGTGTGCATGAATCACAACACGCATTCACTACAATAGTAATCACGCCTAGATTTTTCAAGCATCAATGATCCTTACAACCTCGGTTGTACGATTCATTGATGCTTTCAAAATCTAGGCATGACTGTTATATTATCAACAGACATACATTGATGTCTCTGTTATTGACTTGACTGCTGATAAAGTTGATATCCATGGTCTTAGCAAAGCTTCAGAATTGTAATAGATAATGCATAGATTTGAGGTTATTATGACAAATAGTCACCGAAGAAATCTATGCATTATCTCTTATAATGCATGACTTTTTCGTTGGAAGTCTGCACCAGGTTAATAATTTCCAATCAGGTTAATAATTACCTGCTTCGTGGAATTTATTAACCTCTGGCCATAGAAAGCCTTACAAAATCATTCATTATAAACTGATAATGCTGATTACTTGATATGTAGGTATTTTATTTCTGTCTTGTCATCGATTTCTGATGACATAATCCAATGACCATGTTTTTCCTTCAGATAGTGCCTCAACGTTGCTATCTATCGTTAGTCATTCTAAAGCTTCTTATTTTGTTAATCGCTACTTCATCTTTTCCTCCTGAGAGTGAACGAGAGAGGAGCAGGGGAATTTTGAGCTCATTTCTCATAGGAAAGGTGAAGATACTGCAACTGTTATGAAAGAATTTACCAGCTTATTAATAGCTATTATAGATGAGTCATGCAACGGAGCACGTGTCTTATAAACTGCTATTCAGTTGCGTAATCATTCCTGATGAAGAACAATATCCGACAAAGTTCTTCAAAAACTGTCATTATATTTTACTGTAAGTTGAGTTAGCTAATGGCTAGACCAGTGGTTCCCAACCTTTTAATGTCTCAGTACCACTTGAGATCTTATGCGTTCGCCGCGTACCAATTAGTCTCGAAGAAATTCTTTTTATGTTAGGAAAGATGTAATTCTATTTTTATTTCAAAGAAATTTATTTTTGCGAACAAAACAAACGTGAAGCAAAGAGCAATCATTCTATAGGTTGAGGATGCTTCTTCCGAACAAATGCAAATAATTAATTTCATACCGGCAACTTAGTCTAATTCAAATATACATATTATACATACATTACTCACGTAATTTAAAAATCTATGTTTCGAGAAATCGAACTCTGAAGATCACGCAGATATCTACATGAATGCTGTTTCAAGATACTGTCAAATATCTACGATAAAATACAGGTTGTGTATCGTTATTTAAGAAACGTAGCCTGTATTATTTGCGAATATTTTTGACTTGCCAAGTTGAATGTACATTTCTATGCCATAAGCATTTCAAAATACGTGATTTGGCTTGCTTGGCTTCAAGCATGATCTGAAATCTAAAATACATGGATTTGTTCCGTCGATTTCGACCTGTCGGTCGCTCAATAGATGTCATTGCATCGCCTGTGCCGCATTCATATCTAAACAACCTAATACAAAGTTTGATGTGACAAGATGATGTCTATGCACAAGACAAATCTTCGTCTTTTGAGACTATGAAAAGTGATAAATTGCATCGAATTTTGTCGTCGATCTAATTTTCTCAAGCTGACCAACACTTTTCCTGATAGATTTGGTCTGTGACATGAATAGATTAAATTATCATCATAATACTCGTACATAGAGCCTACTTCGGATAGGTACTCGCGTACTATCTGATGAGCCTTCGCGTACCATAGACTGGGAACCTCTGGGCTATTCGAAGTGAATGCACAAATATAATCTCTGACGATCTTTCTGTTCAGCTGTCGTGTTGAGACTTTATTCGGTGCACAGTACATCATTAGGAAGCTTGAAATAATTTTTTGGTGACTATGGAAAACACCATTGTCTCAAGACATTCTGCAGGAAAGAAATTGATTCACACTCATGACCAGAGCGAATTATAAGTCAATTAGATGTTTCGCGTAAAATGGAATTTCTAACATAAAATTAGCTGGAACATGTTTGCTGAATTCATTTTACAATGCTACCTAGGATTTCAAGTATTTGCTTACCTGACAAATGTTTGAAGTACTTGCTCTGAATACTCATGACTTTGTCAGAGGTATTGTCATGAAGGAAGGGGTGATGGCATGGATTTCAGGCTGGATATAAATTGGCAAGAGTCAGCTGTGAAAACCTTACATTCTGTCCCGTCAAACAAACCAAGCTCTACGAAAGCCCTCATTCACTACATCGGCCACACAGGACTGATTTACATGCAGTTATTGTTGTGGGTAGTTAGATTGCCTTTTTACAACACTAACGTAGGAAATTAATTGCAAAGAATAGAATGCGCAGGAATGTAGCAATTCAGAATGTAGTTGCTGATTTTCATGTGCGAGTGTAAATTGGTAATTAGCGCACTTATCGTGTAATAGAAATATTTCACACCGTCCTTACAACACAAGAGGCTCAATGTGATGTATTCTATGTCGTGCATCTGCTATTTATGGTATGATTGCATTTTTGCCAAGAGCTTGAAATCTCAAATTGGGTTGAATTGCTGTTGTAACTTTTCCGGAGTGCAAAAAATTGAAACTTGTTAGTCTATTCCAATCTGATTATTGTAGTGTGCATTATGGCAGTGCAAGTCACTAACATTGTGCGTGATAAACAAAGTGGTTAGCAGAAGTTGCCACAAATCAAATTATTAAGATGGATAAATTGACGAAAATTAAGTGGAGCAAAGATGTCTAGTCCGTGAATCTTGGAAGTTGGAATGAAGTTCTGTATCTTCAATTCATCACAAGCGAGGCATCATCATAGAATTAGCATCTTGAAAGATGCTCAAAGTTGTTCTTTGATTGCTATGTTATTTTGATCGTCTGATAATTTCCAATTGCTTGCTCGGTTGGACATTGTTGCAGTGGGAGATAATGGCAAATTTATATCAAATTTATTACTTCTACAATTTGAAAGAAATAAATAAAGGCAGGTATACGAACTCAAAGATATGAGAGACACAAAAAGGCCTCCATCCAATGAGGCCAGGAAATTTGTGCGGAATAGTAAATGTAAAGATAAATGGCTCACTTAGTATTGTCTGATTTCGCAATCTCTTGCTATATTTTCATGTAATTCCCCGTAATTCTCTCAATTGAGACTTTCGTGGTAAAATTATAAAGCCATTATTGGATTCATTGACGTCCAAAGGCATAAACGCTTCCGTTCTTATTCAACAATTACATGTAGAAGCTAATAATGTGAAATTAAATTTATCATCGTTGTTAACTGGTGGCAGTCAGAGAATGAAACATTGAGCGAAGAAAAATTAGATTAGAAGAAATGATGGAGACTGTTGTTCCTTCTCTACTTCCATTCTATCAATTCTCAGATGAAAAGAATATTGAAATTATTCCTTAATCAAAGTCGAACATTTGGGGATTGCCTGTGCTCAACATTACACTGATAGCTTGAATTATTGATGGTCAATAACTAATCTAATAAAAAGCTCGAATATGATGGTCTAAGATTGATGGATTGAATTGAAAATGCTCGTCAAAGCGACCCAGAACAAATCAGTCCTCGCTGATTGAAGGTCATGCTGAGCTCAAACACGGATCAAGGTCATCCAAAATTTCCGATATTCTAGAAATGTAAAATTTGAATGTTTTGTTTCTTTTTGTTAAATGTTTTGTGAATGCGTTTCAGATAGTATTTGGATGAATTTGTAGCATCTGCAAAGTCATCTTCTAGGTATAGAATGCAATTAGTGGCAGTGACATACTTCACTGATCGAGACATTGGTGATTACACCCTTTCAATGCGGAATACTAACTTCAAGGATTACTTGTAAATTCAGGCTAGCCATGAAGTCATGCGGGATGTTGAAAGCAACCTGAAGTTATTCAAGGTGATAATGAGTAACTTCCAAAAGGGATAAACCCTTCTTTAATGCATTTAAGTATCCGCTGAAATCCTTTGCCTTTTTTCACTATACTTCCGGATACGTGGACTTGCATAATCTTAGACAAGTAAATTTTTCTATATTAAATTTTTTATATATTCTATATATTATAAGTTTATCAGGGCATGTTTTATTAGTTACCTCGCAGTAGTAACAAGCAGTTAAGAAAAAAGTGATTTTGTCTTTGACACAGTGCATGTGCCCTTTTTGAAAAGATTTTTTAAGGAAAAAATGGTCGCTTCAGACATCAAAGCTGTCTATCACTTGTAGTTTATCAAGATGCAGACTGAACAAGCAACATGACATGTAAATTGCGCAGCATGTTTATTAATTCTCAATATGGCCATTTAGTTTCAAATGTTCGGGACATTGACGTTTTCACAGCTTCTTCGCAATTCTAACGGTGATAGTTAACTCATCTCGTCACTGATGGTTTACTATACCTTCGAATTGAATGCGCTAACTTTAAAGCAATTCAGAGACTGCGACAAAAATGTTGGCGAAGTTTGAAAACTAACTCACGTAGCTGAGACTCTATCAATCTTAGAGCATGGAAGTGAAGGAGCATTGTAAGGTGAAACTTCTATAGGTGGACCACCTATGGGACACACGTAGATTATCCATATGAAGAGGCAGTCAGAGCTATTCAATTCTTTAAATCACTAATTCTTTCAGATTCACGCACAATGTACAATATCAACTTTGTAATTTTCATTGTACTATATACATAATGCAATTTTGTAATTAAATGTTAAGTAACACATATATGACTAGATTTAATAAAGTAACAAAGACTTTATGATTTGAAGCTGTAAGAAAAGTGTATCAGATTGATAATAGAAAGCACAAATACGCATGTTGCATTAACATTCGTCTAAAGTGTGTTTCAGTAAAACAATTATTAGTCAGTTTTGTATGTTTATTACATATAATTTGTTTTGCATCTGTATTGTATAGTATTTGTTTTGCATGTTTAATATATATATTATTTGCTTTGTATACTTATTTTATATTTTATTTGATTTGTATACTTATCATGTATTATTTGTTTCGCATGTTCATCATACATTATCTGTTTTGTATTTCTTTCAATATTATTTGTTTTGTATGTTTATTGCATATTATTTGTTTTGTATGTTTATTATATATTATTTGTTTTGTATGTTTATTATATATTATTTGTTTTGTATGTTTATTATACATTATTTGTTTTATATACTTATTTTATATGTTTGACAATATGTTCTCGATTTCTTGAAGATTCGTTTATCAAAGCCGTCTACCATCAATGTCCAGCCAACATTTAAATTAAAAAATTCAATTTTTTGAAAAGGGCGTAATTCAAATTTTAATTTTTCATTTAAATCAGAGTAGCAACATGATAGAGTTGATAAAAACTGATGCCACCATAGGAGCGAGCAAGCGCCAATATTGTGTTCCTGTCGTGTAGTAATCATGCGAACTATTCATAGTCTAGTATAGGAGTCATTGATATCTAGCGGGTTCATGGCAAGCTAGATTAATGAAGTATGAATGCCTGATAAAATATCTATTGATAATACACTTGTTCAAAAAGGAACTCTCCTGTCTTCCACCAAAATATAGCGACTATATTGATCAATTTCCAGCAAGGTGATGTGTGGTATTTACTCGTTGAATTATAATCTATACCGTTTTTTACTCCATCTGATGTTTTAGACAATTTACATCAGCTAACAGACATCAGAATCAGCAGGATGATCAACTCTAACCTGTCGATTATCTTGATAGTCATTTATTTACCGATCGTGACGTTTTCACTGAAAAATGCATCCATTCATAAGAAATGATTGCAAAAGAATTATTTATAGCCAGAAGATTAAGGAGAAACTTGAGTTAGATTGACAGGAAGTTCGCTAGAAGTTGTGTAAGGGGCAGTGAAGGAAACTGTGAATGCACACCTTATCTTTCAATCTGCAGCGTGACAGTCCTATCTGGAGCCTGGAAGCATTCATATAATTGGGAATATTCAAATCAGAGGCAGAATTATTTGTCATCTGAAAGACATGTCCCATTAACGAGGAAGCGTTAATAGTTGTGTGATTCGAGCTGATTTGCAATTCATTCCAACGTGATGGATTTCCGTCAATGACAATGACGAGTGGATATTGAAGATGCTCTGAATTTTCCAACTGAGATGTGCGTGTGTCAGACGCATTAACTGTGTTAATTCGATGTCTAAAAGACACTACATTTAAAATGCAGAGCCAAATTCTTAAACGGAGCCAGTCTATGGTAGACCGGAAATACTTCTTCATTCAGATGCTAGATTCATATTTTCAGCATGATGTCGCTGTTCTATGCATTTTAAATAAATTATATTTGTCTCCGTACATGTATTGTAGATGTCCCATCGTTTTATTTGACCTGTAAAGCAGACTATTGCCCGCGGGGGATCCAATGCACGGGAAGGAGCGTAATCTATGCCAAGTGTTACTGATCTTGTTCTGTTTTAGTATAGACTAGATCTGTGAATAGATATTTTCACTATTGATCAAGCAAAATTTCTATTCAAATATCATTGATAATTAATCCAGGGTTTTTTTTAAGGCGACATACGCGCCCGATTTGGGCGGGTAAAAATTTCAAATGGGCGGGTAAATTTCGGATGTCAACTCGGACCACTGTCCATGTCAGTCACTTTTGTTTTTCACATAAGGCGAATAATTCGAATTATTCGCATAATTCGAATTTAAAAATTATTAAACCCAACCCTATTTCAGGTGTGGATAATCTATACGAAACCTATTTATGTTCGATTATGCGATTCGCAACCATCGTCAAGTTAACAAGTACAAAAACTTTCCTTCACTCACACGCATTTAAAAGTAGGATGTTATTAAAACGGAAATACTATGTAGTCATGTAGTGGACCATGCCAAAATAAATTTTACTGGTTGCGAATGAAGAAATACATTCGCAGTGGTGCTTTCTTGTCTCACATAGCTTACTTCATTTATAGAATTTGCATCACTGAAAGTTATGGAGGTGTACAACTGTACAGTACATGTATGTATGCCCCCTATACGTAGTTGACAATAAATTTCGATCGTTAAAGAGAAACTAGGCATATTCAATTTTTAAGTAATAATTGTAACACAACTTTTCATCATCCATGACTTAACTAAGCAATTTGCAGACTTTTACAGTGCAAATAACACATTCATCGCTTATCAACGGTTATTTACATTCTTTAACTTCAATTCTCATTGATATGCGGCACTGTTTCGTTGATCATCAATAGGCTCTTGTCGATGAGGAATGACGTTGCATATGTGACGTTGCATATAATGTTTGTCTTTATATAAATAGCAGTTTGCCATATTCACTGTGAAATCATGTAGTGTATTATGCATTCATCATATATGTTTTTACTGCAAGTTCAAGAGACAATTTTCCACTGTTCCTCTCCATCTTATCCAGCAATTGTTGCTGTGCACATTTTAGTGCATGTACGTCATGTAGGCATGTATTGTACCACCACCTCTAATTTGCTGAATATTCAAAAGATGCAACTTTGTTTCCGCTTTCTTTTTACAGCTGGAAAGGAAATTGAAAGAAAGATCTACAAGCCTTGTTTTGCTTTGTTTTAGATTGGCGGGTAGAATTTGGGAGTGGGCGGGTAAACGAAACCTTAAAAAAACCCTGATTAATCATAGACATGTCAATCACCGTCTGTCCTTGATCATCATAGCACGTCGACAAAGAAAATTCTCCACGCACCTCGTGCATGGACTGCTTCATCAACGCATTCAAACTCGTTAGATTTAAGTAGCCATGGATATCTATATAGTATGTACGGGTTCGGGCATTTAAGATATTTATCTCGTGGAATGCTACAAGAAAGCAAGCATGCTCTAGCTGTGTAAATAACAGCGTTCATGCCCCAGGTCGATACTCCTCTGTTTACTGACCAGGCTTTCGGAGCTATGTATTGCAGCCACAGACAGTGTACACATACTCTATAAGAGCGGGGCATCTACGCTAATATCGGTTATTGGCGGGACAATATTTGCAACATTTAATATAACTACCTCGAACGGTTGGTATGTAGCATCATCAACCGTTCAAGCAAGTGATGTTAATTTCATTATTGCAAGTGATTATGCATCACGTGGTAGAAAAAGTGGATAATACAATTGATGGAATTACCATATCGTTTCAATTACCACAATAGTATCAGCGGTCATCTATCTACATATTGGAACGATTTTCCATACTGATATTGCAAAGTATCATATTTGAGATTTACATGGAGCAGTTCCCCAGGAGGCTGACAATGTTTCATATAATTTTGTCAGGAGATTAATCATCCATCTATGGCAAATTCTGATTGTTAAATGGATAACTGCTACATCTATCTTATTCCATGTCTATTACAGATACTTCCAGTTGAATTTCAGAAATCTATCAGCAATATCTCAACTTTGAAGATATCTGAGATTCAATTGAAGAATCCTAAAGTAGACGTGGAAAAGGCATGGACTCCTACATAGCATTATCTAGGAGAATAGGATAGAATAGGATAGAAATGTGCTATATCACAGGTTTTATGTATTCACAAAATCGGAGCTCTGGACAGCGCATATCTATGAAATTCGGAAATGAATTGAATGTACTAACTTTGCCGCTCATGTAAAATCAAGTTGTTGTGTTTGAAATAAACTTCACCTACTCGAGCTTTCAAGTTATCGGGAGTTTCTATCAACATGCCAATTTATAGCATTCAGCTAGCAATTCACGCAGTCATGATACCAATCACTGATTTCTTTGGCTATTAAAAAAGTAAATATAGAGGGTATGGATGTCCGTAAAGATTATTCTACCATTCAGTTACCAAAGTCGTGAAGTGTGCAGATCAGAAATCGCATTTTAGATGTAGACAAAACGAATCTCGTTGACACATAAGGAAGTGTGGTGAATAGTGAATGAAGGACCGGCATAAATGCATTTTTTGAAAGGGTGAGTTAGTTGATTTTTCAGTTTATTTTCAATGAGTGAATAATTCGAAACAACGATGTAAGTTGATCGAATAGTTCGTAAGTTTCGCTTAGATAATTATTACCGCTAATAGACTATTTGCCGCCAATGCTTGCAATTTGCAACACTAATTCAAATAATATATGGACATATTACTACTACCATTTGAGAAGTATTTAAGTAGCATGAGAGGGACATTTGTTTATGAAAATTGTGATATTCTCACACTAGATTGGGCGAAATGCTGCCCAATTCAAATTATCTCTTTTGTCATTCAAATTTAAGACGATTGATGCTCTTCGATGTATGAAAATCTTCCTATACAAATTTATGAATGTCTTCTTAAAATTGTCTTTGAATACTACAAGAAATCTATTGTTTTTCTCATGACTTGTATTTGGATATATAGCGAGATGAAGCAAGTTTCATAGCTGTACAGTTTTATTCCAAGGAAACACTGTGACAAGGGAATTCATTTACGCTTATGTAATGTCATTATTTTTGTTGAACAAGCTTAATTTTTTGCCATCTCTTAAATAGATAGTGCAAAAATGAACAAAGGCGTAGATTGAGCTTTGATTGTATGCAAATGACAGAGCATGTGAGTAGCCAGGAAATCAAGACTATAAAGTAAAAAAAGAGAATGCAAAATTGGGTGAATGATGATCTTTTTGGTAAATTGATCGCATTACTTCGATTAGATGACAACAAGATTGCAAATAGGCTTGTTGGTAAGCTAATACAAGCGAATTTATGGAATACAGTAACCGTTAGACCAAATGTCGATGTTGAGAGATGTGAACTTGGTCTGCTGATGATCTCTGGTATTGGATGAAATGGTAGCTATTCAGATCTGCTCAATTTTCAACTGAGGATGCAACTCAATTCATTTATTAAATATTTTACGAATCTATTTCAAGAGGTAGCATTTTATTAATTATCACAATTGCACTGACGTAGATGAAATGCAGTCAGTAGTTTTCTATGAATACCCGAGGATAGTTTTTGTGATGAATGTGCGTTGTAGTTTTTGATTTAAGCCTCACGATTTTCAATATTGATGCTTGTAGTCTAAACGTTTATTATTATATTGACTTTATTTTCTATAAATGCGTATCTCAAATTTGCTATGGGTACGGCTGCATGTTAAATAGGGAGTTGTGCTGATGTTGAGAGATGTGAGCAATTATTGCATTTTTGCTTGCCTTCACACAAGCCACTTGAAATCTGATAATCAACAATATTTGATGTAATTCCTTTTGAAAGCGCTTGTTGTTTATTAAAACTTTTCAATCGTTTGATGGTTCGGTGGAGACGCAACTAAAAAATGCAGCTATCGCTTTGGAAAGTGCACCGTTTTGATCTTTGACGAGGATCTGCAGACAAATCATCATTGAGTACTTGATAATTGGAGAAATAAATCACCAATCCTCATCTGACATCGCTCTAATGATTGTACTGTCATCTAATTGCCTTATCTCCGTCTCTCATACCCATCATTGGTGAAGTAGAGGAATGATTTCGGCACCTTAAGTCTCTGATAGCAAATAATCAATGAGAAACAGAAGCGTAGAGTGAGGAATACGCATTTTGTAACCACCTTTTACTGAATGCGCTGCTTCAGGATTTATTCTCTCGAAAACAGTGGAACTATTGCTTATCTTCGCACACTAGGGAGCACCTGCGCCCCCGTGGCTTAGTGGTTAATGACGTGGATCGGCGGTCGGAAGGTTAAGGGCTCGATTCCTCCTGCATACAGAGCAGTGATTGGGGAGGAAAAGTAGCCTCAAGAAGCTACGTGTAAATAACAATCGGTGCATGTAAAATGTGCATCGTAATAAACAGCGAAAAAACAGACAAATTTCTCAGAATGTACCCGCTGATATCAGGAAATTTTGATGACGTCACAGTTTAGATCAGTTAATAACACAAAAAATGATTCTTCCTCCAGATTATTCTTTTTACACCGTAAAAAAAAGCTAGCGCCAAAAGCTGATCTTAACTGTTGTTTTTCTGTTTTCCAAAGTTTACAGTGCAGATGTCCTCATGCTCTGTCGACCTCTGACAATCGAGATGACTTAATTGGGAATTGTTTGTCTTCTCCTGTGGATGAAGTTGGCAATGGAATCGCCGATCCGCAGAAAAAGAAATGTTTTCTGGGGAAATGAAGCCATCGACATTACTTCCCAGCAATGCTGGGCGTAGAAGTAAAAAAGCCGATAGTGCCAATCCTATGTGTCCTTACACATAGTTCTTTGAAATTTTTGTTGCCTGTCCCAAAGGATGTCTGATCCATGAAAAATCAGTGCACTGCAAATCTATGATTTAAAGGCAAAGAGAATGAGATTGCAAATGGCCAGCATCAACTCTCCAGTGGAAAATGGCCTTGTTAGTTGTCTCGCACGACTCGCAGGGAAACGCGGTCTTATTCTATTTGGTTGTGGGGACTGCACAAATGTTGCGTCCTACGACACGCAAGGAAACGTTGGCCTTATTCTATTTGGTTGTGGGGACTGCACAACTGTTGCGTCCTACGACACGCAAGGAAACGTTGGTCTTGTTCTATTTGGTTGTGGGGACTGCACAACTGTTGCGTCCTACGACACGCAGGGAAACGTTGGTCTTGTTCTATTTGGTTATGGGACTGCACAACTGTTGCGTCCTACGACACGCAAGGAAGCGTTGGTATTGTTATATTTGGTTGTGGGGACTGCACAACTGTTGCGTCCTACGACACGCAAGGAAACGTTGGCCTTATTCTATTTGGTTGTGGGGACTGCACAACTGTTGCGTCCTACGACACGCAAGGAAGCGTTGGTATTGTTATATTTGGTTGTGGGGACTGCACAACTGTTGCGTCCTACGACACGCAAGGAAACGTTGGCCTTATTCTATTTGGTTATGGGACTGCACAACTGTTGCGTCCTACGACACGCAAGGAAGCGTTGGCCTTATTCTATTTGGTTATGGGACTGCACAACTGTTGCGTCCTACGACACGCAAGGAAGCGTTGGTATTGTTATATTTGGTTGTGGGGACTGCACGACTGTTACGTCCTACGACACGCAAGGAAACGTTGGTCTTGTTATATTTGGTTGTGGGGACTGCACAACTGTTGCGTCCTACGACACGCAAGGAAGCGTTGGTATTGTTATATTTGGTTGTGGGGACTGCACAACTGTTGCGTCCTACGACACGCAAGGAAGCGTTGGTCTTGTTATATTTGGTTGTGGGGACTGCACAACTGTTGCATCCTACGACACGCAAGGAAACGTTGGTCTTGTTCTATTTGGTTGTGGGGACTGCACAACTGTTGCGTCCTACGACACGCAGGGAAACGTTGGTCTTGTCATTTTGGTTGTGGGGACTACACAAATGTTGCGTCCTACGACACGCAGGGAAACGTAGCTCTAATTCTATTTGGTTATGGGACTGCACAACTGTTGCGTCCTACGACACGCAAGGAAGCGTTGGTATTGTTATATTTGGTTGTGGGGACTGCACAACTGTTGCGTCCTACGACACGCAAGGAAACGTTGGCCTTATTCTATTTGGTTATGGGACTGCACAACTGTTGCGTCCTACGACACGCAAGGAAGCGTTGGCCTTATTCTATTTGGTTATGGGACTGCACAACTGTTGCGTCCTACGACACGCAAGGAAGCGTTGGTATTGTTATATTTGGTTGTGGGGACTGCACAACTGTTGCGTCCTACGACACGCAAGGAAACGTTGGCCTTATTCTATTTGGTTATGGGACTGCACAACTGTTGCGTCCTACGACACGCAAGGAAGCGTTGGTATTGTTATATTTGGTTGTGGGACTGCACAACTGTTGCGTCCTACGACACGCAAGGAAACGTTGGTCTTGTTCTATTTGGTTGTGGGGACTGCACGACTGTTACGTCCTACGACACGCAAGGAAACGTTGGCCTTATTCTATTTGGTTGTGGGGACTGCACGACTGTTGCGTCCTACGACACGCAAGGAAACGTTGGCCTTATTCTATTTGGTTGTAGGGACTGCACGACTGTTACGTTCTACGACACGCAAGGAAACGTTGGCCTTATTCTATTTGGTTATGGGACTGCACAACTGTTGCGTCCTACGACACGCAAGGAAGCGTTGGTCTTATTCTATTTGGTTGTGGGGACTGCACAACTGTTGCGTCCTACGACACGCAAGGAAGCGTTGGTATTGTTATATTTGGTTGTGGGGACTGCACGACTGTTACGTCCTACGACACGCAAGGAAACGTTGGTCTTGTTATATTTGGTTGTGGGGACTGCACAACTGTTGCGTCCTACGACACGCAAGGAAGCGTTGGTATTGTTATATTTGGTTGTGGGGACTGCACGACTGTTACGTCCTACGACACGCAAGGAAACGTTGGTCTTGTTCTATTTGGTTGTGGGGACTGCACAACTGTTACGTCCTACGACACGCAAGGAAACGTTGGTCTTGTTCTATTTGGTTGTGGGGACTGCACAACTGTTGCGTCCTACGACACGCAAGGAAACGTTGGCCTTATTCTATTTGGTTGTGGGGACTGCACAACTGTTGCGTCCTACGACACGCAAGGAAACGTTGGTCTTGTTCTATTTGGTTGTGGAGACTGCACAACGGTGCGTCCTACGACACGCAAGGAAGCGTTGGTCTTGTTATATTTGGTTGTGGGGACTGCACGACTGTTGCGTCCTACGACACGCAAGGAAACGTTGGCCTTATTCTATTTGGTTGTGGGGACTGCACAACTGTTGCGTCCTACGACACGCAGGGAAACGTTGGTCTTGTCATTTTGGTTGTGGGGACTGCACAAATGTTGCGTCCTACGACACGCAAGGAAGCGTTGGTCTTGTTATATTTGGTTGTGGGTACTGCACAACTGTTGCATCCTACGACACGCAAGGAAACGTTGGTCTTGTTCTATTTGGTTGTAGGGACTGCACAACTGTTGCGTCCTACGACACGCAAGGAAGCGTTGGTATTGTTATATTTGGTTGTGGGACTGCACAACTGTTGCGTCCTACGACACGCAGGGAAACGTTGGTCTTGTTCTATTTGGTTGTGGGGACTGCACAACTGTTGCGTCCTACGACACGCAAGGAAACGTTGGTCTTGTTCTATTTGGTTATGAGACTGCACAACTGTTGCGTCCTACGACACGCAAGGAAGCGTTGGTCTTGTTATATTTGGTTGTGGGGACTGCACGACTGTTGCGTCCTACGACACGCAAGGAAACGTTGGCCTTATTCTATTTGGTTGTGGGGACTGCACAACTGTTGCGTCCTACGACACGCAAGGAAACGTTGGTCTTGTTCTATTTGGTTGTGGGGACTGCACAACTGTTGCGTCCTACGACACGCAAGGAAGCGTTGGTCTTATTCTATTTGGTTGTGGGGACTGCACAACTGTTGCGTCCTACGACATGCAAGGAAACGTTGGTCTTGTTATATTTGGTTGTGGGGACTGCACAACTGTTGCGTCCTACGACACGCAAGGAAACGTTGGTCTTGTTCTATTTGGTTGTGGGGACTGCACAAATGTTGCGTCCTACGACACGCAAGGAAGCGTTGGTCTTGTTATATTTGGTTGTGGGGACTGCACAACTGTTGCGTCCTACGACACGCAAGGAAACGTTGGTCTTGTTATATTTGGTTGTGGGGACTGCACAACTGTTACGTCCTACGACACGCAAGGAAACGTTGGTCTTGTTATATTTGGTTGTGGGGACTGCACAACTGTTGCGTCCTACGACACGCAAGGAAACGTTGGTCTTGTTCTATTTGGTTGTGGGGACTGCACGACTGTTATGTCCTACGACACGCAAGGAAACGTTGGTCTTGTTCTATTTGGTTATGAGACTGCACAACTGTTGCGTCCTACGACACGCAGGGAAACGTTGGCCTTGTTATATTTGGTTGTAGGGACTGCACAACTGTTACGTCCTACGACACGCAAGGAAACGTTGGTCTTGTTCTATTTGGTTGTGGGGACTGCACGACTGTTACGTCCTACGACACGCAAGGAAACGTTGGTCTTATTCTATTTGGTTGTGGGGACTGCACAACTGTTGCGTCCTACGACACGCAAGGAAACGTTGGTCTTGTTCTATTTGGTTATGGGACTGCACAACTGTTGCGTCCTACGACACGCAAGGAAACGTTGGTCTTGTTCTATTTGGTTGTGGGGACTGCACGACTGTTGCGTCCTACGACACGCAAGGAAGCGTTGGTCTTGTTATATTTGGTTGTGGGGACTGCACAACTGTTGCGTCCTACGACACGCAAGGAAACGTTGGTCTTGTTCTATTTGGTTATGAGACTGCACAACTGTTGCGTCCTACGACACGCAAGGAAACGTTGGTCTTGTTATATTTGGTTGTGGGGACTGCACAACTGTTGCGTCCTACGACACGCAAGGAAACGTTGGTCTTGTTCTATTTGGTTGTGGGGACTGCACAACTGTTGCGTCCTACGACACGCAAGGAAACGTTGGTCTTGTTCTATTTGGTTGTGGGGACTGCACAACTGTTACGTCCTACGACACGCAAGGAAACGTTGGTCTTGTTATATTTGGTTGTGGGGACTGCACAACTGTTGCGTCCTACGACACGCAAGGAAGCGTTGGTATTGTTATATTTGGTTGTGGGGACTGCACGACTGTTACGTCCTACGACACGCAAGGAAACGTTGGTCTTGTTCTATTTGGTTGTGGGGACTGCACAACTGTTGCGTCCTACGACACGCAAGGAAGCGTTGGCCTTATTCTATTTGGTTATGGGACTGCACAACTGTTGCGTCCTACGACACGCAAGGAAGCGTTGGTATTGTTATATTTGGTTGTGGGGACTGCACGACTGTTGCGTCCTACGACACGCAAGGAAACGTTGGCCTTATTCTATTTGGTTGTGGGGACTGCACAACTGTTGCGTCCTACGACACGCAGGGAAACGTTGGTCTTGTCATTTTGGTTGTGGGGACTGCACGACTGTTGCGTCCTACGACACGCAAGGAAGCGTTGGTCTTGTTATATTTGGTTGTGGGGACTGCACAACTGTTGCGTCCTACGACACGCAAGGAAACGTTGGTCTTGTTATATTTGGTTGTGGGGACTGCACAACTGTTGCGTCCTACGACACGCAAGGAAACGTTGGTCTTGTTCTATTTGGTTGTGGGGACTGCACAACTGTTGCGTCCTACGACACGCAAGGAAGCGTTGGTATTGTTATATTTGGTTATGAGACTGCACAACTGTTACGTCCTACGACACGCAAGGAAACGTTGGCCTTATTCTATTTGGTTGTGGGGACTGCACAACTGTTACGTCCTACGACACGCAAGGAAACGTTGGTATTGTTATATTTGGTTGTGGGACTGCACGACTGTTGCGTCCTACGACACGCAAGGAAACGTTGGCCTTATTCTATTTGGTTGTAGGGACTGCACGACTGTTACGTTCTACGACACGCAAGGAAACGTTGGTCTTGTTCTATTCGGTTGTGGGGACTGCACAAATGTTGCGTCCTACGACACGCAAGGAAGCGTTGGTCTTATTCTATTTGGTTGTGGGGACTGCACAACTGTTGCGTCCTACGACACGCAAGGAAGCGTTGGTATTGTTATATTTGGTTGTGGGGACTGCACGACTGTTACGTCCTACGACACGCAAGGAAACGTTGGTCTTGTTATATTTGGTTGTGGGGACTGCACAACTGTTGCGTCCTACGACACGCAAGGAAACGTTGGTCTTGTTCTATTTGGTTGTGGGGACTGCACAACTGTTACGTCCTACGACACGCAAGGAAACGTTGGTCTTGTTCTATTTGGTTGTGGGGACTGCACAACTGTTGCGTCCTACGACACGCAAGGAAACGTTGGCCTTATTCTATTTGGTTGTGGGGACTGCACAACTGTTGCGTCCTACGACACGCAAGGAAACGTTGGTCTTGTTCTATTCGGTTGTGGGGACTGCACAAATGTTGCGTCCTACGACACGCAAGGAAGCGTTGGTCTTGTTATATTTGGTTGTGGGGACTGCACAACTGTTGCGTCCTACGACACGCAAGGAAACGTTGGTCTTATTCTATTTGGTTGTGGGGACTGCACAACTGTTGCGTCCTACGACACGCAAGGAAACGTTGGTCTTGTTATATTTGGTTGTGGGGACTGCACAAATGTTGCGTCCTACGACACGCAAGGAAGCGTTGGTCTTGTTATATTTGGTTGTGGGGACTGCACAACTGTTGCGTCCTACGACACGCAAGGAAACGTTGGTCTTGTTCTATTTGGTTGTGGGGACTACACAACTGTTGCGTCCTACGACACGCAAGGAAGCGTTGGTATTGTTATATTTGGTTGTGGGGACTGCACAACTGTTGCGTCCTACGACACGCAAGGAAACGTTGGTCTTGTTCTATTTGGTTGTGGGGACTGCACAACTGTTGCGTCCTACGACACGCAAGGAAACGTTGGTCTTGTTCTATTTGGTTATGGGACTGCACAACTGTTGCGTCCTACGACACGCAAGGAAGCGTTGGTATTGTTATATTTGGTTGTGGGGACTGCACGACTGTTGCGTCCTACGACACGCAAGGAAACGTTGGCCTTATTCTATTTGGTTGTGGGGACTGCACAACTGTTGCGTCCTACGACACGCAAGGAAACGTTGGTCTTGTTCTATTTGGTTGTGGGGACTGCACAACTGTTGCGTCCTACGACACGCAAGGAAGCGTTGGTCTTGTTCTATTTGGTTGTGGGGACTGCACAACTGTTGCGTCCTACGACACGCAAGGAAACGTTGGTCTTGTTATATTTGGTTGTGGGGACTGCACAACTGTTGCGTCCTACGACACGCAAGGAAACGTTGGTCTTGTTCTATTTGGTTGTGGGGACTGCACAAATGTTGCGTCCTACGACACGCAAGGAAGCGTTGGTCTTGTTATATTTGGTTGTGGGGACTGCACAACTGTTGCGTCCTACGACACGCAAGGAAACGTTGGTCTTGTTATATTTGGTTGTGGGGACTGCACAACTGTTACGTCCTACGACACGCAAGGAAACGTTGGTCTTGTTATATTTGGTTGTGGGGACTGCACAACTGTTGCGTCCTACGACACGCAAGGAAACGTTGGTCTTGTTCTATTTGGTTGTGGGGACTGCACGACTGTTGCGTCCTACGACACGCAAGGAAACGTTGGTCTTGTTCTATTTGGTTATGAGACTGCACAACTGTTGCGTCCTACGACACGCAAGGAAACGTTGGTCTTGTTATATTTGGTTGTGGGGACTGCACAACTGTTACGTCCTACGACACGCAAGGAAACGTTGGTCTTGTTCTATTTGGTTGTGGGGACTGCACAACTGTTGCGTCCTACGACACGCAAGGAAACGTTGGTCTTGTTCTATTTGGTTGTGGGGACTGCACAACTGTTGCGTCCTACGACACGCAAGGAAACGTTGGTCTTGTTCTATTTGGTTGTGGGGACTGCACAACTGTTGCGTCCTACGACACGCAAGGAAACGTTGGTCTTGTTCTATTTGGTTGTGGGGACTGCACAACTGTTGCGTCCTACGACACGCAAGGAAGCGTTGGTCTTGTTATATTTGGTTGTGGGGACTGCACGACTGTTATGTCCTACGACACGCAAGGAAACGTTGGTCTTGTTCTATTTGGTTGTGGGGACTACACAACTGTTGCGTCCTACGACACGCAAGGAAACGTTGGTCTTGTTCTATTTGGTTGTGGGGACTGCACAACTGTTACGTCCTACGACACGCAAGGAAACGTTGGTCTTGTTCTATTTGGTTGTGGGGACTGCACAACTGTTGCGTCCTACGACACGCAAGGAAACGTTGGTCTTATTCTATTTGGTTGTGGGGACTGCACAACTGTTGCGTCCTACGACACGCAAGGAAACGTTGGTCTTGTTCTATTTGGTTATGAGACTGCACAACTGTTGCGTCCTACGACACGCAAGGAAGCGTTGGTCTTGTTATATTTGGTTGTGGGGACTGCACGACTGTTACGTCCTACGACACGCAAGGAAACGTTGGTCTTATTCTATTTGGTTGTGGGGACTGCACAACTGTTGCGTCCTACGACACGCAAGGAAACGTTGGTCTTGTTTTTTTTTGGTTGTGGGGACTGCACAAATGTTGCGTCCTACGACACGCAAGGAAGCGTTGGTCTTGTTATATTTGGTTGTGGGGACTGCACAACTGTTGCGTCCTACGACACGCAAGGAAACGTTGGTCTTGTTCTATTTGGTTGTGGGGACTGCACAACTGTTGCGTCCTACGACACGCAAGGAAGCGTTGGTATTGTTATATTTGGTTGTGGGACTGCACAACTGTTGCGTCCTACGACACGCAGGGAAACGTTGGTCTTGTTCTATTTGGTTGTGGGGACTGCACAACTGTTGCGTCCTACGACACGCAAGGAAACGTTGGTCTTGTTCTATTTGGTTATGAGACTGCACAACTGTTGCGTCCTACGACACGCAAGGAAGCGTTGGTCTTGTTATATTTGGTTGTGGGGACTGCACGACTGTTGCGTCCTACGACACGCAAGGAAACGTTGGCCTTATTCTATTTGGTTGTGGGGACTGCACAACTGTTGCGTCCTACGACACGCAAGGAAACGTTGGTCTTGTTCTATTTGGTTGTGGGGACTGCACAACTGTTGCGTCCTACGACACGCAAGGAAGCGTTGGTCTTGTTATATTTGGTTGTGGGGACTGCACAACTGTTGCGTCCTACGACACGCAAGGAAACGTTGGTCTTGTTATATTTGGTTGTGGGGACTGCACAACTGTTGCGTCCTACGACACGCAAGGAAACGTTGGTCTTGTTCTATTTGGTTGTGGGGACTGCACAACTGTTGCGTCCTACGACACGCAAGGAAGCGTTGGTCTTGTTATATTTGGTTGTGGGGACTGCACAACTGTTGCGTCCTACGACACGCAAGGAAACGTTGGTCTTGTTATATTTGGTTGTGGGGACTGCACAACTGTTACGTCCTACGACACGCAAGGAAACGTTGGTCTTGTTATATTTGGTTGTGGGGACTGCACAACTGTTGCGTCCTACGACACGCAAGGAAACGTTGGTCTTGTTCTATTTGGTTGTGGGGACTGCACAACTGTTGCGTCCTACGACACGCAAGGAAGCGTTGGTCTTGTTATATTTGGTTGTGGGGACTGCACAACTGTTACGTCCTACGACACGCAAGGAAACGTTGGTCTTATTCTATTTGGTTGTGGGGACTGCACAACTGTTACGTCCTACGACACGCAAGGAAACGTTGGTCTTGTTATATTTGGTTGTGGGGACTGCGCAACTGTTACGTCCTACGACACGCAAGGAAACGTTGGTCTTGTTATATTTGGTTGTGGGGACTGCACAACTGTTGCGTCCTACGACACGCAAGGAAACGTTGGTCTTGTTATATTTGGTTGTGGGGACTGCACAACTGTTGCGTCCTACGACACGCAAGGAAGCGTTGGTCTTATTCTATTTGGTTGTGGGGACTGCACAACTGTTGCGTCCTACGACACGCAAGGAAACGTTGGTCTTGTTCTATTTGGTTGTGGGGACTGCACAACTGTTACGTCCTACGACACGCAAGGAAACGTTGGTCTTGTTATATTTGGTTGTGGGGACTGCACAACTGTTGCGTCCTACGACACGCAAGGAAACGTTGGTCTTGTTATATTTGGTTGTGGGGACTGCACAACTGTTGCGTCCTACGACACGCAAGGAAACGTTGGTCTTGTTATATTTGGTTGTGGGGACTGCACAACTGTTGCGTCCTACGACACGCAAGGAAACGTTGGTCTTGTTATATTTGGTTGTGGGGACTGCACAACTGTTGCGTCCTACGACACGCAAGGAAACGTTGGTCTTGTTATATTTGGTTGTGGGGACTGCACAACTGTTGCGTCCTACGACACGCAAGGAAACGTTGGTATTGTTATATTTGGTTGTGGGGACTGCACAACTGTTGCGTCCTACGACACGCAAGGAAACGTTGGTCTTGTTATATTTGGTTGTGGGGACTGCACAACTGTTGCGTCCTACGACACGCAAGGAAGCGTTGGTCTTGTTCTATTTGGTTGTGGGGACTGCACAACTGTTGCGTCCTACGACACGCAAGGAAACGTTGGTCTTGTTATATTTGGTTGTGGGGACTGCACAACTGTTGCGTCCTACGACACGCAAGGAAACGTTGGTATTGTTATATTTGGTTGTGGGGACTGCACAACTGTTACGTCCTACGACACGCAAGGAAGCGTTGGTCTTGTTCTATTTGGTTGTGGGGACTGCACAAATGTTACGTCCTACGACACGCAAGGAAACGTTGGTCTTGTTATATTTGGTTGTGGGACTGCACAACTGTTGCGTCCTACGACACGCAAGGAAACGTTGGTATTGTTATATTTGGTTGTGGGGACTGCACAACTGTTGTGTCCTACGACACGCAAGGAAACGTTGGTCTTGTTCTATTTGGTTGTGGGGACTGCACAACTGTTACGTCCTACGACACGCAAGGAAACGTTGGTCTTGTTATATTTGGTTGTGGGGACTGCACAACTGTTGCGTCCTACGACACGCAAGGAAACGTTGGTCTTGTTATATTTGGTTGTGGGGACTGCACAACTGTTGCGTCCTACGACACGCAAGGAAACGTTGGTCTTGTTATATTTGGTTGTGGGGACTGCACAACTGTTGCGTCCTACGACACGCAAGGAAACGTTGGTCTTGTTATATTTGGTTGTGGGGACTGCACAACTGTTGCGTCCTACGACACGCAAGGAAACGTTGGTCTTGTTCTATTTGGTTGTGGGGACTGCACAACTGTTACGTCCTACGACACGCAAGGAAACGTTGGTCTTGTTATATTTGGTTGTGGGGACTGCACAACTGTTGCGTCCTACGACACGCAAGGAAACGTTGGTCTTGTTATATTTGGTTGTGGGGACTGCACAACTGTTGCGTCCTACGACACGCAAGGAAACGTTGGTCTTGTTCTATTTGGTTGTGGGGACTGCACAACTGTTGCGTCCTACGACACGCTGTTGCGTCCTACGACACGCAAGGAAACGTTGTCTTGTTCTATTTTGTGGCGACTGCACAACTGTTGCGTCCTACGACACGCAAGGAAACGTTGGTCTTGTTATATTTGGTTGTGGGGACTGCACAACTGTTGCGTCCTACGACACGCAAGGAAACGTTGGTCTTGTTATATTTGGTTGTGGGGACTGCACAACTGTTGCGTCCTACGACACGCAAGGAAACGTTGGTCTTGTTCTATTTGGTTGTGGGGACTGCACAACTGTTGCGTCCTACGACACGCAAGGAAACGTTGGTCTTGTTATATTTGGTTGTGGGGACTGCACAACTGTTGCGTCCTACGACACGCAAGGAAACGTTGGTCTTGTTATATTTGGTTGTGGGGACTGCACAACTGTTGCGTCCTACGACACGCAAGGAAACGTTGGTCTTGTTATATTTGGTTGTGGGGACTGCACAACTGTTGCGTCCTACGACACGCAAGGAAACGTTGGTCTTGTTATATTTGGTTGTGGGACTGCACAACTGTTGCGTCCTACGACACGCAAGGAAACGTTGGTATTGTTATATTTGGTTGTGGGGACTGCACAACTGTTGCGTCCTACGACACGCAAGGAAACGTTGGTATTGTTCTATTTTGTTGTGGGGACTCTTTTTAGAATACTGAACACACTGTTCAGCATATTCGAATTTCAACCATCCTTGCTGCAATCGAACGAAACTGTCATGTGTGTGATCTACATTTCAGACTTCAGTCCTCCGATTCTGAAGATGTCACCAGTGGGACTAGTCCGTCCGCCAAGACAAGCCTTCGTCTCCGACCGTTTCTTCATCCCGAGATGACGGAATCTAAACGGTGTGAAGTGCGAGTATTTGTGCCTCCCAGATTGCATAGACGAATTGCAAAGGTAAGTTGTAGGAAACGGAACCTTTTCGACGTAATAAACTACTTCTAGGGTACCGGTGCTATGTAACCCACCATTACCTGCCTCATGCATATTTCTATTCCCCCATTTCTTATATCATACATTCCATGTCATAGTTTTTGTGACATCATTGTACAGAAAATATTTGAATCTTAACATGTATAAGTCAATGATGGAATTCCTTTTTGCCTGAAGATGATCATTCATTGTATCAATTTAATAAATAAGATTAGATCAAAGCATTCTTGACCCTTCCAAATCAGCAAAAAAATTGCTCCGGAAATCACATGAATAACATGAAAAATACAGCACCAGATATTTGACTTGTAGACCTTCATTTGTTGGTAATCATTTGCTCTAGCTAAGGTTCATATTTCTACAGTAATGTACTCATGAACATCATGAGCACCAATGTATCAAATGTCTGCAAAACGTACAAAATTAAGACCTTGAAAAAAGTATTTTTGAAAACATGTCACAAATTTGAACTTCTAGTGGATCAAATCCAACGAATATTAAAGCATCATCCAAAATACGAGTAGTTGATGTGATGGAGCAGAAGTGCAACTTTTATGAATGTCTTGACAATGCATTGGTGAAAGTTATTGGTTTGCTATTGTCAAGATAGTGATTGATGTTCATTACAAATTCATATTTGGCGACTAATTTCAATCTTCTTTGTTCATTTCAATATTCAATTATCATCAGGCGTAGAAGGAAAGCATTTAATACACAAAATTGAAATTACATAAAAGGCAGTTAGATGTCAAGGATTAGAGAAGAGGAACAGAAATGTGAGCATGAGACGGATATCATTGGGCTAAATTTTACCAATAGTTTACCTAGTATGAGGAGTTGAAACATAGTGAATTCACACCTTACTCGTGTCCTCATTAACCTTTATGTACTGTAAATGTTTTCCTTCTATGCCTGACGATGATATTCCGACGAAGATTGAAATTCAAGTCAAATGTGTATAGGATATCAAACAATATTTGAAAGCATTGTCAACATAACCAACGACGGCCGCAGGCCGGAGTTTGTTAATAGGATAATGCCTGAAAATATCGTATGATATCCATCATAACGCATAGTTTTACCTGTAATTTAGAGTGTGATATCTGATGGTTTCCGTTTGTTATGTACATAATACACGGAATATATCAGGCAATAACCATGGATTTTTTAAAGCTATAGAAATCCATGCAGAAGTCCATGGAAAAATCCAAATCCATTCTTTTCCATTCGTCATTTAGCACATGAAGACGGCGTGAATTTCTATCAATTCTGTTTACAGCCAAATGGTGTCAAATTGTTGTTTTCTAACTTACTACTCAGATCCCAATGACGGGCATGGGAAGCAAGAAAATTTTGAATCCCGACATTCTTGAAATATAGCGTGACATACTATCATATTCAAGATAGCATGACTCAAGCTTGATAATTCATAAATGGTTCGATGGTCCGTCTAATTCTGATGAAATTCAATGTTTGTCAACTAAAAATGGTGCATTTTATGACTTCATCTCTGAAGAAGAATGAGTGAACTTATAGGAGCATCAATAATCAAACATGGACTTCGGGATTGCTCAATGGTTGAAGAGAATTCTGCGCCATTTACGAGTAATCAATACACAAGACAGTAAATCTTGAAATATTGCTGTTGCAGGTTATGGAGCATTACATACAACAAGCAAATTCCGCACAGGGTATCAGCACCATGGACAGTGGCAGATTACAGTAAGCGCTCAATTGATGGAATTCGTCGATGGACCGTATTATATATAAGAAACAAGACAGCCTCCAATCCAAGCTTCTATTTTGCAAAATTGTGAAGCAATTCTTTTACGCGCTTATAGCAATAAACCTTTTCCGTTGAACCCCAGCTCTTCAAACTATGTATATGTGATATTTAGTCATCTAGCAATCCATGAAAAATTCCGTATGATATTTTTCATATAATACACTGAGATTATTGGAATGCCAGAGATATCTGCACTAAACTATGCGTTATAGATATGTAATAAACATTGATTCACTATCTTGCCTCTTCCTGACCAGTGACTTGAGAAGTGTACTGCGAGAAGATCACTACAATATGTGTGTAGTGGAATACATTTCATCTTTCAATCAATTATTTGTCTGATTCTCACTGATGACTGTAACAGGTGAAAAAGTTGTCCACAATTTTCTCTGCTTTCAGGTTGTAGTTCGAAGTTCAGCTCGCAATTTAGAAGTCTATGATCGTCTCGGCGAATATCTTTATACTGTGAAAGGGGAGCATGGTGAAGGTAGCCATTCCCGTTGGTACACGGCAGTATTCTTTGTGCAGTCCGATTCATTTGAACTTGTCATTAAAGTGAGTTTGAAGATGCGTATTTTTAGACTACATTTACAGGAGAGCGTAGGGGTAAGGTTATGTTAGACCGGATGAATACTGTTCACATGAGAGGCGTGGAGATGCAGATGACTGGGTCACTGCTCCTCACACTGAAGGCACCGTTCAGGCCCTCAGTCTGAGGAGTGGTGACCCAGTCAGCTGCACCGTTCAGGCCTTCAGTGTGAGGAGTGGTGACCCAGTCAGCTGTACCGTTCAGGCCTCCAGTGTGAGGAGTAGTGACTCAGTCAGCTGCACCATTCAGGCTCTCAGTGTGAGTAGTGTGACCCAGTCAGCTGCACCGTTCAGGCCTCCAGTGTGAGGAGTAGTGACCCAATTAGCTGCACCGTCCAATGCTTCAGTGTGAGGAGTAGTGACTCAGTCAGCTGCACCGTCCAAGCCTTCAGTGTGAGGAGTAGTGACCCAGTCAGCTGCACCATTCAAGCCTCCAGTGTGAGTAGTGGTGACCCAGTCAGCTGCACCGTTCAGGCCTCCAGTGTGAGGAGTAGTGACTCAGTCAGCTGCACCATTCAGGCTCTCAGTGTGAGTAGTGTGACCCAGTCAGCTGCACCGTTCAGGCCTTCAGTGTGAGGAGTAGTGACCCAATTAGCTGCACCGTCCAATGCTTCAGTGTGAGGAGTAGTGACCCAGTCAGCTGCACCGTCCAAGCCTTCAGTGTGAGGAGTAGTGACCCAGTCAGCTGCACCATTCAAGCCTCCAGTGTGAGTAGTGGTGACCCAGTCAGCTGCACCATTCAAGCCTTCAGTGTGAGGAGTAGTGTCCCAGTCAGCTCACCGTCTCTGTCTCTCATGTGAGTAGTGTGACCCAATCAGTTACATCACGAGGAATTGACCTGTTCTGATTAAGTTGAACATTGCACTATGGTACTTGCATGTAAAGTCCAAGCATTTCTATCAATATTCGTTTTTACCTTTTACCTTCAGATTATTTCATCGTCCTTATCATTATTTGGCTGCGTTTTCTACTTATTTTCACAATCCGCTTTTATTCTTTCATCTCTATTCAGCTTATTAGGTAATTGGACGAATGACAAACATGTGATGAACCGAATCTCTATGCAGTTGTCGGAAATGATGGCTTGAATTCCTTTCTCAGAATGATGACAACTTTGTTGATATGAAAAGGGGACAATTCGATGCATTGAGAGTAAAATATGTCTATAGTTTTCTTTAATGTGATATTGATGGGCACTCCTGCTGCTCTTTTCAATTATTTCCCACTTGAATGAGCGGGTGGCATCCCTTGATTGAGCAGTTATCTTTTATTGGAGAAAACACGGAAGATCTCATTTTTCAGAAAACTTCAATATTATGCCCATTGGATTTCTGTGTGTTTCTTTGATCCTGCATGCTCAGAAATCCGACAGTACAATATCAAGCATGAGACACAGGTAGAAGTAAGCGTTAGTAAAACGAAGGTGATGGAGTGCATTGGAGTAAATATCATCCGCGCGCAGACAATAATCTGCTTTATAAGTCAAACATTGTGATAAGAAAATTTTGAGAAGGGGTTAGAGGATGGCCTAGAAATTTTAACCAGAGATATAGAGGTATATAATTCATTGTAACTGAGTAATTAGAGTTGTCAGTCGATATTTCATTTTTCTATGAAAGTCTTTTATACATCTCCAATGCCAAATTAGACGGCCTAAATTGCATAATTAAGGCCGTCTAATTGCTGTGTAATACCATTTAGGTTGAAGCACTTCACCGTCCATCTTCGCATTCCCAGTGAAAATGGCATTGAGGAGATTTCTATGGTTCTGAATTTGGACTTGTAGATATCTCAAGCTTGACATACTCTAATATTCAGAGCTGCATGGGCTATGTAGAAAATGATAATTGATTTGAGTCTTTTACAGATCAAAATCCTGGATTTTGACGTCATAGAATTTAGGTTCAGTAACAGCGTTAGTAGGCGCGTATGGCGCTACACGCCGACGATATAGGCTGTCATTTGAAAGGTAATTTATCTTCAGTCACAATCTTGAGGCCGTTGACCGAGTTGAAGAATTGCTAATTGACCTAATTGACTATCAATGATGAGGTGAAATTGAACAGGTTAGATTCACTAATTTTGAATGACGTGCTTGGTGCGTGCTAGCTGAGCGATATGATATCTACAAAAGGCGGATCGACAGCCGCTATAACAACGCGTATTTGTGTGCACTAACGACATATCCAATAGAGCGAAGGCATGTTTGAGACCTTCAATGACTTGTGGCAGCTAAACGTGGGCACAAAGGACTGAAGATGCCAGACGCATGTGTACTGCCGAAATGAGGATGTTGAGATTGATGTGTGGAGTTAAGATCGAAGAGAGGAAACAGAATAACGAAATAAGACCAATGATGAAGGTCTTAAGTGTAGAAGACTGCATTGAACGTGAGAGGCTCACGTGGCACGGCCATGTAATGGGACGCGATGAAGAAATTGAACTGAAGACGGCAATGAAAGGGTATCAAGGCGAAGAGGAGTAGTTTATAGTGTGACATCCGGCGCGACGCTTCGCTTCGCTTCGCTTCGCTTCGCTTGCGCCGGATGTCACACTTTTGCAGGTTTTTTCAAAAAATCAAAATTTCAAAAATTTCAAAAATTTAGGTAGACTTCAAATTTCACATGGCCGAAGGTCGAAGGGCGAAAATTTAAGCGTTTTTAAAAATACCCAATTTTTCAAATTTTTCAAAATCTCAAATTTGAGAATTATAATTTTTACCTTGAAAATCATGACCGTTCCAGGACACCGAAAAAATCATAAAAGTTGAGAATTTCAAATTTGTAATTGTGATATTTTACTTTGAAAATCATGACCGTTCCAGGACACCGAAAATCATAAAAGTTGAGAATTTCAAATTTGTGATTATGATCATTTTCTTGCTCAAATCATGACCGCTCCTGGCGTTCTTACAATTTATCTACTGCTTTGCACTCAGATGAACACTCAATTGTAGAGAACATCTGCTTCTCGCATTTATGAATAAAAGGCATTTCAGTATAAAGAGCTGTGACTTCCCACTCAAACATTTGAAAGGAAACAATGTATGAAAGAACAAACAGCTGCTACACCCACTTAGACATTTGTAAGACGTGGAATATATAACCAGCAAATCCTACTCCGGCGTCCCTTAAGAAATTTTTTTATTATAAAATGAACAACATAAAGGAGTTTTTTAAATTAATGGAACAGAAACAACAACGAATTTTGATCTAAAGAAAATCGCACATCAATTGGGAATAAAGAATTTTCATGTCCTAATGAGAGACGAATTACAATTGATCAAAAATAGGCCAACTGTAAATTTCATAACGAATCTTCACACTTCAGACCAAAACGGCGTACATTGGTCAGCAGGTATCTTTAGTAAAAACGGAGATAATTATTATTTTGACTCATACGGGCTTCCACCTACGAATGAAGTAAGAGAAATACTTGGCAATGGAATTTATAATACATTTCAAATTCAAAAACCGGGAACAACTTATTGTGGCCAATTATGTCTTTATGTTTTATTTAAATTACAAAAAGGAGTATCATTTCTTGATATTATGTTAGAATTGAATAATAAAAATAATAATAATAATAATGATAATTAAAAAGCTAAAGCTCAGTTCGTTGTAATTCATTTTGATAAAAACGGCCTCTGATATCCTCATTATCTAAATCTTTAATTTCATAAGTAAACGGATAAGTTGGATTTATTTTACAAATTTCAAATATTTCTTTAGTCCAATAGCCAACAAAGCCTTTTTCAAATTTATTCTTATATTTAAATATTCTAACTCTATCTCCAATTTTAAATTTCGGCTTAAGTTTCTGCAAATTCGGATTACTCTCATTCAAATTATTATTCTCGAATATTTTCTTTCGTATCAAATCAGGGTCGTCAGAAGCATTCTTTGGAGTTTCTTCAATACCAGAATGAACTTTATTATTGTACTCTTCTACAATTCCTGGTAATATCTTCAACCATTTCTGATTTCTTTGCTCAGTAAATTTCTTGAATAATTTATTTTTTAACGTCCGATTGAATCTTTCTATCACTACAGCTTTTCCAGCGTTTTCAGTTGAATAAACAGTTTCAAATAGTGGCTGAACGTTTCGGTTATAAAATTCCGACCCTTTATCAACAAACAATTTCCTTGGCTTTCTATTACTTTCTTTAAAGATTTCTTCAAACGCATATTTAACTGATAGACCACTTTTCTTTTTTAAAGGCTTTACCCAAGCATATCGTGTATATAAATCTGTAACGGTCAATGCGTATTTGTAGTCCCTTTCATTCGGCATATGAATAAGATCAGCACTCCAAATATCATCTTTATTAAATACTTTTACTTTCAATAAATATTTAGGCCTTCTGTATTCTTTATGAATTTCAGACGCGTAGGTTCGAGCGTTGCTCTCAGAGTTATTAGTTCGAGCGTTGCTCTCAGACAGCTTTGCTGTCGTTTCATTTAAACCCTGACCGAATAATATTTTAGCTTGTAAAGCTTTCTTAACAAACATTCTTTCAATTTTTTCTCTAAATGTAGGATTTTGAATACTATCTAATTCTTGAATCATCTTCTTATCAGCTGCATGTCGAGAACTTAGATCATGATTTCGATAAGCTAAATCATGCCTGTAAGCTGCGGCATCTACTCTATTTATTGGTTCTTCACCTGGTTTCGGATTATTATTCTCATCTAGTCTTATATCTAATCGAGTTCCTGGACCAGTATATGAATGACCAGGAAGATGTTTTTCTTTCGAATATTTACTCCAAATAAATCCAGGAAAGTTTTCTAATGTTTTTTGTATGTCACCACCGAAGTGGTGTGGAACTTTGTTCTTGTCACCTCCAATATGCTGACAATTTGAGTTTTTATTTTTGTTTAATAGATAATTCAATAAATCTAAATTAGAAATTTTTAATTTAGTTAAATTTTCGGAATTTGTAGAATTTGCGGAATCCATTTTTAAAGATAAAATAAATGTTTTACCTTATGGACCAAAGGTCCTGAGGTTATTACCGAATCATACTAGGACTTAGATATATTCCAGAACCATCTTTAGTTTCTTTAATTTCAATTAAATCATCAACATTGTGGAGAATATTTTTAAGAACTCGTTTTCCTTCATCAACTAATTTTAACTTACTAATAAAATTATCTACTACTCCTTCACCCCTAGCAACTTTCTCTAACTCTCTATTATGTCGTTTTTGTTCTTCTAATGCTGCTTTCTCTGATTTATTTTTATTTACTGCTTGGACAATACCAGCTGTCCCACCTGCAACACTTCCTGCTGCAGCTATGCCTCCTATTATTAGTGGAATTAATGGGAGAATACCGCCATTCTTTTCTTCTTGTAATTGAATATTCTCTATCATTGGTTTACTTATGTAATACTTTTTTTTGTTAATCGTAATAGTTTTAGGGGTATTTTTGTCAACAATATTACGTAATTTTAATTCAACAGTTTTATTATTAATATTACTTTTCGCTTGCGACATTTTTAATAAAAAAATTTTAAGTTATCAAAAATTTAAATCTATTCTAGTAATGAAAAAATTTTAAGTTAAGAATTTTTTTAATCTATTCTAGTTATGAAAAAATTTTTAAGTTAAGAATTTTTAAGTTAACAAAAATTTTAATCTATTCTTGTTATGAAAAAAATTAATTAATCGACTAAGTCTTGGGCTTTAACCTATCGGACCAAAGGTCCTAAGGTTACTAACCGATCCTAACCATCTTCCCATTAAGAACTTCAATAGAATATTTTACATCTTCTAACAATAAACCATAAGCCATCAATGAAGTTGTGGAATCTTTCTTTTCAATATTAATTGTTACATCACAACCATTTTTAATAATATCTTCAGATTGTGCACTTAAATCGAAACAGAAAATTGGATATAAATGTCTCCAATCTCCAGGAGTTAATTGTGGTTCAACTCCAAATTCTATACAAAGATTTCGATAAGAATCATATCCTTCCATAAATTGATTATTGGTATCATCGAATCTTAATGGATCAATTGGATATCGAGTTTGATTTAATGAAACTTGTAAACTTCGAATTGTATTAATATGAAAAATATTGTTGTTCTTATCAAAACTTGGAGAATTATTTCTTTGAAATGTTAGTAATAAATATCTTGGGGTATTCGCAGTTCTAGTAAAATGCCAGTTAAATCTTTGTTCGGAAAAAGTTACTGAACTAGCAGTACGCTTTAGAAAATTTACTGGAATTGGTTTGTTAGTATTTAATCTTTTTGCAATAGCTGTTTCAATCTCTAAACTAGGAGTAATATGCTTAATCCACCATTCAAGTCTATCAATTTTTAAATATGCTTTTTTTCCAGTATTACCAAAAAAGATTAA
Organism: Prostheceraeus crozeri; assembly: GCA_907163375.1. Classification (NCBI taxonomy): domain Eukaryota; kingdom Metazoa; phylum Platyhelminthes; order Polycladida; family Euryleptidae; genus Prostheceraeus; species Prostheceraeus crozeri. Next base: position 474,812 of record CAJQUW010007737.1, read on the forward strand.
TTCATTATTTGCTGTACGATGAATTATTAATTTAAATTTAATTGATATGATATTTTGTCATAATCTAAATATCCGAATAATGGAGACAATGACCAATTTACTGTCTGTTTACTTTTCTTGTTAAATTCACGCCTTTCTTTATATGCATCATTATTTGTTTTATTTAAATGTTTTGCAATATTTTCTACATCTTTCGCAATTCCTGCTGCATCTGTTCCAGCGTGAGTTAAATCATCAACAATTATACCATCATTAGTATCAGGAAACCAACCTTCGATTTCATGCTTTTTATTATTTTCACCAATTGTTACAAATCTAAGCATTGTATCAATTACACCTGGAGAATCACTTATTGTTTCTATATTTTGAGTTGCAACATCTAAACGCATTTGTGTAAATAATCTTGGAAAAAAATTATTTTCTAGTGCAATATTATCGGTTTCTGGTAATGGTGTTGTAAAATTAGCATCACTATATAAAGAATATTCACAATGTAAAAACGAATCAGGTAAATATATATAACTCTGCTGATTATCAACTTCAAAAATTAAATCACCTCCAGTATTTACTCTACTGGAAGATCCGGGATTCATAGCAATTCTTATATAGTCATTCTTTTTTTGATTATTACTGACGAACGGAGGATCGTCTAATCTAAATTTATTTTCGATAAGCGAAGACATTTTTATAAAAAATAATTTGACTTTTTGTTTTTCTCACAGACAGAAAAAAATTTTACTAAAAAAATTACTAAAAAATTTTACTAAAATATAATTTTAGAATTTTGCTAGACCAGCTCCGCTGCTGACGCCATTACCTCTTATTTCTTCAATTGTTTTTTCATTATGTTTACTATCAGACGGAGCTCCGCTCCTCAAGGTTTCCCCAACAGCAATGTTAGCAATTTTGTTCTTTGTTTCATCTGAAAGTTTTTTTAATTTTTTTAGTTCTTCGGAATCATTCCTAAGTTTACGAATAGCTTCTAGTTGTTTTAATTCGTTTTGAGACTTGACAGCATTTGATATTGCACTAGCTGTACTACCTATAGCAGCTGCTCCTTTTGCAGCAGATGTAATCAAATCTTTATTATTTTTAATTAAGTTAACGATACTACCAATACCAGAGAAGATCCCAGCTCCTTCCGTGCGAACGGCACCTGCGGTGCCTAGGAACTTTTCTGTTCCGACTGTTTCTCTATTATCATAATGATAAACAGGATTCATACGTGGTTCATGAGCAATTTTTTGATTTGAAGCAAAATGTTTAAGATTGTGTTTATAAATTATAGGCATTTTTTAGGATTAAATTTGACTTTTGGGAAAAATATCTACGTGTTAAGATTTACGTTTGTGAATGGACAACAACTTCGAGATAACTTTATTAATTGCCTGTTGCACTTTATCTATTGCGTCAAGCAGTGTGTGATGTACTTTAATTTCTTTTCTATTAACTTGCATTTTCTCCTGATTCATCTTCAACGCCGTTTTAAGAGCATTTAACTTAACTTTAAGAACATCTAATTGTCTTTTAACAGCATCTAACTGTTCCTTATTTTCTTTAGAGTTTTCTTGTAAATTTTTCTTTAATTCATTTTCTAAATTGATTTTAAGAGTTTTCATTTTATCAACTTTTTCATTAAGTGAGTTTACTTCATTTATTATTCTATTCATCTTTTTCATTTGTTGAGTAATTTTAGAACTTAATTCATCAACACTTTTTTGGAATGTAGTTTGTAACTGCTTTAAATTTTTTTTAATTCTTTCAGGTAGTTTTTCTATTTCATCTTCTAATTGTTCTTTCAATAGTTGTATCTGATGTTTATTTTTAATTACAGCAGATTTTAAATTTAAAGAAAGTAATATTAAAATTTTTGATTGTTCAGAAATCTTTTTAAAAAGTTTTGCTATATCTGCTTCTAGCTCTCTATCCTTTTTATCAAGTTTTAATAATTTTTCGTTTAATGATTTGTCATTAAGTTTAAGCAACTTTAATTCGTTCATCAGTGGAACCAAAACATCGTTTATATATTTTTCCTTTAAGTCATTGATTTGTGTATCAACATATTGTTTATTTGTCAACTCTGTATTTTGTTGCGGAAGAATAGAAAGATGCAATGGACCAGATAAAACGTCTCCAGTTTTCATGATATAATTTTCTATTTCTATTTCTAATTCACGATTATTCGGGATATATGCACCTCCACCAACATTTGGTAACATCATTTTTTAACAATAAAAAAATCAATTTTTTCTAATAAAATAAAAAAATAAAATTTTTTCTAATAAAAATAAAAAAATAAAATTTTTTGTAATAAAAATAAAAAAATGGAAAATCCAAATTTAAAAAAATTATATTCGCCCGCATCATCCTGTTCTTCTTATTCGACGAGATCAACGGGATTTGAAAATAAATGTTTTGATAATAATAATAATAATAATCCATGTATAGATGTTAATATTTTATTTCAATTACAAACCGAAATATTTAGAGAACAGACTAAAGGTTTACCTTCTATAGAAACTAATTATTGTTTATTTCCGGGGGATCCATTTATTAAATTTATGGATATTGTTAGTAAATATAATGATGTAGCTTATGTGGAATTAAATAAAGAAAATATGGTTATAATAGGTCATAATAATGTTTATGGATTTATTAGAGCAGTGTTACCAATTAGTAATACTGATTGGATAGAAACTAAAATTATTAATTATATCAATATTAAAGAATTAGTTAAAAAATTAAAATCTTTTTCGAAAGAAAAAATTAGATTATTTGTTGACGAACAAAATCAATATAACATTCACATAGAGAGTAAAAAACATAATGAAGAATTATTATGTCAAGTTTATTATAGAGACACAATTTATAAACAAGAAACATTAGAAATGCCGCAAAGATATGATGATGATACGTATATAGGATTATATTCAAACTTAAATATTAATTTGTTAAAATCTTACATAAATGGCTTAGCTCAACAAGAGAAAATTTATATGTGGACAACACCTTATACTATTAACAATGACCATAATCATAATAAACGAACCGAAGGTTCTAGGGCTTTGCCCGATCTTAAAGAATCTTATGATAATAATGATGATTCTGTAACATCTGAAAAAGGTGTAAATGGTAAAAAAGATTATAAAAATATTAGTAATTATAAAAATTTATCTAAATTTCATTTTCTTACAATTGAAAATAATAATGATGGCATAGTTGAAGATACTGTTAGACAACTATGTGTCGGGTCTACAAAATTTAAATTAGGATTTACATCTAATCAATTTAAAATTTTATCATCTTTAACAAAAACTAAAAGTGATTCAGATTATGGTGGTGTTATTAAATTTTCCAAAAGAGATCAAAGACCAATATTTTTCTCTATTATATTATTATCAGATAAAAGATGTAATTTAGAGTTAGATATTCCAATAAGAGAATGGTATCCTATCATGGAAGGGCATCCTATACCAAAAAGTGTAATTTATGATGATGAAGAAACAATTTATGATGATGATGAAGAAACAATTTATGATGATGATGATGATGAATCAATAGTTAGTGAAAAAAAATTTAAATTATCTTTTGATAAAACATTATATGATGAAACTTAATAAGATAAAACTTAATAGAAAATACCAAAATATTCGTTAAATATATTTTCATATGTAATAAAATTTTTAGATGTAATAAGTTTTTAGATGTAATAAGTTTTTAGATGTAATAAGTTTTTAGATGTCATAAGTTTATAGATGTAATAAATTTTTTAGATGGAATAAGTTTTTAGATGTTATAAATTTTTTAGATGTTATAAAAAAATTATTATTCCCACGTGTCATCATCATCACTTAAATTACTCTCACAGATGATTGTTTGAAATATTTCAGCTTGAATATCTTCTCCGTTATAAGGTAACATAATTTCATTTTCATCAGGTGCTTGACGTTTAAGAATATTTATTTGACCAGAAAATTTTTTTTCTTCAGTATTATTATTTTTATCAGGAATACTAATTCCAGTTTCTAAAGATCTTTTCCATGGTTTATTAACTGTAGTCGATAATGTTTTCCCCGAATATAATTTTAGAAAATCTTCTACTTTTACTTTATCTTGTGAATATCCTTTGAATGTTTTCTTTTCACTAAGTCTCCCTTGTTCATCTACAGTAATACAGTATTTTACTTTAGGTGCAATAAACATTGCAAAAATAATTCCACCATTTCGATAATCATTTTTCCCTTGACACAATTCTGCTCCAACATATCCAGCAGCGTCTAATTTATTAAAGAGCTCATTGGAAATATATATTGAATCAGTATCTGTATAATGAATGTATTTTTCTTTGAAACCATTAATTTCTAAAATAAAGTTATTCATGATTCTTCTAGAGTGAGAAAGAATGAAAGAACCTAAGTGTGATGGCATGAATGACGTCTTCCCATCTTTTACAATATTAGTTTTGAGAAATTCATCATCTTCCATTTCTACTTTCGCTAAATATTGTTCATCATTTAATTTTTCATAATCTTTTACTTCTTGAGTGAAATTTTTTCTCAATGTATTCTCATTCCATAAATGATATTTAGTGGTTATATCTTTTTGCACAGTTTTGCCATATAGCGAATTCATCAATAATTTAATTAACTCATCACCTACAGTATTTCCTTCTGTTTTATATCTTTTTCTCAAATTAAAAAGTTTTTCAATATAATTTCGAAATGGTGAAACTTGATAATTTTTTTCATAAATTATACCATCAGTAATATGTAAGATTTTCCCCCCACATCTAACAATTTCTTGTATGTCAACAGAAGTTAATACATCATAACATATACCATTTCTAAACCTGATTACTTTTACATGAGAATTATTATTTTGATTTTTAACTTTATCTTTAATAGGAACTGGTTGGAAAAACATATCATTCGGATATTGAAACACAACAGAGAATATTCCAGTTTTAGGTCTAAATGTTTGTGTATTAAATTTATATACTATTTCCCGCTCTTCTTCTTGACGAAATTTTCTAGCTGATTCAGCTTTAGGGTATTCTGAATTTTCATCATACATAGCTGATGGATATAAAGATGTTGCATCAAAAGCCATTAGAAATTCATTTTTTTGTTCAAGTAGTTGATTTGAAATTTTCTTACAAATTTCAGTTTTATCTCCTAAATCTCGATACTGTTTCATTAAATCTATTAAATTATTTCCAGGGGACAAAGCCCCACCAGCGTAGCGACCAAGGGACAAAGTCCCCCCAGCGCAGCGACCAGGTAAATACTGTTTTAATATTGGTAACAAGATGCTACAAAATGGCGATATGTATTTTCTTATATTTGCTGAAACTCTTCCACCTTTAACAGATTTTCTAATATAATTTCTAGCCCATAAATCTATATGAGAATGAATATTTATATTGTCATTTTGTACGCTTTTCATCCAACCGTTAAATGTTAAAGCAGAGGATGTCAAATTAGTAGTTATATCTTCACCAACTAAATCTTGCATAACATTATTATATTTGTAGATACAAAAAGCTAAAGAAAGAATATCGTTAACTAAATATGGTCTCCATTCATTTTCTTTTTCTTTATAATTTTCATGTGTTATGTCTCCAATTTCATAATTTAATTTACACACATTCGTAGGAATTTTAAAATTCTCACACCATTTAGAAAAACTTGTTTTTTACATGTTGATAACTACATTTCATTATAATAGTTTGAAGTGCTAATTTACCTGAAGGTGAATCTTTTTTCATATTGTTTTTAAATCTAAAAGATTTTTGAATGTATCTACTAACACATTCAGTTGTATAAGGATTTTGTAATGAAGCAGTCAATATTCCTCTTGAAGTTTTAAGAGGCGGTTTAGATAATTTAAAATTAGCTTTTATCGGAAAATAGGAATCAAAACCTGATGAATTGTGTGCTATTAAAGTTACTCTAGAATAATTAAATTTTCCAAGAGTTTTAAAAAATTGATGGATCGGACATACGTCCTCTGGGTTTCCCCCGATCGAACATTCATCATCCTCAGTTCTCGTAAATATTTTCACACAATTTTGAAGTTTATTAAATTCTAATTCAGTTAAATTATTATACTCATTAATCTGTTTTTTAAGTTTTTTAATTTCATCTTCATCTTTTGATCGTTTAATTTTAATCATATCACTTAGCAAACGTGTTTCTAATTCTTTCAATCTTTGTTTCGTAAACAACATATAAATTTATTAAAATTAATAGCTCCTACAGCGTAAGGAATAGGATGAGCTGTTGAACAGTTAGGATCGGGAAAAGTTTCGAGATCCCAAATATATGTTGAACCATAGTCAATTTTTTTCTTTGTTATGATTTTATATGGACGCGTTGTTAGATTTTCATCAGTAACTGTTTTATATATGGGTTTGAAATTATTTTCAATTTCTCTAATAGCTTTTAATTTATGAGATTTATTAATTAAACAATAGTGACCAATTGTTGAACCTGCGTGAAAATAATTGTAATAAACATAATTATGAAACGTTTCAATTCCTCTAGGATTTAAATGACGATTGGCAGGACTATAATATTGAACACATTCTCCAAAATATTTATTGAATTGAGAAAATTTGCAGTTTGACATTACTCCTGTTCTAGATGTGGCTTTCTCTTTATATAAAAAATTATTAAACATTTCTTTCATAATTTCTCCTTGTTCTTCATTAAAACCTCGTAAAACATTATAACATTTAATAAAACAAAAATCTTCAGAAGGAATATAACAATATTCACCGAAATATTCTTTGATTCTATATTTCATATTAATCCCTGCCCCTCTATGCGATCTTTGTACTAACTTCATTCCAAAATCTTCATATTTAATATTACCTGTAAAAATCCATTCGTTAGCATCGGATTTCTCATCCAGATTCGAAAACCATGTTTCAAATGATTTTTTATTATAGAAGGTTACGTAAAAATTTTGAATTATATTTTCCTGATCTTTAATAACTTTTCCAAGTAAATTAATAATTTTACCATTTGCTAAAAGTTTCCGCATATCATTTACTACATTAATAAAAGATACATTTTCATATTTAATTTCATTTGGATTAAATAAATTACATAAATCATCACCAAGTTCATCCTTAATTCTATCATCAAAAAAGATATCAGTAATAGGGGTTTCTAATATTTCTTTTGTTCCACGTTTCTGTTTTTTAGTATTACGTCTAATACTACGCCTAGTACGTTTCTGTTTTTTAATACGTTTACTGCGTTTACTATGTTTAATTTGTGCATCAAACTCAGCAATTTGTTTCTTGATTAATTCATCAATCCTAGACGTTTGTCCGAGAGACATTTCACGATTCATATTTTTTAAAAGAAAAAATGAATTTTACATAGAACCTCGGTTCCGTTTTTGCATATACACAGGAATATGTAATTGATGTAATGTTTCTAATTCATGTGCTGTTAAATGTTCTTTCTTAACCAACCACCATAAATTATTATACGCCAAAAATACTCGGAAACTTCTTAAACAAAGTGGAAAGTCTTTTGTTTTAACACACGGTTGAATACCATGTTTTGTTTTATAATCTGTAACGAGCGCTACGTATTTATGATGATAATAAAATCTAACTTCTTTCTTCGAATTTACAGGATTTGTAGGATGACGATAATCTTTTAAAACTGGTACATGCTCTATCTTATAATCATTCAACATATTTTTTTTTATTTTTATTAACAAAAAATTTATAAGAAAAAATTATTCGGCCACTCCGTTCGGTCACTCCGTTCGATCACTCCTCGAAAATATTTTCTATAACTCTTTCATGAATTTTTTTATCAATATTAATTGTAATAAATCCATAATCTTTTGACCAAGCATTGTTACACGATTGTTTAAATTCATCTTTATTTCTTACACATAAATCTCTTAACAAATCACTTAAGTTTCTTGCATTTATTTCAAATAGTATAAATATATTTGCATTCTTTCTAATAACACTTCCGTCTAATGAATACATACTTTGTGTTAAATAAAAAACACTACAGTTATTATGTCTACCTCTTGTGAAATAATTTCTCTGAACTGACTGATTTCTATCATTAACACAATCATCAAAAATTACACAATGTTTCATTGTTTTATCTAGTTTACTAGGATCTTGCATATTACCACTATCATCTATTAATTGTATTTTTATATGCTTATTTTTATTAGATTCTACTAACTGATTATTTTTTGCTGCTTCTTCACACCACGAACTTATTTCTTCTTCATCTTCAGATTTTTCATATTCTTTGAATAATGAAGCAATTGCAGTTTTTTTAAGATTATTTTCAAATCCAGATTTTAAAAATTGATAGACGGGTTGTTCTGCTGTTGTTGTATAAATTATAAGATTATTATAATCCAAAAAATTTGGAGTCGTTAAAATTTTAAATAATAGATACGTTTTTCCACAACCTGATCTTCCGCAAATAACTGACAAAACTTTATTAGATAAATTTGGATGATGATTAAATTTAAGTTTTTTTTATTTAATGGTAGCACTTCACTCATTTTTTTAATAAAAAAATTTATTTTTTATTTTATTTTTGTTTTTAAAGAAGAAGAAGAAAATTAAACTTCTCTAGCTTCGCGTGGGAGTTTATACCTCTCGAACGGGAGTTTATACCTCCCGAACGGGAGGTTATACCTCCCGAACCAAAAGATCTATCATAATCTCTTCACCTCCAAAATTTATTTCTTGTCCTTTCTCATCAGTGATTCTAATGCCAATGTTGTTAATAGTTTTTCTTGTAATAGGAAAATATATTAATGTTTGTGGAATTACAATTAATCTATAACCAATGGGTACAGTAAAAGCTGGAAAACTGAATATTAAATTTGATAATTTACCATTTATATATCCTCCTTCAATAATGTCACAATGTACAACAATTGAATTTATTTCAGTTATTTTTGGAATCTTCTCACCTAAATGATAACCTTGACTATAGGTTTGTTTATTAAATCCTAATAGCTTTGACAATGATCTATCATGATTAAAATCAACTTGATGATTTTCGTCTAAAGTAAGAGAAAATTTATTAACTGCCGGTTCAACTGCAAAATGTAATTGTTTCTTATCTTTAAATGATATACCTAAATGTCTCTTAATTTCATTTGATATTGTTTCAACTTCGTAAGAACCAGGAAGAAAAGTTAGTATTTTCCATGTTTTGCCTTTATCAGTAGAATATCTAAATTGATCATTCACATCTTTGATAACGTTTTGAATAGTGTTAAATGTAGAGAAACTAGTCAATGCAATTTGATAATTTTTATTTTGTTCCAAATGTAGAATGGGTTCTAAATTACAAGTGTGTGATGAAGTAGCTGTTATAATTTTTAACGTCGTACTAAATTTTGATGAACCCAAAATCTCTGTCAAATTTTCTAAATGATCATTAATTTTGTCTAAATCTGCTGAACACATTTTTAAACTAAAAAAATTAAATAAATATTATAGATAAAAATCGTAGATAAAAATCATAGATAAAAATCATAGATAAAAATTAGAAACAACATATTTCAGCTACACTTTTATAATCCTCTTCATTTAGAATCTTCTTTTCTAACAGTCTTTTCAATATAGCATGAATTTCATTGAAACTAGAATTATGTCCTTCTTTTATTGCAGATATTAAAATATTTAATCTATTTAGTAATTCTTGTGGATCATCTGGTAAAAATACAGTTGTTTCAGTTTTCTGTTTTTCAGATAAACCTTTCCCTACTTTAACTCCCGTTGATAATAAATTTTCTAATTGTTTATAACGTCTAAGAGATTTTACTGCACCAACTCTGTCTAACATAGCTTTGTATTTTATGAGATCTTCTACAGCATAATTATTTAAATCTGCTCCTCTTAAAAGATTAACAAAATTTCTATCTAAATTAAAAGGAGATTTATCTGGTGAAAAAATTATACCTCGAAAAGGTTGTGGAAATATTTCTTTTTGTCCGAGATAAAATCTAGGTATTGTTTTTCCATCTATAAATGAGATAGAATGTTCAAATTGCATAGATTTTGGTAATTTCTTATTAATGTTTGATTCTAGTAATCCATAGTCATCTAATACAGTTTTGTGCTCTGGATCTGTTATATCAATTTGTTTATCATTATTTGTACTTTCTTTTTCAAGAGTTTTAAATGGTTTCATAGTTTTCTCAAAATCAGTTTTTACTTGCTCGGTTTGCTGCATTTTTTCAAACATATCAGATTGAATACCAGCTTTTATCATTCTATGTTGAAGATGATTTTCTTTCATAATATTTCTTTGTTTTATTAACTCTTCTAATTGTTTTATTCTTTTAAAATTATCAGCTCTAATTTTATCCATTTTTAAAATATAATATTTGAATTTTGTGGTAACATTGGAATACAGCAAAAACATTTTACTGAACAAATTATTTTTTTATTGCTTTGTTGTTTGACATCTTTTCGTTTAAAGTTTTCTCGGTTAAAGTTTTCTCGTTTTAAGTTTTGTTTAATAAAGTTTTGTTTAATAAAGTTTTGCTTAAATTTTCGCTTAAAGTTTTTAGCTCTTCTAAAAAAAATTTGTCATTTTCTTCATTAGAAATTTTAGCATCACCAGAAATTTTGCCATCCTTTTTATTTTTATCATCAACTTTTTCTGTCTGTGATTGGAATGATATTTGATTTACTTCATTAGCTATTTGATCAAATTTTTCAATCTCATCTAACGTAATAACATTATCATCACATACTCTTTGAAAGTAGTAATGTAGTTTATCATAGACTTCTTTAATATGTAAATGCTTAGTTTTTAATGATTTTCGTTTCTTAGTTATTAAAGATTTATCTAACATTGTAACAAGTGAAGTTGCAAAAACACCCGTTCCTGTTAAAGCTGTAGCAACTACTGGAATTACTAAAACACCTGAAGATATAACAATTGTCAAAGCACCTAAACTTATTGTTAAGAATATGCCAATTCCTTGTGTTACATTCTTAACTTTAGTCCATCTCTTTCTTAATTTTTTATAATGCTCTAATCTTAATAATAATTGAGATTCCTTATCTTTCATATACCTAACTCTATCTTTGTGTTTTTCTTTATTCATTTTTTCAATGTTAATCTTTTCAATGTCCATTAAAGTAGAACTACGTTCATATGATAACGAAGGATATATTCTTGCGGTTTCTTCCATTTCTGAAGTTCCTTCCACTTTTGTTTCATCCACTTTTGTTTCTTCCATTTTTAAAGAAATATTATTAGTCACATGATATATTTTAAAAACCTGAAAAATGGATAAAATTCATGAATTTGAAATTCTCAACTTTTATGATTTTCGGTGTCCTGGAACGGACATGATTTTGGCGAGGGTGAAAATTGTAATTCTCAAATTTTGAGATTCTTAACTTTTATGATTTTCGGTGTCCTGGAACGGTCATGATTTAAGCGAGGGTGAAAATTGTAATTCTCAAATTTTGAGATTTTGAAAAAATTTGAAAAAAATTGGGTATTTTTAAAAACGCTTAAATTTTCGCCCTTCGACCTTCGGCCATGTGAAATTTGAAGTCTACCTAAATTTTTGAAATTTTTGAAATTTTGATTTTTTGAAAAAACCCGCAAAAGTGTGACATCCGGCGCAAGCGAAGCGAAGCGAAGCGAAGCGAAGCGAAGCGAAGCGTCGCGCCGGATGTCACACTATAAACTACTAAGAGGAAGGACAAAGAAGACCTGATTGGAAAGTGTCGCAAGAGATTTGAAGAAACACAGCATGCCGGACATGACATACACCGACCGAAGACAATCGAGAAGTCATCTTCGTGGGGCCGACTAGTGAGTGAGTGAGTGCTTGCTACTTGCACAGATCGTCATGGATGTCTTTTCCGTGAAGGTCAATCCGGTATCAGAAAAGTACGAAGTCAGATTATTTAGATAAGTGGAAAGTACTGCATGGTCTATTTGATATCTTTCAAAGCTCAAATAAAGTGATCGGAAATCTACATTACATGCACGGTGACAAATATAGATAATTATGGTTTCAAATCAACAGAATTGAAGAAAACTGCATGAATAGCCATATTTTTATGAATAGCATACTTTTCTTATGGCCTGATGTTTTGCTTTGAAAATACTTCTAAACTGGAAGCACGGATAGATGGATGAAAGAATATTCCGGCGACTCACGAAATCAGTGCAGTAAACAACGTGTTCGACAGGTAGAGTTTCATAATCTGTATAAGAAGCTGCTGCTTGGGGAAATTAATTTCAATACATTACTGCCGAGTCAAATTTTCCTCCGCTTCAATTGCAAGTCTCATGATTTAAATAGTTACGAACAAAATGCGAAATTATGAAACAAATTCGCACCATTCTAAATAGTATAGTCAAAAATGTTGGCCATTTGAGCAGGGAACATAACTGCCGACGTTGGATACATTGATGCAATGTGTAACTGTGCGACTATCAGCTATGCAACAGCTTTGGATAATGCAGAGGTTAAAAGGTGAATAAAACTTATCTAAGAAACAGGTTTTGTGAATGACTGTTTCCCCTTTGGAAATACGAATTGGAGAAAAACTTCTGTTAATGATTGCTTTTCGCAGTTTTCTCATGAAATTTTACAAGGAAGTTGTAAATGGCTGCGATTAAATGATGAAGTTTTTTGCATCTGCGATTGATCTAATAGTTAGCAGACTGTCTAAAAACGACTGAAGGACAATTTAATCTATTTTAGACCAATTTTTACATTCGGAACTTTTCGACCCGAATTTCCCCAGTCCCTTAATGAAAGAGGACATCTATACTGTTATAACGGTGCCACCACAGAATTAGATTGTCTAATCGTATCACTTTGCTAGAAATGCAAGCTGATTCAAAACGATGGCACATGCAGGAACTTAAATGGGCAAAAAGAAATTTTTAATACCTTGCAGAGATAGGAAAATAGTCGTGCGTCGCTTGCGGATTGCTCTGAATTCCTTCAAAATGCTCCGATCGCCACGATTCCTTCAGATTCGTAGAATTCAGATCATTGCGCAAAAGTTTTCTCGATAATGTTGGGCCCTCCGATCTTTATCAAAAAAAGTTAGCTGGCGCATGAAAAAACGTTAACAAACTTCTCTGTATAACTTGACATCGACTGTGTCTCTTTGCTGTGTGATCCGGTTGATAACAGTCACTGAAACTTTGCACAATTTGGCGTGTTTAATGTTGAACTGGCTGCTCATTGTTCGATTGCTATGGTATTATGCCAGCAGATTGTGTCATTTCATTAACGTTGCATGTTCCAATGTTTCCTTTCTAGTCAGACAGAAGAAAAGACGACCTGTCTAATTCTGTTGTACCACTCAAGACCTCGCCTTTTCACAATTCCGTTTAAAGAATTGAAAATGAAATGAACTTTCTTAAATTAATTGTCGTAAATAACGAGAAACCATGGAAGCTCTAGAGATAATTCATGCGGCTGTGTCGAACTGGAAGTGCACACCACGTTATTCATCCTTCATTAACTTTCCGGTGGTGTTTTGAGCATCTGTAACTCTTCTTAACCGACCTTTTGGCCTCGACGCTTGTACATCATTACTTTATCATATTCGGCTTGCTATTCGAGCTTGACCTCAGAAAATGTCATGGAAATGTCTCTTCGTGTCTGGCTTAGTAAATTTCACACGCAAACGGATGGCAGTTGATGAATGGAAGCGATCCTGTCTGACTTCTTTCATTCATGTATTGACGATTTTACTTTCAATCTCCTGTCAAGCATTAATCTTTCCGTCTCAATTATTTTTAACCTAGGATTGTCCCTTGGAGAGGGCAGTAGCGAGTCTGTCTGTTATCAACTGTGTAATAGGAAGCTTACATTCATGGAGATCTTCTTACTCATTAATTGAAATCGTCTCTTCCGAAAGGATGTTTCATGAAATTCTTCATCGAATTATTCAAATTGATTGTCATTTAATGATTCTTTTCATAACGAGATATCATTATGTTTGCTCGACTGAATCGTACAAAAATTTCCACTTAATGCACAACAGCCCATAGTCCCTAATGAGCATTTGTGATAATCAGATAAATGAAGAAAGTGTGAGCACTGAGCTTGATTTCTGCTCGATTCCTTGTCTAACAGAACTTTATCTCGATTGTCTGGTGATGCCAGATTGTCTGCACCGCGGACGTCGGCTGGATTCCTTGTCCAGATGGACTTGAGTTCTATTGCTTTGTGAGGCGAGCTCGTCTCCAGTGCGAATGTCTGTTCGATTCCTTGCCCGAGAGGACTTCAATGCTATTGCTTTGTGAGGCGAGCTCGTCTGCACCACGAACATCGGCTCAATTCCTTGTTCAACAGGACTATAGTTAGAATGCTTTCGATACTAGGATGAACAACACTAATTTCGGGCTCGAAACACTCGAAACCAAGTCCGAGATCGATTCAGGTGAACATTATTCAACCATGGCTCGACTGTGGACAAGGATAGTAAGAAATTTGATAACAAAAACTCCACATTAACCTTGAATCGACTTGGAAGCTGCGAAGCTCCTCATTGACTAAGCGACTGTCCTCACAAGGAAATTCCATCAGGACTGCCTATCAGACGTGTGATTGCAGTTCAGCGCTTCCCATTACACTTTCCGCCGTTTTCTTTGTTTCTTCTTCATTGTTTTGTAAAAAATGATTTGAGGAAATGTCGTTTTGTCTTGACAATATCAGGGCATGACAGGACATCAACTTCCAACTTGAATTACATAACTGCTTCTAGAGCGACGAGTTCCTGAAATGAAGAGGTGAAAGATTATTAATCATCTTTGAACTTCTATCATCAATTATATCATCGAATTCTTATCTCTGTGAAGAAGAAACTTCCATTAGGATATTCTGTTTCGGTATGGAGGACTCCTCGGAGAATTTTTTTGGTTTCAGTTTGAAGGATGTTGCGTGAATGTTGTGGTGTTTGTGTTGGAGGATGTTGTGGTGTCGGTGTTGGAGGATGTTGTGGTGTCGGTGTTGGAGGATGTTGTGGTGTCGGTGTTGGAGGATGTTGTGGTGTCGGTGTTGGAGGATGTTGTGGTGTCGGTGTTGGAGGATGTTGTGGTGTCGGTGTTGGAGGATGATGTGGTGTTTGTGTTGGAGGATGTTGTGGTGTCGGTGTTGGAGGATGTTGTGGTGTCGGTGTTGGAGGATGTTGTGGTGTCGGTGTTGGAGGATGTTGTGATGTCGGTGACGGAGGATGTTGTGGTGTCGATGTTGGAGTATGTTATGGTTTCGGTGTTGGAGGATGTTGTGGTGTCGGTTTTGGAGGATGTTGTGGTGTCGGTGTCTGAGGATGTTGTGGTGTCGGTGACGGAGGATGTTGTGGTGTCGGTGTTGGAGGATGTTGTGGTGTCGGTGACGGAGGATGTTGTGGTGTCGGTGTTGGAGGATGTTGTGGTGTCGGTGTTGGAGGATGTTGTGGTGTCGGTGTTGGAGGATGTTGTGGTGTCGGTGTTGGAGGATGTTGTGGTGTCGGTGTTGGAGGATGTTGTGGTTTCGGTGTTGGAGGATGTTGTGGTGTCGGTGTTGGAGGATGTTGTGGTGTCGGTGTTGGAGGATGTTGTGGTGTCGGTGTTGGAGGATGTTGTGGTGTCGGTGTTGGAGGATGTTGTGGTGTCGGTGTTGGAGGATGTTGTGGTGTCGGTGTTGGAGGATGTTGTGGTGTCGGTGTTGGAGGATGTTGTGGTGTCGGTGTTGGAGGATGTTGTGGTGTCGGTGTTGGAGGATGTTGTGGTGTCGGTGTTGGAGGATGTTGTGGTTTCGGTGTTGGAGGATGTTGTGGTGTCGGTGTTGGAGGATGTTGTGGTGTCGGTGTTGGAGGATGTTGTTTTGTTTGTGTTGGAGGATGTTGTGGTGTCGGTGTTGGAGGATGCTGTGGTGTCGGTGTTGCAGGATGTTGTGGTGTCGGTGTTGTAGGATGTTGTGGTGTCGGTGTTGGAGGATGTTGTGGTGTCGATGTTGGAGGATGTTGTGGTGTCGGTGTTGGAGGATGTTGTGGTGTCTGTGTTGGAGGATGTTGTGGTGTCGGTGTTGGAGGATGTTGTGGTGTCGGTGTTGGAGGATGTTGTGGTGTCGTTGTTGGAGGATGTTGTGGTGTCGGTGTTGGAGGATGTTGTGGTGTCTGTGTTGGAGGATGTTGTGGTGTCGGTGTTGGAGGATGTTGTGGTGTCGGTGTTGGAGGATGTTGTGGTGTCGGTGTTGGAGGATGTTGTGGTGTCGGTGTTGGAGGATGTTGTGGTGTCGGTGTTGTAGGATGTTGTGGTGTCGGTGTTGGAGGATGTTGTGGTGTCGATGTTGGAGGATGTTGTGCTGTCGGTGTTGGAGGATGTTGTGGTGTCGGTGTTGGAGGATGTTGTGGTGTCGGTGTTGGAGGATGTTGTGGTGTCGGTGTTGGAGGATGTTGTGGTTTCGGTGTTGGAGGATGTTGTGGTGTCGGTGTTGGAGGATGTTGTGGTGTCGGTGTTGGAGGATGTTGTTTTGTTTGTGTTGGAGGATGTTGTGGTGTCGGTGTTGGAGGATGTTGTGGTGTCGGTGTTGGAGGATGTTATGGTTTCGGTGTTGGAGGATGTTATGGTTTCGGTGTTGGAGGATGTTGTGGTGTCGGTGTTGGAGGATGTTGTGGTGTCGGTGTTGGAGGATGTTGTGGTGTCGGTGTTGGAGGATGTTGTGGTGTCGGTGTTGGAGGATGTTGTGGTGTCGGTGTTGGAGCCAGGGCTGGGCACGGTTAACCATTCGCACGGTTGAACGCTCGGTTAACCGGAACCGCGCGGTTTAAGAGTAGTATCTACATAAGTAGCATCGTATTACCGAATTAGCCTACGTAGGTCTATCTATCGAAGGCCAACAAGGAGAGGACATAGCCTATTTTGTTACCTGTCTGTTTTTTGATAGCACACTCAGCATATATGGCATAAAATTGTAAAATATGATACTCTCTTTCATTTTATTGTCGTGCTATTTTACACACTTTGCAATTGCACTTTTGCCTACAACCTCTAGGTTATGATGTGTGATGTCTCATTAAGGCTATGCTCTTGTTACAATCGTGATGGTTTCAATTGTGATAGGCCCACATAGGCTTAGTTAAATAGTTTAGCCGCATTATACACCCGAATGTACTGTACATGAAAATAGGCATGTACAAGCAAATTATGAATTTCATGTACCGGTACATACATTAGAAGCAGGACCCGACATACAAATATGTAATCGTGGTTTTTTTAACACAGGACCATTTCAAAACAAATTCTAAATATATTCTTCATTTTACAGTGACAACAAAAGTTTCATGTTTTCATGTAAAAACAACTGATTCGAAGCATTTTTGAGGGACAGGCTCGATCTCTGGGCACTGTAGATATTGCCTGAAGTGCTAAAAACACGCTCAGAGGCCGCACTGCTCGGTTGTATGGCAAGGATTGTTCTAGCAATTTTCCTAAGTGTCGGAAATCTCTCCTCCTTCCACCAAAGTAGTGGGTCGTCGTCTTTGGAGATCTCGATTGAATCCAAATTCCTGTAAGCCTCCAGCTCTGATTCGACAGATTTCCCATCATTCTGCATGTGTGTCGAAGGTGGCGGAAACGGCAGAAGGTCCAGGACGCGATCCCTCGCGGAAACGCGTTTAGAATGAGCTGGCCGATCGCTTTGATGTGGGTCAGTTTCCTTTTCTGATGACGAGGCAGCCTAAAAAGTGAAGGCATTGAGACCTACTCAAAACAAATCTGATGTTGGCAGGAAATATACATGTATATTCGCAGAATATAGGTCTACTTCACTAAAATGGGATTATTGTTCTTAACATCTCAAACTATTTTCATAACATTATAAGTCAGCATTTGAATGATTACAAACAAAAAGAATTAAAGCATGCATGTGCTTACAACGATTAAATTGTACATGGCATACGCGTGCATGTGAATACTGATTTCATAGAGGATAATCATTTTTCAAATATACCTATATCAAATATTTTTCTATTAGCCTTTTCTATAGGTCATGCTGTACATTCTTGTTTATAAGCTTACATGATCTGCAACATAAGCCACACAGATGTGTACAAAAATCTGAAAATTTCAAACTACCTAGATTATAAATTATATAGACACGAGGCCTACCTGCACAATAGTCGTTAATGTGCGCGTAAGTGTAAAGGATGCATTTATTGATGAATAGGCCAAGAAAAAGATATAAATATAGGCCTATACGTCATGCCTTTGCGAAACTCTTTTTGTAGCCCTATCAATTTCCTAGCAACTCTCTTAAATCAAAATTTTACTTAGCACAGAGCTACTCACTTTTTACCCAGTAAATTTGTAATCAGATTTAGCTCTTGCAATCCTAAAGTACAACAAGCAAATGTTATTATTTTTCTCCTTTGTGTTCAGTAGCGGCGCATCTATGTTACTTAGCCTACAGTTACAGATCAACTCACTTTCGATTTACTCATTTCGTTCATGACGCGTTCCCAAATCATTTTTTGACATCATTACTAAAGCATGAGAGATCCTTGAATCGCGGATCAAGGGCTGATGATAGAGAGTGTACCGAATATTTGCCCAAAAATTCAGAATCATCCATGCAAAATCGTTGCTTGATCTCATCAATCAAGCATGATATGAATTTCAGACAAACTTCTTCTTTCAATTCAGTCAAAGATGACTGCAATTTCTGAATTAGTGCAAAAAGTACTGGGTATACTTCGGTTATGACAATGAATGTTGACGTTTGCCAATAAGTGGTTATATCACACAAAATATCCAGTATATTGACCACTTCTCCAAGAATGTTCACATCGTCCACTCGAATGGTTTCTGAACCTTTCAGGTCTCGCTCTATGAGATCAATGGCATTTTTCAAGTCAAGAAAACTACGAATCATTTCACAAGATGAGTTCCATCGGGTCGTAGAATTCATTTGCAGTCTGCGCTCCTGCATTGACGCGCTTAGTTCCCCCTTTTCAACCAGGTACTTGATAGCCTAAAACCAAAAATCATTCATTAAGCACCGCGGATCACAATCCCCAAGAATGAAAGAAGCATACCTTCGTTAGGTTCAATGTCAGGACCGTTGAAGTACGTATTTACACAACAACTTGTCTCAGCCGGTCCAACATCAGTGATAATCCAGATGCTTTGAGACTGTCCTTTATTGCCAAGTCAAACAAGTGGAGAAAACATCCGCAATTGTACATTATTTTCTCGCTATTACGTACTCCAGCGAGCATATTCGATGCATTATCGCTAGTACAGTTGAAGACCTGAAAATGTTGTCGCTATAGTTGAAAACTGCAAGTCAGGCGCTCTCTATGTCAGTGATTGTATTCAAAATATCTAAGCAGTGATTTCATTTGCAGCCTAGCCATTCTTAAAGTAAGAGCATGACTTTTTGATGAATATGTAGGTATCTTCATTCCTCGGCCGTTTTTATTCGGGTGCGAAAGGGTTAAAATGGTTAAAGCACATGGGCATCAATAATAAACCGCAAATAACACAGTTTCAAGCTAATATGCATACCGGTAGATCTCTTATAAAACCATCCCATACATGTGCATAATATAAAATGGACATCATACTAATACGTGTATCATCATAATAAGTGTATCCATTGTGTATCATATGCTCATCCAAGTCCTTGGCTCATCACACGAATATGTGCGAATGTCAATTAAAAAAGAAGCCAATATATACATGTACATACAGTTTCATAAACATCAATAAAGTACAGTATTGTCAAGGAGATGAAAGCATCATTCGATTTTATACGGTAGTATTAAAGTATGTCTACTCTACTACATGTAGCTACGTGACGTCTGGCAAAAAGCTAATTACATGAAGTCTCACCTTTGATATCTGGAATTGTTCCAATATTTCATCAATAGCTTGGCCAATGACTTTTGCACTGTGACGCTCGCTCAAGTACGATATTCCAAGGCAAGCATTTTGAATCTTGAATCCAGTGGATATGAAATGAATAGTGACTGTTATGAAAGTATCCATCTTTAAGTCAGACCAGATGTCAGTTGTAATTGAAGACAGAGCGTCATGATCCAAATTGTCCTTTACGTAAGTTTTGATACTTTGTAGTGCTTTCACATACTTTTCATTGATATGCGATGCAACTGTCTTGTGAGATGGAGTTATGTAACCTGGTTCGAGCAAATTCAGCAGTCGCTTCATTCCTGGTTTCTCGGCGAAGGAATTCGGTAGGAGGTCATACGCGGCCGTTTCTGCTATCTGTTCAGTTATTGCTCTGGCTCTATTTTCAGAGCATGGGCGATTCCGATTAGATGACAAAAAAGTGTCTAATTTTGGTTGCTTTGTCTTTGAAGAGACATAACTCACGGAGGAAGAATCGTTGCTGTCAATGTCCACATTCACAGACGTTTTCTTGAGTCGGCCGGCGGCGTCACGTTTTAAGTCAAAGGAGGTATTAATGATTGATTCGTGGGCATCACTCAAATGCTTCAACATATTTGTTGTGCTCCCAGAGTATGCGTAAGTCTTCTGGCATAACTTGCACTGTGACATTTTCTTTCCGTCTTTGACAATAATGTCAAATTGCTTCCAGCAGGCTGCACTGCGCTAGCCGCTATTCCAGCTACTCGACATGGTTGTTCGTTGAAAATGAGCGCATCTGCTAACACTAGAATTTCCCAAGGTCACCCACTCCTACCCACACCCACAACAATACGAGTTTGCATGACGTATGGTCTACGTTACTTGCATTGCGCTGTACATTCACCCATCTAAATCACCATAGCTACCTCATAGACAATAACACAAATAAATCTCATTGGAAACAAGAGGCTCAGGCAAGCACGTCCTTGGCTCACAGGCTAACCGATTTATGCTTGGGAATTGAATTTTAGCGCGCTGTCATACCACGTCAGGTCACGTGGCCACGAACACTATGTTACTATCAAAATGTCAAACCGCACGGTTGAACCGTGGCTCGGTTCAACCGCACGGTTCAACCGGCGCGCGGTTCAACCGGTTGAACCGGTTAACCGTGCCCAGCCCTGGTTGGAGGATGTTGTGGTGTCGGTGTTGGAGGATGTTTTGGTGTCGGTGTTGGAGGATGTTGTGGTGTCGGTGTTGGAGGATGTTGTGGTGTCGGTGTTGGAGGATGTCGTGGTGTCGGTGTTGGAGGATGTTTTGGTGTCGGTGTTGGAGGATGTTGTGGTGTCGGTGTTGGAGGATGTTGTGGTGTCGGTGTTGGAGGATGTTGTGGTGTCGGTGTTGGAGGATGTTGTGGTGTCGGTGTTGGAGGATGTTGTGGTGTCGGTGTTGGAGGATGTTGTTTTGTTTGTGTTGGAGGATGTTGTGGTGTCGGTGTTGGAGGATGTTGTGGTGTCGGTGTTGGAGGATGTTGTGGTGTCGGTGTTGGAGGATGTTGTGGTGTCGGTGTTGGAGGATGTTGTGGTGTCGGTGTTGGAGGATGTTGTGGTGTCGGTGTTGGAGGATGTTGTGGTGTCGGTGTTGGAGGATGTTTTGGTGTCGGTGTTGGAGGATGTTGTGGTGTCGGTGTTGGAGGATGTTTTGGTGTCGGTGTTGGAGGATGTTGTGGTGTCGGTGTTGGAGGATGTTGTGGTGTCGGTGTTGGAGGATGTTGTGGTGTCGGTGTTGGAGGATGTTGTGGTGTCGGTGTTGGAGGATGTTGTGGTGTCGGTGTTGGAGGATGTTGTGGTGTCGGTGTTGGAGGATGTTGTGGTGTCGGTGTTGGAGGATGTTGTGGTGTCGGTGTTGGAGGATGTTGTGGTGTCGGTGTTGGAGGATGTTGTGGTGTCGGTGTTGGAGGATGTTGTGGTGTCGGTGTTGGAGGATGTTGTGGTGTCGGTGTTGGAGGATGTTGTGGTGTCGGTGTTGGAGGATGTTGTGGTGTTTGTGTTGGAGGATGTTGTGGTGTCGGTGTTGGAGGATGTTGTGGTGTCGGTGTTGGAGGATGTTATGGTGTCGGTGTTGGAGGATGTTATGGTTTCGGTGTTGGAGGATGTTGTGATGTCGGTGTTGGAGGATGTTGTGGTGTCGGTGTTGGAGGATGTTGTGGTGTCGGTGTTGGAGGATGTTGTGGTGTCGGTGTTGGAGGATGTTGTGGTGTCGGTGTTGGAGGATGTTGTGGTGTCGGTGTTGGAGGATGTTGTGGTGTCGGTGTTGGAGGATGTTGTGGTGTCGGTGTTGGAGGATGTTGTGGTGTCGGTGTTGGAGGATGTTGTGGTGTCGGTGTTGGAGGATGTTGTGGTGTCGGTGTTGGAGGATGTTGTTTTGTTGTGTTGGAGGATGTTTTGGTGTCGGTGTTGGAGGATGTTGTGGTGTCGGTGTTGGAGGATGTTGTGGTGTCGGTGTTGGAGGATGTTGTGGTGTCGGTGTTGGAGGATGTTGTGGTGTCGGTGTTGGAGGATGTTGTGGTGTTTGTGTTGGAGGATGTTGTTGTGTCGGTGTTCGAGGATGTTGTGGTGTCGGTGTTGGAGGATGTTGTGGTGTCGGTGTTGGAGGATGTTATGGTTTCGGTGTTGGAGGATGTTGTGATGTCGGTGTTGGAGGATGTTGTGGTGTCGGTGTTGGAGGATGTTGTGGTGTCGGTGTTGGAGGATGTTGTGGTGTCGGTGTTGGAGGATGTTATGGTGTCTGTGTTGGAGGATGTTGTGGTGTCGGTTTTGGAGGATGTTGTGGTGTCGGTGTTGGAGGATGTTGTGGTGTCGGTGTTGGAGGATGTTGTGGTGTCGGTGTTGGAGGATGTTGTGGTGTCGGTGTTGGAGGATGTTGTGGTGTCGGTGTTGGAGGATGTTGTGGTGTCGGTGTTGGAGGATGTTGTGGTGTCGGTGTTGGAGGATGTTGTGGTGTCGGTGTTGGAGGATGTTGTGGTGTCGGTGTTGGAGGATGTTGTGGTGTCGGTGTTGGAGGATGTTGTGGTGTCGGTGTTGGAGGATGTTGTGGTTTCGGTGTTGGAGGATGTTGTGGTTTCGGTGTTGGAGGATATTCTGTTAATTGTTTCGATTTCTCTTGTATTTTCTTCGATCAGACATATAACTGGGATCTGTCTGAACTCGTAGTTGACACGAAAGTTTGAACGGCGCTCGACGACCAAATGATTCGGCGCCGGTCAGTTGTCGACATGATGACGAAATGATGAATTTGTCTGCTGTTGAGATAGCGCTTTAAATTCCACGATTTACCGTCGCATCATAAATCTTTCAGAACTGCGTAATTCCATTGCTGTCCTTTCATTGAATAGTTAACCCGTCGATCTACTCCGAAATTCTCAACGGAAGTTAACGATGAATGGAAAAATATCGCATAGAGACGAGTAGACCATCGAATTTCATTCTCATTAATCAAATCTAAATTCGCTTATCTCAGTTTTTGACGTTTACGTTCTACAATCTCATGTCTTTAAACAGGAAGAAATAAACCTTTATTCTCGGAATCACGTTAGGCGAGACGACTACCGTGTGCTCGATTTCTATTCATCCCACTGTGCTAAGTGCTGAGCAAGAACGCGGAGGGCACCTATTTAACTATTTTCATCATTTTATATATTATTTTGTTTAACTGTTATGGCTATGGCAGTGCGATCACTGTACCACAAGGCCATTGCATCGGTGAAAGCATGCGTGAAATAGAAATCATTAAATCATCAATTGGTACCCTTTGCTATATGAAGTTGACCAAGTCATGCTAGTAAGCTAGGCGCTGTGTAGCATTCAGAGTCACACATTGGCAACTCCTTGCCTGTTAGGAAACTCCTCAGTGTTCCGTTCCTCATCAGGTGGACAGACTCGAACCCTGTACCTTCGTCACCTCCGCAATGAAGTGCGACCCTTAGTCAAATGAGCTATCCTAACACCTTAGAAAGCTGTAAGAATATATGGTGTTACCTCATAGATCAACTGTTCTTAGGACTCATAATAGTGGTGTGTGGTGACGAAGAACGGGGTATTCTTCTAGTAGAGAATCAACTATGAAATACAGTTGCATTTACTTCATATCCCAGTTCTCAATTTTCCAATTATATCTCTGTCAGTCTTCGATATACGACACATGAGGTAGACAAGATTCGGTGATTTTGCTGAGTCTTGTTGTTATACAACGGGCAATGCCCTCGGACATTTTTATCGAGATAATTAGCTTCAATATTTCAGAAAATGTCAATGCATCCTCTTCACAATTACCGGTACTTAAACGATGGCAGTTATATCTGCATACAGAGTGGGCGAGTAGCAGAGACGATTAATATACTATCGTGTTATTATGGCATGACAAGATGTATTTCTGGATCTAATGAGATTTCTTCCATGTATCCTACTGATATCTGTCTTGAAAAGAATTCAGATAAATGGTTTTCCCTGCGGCCTCTAGGAGCGGAGCCCGTAATTTGTCACGCCGTTATTGTTTTCTTCATGGAGGACTCCTCGGAGAATTTTTGTGGTTTCAGTTTGAAGGATGTTGGGTGAATGTTGTGGTTTCGGCGTTTGAGGATGTTAGAGGATGTTGTGGTTTCGGTGTTGGTGTGGATGTTATGGCGTCGGTGTAGGAGGATATTTGGGAAGATATGGATTCGGTGTTGCACGATGTTGTGGTTTCGGTGTTGGTGTGGATGTTATGGCGTCGGTGTAGGAGGATATTTGGGAAGATATGGATTCGGTGTTGCAGGATGTTGTGGTATGGTGTTGGTGTGGATGTTATGGTGTCGGTGTAGGAGGATGTTGTGGTTTCGGTGTTGGAGGACTTTGGGGAGGATGTTGTGCTTTCGGTGTTGGAGGACTATGAAATACAGTTGCATTTACTTCATATCCCAGTTCTCAATTTTCCAATTATGTCTCTGTCAGTCTTCGATATACGACACATGAGGTAGACAAGATTCGGTGATTTTGCTGAGTCTTGTTGTTATACAACGGGCAATGCCCTCGGACATTTTTATCGAGATAATTAGCTTCAATATTTCAGAAAATGTCAATGCATCCTCTTCACAATTACCGGTACTTAAACGATGGCAGTTATATCTCCATACAGAGTGGGCGAGTAGCAGAGACGATTAATATACTATCGTGTTATCATGGCATGACAAGATGTATTTCTGGATCTAATGAGATTTCTTCCATGTATCCTACTGATATCTGTCTTGAAAAGAATTCAGATAAATGGTTTTCCCTGCGGCCTCTAGGAGCGGAGCCCGTAATTTTCTCACGCCGTTTCATCGCCATGATACATTCGGTTGACAAAAATTAATTGAGTAGACAATATTTATAAATACGAAGCTCTTCGTAAAACCAAAATTTCCAACGAATTAAATTTTTACACTTTTATTGTGAATATCACACCAATTTGTCTCGTCTCCGCAAGAATAAGTTTGCTGCTAAAAATATTTACACTTTATTGCTAAAAAATATATGAAGCTTTTATACGAGGGGTGATCAATATGTTCTGCAACCAAACAATCTCAGCTGTAAACCACAATAGTCTCGGTGCCGTCGAAGTGAACACAACTAATTAGCAGCTAGCATGACTCATATCAGGATCGATAGACGGTTTTCTTGTCAGTTATATTCATCTGAAGACTGCATAGATTTGCCATCTATCTGCGAGCGAACAATGGAGCCATCGAAAGAAAACTTTAATTTTACATTTTTTACGCGCATGAATCTTGGCTAGAACGCCAGACAAATTCACGAGGAACTAGCCTGTGTCTACGCAGACAAATCCCTTTCTTTTGACACCGTTGCCAGATGGATTCGACATTTTTCGGATGGACGCGAGTTCCTGGAAGACGAAGGACGTTCCGGTCGACCCAGGACATCATTGACCACGGAGATCGTGACCCGTGCCGACGCTATAGTGCGCGAAGATCGGAGCATTGCCCTGCGTTTCCTTGCTGCTGAGATTGGAGTGAGCTATGGGAGTACTCACAGCATTATGCACGAGGAGCTTCGGCGAAGAAAATACTGTGCAGGATGGGTGCCGCATCTCGTGACTGACCACCAGCGCGCTGAGAGAGTTCGGATCTGTCGTCGGAGAGATTTTTTCACCAGCAAAGATAAGGCTTCCAACATGGTGTGACTCAGCGATGAAGACCTTCGACCTGAAGTTTTCGCAGCAGGAAGCGAATGTTCACCATTTTCTTCAACTCACAGGCATCGTTTCGGTGGATATCCTGCCAGAGAAGTCGACAATCAACGCACACTATTATACGAATACAATTTTGCCACAGGTGCTCCAGAATCGGGCTGAAGCTGCGCCAACTCGATCCCGATCTCGATATAAAGCGTATGTATAAAGCAATCAAGTGTAAAAATTTTAGCAGCAAACTTATTCTTGGGGAGACGAGACAAATTGGTGTGATATTCACAATGAAATTGAACAAACTCACGTCGGCTGCAAGTGAATTTTACACTCAGAGTAAATTTCTTCGCTCACAGTTTACACGCACCAGACGCTTTTGCACTTCGTTTATAGTTACAACTTCAATTGTATCCTGCATTTTCTTATTTTTTCTTGCTGCAATGTGCATCTTGTCCGCACCTCATATCTAGGAGTCCATGAACACTATCCTGAGCATCCTGGAGGTTGACTGAATTTCATGTATTTCACAATGCAACAGTGACGCAACTTGACAACTTTCCAGTGATAAAAATTCATCCCTCCAACTCGCTGGACTTCGAGACAGAAAGGTTACTGCTTAAAACCTTCATTACAACTTCATTATAGGAATAATACCCATCTGAAATCTTCTGGCGCTACTATTTGTGCAATAACCCAAATGCCAGTTGTTTTTTTCATTGCAGTGGCATTAAAACCCGTGCCAATAGAAGGCTGATGAACATCTACGTTATCAATTATTACCATAGGAAATTCATGTCAATCTACGGTGAATGGAAATTTCAGGGCATTAATGCTTTAGCTACTTGTGGCATTAACACTATTTGTGGCATAAAACTGGCAGTATTACTTATAAAGCTATTAGGAGTAGTGTTTACAGCGTATTGTTGGTTTTCATCAAATAATTGTTTATTATATGTATTTTAGCAGTGGTCAGATGTGGCAGTAGTCAGAACTCATTCAGATGCTTAATTTTGTAAAGAAATCAACAAAAATTCTTGATTTTCAAAAAGTGTTTTAAAACAAAGGTCAAACATTTGTTTTTCCCTTGAGCCAGATTTGATAACATTTGAATTGGCTGAAATTGAAAGTCACACAGAAGAGAGTCATAGATATTATAGTTTTGGAGCAATGTCAAGAAAATATCTGGGGGCTCCAGGAGCAGCGGAATACGAATGCGACATGGGGCGAGTCGTCCTCTACAGCATGAATTAAGTCAATGACATAATTTCCCATAAACTTCAGAATAGGATGCATTACTCCCGGAACGACCTGCAGAAGCTGTTGCCGGATTGAAATTCTGCCTGTTCGCCGTGTATTCTATGATGGCTTAAGAGTGAGTCTAACTAATCATCTCAGTAAAATATTTTTCTTTGATTTCCTTTTTTGAGTCGATACAATTTCATTACTTACCTGTTGACTCTCTGCGACCGTTTTCTGCCATAATGATGAAGAAATGAGGAGAATGCTTCGTCAAGAATGTAATACGAGGTATCGGCTTTCCAGACAGCTGTACATTCTCTCCAATTATTAATGTTCTCTATATTGGAAATATGTTCAACGCTAGATGATATAAATAGCAGGTTCTCTCTCGCATGTGTATGACTGAATGATTTATATCAAATTCAGGTCAAACTCAGTCTCTCGTATTCAATCAAGCGTTCAATGCAGGCAGTTCTGGGATCGCTGATTCAGGACATACATTATTTATGAAGTCTCCAAGAGAGTGACTGTCTTTGAAGTTTTGAATGCAGACGGATTTCAGGTCATTAAAATACTTCATTGTTTTTATGGAATGAAATATTGATTCTAGAGATGTTAACAGTCTTGCAAGAGACAGATTCTTGGGATAACTGGGCGTTTTTCAGAAAGAGAGATCACTAGTTATACAGGTAAGACATTCCAAGGTATGGCGCGAGAAGAAGAGTAGATTTCTACGGGTTATCTACTGCGCTATGGTCACTGATAATGAAATATCTAGGTGCAGTTTGAAGCTTTTTGAATGACATGATTTTTAGGGGAAATGTTTTGTGTACCGTTATTAGGGTTGTCATAACCAATGTCCAGATAAATGCGAAGTCGTTGACGCGAGTCGATTGAGAATCTCTGAAGGAAGGATAAACCGTGAAGTGCACGCTCATTCTCGCAGTATAAGAAGTTCAAGTAGAAAAGCGCTTTGTGAACACAGTGAACGAAAATACATGATCGTGCGCATTACTTGAAACTTCGTTCGCCTGTCAGTAAAAGTCTTATTATTGGTTTCGAAATGAATGGATTATATAAACGCATATTTCACCTTCTTTAGTGTATATAAATCCGCAGCCTGATTATAACCTAATGAGAAACGTACCTCAGCTCTCACTTAGAAACGGTTTGCTATACTTGTAGAAACCTTGTAGAGTAATCAATAGGAAAGTTAAGATGATCATAGAATCCAATCTGGTAGAAATTCCCAACATCTGTGTTTAGTCGAAATGCCTGACCCTTTTCTTGTGAATGAGTTTTCTGGGCGCTTGCTCTAATCATCACAAAAAAGAATTTGAGAACGTCAGGGTTGAATCCGGGTCCTCGACCTGAAGGCTTCGGGTCATGTAGATCCGCGGACAAGCCTGGACCCGTAGGATCTGGGCAGACCCGCAGACCCGCGGACAAGCCTGGACCCGTAGGATCTGGGCAGACCCGCGGACTCGGACAAGCCTGGACCCGTAGGATCTGGGCAGACCCGCGGACTCGGACAAGCCTGGACCCGTAGGATCTGGGCGGACCCGCGGACTCGGACAAGCCTGGACCCGTAGGATCTGGGCGGACCCGCGGACTCGGACAAGCCTGGACCCTTAGGATCTGGACAGAGTTGCGGACCCGGACAAGCCTGGACCCTTAGGATCTGGGCAGACCCGCGGACCCGGACAAGTCTGGACCCGTAGGATCTGGGCAGACCCGCGGACCCGGACAAGCTTAGACCCGTAGGATCTGGGCAGACCCGCGGACCCGGACAAGCTTAGACCCGTAGGATCTGGGCAGACCCGCGGACCCGGACAAGCCTGGACCCGTAGGATCTGGGCAGACCCGCGGACCCGGACAAGCCTGGACCCGTAGGATCTGGGCAGACCCGCGGACCCGGACAAGCCTGGACCCGTAGGATCTGGGCAGACCCGCGGACCCGGACAAGTCTGGACCCGTAGGATCTGGACAAGCCTGGACCAGTAGGATAGGGCAGACCCGCGGACCCGGACAAGCCTGGACCCGTAGGATCTGGGCAGACCCGCGGACCCGGACAAGCCTGGACCCGTAGGATCTGGACAGGGTTGCGGACCCGGACAAGCCTGGACCCGTAGGATCTGGGCAGACCCGCGGACCCGGACAAGCCTGGACCCGTAGGATCTGGGCAGACCTGCGGACCCGGACAAGCCTGGACCCGTAGGATCTGGGCAGACCCGCAGACCCGCGGACAAGCCTGGACCCGTAGGATCTGGGCAGACCCGCGGACCCGGACAGCTTAGCCCGTAGGATTGTGGGCAGACCCGCGGACCGGACAAGCCTGGACCCGTAGGACCTGGGCAGACCCCGGACCCGGACATGACTGGACCCGTAGGATCTGGGCAGACCCGCGGACCCGGACAAGTCTGGACCCGTAGGATCTGGGCAGACCCGCGGACCCGGACAAGCCTGGACCCGTAGGATCTGGGCAGACCTGCGGACCCGGACAAGCCTGGACCCGTAGGATCTGGGCGGACCCGCGGACCCGGACAAGTCTGGACCCGTAGGATCTGGGCAGACCCGCGGACCCGGACAAGTCTGGACCCGTAGGATCTGGGCAGACCCGCGGACCCGGACAAGCCTGGACCCGTAGGATCTGGGCAGACCTGCGGACCCGGACAAGCCTGGACCCGTAGGATCTGGGCAGACCCGCGGACCCGGACAAGCCTGGACCCGTAGGATCTGGGCAGACCCGCGGACCCGTAGGATCTGGACAGAGTTGCGGACCCGGACAAGCCTGGACCCGTAGGATCTGGGCAGACCCGCGGACCCGGACAAGCCTGGACCCGTAGGATCTGGACAGAGTTGCGGACCCGGACAAGCCTGGACCCTTAGGATCTGGACAGAGTTGCGGACCCGGACAAGCCTGGACCCGTAGGATCTGGGCAGACCCGCGGACCCGGACAAGCCTGGACCCGTAGGATCTGGACAAGCCTGGACCCGTAGGATCTGGACAAGCCTGGACCCGTAGGATCTGGACAAGCCTGGACCCGTAGGATCTGGACAGAGTTGCGGACCCGGACAAGCCTGGACCCGTAGGATCTGGGCAGACCCGCGGACCCGGACAAGCCTGGACCCGTAGGATCTGGGCAGACCCGCGGACCCGGACAAGCCTGGACCCGTAGGATCTGGACAGAGTTGCGGACCCGGACAAGCCTGGACCCGTAGGATCTGGACAAGCCTGGACCCGTAGGATCTGGGCAGACCCGCGGACCCGTAGGATCTGGACAGAGTTGCTGACCCGGACAAGCCTGGACCCGTAGGATCTGGGCAGACCCGCGGACCCGGACAAGCCTGGACCCGTAGGATCTGGGCAGACCCGCGGACCCGTAGGATCTGGACAGAGTTGCGGACCCGGACAAGCCTGGACCCGTAGGATCTGGACAAGCCTGGACCCGTAGGATCTGGACAAGCCTGGACCCGTAGGATCTGGACAAGCCTGGACCCGTAGGATCTGGACAAGCCTGGACCAGTAGGATCTGGGCAGACCCGCGGACCCGGACAAGCCTGGACCCGTAGGATCTGGACAAGCCTGGACCCGTAGGATCTGGGCAGACCCGCGGACCCGGACAAGCTTAGACCCGTAGGATCTGGACAGAGTTGCGGACCCGGACAAGCCTGGACCCGTAGGATCTGGACAGAGTTGCGGACCCGGACAAGCCTGGACCCGTAGGATC
The DNA here is from genome assembly GCA_907163375.1 of Prostheceraeus crozeri. Lineage (NCBI taxonomy): Eukaryota > Metazoa > Platyhelminthes > Polycladida > Euryleptidae > Prostheceraeus > Prostheceraeus crozeri. Next base: position 505,884 of record CAJQUW010007737.1, read on the forward strand.
TGGACAAGCCTGGACCCGTAGGATCTGGACAGAGTTGCGGACCCGGACAAGCCTGGACCCGTAGGATCTGGACAGAGTTGCGGACCCGGACAAGCCTGGACCCGTAGGATCTGGACAGAGTTGCGGACCCGGACAAGCCTGGACCCGTAGGATCTGGACAAGCCTGGACCCGTAGGATCTGGACAGAGTTGCGGACCCGGACAAGCCTGGACCCGTAGGATCTGGACAGAGTTGCGGACCCGGACAAGCCTGGACCCGTAGGATCTGGACAAGCCTGGACCCGTAGGATCTGGGCAGACCCGCGGACCCGGACAAGCTTAGACCCGTAGGATCTGGGCAGACCCGCGGACCCGGACAAGCCTGGACCCGTAGGATCTGGGCAGACCCGCGGACCCGGACAAGCTTAGACCCGTAGGATCTGGGCAGACCCGCGGACCCGGACAGGCCTGGACCCGTAGGATCTGGGCAGACCCGCGGACCCGGACAAGTCTGGACCCGTAGGATCTGGGCAGACCCGCGGACCCGGACAAGTCTGGACCCGTAGGATCTGGGCAGACCCGCGGACCCGGACAAGCCTGGACCCGTAGGATCTGGGCAGACCCGCGGACCCGGACAGGCCTGGACCCGTAGGATCTGGGCAGACCCGCGGACCCGGACAAGCCTGGACCCGTAGGATCTGGACAGAGTTGCGGACCCGGACAAGCCTGGACCCGTAGGATCTGGACAGGGTTGCGGACCCGGACAAGCCTGGACCCGTAGGATCTGGGCAGACCCGCGGACCCGGACAAGCCTGGACCCGTAGGATCTGGGCAGACCCGCGTACCCGGACAAGCCTGGACCCGTAGGATCTGGACAAGCCTGAACCCGTAGGATCTGGACAGAGTTGCGGACCCGGACAAGCCTGGACCCGTAGGATCTGGACAAGCCTGAACCCGTAGGATCTGGACAGAGTTGCGGACCCGGACAAGCCTGGACCCGTAGGATCTGGGCAGACCCGCGGACCCGGACAAGCCTGGACCCGTAGCATCTGGACAGGCCCGCGGACCCAGACAAGCCTGGATCCGTAGCATCTGGGCAGACCCGCGGACCGGGACAAGCCTGGACCCTTAGGATCTGGACAGACCTGCGGATCCTTGCTACACATACATTGCTCGACATCTAGGCCTATATTTGGGCTTGTATGATAACCTATTCACAAGATTCAATGCCCTCAGGAGGCTCACAAGATGTAGGGCCGACTGATTGTGACAGCCTAGGCATTAGGATAGTATTTTTAATGCAAGTATATAAGCGGTAAACCTTCATCCATCGGTAGTGAGACTATAAGACTAGGGTCTAAAAAACGTAGCTATGCATTCCATAGGGCCGTGTATCTCCTTGTTTAGACTGTAACTCTGCAGCATATAGATTACCAATTATTGACTAGGCCTAGAGTCGACGATTTAGAAATCATGATGCAAATTATAACCGTACGTCATCTTTTAGTTTTGCCATTTGGTAGCCATGCAGGGCCTTGGTATCATGCATTGTTCTGTACATACAATTTATGAATACAAATCTCCAGATTCCACATAACAATTTACAACAATTTTTCGAGTGTCAGCGGCCATGTAATTAATAATAGGGCTACAAAAAGCGACAGAACAGAAAATTTCCTTTCCATGTACCCGGACACGCGCACCCGACCCGGATTCAACACTGATGCATGTGTGTTGTTGGAAAACTGTCCAACAACTTTCGCAAGCCTTTGAAAGTGCTCAAAATTCATGACTTTCTAAAACATTCGAAGGGGAAGATACCTTCCTCACAGTTTACTGTCATAATGAACAATTCTTCGTGTGAAATGTAATATTTGAGTCATTTCATTTCGTGTCTAAAAGATCGATAAGTAAGCACATCGTGTTTACACAATGAAGTACCTAGAAATCGATTGCAGTAGTTTCGAGTGAAAAATATCTTCGAATTTTGTAGACAAGACAAACAAGGATGACATGTCTGTTCATCAGTGCGTGAAGCCAAATAATTATTTCTCATCTATTTCGAGAGCCACTCTGATGTAAGATTTGATAATACAGGTCATCAGGCAGAGCCTGGAGACACACGAATTCCCCGAGAATTTATTTGGTTCGGGAAATGCTCTGAAGAATTTCAGCATAACATCTGAGAGGAGGCAGTTATCTCTTATTTTCATTGCTGCTGTTAACTTCCAATCCGAAATGAGTTAAGCGTTACTATTGAATATACACTTGTATCGACATTCACTGCCATCATGCATCAGACTGACCGGCGCTGTGGCCTTGTGGTAGAGTGTTCACTCTGCGTCCGGGAGACCTGGGTTCAATCCTTTGTCGGGTCAAACCTAAGACTTTTGAAATATGTGCACACTGCATTCTTGCTAAACACTCAGCGCGAAAGAATGAGAGGGGGATGATAACTCGGACACATGGGAAAAGTACTCGTCAAATATGCTTCAGATTGTAAACAAAGTTGACTTATTCGCCTAAAAATCGGTTCATTTTCTTGAATTGAACCCAGTGCTCAATTATGAGATTGCAAGAATCGTTCAGGAAATGATGCTGCTGCTTTCTAAAGTAGAGAACATTATTTATGTCACTATTTATTTACATTCGCAATTTATTTCCATATTTCAAATGTTTGCCTTCTGATAGTGCAGGTTTTGACTGTTCTAGACAATATCAGTGAAATATCTTGAAATCGACCCGGAATTACCTTCCTGAAGGAGTTTGAAGGGATTTCAAAAAATCAGTACTTAGTGAAAGTTTATTTGAAAACTGCCCGGTAGATTTTTATCTTTCCATCCGACACAGTCTTTAGTGAATGACACGCATCAATGCTGTGTGAATAGCACCAGGAAAAGACATGTGGTGATACTAGTCTTGTTTGACATCCATGAGTATTGCATCATGTAGATATCTTGCTCTAGTCTCTTTGATCTACATAGCTAATCGCGTAACAGTTATATTCGTTCATGATTGATATCTATCTATTGATGTCTATAACTTTTGTAATTTGAATGTCTTGTTCAAAGACAGGAATATAATCAATTCTTCACTTAGCGATTACAAATCGGTGGTTTTGCTTTAATTAATGTAGTTGAATACACTACATTATTGGTGAGCCCGACGTGATGCAATAATCATGGATATCAAACAAGTCTCGTATCACCACAGACACTTAATAGTTGCTGTGATAAATAATAGATATCTAGCACATTTACATGGAAGTAGTATATCACAAGTAACTGTCCATCATTTAACAAATATCTTGAGCTTGTCACTATTATTCATTAGCATCTTGGCAGTGTTTGATGTTGAACGACCATGAAGGCGCTTACACGTAAGTGCTAATTCCTCATTTTTCAATTCGCTTGTTTGTGATACTACTTTCAGTAAATTACTGGTTATTGTACGCTGCACCGTGGTCTAAAGTATCGCATAATATCATTTGGACATAATCCTACCTACACTTGAGATGTGCAGACTGCAGGCTAGGTACGCTGTGTCAGACAACACAGTAGTAACATAGGCTTATAAACATGCCAATTTGCATAGATATCTCCCTGATCGATTCGTCTTCATCTCATGCTTTCAGGCTCATGAACATCGGAGATAGCAGTGCCACTGTAAAGCGTCTCCCAGTAGCCTTGCCGGATACTGCAATTAATTTGCGCAATTAAAGTCAGCAGGGATCTGGTTTATTATTTTGAAAGGCTAATCGAATCTCTCTCATCATCTCCAAATAATGGCATTATTATTGCCTACATTCAATATGCGTCATTTGAGAATTTGAAAAGCACTTTCCTTTTGAAGAATTTGAAAAGCTTTTCTTTGAAGCATTGTGAACTGTGATAATCGACTGAGATGCTTCTATCATTTTCCCATGAAAGTACTGACAATGCTTATGATTTTATAGCTTTACTTATTCATTGATTTTTTTCTAGCTATGTTCCTATGCCATTTTGATTTGCTTCCTACTCATAAAAAGCAAATATCTGATCAACGTTTTAAATGATAAAAGGATGAGCAAAATCAGATTGAGTCTGAAATTAGATTTATCTATACCAAGTAATAGATGCTACCTTATGGCTTGCAGTTAGGACAGTAGAGTCGATTCTTGGCCGTATTTAGCGGGACTCGAGTCTGTCTGCCTGGGGGGGGGATGCCACCACTCTTACTAGTGATTGACAGCTATAAAAGTGTCTGACAATGAGCAGGGAGCTCTATTTTGCTTTCGTGGTCCTCGAGAAGACTTTCGATAGGGTCCCAGGGGATCTGATAGCTTGGGGATTGCGTGAGGATGATGTAGATGAGTGGTTAGTGAGACATCATAACACCCTCGACAAAGCAAGAAGCGAAAATTTGACTAAACTATTTGTGTCTTACTTTATCTTATTGCGGCAGAAAGGGCTCCCAGACCAAATATTAACTTTTGAATTGTAGCTCCGCAATGGCAAGCAAATATATGCACAACATGTGTGATACCTGTTTAGAAAGCTGTAGATTTCTATATTACCTAGAATAAACGCACTCACACTGAAAGAATTAGTACTTTTAGTCCGGCAACCAGAGTGATTTTCTACAGGGAATGAGGCCGAAAATGAGACTTTCACAAAATGATGTGCACCACTTTGACTACGGCGAATCTGCGCGTCTGCCGAGTTCTATCCGGTTCCTCACACATTTAGCGCATGTAACTCCAATAGGAAGCAGATAGAAGTTTTCTTGGAAAGTTATTATTTTTATTTTTTCTCTGACCACGTGGGAAGCACTGCGTCTAGAGCCACAAATTTTGACATGGAAAGTCTTCAGGTCATTTCCTATCATGTGTGTACGTTATTTTCATACTTCTGATCAGTGATGTACATGAAAATGTGGTTAAGAGTGGCCAGAATGATGTGTTTGCCGATAGTAGGAGACTTGGTAAATCTGAATATGTTTCGCTTCACAGTCAAAAGTACACGAACATGATAGGACATGACCTGAAGACTTTCCATGCCAGATATTTTGATTCTAGACTTAGTACTTTTTACCTAATTAGAGAAAGCATAGAAAATCTTACCTTTACTGTAAGCTTCAATCTCCTTCCCATTTTTCTTAGACTCTGTCTGACAAGAAGAGGAACAGCTTGATTTCAGCAGATGCGGAGATTCGTAAAAGGCGTGAGATGTGCTTTTAGCTGTGAAAGTCTCACTTTCGGCCTCATTCCCTGCAGAAAATCGTCCGGGCGGATAGACTATAAGCTGACACATGCTAAATCAGTGTCCAATTCATCTTCGTGGTCAGGTTCATTCGATGATGAAATGCCTGTCAGAATTTTGAATCTGTATTTTGGTCTGCTGATGCTCAAAGCCAATTCAGGTATTCAGCGCAGCAGTTCGAATAATTTCTTATGAAATTGAGATCATTTACTTCATTACCTTATCCCTCAAACTTGTGACATCCGAGAACGCGATTAATACGTTTAATGTTCACTAGAAGTCTGTCAACCGTGACATGACCACCTGACAATGGCTTCACACTGGATCGGACAACAACTGTGTTGCACCCTCAGTGTCATCAATTACACAAAAATGAGACTTGTAGACATTTCCATTTACATGGGGACACCGATATGATGACACGTTGGCCCTTATTATAGGCGGGACCGACATCGTTACGAACATTTATAGTAAAATAGGCCGGTTCTGGTCGATGCAATCCAGTTATTGGGCGATGAGGAGCAGTTATTGTGCGTATGGAACATCTTCATGCCAAGGCATTCGATAAACTGTGGAATTGGGGGCTTCTTATGAAGCTCAGGTCATCACATTATTGGTCATCTTCATAAACAGTAAGCCTCCTTTCTTTGTGACCTATATTGACCTATATTGCACAGTATAAGCTGGTATCGAGTGGTGTGTGACAATTGCTGATCGATGCGAACCGGCATTGGCCAGTATTGACTGTCATGGAAAGGTTGTGGCGGAATGTACCGGTATTGACCGTCATGCCGCTGTATGGATCTGTCTTCAGCGGTAAGAGTCGGCATTGTGCAGTGTTGGTCGGTATTGACTGGCATGTAACGACATGAACCGGTATTGACTGGCATGTAACGACATGAACCGGTATTGACCGGAATGTAGCGACAGGAACCAGTATTGACTGGCATGTAGCGACAGGAACCAGTATTGACTGGCATGTAGCGACAGGAACCAGTATTGACTAGCATGTAGCGACAGGAACCAGTATTGAATAGCATGCAGCGACAGGTACCGGCATTGACTGGCATGCAGCGACATGAACCGGAATTGACTGGCATGTAGCGACATGAACCGGTGTTGACCGGCATGCAGCGACAGGAACCGGCATTGACTGGCATGTAGCGACAGGAACCGGTATTGATTAGCATGCAGCGACATGAACCGGTATTGACTGGCATGTAGGGACATGAACCGTTATTGACTGGCATGTAGCGACAGGAACCGGTATTGACTGGCATGTAGCGACAGGAACCGGTATTGACTGGCATGTGGCGACATGAACCGGTATTGATTAGCATGCAGCGACAGGAACCGGCATTGACCGGCATGTAACGACATGAACCGGTATTGACTGGCATGCAGCGACATGAACCGGCATTGACTGGCATGTAGCGACAGGAACCGGTATTGACCGGCATGCAGCGACATGAACCGGTATTGACTGGCATGTAGCGACATGAACCGGTGTTGACCGGCATGTAGCGACAGGAACCGGCATTGACTGGCATGTAGCGACAGGAACCGGTATTGACTGGCATATAGTGACATGAACCGGTATTGAGTGACATTGAGTGGTTGACAAGCATTCAGTGTACAGAATTATCCTCTTTTTGACGAAATACGAAAAATGCTATGTTGAGCGCTTTCGGATCTGCGCAAGAGGATTAGGAGTATTGCAATCGCTACCGAAAATATGGTGAATGAGTGCGTCTTCCTGTCGTGCACAGATGCGGGGTATTCATCAGGTTCATCCTTGAGAGAAGAACGATAATTGAAAGCAAAAGATAGCGGTTGACTTTCTCACCTGCAGCAATTGTCAAACAACGCTGTTTCAAACATGCCGACGACATTGTTGTCGGCGAGTCAGAAGATGAACTATCATCCGTCCATAAAACAAGTCGGCAGAAACATCAATGGTTTAACTCTCATCAAAGTGTGTCCTACATCATATGAAGCGTGCGAATAGCCTGCTCTCGGTAATTGATGGTGAATTTTAAATCGAGAATTCGGCAAGCTTTCAAATGGAGTCATCACATTTCCTGTGGCTCTTGATCAAATATGAGGTCTATGAAAACGTCTCATTTCATTGTGCTTCTCCTGGTTATGACTAATTTGAGGATTACAGTCATTTGATAATTCCGTGATTCTGAGTTTTAAACTGAAAACTCTTACCCCTTGAAAAGGTCCGATTGCTTGCTCCTCCTCCTGGGTGAGATCCACTCGCCGTGGCTTGCATCCTGGGATAGTTTCGTGGTGGACGATAACCGCGTGCGGCGAAAGATGAACAGGAAGACAGACCTTTACATCTTGTCTGAACTTGCAGCTGTGCTCTGTTCGCCGCTATTTGCTGAGAGGAATCTGTGTCTGAGAGGCTTGCAGGGTTGACTGTAAAATCCTCCATTTGGCATTGTTCACGAGCAAAGAATTGCTTTGTAGGGTTAGGTTCGCTATGTCATTTGCTAAGGTGTTTGGGTCAAGTCAGCCGATGCACCGGCTGCGGCAATGTAAGCAGTTGAATGATTGGGCAAAGTCGTATCAATGGGAGAAGTGAAGCCTCGTTGAAGTGGTGACCAATCTAGTAACGAGATCCGTCAAATTACTGAGTTCATCTTCGAGAGGATCTAACTCCGGCGACATGTGTGTAGCGGAACCACTGAAGCCGAAGAAGACCTACAAACATTGTAAAACGCAAACTACAACTGATGGAAAACCGCAAGAGGAGACAACCAGCTTTAGAATACAATTTTTTGGTTAATTTGATAACAGATAACTTGATAACATCATGATATACGGAGGATACAAGATGTTCAAAAAGTAACTGTGTACCTGTTTCACAAATCTATGGCAGCACTTCTGTCATTTGTCTTCGTTGTTGTGCTTCTCCTGCTAGTTTCTGTACAGCTCTCTATCCACAGAATTAGATTGTTTAATCGTATCACTTTGCTAGAAGTGCAAACTGATTCAAACAGATGGCACATGCAAGAACTCAATAAGTGGGCAAAAAGAAATTCCTAATACCTTACAGAGATAGGAAAAATAGTTGTGCGTCGCTTGCGGATTGCTCTGAATTCCTTCAAAATGCTCCGATCACCACGACTCCTTCAGATCCGAAGAATTCAGATCATTGCGCAAAAGTTTTCTTGATAATGTTGGGTCCTCCGATCATTTTAAAAAAAGTTAGCAAGCGCGTGAAAAAACGTTCTCAAACTTCTTTGTATAACTTGACATCGACAGTGTCTCTTTGCTGTGTGATCCGGTTGATAAGTCACTGAAACTTTGCACAATTTGGAGTGTTTAATGTTGAACTGGCTGCTCATTGTTCGATTGCTATGGTATTTAGTCAGGAGATTGTGCCATTTCATTTACGTTACATATTCCAATGCTTCCCTTCTAGTCAAACGGAAGAAGAGACGACCTGTCTAATTCTGTGTCTCTATCAGACAACAGCTATTGATTGATAAATGATAAGATTTCTATAATTTCCACATGACACTCAGAGAAGGGTGCTGATTTCTCATCGAGTCACATTCCTTTACAAAATGATTTTGTCTGTGCAAGCAAGAGTACACACATCTCTACAGTGGACAGTAAAAAGAAGACGGAAACGCTTTGAAGAAACAGAAGTTCGTCAGAGGAAGGGACTTGTTTATGATGCAGATAGGTCCGGCAGAGCAGTTACTGAGTCGATGCCATTTCCGAAGCAATTAATCACCAACATTCCAGCTAGATTATTTCGTCTTTAGTCCCAAGAAGTCAACATTTCTCTTAGATCGGTCTGCTGTCAACAAGATTTCGAAACTGAACCCTGCGAGCGACAGTTTCGTGTTATCATGAATTGAAGGAAGCTGACTGCAAGATGTTCAATGTTGCACGTGGACAATTTCTTGATGATGACGATGCTTTAAACAAGTCATACTTCTCTGATGAAGTTCGATTCCATAAATCAGGTTACCTCAGAGGTCAAAATTCACGTCATTGGGCTTGTGACAGTCCCTAGACTTCTTGTTTGCTGCAGGATGTTCTGAAACTTCTTCGTTACCTTCTGCCGGTCGTTATTGTTGACTGGTTTTGAAAGACAAGAATTAAGTGCACAAATACTTTTTGAGCGCTTTACATGATGATTCACTATGATACAGGCATATGTAATTTTGATGATATCAGATGGCGTCTCATGATGAGTTAATACATATACAAAGCTCACCTACCATATATTATGTAGAGCTATCGTATCCCTAAATTTCCTCCGAGAATTGATTGTCGTTTGCATCTAAGTTCGAAGAAGGAAATTTTGTGCGACAAATTCTTGTTTGCGAAAAAGTATGTTGCACTCGAATATTTGCTCTTTTGCAGTGGCAGTTTCTTGCATATGTTGCGAGTCTGTGATAACTCACAAATAAAAATTTCATAACTCATCAACTAATCTCGCGAAGTCAAAAGTATTTGATATTAATAACAACAATTATATCTGGAGGAGGGACGGTCGAAATATTCCGAAGGAAACTTTCTCTAGAAAAGATGGCTTTGTGCTTTCCGCATCTCCTCTCACCCATGCACCGTTCGGTTCACCGAAAATTTGAAGTTACCACACTGAAGCACTGTAAAAGGCGAAATATAATGCGTTTAAATGTTCTTGATGGTAGGGTCTCCGTCTTTCATAATAAGTGTTCACATTTTCCAGAATCATGCAAATTTTTTACGCAGGCCTGAAATGATGCTGAAAAAAAATCTTTCGGACGGATCGCTGTACTCTGAACTCGCTGTACGCTGTGCTAAGATGGCCTGCATCTTGACAAGAGAAGCAACATCAGGGTTTGCAGCAGGGTTACTACAGGTCCTGGAAATCCTGGAAAAGTCCTGGAAAACGAAACCGGCACCTGGAAATCCTGGAAATGTCCTGGAAAATGGTTTTCCAGTTTCTGTAGAAACCCTGTGCAGTATTCACTATGACCAATGGTTAATTGTGTTGTACGCTTATAATGGTTTTCATTCCAATCTGCTTTGACTAAGATTCATGATTGAAACTATACAGCAAAATAACAATTCGATCGAAATTCGCACATTTTGGTGCTCCGTGCACAGCCTTACTTGAAAACATTTAAAACCCTGTTTCTTCATACTATTTAATTTCTAACCTTGAAACTAATGCACTTGTAGGCCATAAGAAGTGCCCACTGATACATATACAATATGAGTACAGTTTATATTCCCTTTACCGATTCAAATTTGGTCTGGAATATCCACCTTATACTTTAGGCTATGCTGCTTTCGGTGGTGCGGGTGTGTGCGGAGCAACTTTCATCAAAATTTCATACATTGTTGATATCGAGCGCGCAAGTCTATGCGTCCAAAACAGCTATGTTTTCGTGAGGCGCTGGGAAGCCTTTCAATCTTTCCATAGCAAATTCGGATGTTTTTTCAGGCGAAAAATTTGGCCATCTGAAAATGTATGTTTTTCACTTTCAAACCCTAAATAATCTTTCGACAACTGGTGATTTAGTACCTTTCAGTTTTTCAGCTTGGTGTGTGAAAAGCTCCCGCAACGCACTGAAAATTTTCGATACGCAGGATGCACGTAGTCATGTCATTGAACACTCCTCAGGTTTTCACTCCTTGCATGTGTTATAAGAAATTGTTGAACTTCTTTTTGGATAAAGTGATCAATAGAGAGTTGTCTGAACACACCAGAAAGTCACTACAATAACGTCATGAGACCGTCAACTGCATTTGGGAACTTCCCAGGCATGAGAATATACACAATCAAACCGTAGTATCATTTTAGTAGAGACCCTCTTGTCGACTCATGGTGGTTGACTGACCACAAGCACGTAGACTACAACATGGCAAGATGTTCGGAAACCTCAGAAACTGACCTTTGGGTTGGAAAAAATATATTGCAATTTAATTGGTCTCACTTCTGTTAGAAATCAATTAATTTAATTGGATCACATTAGCAATCTATCAATTACAATTAATTGACAATTAATTGCAGCTTTTTTTCACTGCCAAATACATAAGAAGAAAGCCTTCCAATCCGATTGTTTTGTCCTCATGCAAAATGATTGCATCATCGACACATGATTGAAAAATACTTGAAAAGTTTTATTCATAATACGTGCATACGCAACGTATCGGTCTACGAAGATGCATTTCTCTATAGTAACAAACATGCATCTCCTGCATCACTATGCTCGCTGAGCTAATTTGCATGAAGCAAACATGTAAATGCACTGATCACATTTTGTTACTGAGTAAGTATAGACCGGCAGCCCACAGCATTTTGATCAAACGAACGAGGTACCAATATACAAGCATGCCATGACATAAAGTAGGACGCAATGATAGCATATCTGAACGTCTGCCGAGTCAGTTCTGCTGTTTTGGTCCTTGGGTGCACTGATAGGACCCACGAAAAATGCTCTTGATCAAACGAACGAGGTACCATCTCAAACCAACTCCAAATGATCAACCGAGGTACAAGGGAGGTACAAGTACGGTTGTCAGCCGATATTTCGCATGTCATTTTTCTATAAAAGTCGTTTATATAGCTCCAATTCCAAATTAGACGGCCTTAATTGCACGATTAAGGCCGTCTAATTTGCTATGTAATACCATTGAGATAGGAGCGTTTCACCATTCATCTTCGCGTTCCCAGTAAAAATGGCATTGAGGAGATTCCTATGGTTCACAATTATGATTAGTAGATATCTCAAGCTTAACATACTTTAATGTTTTGAACTGCATTGGTTATGTAGAAAATCATCATAGATTTTAGTCATTAACAGATCAAAATCTTGGATTTTAGATCTCATAGATATTTAGTTCAGTAACAATGCATATATTGCCTTTCAAATGATCAGCCTAAATCGTCTGGTGCTACGCGCCGACGATTTAGGCTGTCATTTGAAAGGTTATACAAGGTGTTTCAAAAGTAGGCTAACAGTTGATTTTGCCCTAGGAAATCTATGTTGACACACACTTTATCAACTCCGCTCCTACATCACAGATGCCTGTCAATAGATCAGTGATGACAGGAACTTATGCAGAACTGTGTGCCACATTGTGGCCGAAAGACTACAAGAATGTGCCGATGTCCATGGTGGACATTTTGAGCATTTGCGTTCGTGAATTTTTGCAACTTTAAGTTGATTAATTTTTTGATATGTTGAATAGGCCTTGGTTATTCATTTGTTCATTTTTTTTAGGAAACCAAGCAAACAAAATGGTAGTTGTTTTAATGTTAATACCTTTATTAATTTCAGCCTCCTCTAGGCCATCGTCAGAAGCTTCTGACGATGGTCTAAGAGGAGGCTGGAATTAACAAAGGTGAAGGACATTTGGATGTCAGCTGTTCTTCCTTCTTCGCCTCCCTGTCTTGTGTTGACGACAGCGTCTTCGTGCACCAGGCTGAGGGGCGCGGAGGACATTCGAATGTCAGCTGTTCTTCCTTCTCCGCAGTAACACTGAAACAACTACTATCTTGTTTACATGGTTTCCTAATAATTTTTTTTTGATAGATGTTGGATAGTTATTCGACTTCTCATGATCGGTATAGATTCAAATTGGGTTGTAGTGAAATATGTAGGCATGAAAACACTGGAGATCATGAGATATTTTAATATGATTTACGCGATGTCAAAGAGTATTGAATTTTTGCCCCTTACGAATACAAGGCATATTAGCTATCTGTGGCATCGTGAAAAAGATTATTATGACATAGCTTATTAATCTATAGCATTAAGACATAGCTTTTCAAGGCCAATTTCTACTGTTAGCCTACTTTTGAAACACCTTGTATATCTTCAATCGTGCAATGACTTCAGGTAATTATCATTTGTATCCTCTTCTATTTTACGAGTGCAATATTTTCTTGCTCAAACAGTAAAGCACTACCACCTTCTGATCATCGCGATGATAAGTGTTACATTCGGTTTAACAGAATTCAAAGATTATTAATTAAAATATATGAAACACACGTTTAGTTCACTAACACTCCCTCTTAAAAACGAGCAAAAAATATCACGTCATCAACTGTGCATCTTATACAATAATCGTTTTTTTTTGACTTGTGAATAAATGCAATTAATTGGAATAATTCCTACCTGATCCAACCAATTAATTGAATTAAAGAAAGTCCACCTATGAGTTATTTTTCCAGTTTCTGAAACTGACACTCTGTCAGTTCTGTTTTGCAATAATGCAGATAGATTTATTGTGAAACAGTTTCAAGAGATGATATGCATAGATAAAACGTGAGGCAGACCCATTGACAGAGAACAGAGTGCTTCTACGGTGGTATCGGACTTGCGTGGTCAGTTTTACCTTGCCTTCGCCTGAAAAATCGTGAAGCAACGCATAGAATATTCCCACCGCAAGCAATTCATCGATCACTTCGCCAAGCTGATTACATACGGTAGATTGACATTATTCGTTCATTTGAGTTATAATTTCAAGTTGAGTTCCACTTTCACTTGTCCTGTATTTTCGATCAAATTATCAACATGAGAATTGATAAATAAATCACGATTTGGCCTGGAATTTATTTCACCCGGGCTGCAGATGTCATGAGATTTACATTAGCTTCCATCTGTTTTGCTTGTTGAGAAGTGAAATCTCACAGCTGTGCACAAGGTCAACATTCCAAGCAGATTTCTCTACAGATAGGCAAAGAAACAACAACTCCACAAATATTAACTTATCCATTAAATTGTGATAGACGGGAGGTGAAATGATATTTATGAAGATTGCAACCGGGATATCTGTCACTTGAATATATTTCTAATCAACTCTTCACTCATTAAGTGCGATATGAATAATAATCCACTCTACATTGTCAACATACTGCGGATAGAAATTAACTACTACTTTTTAATGACACAAAGTTATTTACTCGACGTCGAGTACATAAGCCCTGAATTTATGTGAAAGATATGAGCATCAAATCTCATAATAAGTAAAGAACAATTGCAGAGACTAGTTGGCATCGGTTTTCTGCAGGAAAACGCCTCTAAAAGTCTACTCCGCCGCTGGCCGTGCAGCGCCGTGGGATTGCTTGCGATCTGCCTGAGATTGCCTGCGATCTCCCTGGGCTTGGCTGCGATCTCTCTGGTATTGGCTGCGATCTCCTTGAGATTGGCTGCGATCTCTCTGGGATTGTCTGTGGTCTCGCTGGATTGGCTGCTGTCTCCCTGAGAATGGCTGCTGTCTCCCTGGGCTTGCCTCCGATCTCCCTGGATTGGCTGCGATCTCTCTGGGATTGTCTGTGGTCTCGCTGGATTGGCTGCTGTCTCCCTGAGAATGGCTGCTGTCTCCCTGGGCTTGCCTGCGATCTCCCTGGATTGGCTGCGATCTCTCTGGGATTGGCTGCGATCTCTCTGGTATTGGCTGCTGTCTCCCTGGGCTTGCCTGCGATCTCCCTGGATTGGCTGCTGTCTCCCTGGGATTGGCTGCGATCTCTCTGGTATTGGCTGCGATCTCTCTGGGATTGGCTGCTGTCTCTCTGGGATTGGCTGCGATCTCTCTGGGATTGGCTGTCTCCCTGGATTGGCTGCGATCTCCTTGAGATTGGCTGCTGTCTCCCTGGGATTGGCTGCGATCTCTCTGGGATTGACTGCTGTCTCCCTGGGCTTGACTGCGATCTCTCTGGGATTGTCTGTGGTCTCGCTGGATTGGCTGCTGTCTCCCTGAGAATGGCTGCTGTCTCCCTGGGATTGGCTGCGATTTCTCTGGTATTGGCTGCTGTCTCCCTGGATTGGCTGCTGTCTCCCTGGTATTGGCTGCGATCTCTCTGGGATTGGCTGCGATCTCTCTGGGATTGGCTGCTGTCTCCCTGGATTGGCTGCGATCTCCTTGAGATTGGCTGCGATCTCTCTGGGATTGACTGCTGTCTCCCTGGGATTGGCTGCGGTCTCCCTTGAGATTGGCTGCGGTCGCCCTTGAGATCGCTGTCGGACGGCTGTATGATGGGTTGCAACCTTTCGTGCAATTGGATGCAGCTCCCCTGTTATAGGTTTGGCGCCACCCGTGGATTAGTCTTTGGACCGCTCGTTTGTCAGACTGCGGTACTGCCGTGGTGTAGGCTGAGGTTCGGTCGTGTGATCGGCTACGAACAACCGTGGGACGGTTGGGGGCCCCTCCTGGGATGGCTGTGGGCCACCAATGTGAGCCACTCCGAATCACACATTCTGGGAAGTTGAAAAAACGATGCTGTTCTCCTTGCTCGCAACTAAAATGTAAAAAATGGAAAATGTGGAATTTGTAAAACTAAATTCCATGTGCTGTATCAAGGAATGTTAATCAGCTCTCATGTGAAATATCGAAGGGATGAAATTCGACACAACTCTATGATCACTCTTCCTGTATCTCAATCCTCAATGACTTGCAGGAAATGCTCACATTTTGCTAATTAGTTCAAATATTCAAGCTCTTTTTGAAATTTCTGTCGATACCGTCTGTCTACATTCCCTGAACGCTGCTTATCTTTGGAGGCGAAATGATTTGCATATTTTCATTTTGTTCCCACATTCCGTTAACTTCGGTTGCATGTATTATATAACAAATAGTAACTACAGGAAATATTTGCTACTTATTTAAATTTTATTTAGCTAGATAGACAAAATTCTTCCTTTGTCACGCTATTTGATTTGATGGTGCTGCTCAGGAAATGTCTAGCATGGTAGATCTCGAATCTCTATTTGAATCATTGTGGAGAAGCTGGGAAGTGCAGACGTCATCTATTGGAAGGATATTCCTCAATCGTTTGAAATAATTCGATAGAAATAAATAGAGACATGGAGATCTAGTAGGACGAGAACTACTGACACTTTTTCCTAGATTCGCGCACAAAGGGCTTAATAGCATGGATTTGTAGATCTTGAAACGCTGAATACAAAAATCAAATTCTTATGTGTCACAGCCAGTCGCTTTCGGTTATAGGTAAGGTTAAAGGATTCCCATTGGAATCCAATGTTAAAATTCAAGAAATATCTATGGAACACTTGGCAATTTTCGTTCATTTTCTTTTGCAGAAAAGATACTATTTATCAGAATGCAATGAAATTTGAAGCATGATTGAATTCAGAATATCAACTTCGATATAAAAGTTGAAGTGAGTCACATGATTCAGTATTTGATGTCTGAGAGCCTCTACAAAATGAGTAAATTTCATGTTTTGACTTAATGTTGGCGATTTTACTCATTTTACTCTTTTCTGCAAAAGAAAATGAACGAAAATTGCCAAGTATTTCACAATCCACTGATATTTCCTGAATTTTACCATTGGATTCCAACGGGTATCCTTTAACCTAACCTATAACCGAAAGCGACTGGCTGTGACACTTAAGAATTTGATTTTTGTATTCGGCGTTTCAAGATCTACAAATCCATGCTATTAAGCCCTTTGTGCGCGAATTTAGGAGGAAAGTGTCAGTAGCTCCCGGACTATATACAGTACTAGATATATAGTGATGATCATAAAAATTGGAGCACCTACATTTTGTCTCACTTTAATGAAGTTTTGTCAATAATAGGTACACATTTGGCAGATAAATAAAATAAAGGTTAAAATAAATGATTTATTGTTGTTCAGTTCTCTGTAGAGCCATTTGTCCCTTAATAGGACCAGTGGTAGGTTCACTGGTGTTTACACATATTTGCAACCTCACCAGTATGTTCAATCACTTAATCGAATCCGGAAAGGCATGCTTTCGATCAGGCGATTGACCATTACTTGATCTAAACTCTCCCTCCCTTGCCTTAACAAAACTTCAAGTCGAGAAAAACCATCTCCAGGAAGAATTAATAGACTCACCCGCTCTTCAGTAGATTTGCCTTTTTGCAAAACCTTTAAAAATCCATCGAAGTCATGTTGTCCCTTTGGAAATGGAGTTCAATTCAACCATTTATCCATATCGCAGCGCAAATATGCAATCTTTTGATTCAGGCAATGTCAAATGATCAGGAATTGCATCACCTGACTTCATCCTACCTCTCAAACGGCCATTGTGACCTCGGAGACATGCAGACGCTTCATCAATCCAAACAACTTGATTCCATTGAGAAGGCCAGCGGCAATGTTTATCGCCCGCTTTATCTTCTAACTCTTGTGGTTGGTGGTCAATTTTAGTCCTAGCGGTCTCTTACGGCTTATGAAGTGCTCACTTTTTAGGCGACGTCTCACTGTTATGGCGGAAGCCGTCGGTTTCTCATGTGAACTCCTCAACTGGTCGAAGACAAAGCGTGATTGTTTCTTACCAAGCGAATAACCATCCGAGCTGTTCGAAAGTTTGTCTTTTCTTCCCGATCGGATCCAACTTTTCCAGGAAGGGAGAAAAAAAATAGTTTTCCAGTTTTCCACCTTTGGGTGGTGGTCTTTGAGACAACTATGCACTTTTCGGCAAACCGGCCGTTCGGACTGTCCTTCTGTCGTTCGACTCAGTCATCATGACATAAGATGAATTCAAAACCGAATAGAAACTTTGTTTACAACTTATCTGGGTCAACCAACACTTTGATTTGGATGTGTATAGCAGACGTCTAGACACCGTGTTGAAAGCGTGAAAATGACCTCGTTAGCGCCAAAGATGTAAACAACTTTTCAAGAATAGACAGAAAAAGCAAATCATGCAATGAATTTGAGACATCATATCTTCTCTTAAAGTAAACAAATTTCGACGAACAATGCATCGCAAGAATGCTCAGGGAAAGCCGTTTCACCTCGTGTTTGATTCATTGTCATGCTCATGTTTTCTTATTGAAAATTTGAAATTTGTAAAAGTGGCGACTTTGACATGTTGACCTCTGTCTACCTTATACAATGACGAATACAGATGTACAGTGGCTCATTGAAAAGCTGAGAACATAAGCTCTCGAATGGTGTATGGCTTTTCAATGTAACATGAAATTAAAAGGCAGGATAATCGATAGAAGTTTGGCATATTTTAGATGGTCCATTTTTTATGATCAACTCTGCAGTGCATCACTATCCATGATACAGAGGATGCAGGGAACCTAGTTATCGCTGCTTTGCTTGACCAGGAAGAAGCTCTGATAACTAGGGTTCCTTGCAAGAGGATATCGATGAATTTGAATGCTAATCGTACAACAACCTGACACACAAATATCATAGAAATCCAACTCTTCGCTTTTGTTATGCATTTTGTTGTAAACAGAATGTTTATTGATAGTTACACATTTAACCTTGTTTCATCAGCATATCAATGCCCAGCGTGCACTATTTGACTCACTTTGATCCGAAGTTTTTTTGGTCAATGTACGGCAAAATATGTAGCGAAAAGAAAGAGCAAATTAACGTGATTTTGATGATGTCACTCTCAGCATCGCACCGATGCCTGGAACGCCCGCAAATTGCGCTCGAAACAATTGAAAATAGCTCATTCATATTTCTGTTAAACCTATTTTCTTAATAGAAATTGAGCAAAACGTTGAGGAATTAAGAATACATTTTTAAAAGCCATATTCTCAGGCAAGATTCGATGAAATTGCTGAAACCCTTGTTCCTGCTTGAGACAAACTTGCCTCTCTGAACTGGATTCATTTCATTCATTGATAAGGACGTCATCAAAGGTCTACAGATGCTCACAGTTTGTGTTGGTGAATTCCCTCAGTGATGGGAAACTTGGCAGAGGATAATGACCATCATCGTTTTCCTGTCGGTTCGTGTCCTCAATCACACGCTCATTAGCGGCGTTGGGAAGAAGGAAAAGCGAAATCCGGAGCTGATCATGCAAGCATCTCTGTCACGAGACACACACTCCATCGTGGCTGAATCCGATGATGCTGTACTCGTTCCCTCTTATGATTGCAAAACTGCAGACAGAAATGATATAAGATGTTATGGAGATCTGAGTGATGAGCTTTTACCATATAAGTGCGTCGCTTGTAGTGCGCATGAAAGTGTGATCCCCTGGCTTAGTGGTTAATGACATGGACTAGCGATCTGGAGGTAATGAGCTCGAACGCGATCACAGCTTAAATAGTCACCGGAACTTCTTGGGCGATTCTCCCTGGGCTTTTGGGACTTGTTTGCTTATTATGCAGTTAACCGTGTAATGAATTTTTGTGTTTCGGCCATCGGTCGGCAAGCAGATTTACATAAAAGTTAGAAAATCAATTTTTCTCTACCGAAAGTGTATTAAAATAGGATTTGCAATTGTTACAAACGCCAGCTGAAGCGGTAGTCAAACGTTAGCCAGCAATTCTTAGATCTCATTTTAATACATTTTCGGTCGAGATATGTTGGGAAGTAATTATTTTATGTTATTTTATAACAGAATGGTTCAATTCGGTGCTTGTGAGAGCTAGGGAAGCTCAGGAGCTGTAGGCAGGTGCATAGAACGTTGAGGAGTAATACTGAATATGAAAAAGAGGGAAGAAAGAATGGTTTGAAATGATTTACATTTTATGTTGCTAAAAGAATTAATATTGACGTAAAGAAGTCGCTTAATGGCTCATATGTGGGCACTGGAGCTGTTAAGATGTTTGATTAACCAGTCAGCTGCCAAAAATTACATTAGCCAAGTACTCCACTGTGTCGTCGAAACAGGGCAGCTCAGAGCTGTCAAGTTGGAGAGTTTGATAAGTATTTAATGAGCAAGTCATATCAATTTATTTAATAAAAGAAATCTCGGTTTAATTTTCTAATTGGACCCACTTTCCTTCGTGGCAGTTAGTTCTCTGTAGTTAGCAAATCCAAATGTTCTGTATGTTCTCATTTTGCAATTTATTACAATATGCTGCATACGTGAACTGTGTTCATTATGCATGCACATAAAATTAGAAAGAAATCGTTGACAAGCTTAGCCTGAAATTCAAGTTAAACATCTTTCCATTTGTTCATTAATGATGATTTCATACAAAAGTACTTAAAAGTTATAATGCAACAGCGAAATTGTGCTTGGGGTTTTTCAAATGTTTGCAATCTACTTCATTAGGTGAAAGAGACAACTACCAAACGCTTATCGTTATTAATTGAACCATCATTCGTAGATTGCGGATCATAATCCTAATCACTTTACAAAAAGCATGTGTTGACAGTGTAGTCAGGCAGCCAGAACGAGTTTCTGCAGGGAACGAGGCCGAAAATGAGACCTTCACAGAATGATGTACACCCTATGCCTACTACGAATCCGCACGTCTGCCGAGTTCTAGTGAGTTCCTCTTCTTGTCAGAGAGGATCAGAGAAAAACACATCCAAATCCAATGGGACGCAGATTGCAGTTTTTGGTTAAAATGAAATTTTCTATGTTTTCTCTGATTAAACGAAAAGTACGAAGCCCAGAGTCATCATTTTTGGCATGGAATGTCATCAGGTCATTTCCTATGGTGTGCATGCGCTATTGTCATGTATCTGATCGGCAATATATGTGAGAATGTGGTTCAATGTAGATGAAGTGGGACAACATGTTGGTGTTTGCCGACATCAAGAGGCTCGCCAATTCTAAATGTGTTTAGCTTTACAGACAGGGGTGCATGAACATGAAAGATTTGCCGAAATAACACCAGCTCTGTACAGAAATTGGATTCGGGTGCAGTGTGCTCATTAGCATTAATTAATATCCAACATTAATTAACATTAACATTGGGTTTTTTGAAAGCTTTCGATGAAGTCAAATTCAGCATACTTCTACGGAAAGTGTCTCTGTTTCATTTTATTGTTTCATTGTTTTCATTTCTGAGTAGGAAGATAATAAATTTCTTCATGATCGAATATAGCGGGTTAAGTGGAATGCAGAGGTCATAGCCGTCATGCTTCCAATCTTATTCATACTTTTTTGGAAACTGCTTTCAAACTTATCATACTTTTTGGCGATTTACTGAAATTTTCAAGCTTTTTTCAATGTTAAGGTCTATTTCAGGTTTTTAATCTAAAAGGTGTCAGTAAATTTTTATTGAAATTTCAATGTTACCATTCCAAAAAATGATGGAGTATACCAAAACGTGAACTGAGCTAATTATTTGTAATTATGGCAAGTTGTGATTTCTGTCAGTGGCACAGCGGCTAAATTCTGGTGAATGCAACGGGATAAGTGGAATGGTATACATGTATTTTGCATCGAGTGTGATCCAGTTCATTTGGACTGCTTGTTGACAATGTCAAGCCTAAGTGTGAGAACCAAGAAGTTATCAAGTGTGCTGATGACATATTTGTTCGTCACTTTCTGCGTGAATCTATAGATGATAGACTTCAGCACTAGCGAAACAATTTGTGTCGAATGGTCACAGAGTTATAAACTTCCCTTGATCATTTCATAGTTTTATTATGGATATACTAACAAATAAGAATTTTTCTGCCAATTCAGTAGCGACCGTGAATTACCAGCTCTATTTTAGATAGATGAACTCTGTGTAAGCCTATTTTTCTTGCATAATTTGAAATGCTCCATTTTTCCAACTGGCCTTTTCGATGCCTATGTTCAATTTACTCAATCAGTTTTAGTTACTGCTTGCCTCAGTTTTGTTCCTTACCTTTGTATCTTCGGAATCTCTTTGTGTGTTCGTAAAAGTGTTTTCCGTTTTTGCGATTCCGATGCATGTACACATGACTTAGTGAATTTCACCGGCAAGAATTGCAAGGCAGCAAGAACTACCCATTGTGTATTATTTTTGAAGAGTCATCTACCAAGAAATCAAGAAGCTCTTTAAAGTATTTCCAATGAAGACGAAGTGTCTCTTTCTTTAAGTAATATTTGCGTCGGCAAAGTGTTTTTATTTTGTACTTTGTACTCTTTAAATTCCATAATATGAGGCAATAAAAATATGTCTTGTCTTGACATGCTCGAAACTGAAAATGAGATTGTGGAAAGACGTAAAACGTATTTATTCATTATTGACTGCATAAGAGTTCTGATGAAATAGTGAATCGATCATTCAGGGATCATAGTCGCTCCCGCAATTAAATATAAATGTAAGTGGCGACCTCAAATCTCTGAATTTCGCTCCCAAATTACGCACATTCAATGGACGCATAGAAATCTGATTCACGGCATTAATGGATGTAATTTGAATGAAGATCATCAGGTTTTTATTGGTGGATGTATCAGAACAACAAAAGTTCTATACGTGTAGTTGCCATTGTTCGATGAAACGTTTTAACAAGTTCCAAAAGGGAATGGATTATTGCTGTTGAAAATGGGAGATGAACAGGAGATAGGTAGTGTTGAAATCACTTTCTTTAGAATTAGTGGAAGAAGATGACGCCTCCAGTGTTTTTCAGTCATTGTTGTCGACGTCGGGAACAAGAGCTTGCGGTAACGAAAGGAAAGTGTTTGTCGGTGAATTGAAGTTTAATTAGAAACTGTCGACAGGTTGTAGAATCAGTGACAATGTTTCTATGATGATTGAGAAAGTTGAAAGAACGATGAAAATCAGGGGATAATGAGAGAAAAATGTTTTCATAATTAATTCAATCCAAAATCACAGCCTTCATCGATTTTTAAGAGATTTGTACACTCTATGAAATCTTGGATCATCCTGATAACTACCACAGCTTCACGTTCACAAGTCATTTTCTACAGACTGTTTCCATGTCTTATTTAACGCATGAATGCCAAATTACATGGTCATCCGCTTGAAAGTCGGCCAATTTAGATCTAACAAAATGGAGAAGGTGCGAGCTTGTCTCCACCGCGGACCTCGGTTCGATTCCGGGGTCGGGCGAGTGCGGTAAGGGATTCAAGGGTTTTGGTGCTTTTTTTAGATATTTCATTCATTGGATTGGAGTTTGGTTTGTCGAAACGAGCCGATTGCATAACATATTTTTGACCTACCCCTCATACCATGGTTATTTACTGAAGAAAATGCTCTAGTCCTGTCCCACAAATTGGTCAAAGCGATTACTAAATTTTCGTGAGATTTGTTGTGGCATAAATGTATGTGCTTCTTGAAGCACCGGACTATCAAGCAGAAAAGATTGTAGAATGGCAGTGCGCCTGTGCATGGAATAGAATGATGTCTATAGTCGTGGTAGCCGTAGACGCTTAGTTTCGTCCTACAAAGACTGATCATAAGGACTGAGAATGGCCCAAATTAGCCTATTATTGCTTAGTTTGTTCAACTCTTCGGACATCTTTCTATTATTTCAAGCGCTAAGACCGACAACAAAGGTCTGTCGTAATGCACTGAATTTCTTAAGAGAATGAGAACTATTAAGTCAATAAAAGACACGAACACCCCTGATTCCCGACCGCATTCGCCTGCCCCAGGAATCGAACCGAAGTCCGCGATGGAGACGAGCTCGCACCTTGTTTGTACCATCAGCGTGGTCTAGTGAAGAAGATTCAAGCTCGTCTCCACCGCGAACTTCGGTTCGATTCCTAGGTTAGGCGAGTACGGTCGGGGAATCAAGGGAGTTGTTGTCTTTTATTGACGTAATGGTTGTCATTCTCTTTAGATACTCAGCGTTAAGACCACAGATATAGAGGGCAACTATTTTTACGGCATTGGTTAAGACGAATTCATAGAAAATGTATTTGTGATCTGATTCGAGGAAGCTAATTATCTTGCATCTATGGAGCTTCTGTGATGGTTCGAATACTGATAGAAACTCACAAATGACCTCCAGAGATGCACTTGTGATATTTCTCAAGTACTTGAGATAAAAACTTCAACACAGCTTTCCTAGCGTATGTCGAATGGGCAGAACAGCTGTCATTACCAGCAGAGATGCATGAGAAATGGTGTGAAAACGAACTTCAGATTTAGGAGAATACCAAGGATTTCCTCACGTTCTCTTTATTTTCTGTGGTGTTGGTGCATATTCGTTAATTCATCAATATTTTCTACTCCTGACTTAATTGCTCTCAGTGATAGTTAATGAGGTGAGATGATAATTTATAGACAGAATCGTCTCTATTTTGACAACTCTATCCCTTTGGAAAATGACATAAGTACAATTTGTATACATTCATCGGCATGGAAACGCTTATATGTTGTCACATTTAGTGTATAAATAAATTCAATTCATCGTTGAGAGGGTCTTCAATGTAACATTAATTGTAGGCGGGATTTTAGTTTGATAATAAAATTCTTCTTCAATCTGTGAATGAGTCTGTCATCACGAAGGAGACTAGAAGGTTTGAGGAAGTGATGTGTTCGACTGTGATGAGCCGATGAGCAGTGACCTGTGATGTCGGAACAGGCGAACATATACTTCCTTGTCCTCTATGGAAGCAGGGGAATTTGTTTCTGAATAATAAGTGTCCTGAGATTATCATTCATGCACATCATATGTTTTACTGATCATCCACTTATGCTTCCAATATCTAAATCAATCGCCACATAAATCTTTGAGGGACTTCATCATCTGTTGTCATCATTATGAGTTTGATCATCAGCTGTTTTCCCACATAGCTATCTGATGATGGTATACTACTGTGACCACAGAGATAAATTGCCTTGTCTGCGTGTTTGGGTCTAGATCATGGGTTTGATCATCAGCTGTTTTCCCACATAGCTATCTGATGATGGTATACTACTGTGACCACAGAGATAAATTGCCTTGTCTGCGTGTTTGGGTCTAGATCATGGGTTTGATCATCAGCTGTTTTCCCACATAGCTATCTGATGATGGTATACTACTGTGACCACAGAGATAAATTGCCTTGTCTGCGTGTTTGGCTTTCTTCAATACTGATAGTCACGGCCAGAGCTAGTCTCGAGGAGTAAGAGGATTTTCCAATGAACGTAATGCAAATATAAGCCTGGATTCTGACGAACCAGAAGATTGACCCCACATTAAACCGAATCAGTAAATTTAGATAGTGAAGAGTCGAACGGTGTGAATAATATTTTGAGGTTCGTGGATTCTCTGATACGAGCTACTTCTGCAATGCGAATGCTTGGCCAATCACACAATCGCAAAGAGAGACAATTTCTATGTCAATTTCTATCGCTTGCTACCATAGAAATAAACTGTTTATCTGAAGTTGACTAGAATGGAAATTGACTCAAGGTCGCGGCACATCCGGGGGAACTAAGTTGGGGCATAAATAACCAATGAAAAGCTTCGATTTACTCATGTGACTGATTCTAACCCAATGATACAGACGTTGGCAGGTGCATCTAAGTGAAAATGCGTGCGATTTATGTGCCGTTATTGTGCATTGCATGAAGTTTAATTTCCATTCTAGAGGTTTTATTGTTGTCAATTTCTATCGCTTGCTACCATTGCAAAGAGTGGCTGGGATGGGATTATGTCCGCTCTAGACTAACCCACACGCAAATGAATCTATCTCGGTGACAGACGGCGCAGAAAATCAGTAACTTATAGTAGCATCATGCGACTAGGCTGGAATTAGATCACGGCCTGGTTACAAATACTTTATTGACTGCACCGCGTACGCTTTCCCACGATTATAGCCGCCTATACAAGATGCACAAGATTTAGTCGTTTTTACATTGCTGGTTTATGCAGTGCATGATGATATTCACTTAGTGGTTGTGTTAATTATGCAATAACTATTCTGTATTTTCCTAAAAGGACTGTCGTGCGTTCACGTTGTGGACATGGCGTATTACACCAAAGAAAATAATGAAAGTACGAAAATAGAGTCATAATTGAAACCAAATATGCATTACGCTGACCTTAACGCTTATGATAAATGCTATCAACGCAGTTTTATGTGAACTTTTCAGGCATTCGACTGGATGTATAGGTCATACCGGAAAAATCGCCGTATATTAGAGAGTTGCGAATATGCCTTACAGATAAAGTCCCTTCTTCGTGAAAGGAAAATGCTGTGGAGATTTTATCAGATTTGTTTGAATAAAAAATTGGGCTTTTAGCAGCGTATTTAACCCAGCAGACAGCTAAAGCAGAGTCTATATTGGGCCATGGACAGTCTATGTACTGAAAACGTATCTGATTGGATGAATGTATGTCGTCATACATGAACAATTTATCCACTAATTTCCTTGTCAGGCGCTCGCGCTGCGCTGAATTCTACAAGGATTTGTCAGTGCGCCTAAAAAGCCCAAGAACATCAGAAATTGTCGAACAGTTGTCTTTGACAGATGACATCTTGACAGCTCCTGACATTTTGGCAATTCTGAGTCCTCTTTGATGTATTATGTAAGTGAACTGCCAAATACTTCTCAGGAAAGAATTGTCTTCATTGGAGCTTCCTATAACTGACACCAAACGTTGATTTTTCTTGTAAACTTCATTCTATTCATATCTGTCATGGGATGAGTTTTCAATATTTAATTTTTGTTTCTACAATTTATCTTTTGAAATCATACGAGATAATGCACTCAACTCAAGTGATACCTCAAAAAGTAAAAGATATCCAGGGAAGAGTTGGATATTGATAATGATCTCATGAAATCAATGTTTTATCCAGCAATATCCGTCTCCATTAGCCTCTGTCTGAACGTCCGAGTGATTTGTGGAAAGTGTTCTCCAATATTTCATCTGACAATTCTCTGATTGATGAATGATTATGCAGAAAGGCAAACTCAGGGAGATCTCTTACCTTAATTAAACAGTGCATCGGGGAAGTTGATCTGATGAGTTTCTTGACCGTTTATGTCACAAATTCATTCAATGAGAAATATCAGATAAATGAGAGCAGTCACAGCTCCTCTTTTTTTTGAGGAATTTCCTTCATATTTCTGTTTGATAAATAGGAGTTCCTGGAGCGATTTTTGACCGTTCAGACAGTTTAGTTAAATTGAGACATGTACAGTTGTATGTATTACAGTCTTTCATTGGAATGAAAAATTCGTCGGAATATAAAGGGGTTTCTGTCCCACCACGATAATGCAAATTTTACATTAATCTGCAGCTGTTATCCCGCCAAATATAGGACCAAACTAATTTTAAAAAATATAGGGTCAAAAAAGTCATAAAAAGTAATAAAATATAGCACCTTTCATAGAAAGTCATACATTTTTTGTAATTTTTCGACCATTTCGATTTAAACTTTACTTCTCTGCATGTTTTTCACAGAATCAAATCAGAGGCTATTATCTATTTCATTGTGAAAACACATTTTGGGAGTTAGGATTAAGGAACACATAGCCAGACTCTCAGCTATTTATGATAATGGATTTCCGTGTTTCACGAGTTTAGGTCATCTAAATGATGATCATGCTTTGAATCCACATTTCCGAGAAGAGGCCATCTCTCGACAAACTGATATTTCAATATCCTTAAGTTATTTTGCAATTAATTTGAGACAGTGATTCAACCACGGCATTGGCCTTGTGGAAGTGTTCGATTCAAACATTGATTGGATCAAGCCTAAGACTTTCAAATTAGAGATTGCTCGAAATAGATTCAGAAAAATGCTCATATAATGTGCTTCTTGATGTGCAAAGTTAATTCATTTTTTTAAAGATGGCTCAGTATATTCGGTGAAATTATAAGTCACGTGTTAAGTATGGATACCCCTTTAATTTGATTATTTTCTCATTTTCTCCTTTTGTTGCTAGGTAAGATTTCCTACTTTGATTCTGTCTAAAGCAGCTGAATTGGCATCAGCATACAGCTGCTGTTGTCTATTCTAGCTCCACTGACTTAAGCAAAGCAGAAGTGTCGGATTTCTATGCCAGAGACATCATCGAATTATTTAGAATTTCATAGCAGCCTCAATTGTTTTTGCCTCTTTACAAATTGAAAATCTACTGTGTCATACGAGCCATGCTCGTGTCTTTCCCTATAGAGTCGTGTCTTATTTTCGTATTAACAAAGATGCATTGTAAACCTGCATATGAAGCTTTATCGTCATCATTCTTGGACGGTGCTGACACAGTCAGACTTTTGGAGCGTTGTGATACATTTAGTCAGGATGCCCTTCCTGTCGACTTCCAGTGACACTTTCGGGTCTCGACCTCCAAACCAAAAGATTGCTAGGCCAAGCACTTAACCAGTGTGCCACGGAGATCACGCAGTCAAGTTGACTTGCAGGTAGTGAAAATTAGCTGACCCTCGTGCACAGGCATGGTTCATGACAATGGCATGCAGTAGTTGACAATGATCTGATACCGGTACCTTGTCTATGCACCTAAGAAAGAGTCACGGCCATGATCTGAAATTCCGGAGGCTTGCTTGCAGGAAAACCTAACTCTGTCCCACCCTTTTGTAAGATGTGCTGATTTAATGTACATCTCAATGCCGATTAAGCGATGTAATAATCCGTTGCGTCTTCTGATTTCAGTTCCTCTCACTGGCGGACGAAAATACGCTTCGCCTGCCGCTTATCCATGTCTTCCTGGTTCCTCACACTTGGTCCGGTGACTTGCCCAGCCTCGGTGCGTCTCACTCTCTCCCCTCCAATTCTCTCAATCTTGAGCGCGTCCATGAGCTCACCAATTTCGGAGAAAGCCTGTCACCATCTGCACGACAACTGCTCCAACTGGTGGAACAGCAACAGAAACAGCCAACCAATGTGACGACTGCCAATCCACGAGTGAGCTTCTTCTGTCATGCAATCTCGGGTCATACGGTCATGTGGGATGCAGTCCGGCGGTCAGAACGAGTTTCTACAAGGAACGAGGCCGAAAATGAGACTTTCACAGAACGATGCACATGTTATGCCTATAACGTCGAATAACGTCTGCCTGGTTCATCTTGTTGTCAGACAGGATCAAATCATTACATGTATTAATTAATGTTGATAATTATTATTATTTTTATTTTTTTTTGGTACACGACCTCTACAGCGGTCGGTCTACAACCCAGGATCTCGGAATCCTACCAGGATTCTGGGAGATCGAGAGTGCGTCTGAGGATATAGGCACTGCCCAACAGAGCAGCTTTCTGTAACTGAGGTACATGATGAAGTCCGGGTACTTCTCTCAAGTATTTTGCGAGATTCTGAGTGTGAGCACCCAATGCCCCAATGACAACAGGGATCACTTTCACCTTGATCTTCCACAACTTTTGGATTTCCAGTTTCAGGTCTAGGTACTTAGCGATCTTCTCTCTTTCTTTGTTCGTTATATTTCTGTCTTCTGGTACCGAGATGTCAATTATGCATCCTCTTTTCTTCACCTTATCTATTATTACGATGTCAGCTCTTCGTGCTGTTATTTTCTTGTCCGTTCTAATTTCAAAGTCCCACAAGATCTTCACCGAATTATTTTCTGTTACTGGCAAGGGCATATGCTGCCATGGCTCTCGTGATACGCTTAGATCATAGCACATGCTGATGTCTTTGTGAATGATTCTTGCCACCTCATTGTGCCGCTTCAGGTATTCACTCCCTGCTAGTTTTGAACATCCGTGAAGATGTGAGAGACTGTTTCATCTGAGGACTTGCACATTCTGCACTTTGGATCTACACTTGTTTTCAGGATATATGTTGCGTGGGCTTTGGTGTTCAGTGCTTGATCTTGAGCAGCAGTAAGCAACGCTTCTGTCTCAATCTTGAGATTCACCGTTCTTAGCCAGCTGTAACATGCCTTCTTTGATGTAATTTCATCCATCTGTCTTGTATATTGCCCATGTAGTGCTTTGTTTTTCCAACCTTGATATCGATCTTTTACTGTCTTCTTCCAGTCTTCGAGGGTCTCTTGCCGTTGCCTATACAAGTCACCAGCTCTTGCCACCGCCAGCAGTGGGTCGTTGTTGCTGCCTTGTATATGCTCTGTAAGGCTTCGGTCAAGTTTTTCAGACCTCTTCCTCCCCGATCCCGCGGTAAGTAGAGGCGGTCCACGTCTGCTCTTGGATGCAACCCTCCGTATATATTTAATATCTTTCTTGTCTTGCGATTCAGTTCATCTAATTCTTGTTGCTTCCATTTCACCACTCCGCCAGTGTAACTTAGATTTTGTTTCTTGAGTACAGTTTCGATTTCATCACTTTCTTAAGTCTTTTCTTGTATTCAGCTGTTGCCTTTGTCTTTGCATCGTTATCGAGGTTGATATGCTGTTGAGGAATTCCCAGGTACTTGTATCCTTCATCGCTTACGTCATGTATACGAATCCCTTCTGCTTCGAATCCATCTGTGTGCACAATCCGACCACGACAGATGACGAGCCTTGCGCATTTATCGATGCCCAAATTCCATGCTTATATCATTGCTGAAAGTTCTGACTACGTTGATGAGGCAATTTATATCATTTTCTGTTTTTCCGTATAATTTCAGGTCGTCCATGTAGAGGAGATGGTTGACCTGGTATCCACTTGTTAACTTGTATGAATTCTTTACTTGACTTAGGACATCACTGAGTGGGTTCATCGCTAGGCAGAAGAGCAATGGTGACAGTGAGTCTCCTTGGAATATGCCTCTCTTTATTTGAATTGTTCCAATTTCCTCTTTCTCTTGTGTTACCATAGCACTCCAGACTTTCATCGATGCTGCGATTACTTCTTGTATGCGTTCGTTCACCTTATACATCTCCAAGCACTTCTTTATCCATGGATGCGGGATGGAATCGAATGCCTTGCGATAATCAATCCATGCCAATGATATGTTTTGCTTTCGCATGTTATTGTTCGGTCTATCGAGAGTTGCTCTTTGGTTCCTCTACAATGGGTCGGCATCCTTTCTGCTCTTGGTGCATTATTCTGTTTGCTTTGATGTGCTGGTTTATCTTGCTTGCTATAATTCCACTGAATAGTTTCCACATTGTTGGTAGGCATGTAATTGGTCTGTAATTGCCAGGGCTAGGTGGCTTGCTTTCATCTTCCTCTATCAGTACAGTCTTGCCTGTGACTAGCCATTCTGGTATTGTGTTGGGATTCTGTAAGAAGTCATTGTAGAACCCAGCAAGTCTTTCCAGTTCGCCATACTTACAAGTTTGTATTGTAGGTCTTCATTTGATATTGTGATGTCGTCGTGGTTAGTTGTACTGTCATATCTATTTTCGACTTCTGGTAACCACTCTGCTTCTGGGTTGTAACTTACGTCGGATTCCCAGATATCTTTCCAGTACTTCATTACTTCGTCTTTGTCTGGGGTTTTTGCTTCACATGCTGTTTCTTGGCCTCTTAACTTTCTGTACACTTTCTTTGGGTTTTCACGGAATAGCTTGTTTATCTTGAACTGCTCACTTCTGTCTTCGTATCTCTTTAGTCTGTGGCTAATGGCTATTAATCGCTGCTTTGCGTCTTCATACACCTCTTCTTTAGTTATATTGTTCATGTTGTACTTTCGAATCATGTAAGGAGGAAACCTTCCGTTAGAGTCAATGAACGACTTCAGTTGGCTAACTTCTCTCCTTAGGACTTCACTTTGTTTCTGTAGTCGGCGCTTCCACGGTGGCGTTCAAGCTTGTCTTCCATTGTTCACATTTATGGTTTCTTCCGTAACTTTAGCAGCAGAGTATATCAATACGTTCAACTCCGCTATATTATTGGTCGGAATTCGCTCACTCACATTGTCTACTTTCTCAATTATTTGTCTTGACTTCTCATCAACTTTTATCTTCCTTATATTATCTCTGTTGTTTGGATTCATGTAATTGTTCATGTACTGCATTATTCTGTGCATCAGCTGTTGTTCTGCAACAGTTAGAGGTTGGTTTGAGCTTTCATTGTTCATATTCGTTTCTGAATCAGCCGGGCTGGACGGCATGCTGTTGTTACATGCACTATTGTCTTCATGGCTCCAGGGTCAATTACGAGATTTGCTATTTGCTGTATCTCTTCATTCGTTAGCAAGTTGTTGTTCACAATCGATCGCTTTTGATTCAATAGCCCTTGTTCCGATATCGCTGTCTGGGGATGCATTTCTTGCCAGACCTTATGCATGCGCTTACGAAACCCTCTCTTCCGGACAACTTCTGTAGTAGCACTCAATTACGCTGGTATTATCGGCATGTGTCCATTTCCATCTTCGACGCGGTTGATGTTCATTTGTTCCAGTAGCCCTTCCGCTTGAACATCCTGGTTCCTCAACATTCAACGCAGGCCTTGGTGACCCGGGCGACGCCTGCTCCGGTATGGTATCGTCGTTATTAATCTCCATGTATGTATGGGTGTTGGGCGAGGACGAGATTATGGAGGAAACCGCTTTTTCCCTCCCGAGTATGCACTTTTTGTGATTCGAGCGTCTGCATTCTGGTTAGTAATCAGCCAATGTCTAATCCACTTGCGACCTCCACGTATCTGGATTACATGTGCTTGCCACACACCCGGTCGACTGTAAGGTTATATATGATATTAGAATATAGTTATTAAGGTTCTAATTCACTTTAATGACATCCAAGTAGCTGGATTACAGGTGCTTGCCAAACACCCGGTCGAAAGAATTATTATTAAGGTTGACTGCGCAAGGAGTCGAACCTGGGCCATCCAGACCACAGGGAGACACTTAAACCACTGTGCCATTCGCTCGCCTGCCGAGCGATTTTTAATTAATTTATTATAGATTAATTATTATTTTACATTATATGGCAACTCCGTGTTTTGCAACATGCCTCATTACCTTATCAAGAAAATTGCTTCCATCGAAAACAGAGTCATCAGAAT
This sequence comes from Prostheceraeus crozeri, assembly GCA_907163375.1. Lineage (NCBI taxonomy): Eukaryota > Metazoa > Platyhelminthes > Polycladida > Euryleptidae > Prostheceraeus > Prostheceraeus crozeri. The sequence goes on from CAJQUW010007737.1 coordinate 538,577, forward strand.
TATGGGCATCTCTCCAAATTGTGACATCTTAAATGCCAGGGAGAAGACTTGCCGTCGCCTTTTCGAGGCTATCAATGGTAACAGATCCCATCCTCTCAGGTCAATCTTCTGCGAAAGAACTCGAACGGCTCGTAATCCTCTACATGTTAGCCCTCCATTTGTGCGTGCGAGACGATAAAGTTCGTCGTTTATTCGGTTTGCTAGACCTCTGTAACTTCTTACTGGATCTCTGTTTCACGCTTGTTTCTCGATTAGTTAGATTTTGCCGGCGGTTTGTGTAGGCGTTCACCGAATGTTAGATTGTAGGAAATAAAGTATATATTATTATTATTAATTAAAACGCATGTTAATCCAATTGGACGCTGCACGCAGATTGGAATGATGTTTTCGGTCGAAATGAGATTTTATGAATTCTCTGAGTTAAGGTAAAATTGCCAAGTCTAGAGCCATAGCTAGGCATGGAATGTCTTCATGTCATTTCCTATCATGTGAATGTGATCCTGTCATGCCTCTGATTGATGATTCATACAAGACTTTGGTTTAATGTGGCTAAAATTGGACAAAGTGTTGTGCTTGCCTACATTTATGTTTTTAGCTTCATAGACAAAAGCACGTGAAGACATGAAGTCATGACATTAAGACATTCCATTCCAGGCTCAGGGGTTAGTTCTTTTCACTTCATCAGAGAAATGATAGAAAATCTCATTTCTACCGAAAACCTCAGTCTGACAAGATCCAGTCTTTCCTTTGATCCAGTCTGACAAGAAAGGGAGCCGGGTAAACGGCAAACGTGCAGATCCGTAGTAGCCAAAGGTTGTACATCATTCTGTCAAAGTCTCATTTTTGTCCTCGCTCCCGACAGAAACTCGCTCTGGCTGCCGGATTTATCTTTTATTTTATCCTTAGCTGAGCCGAAGCCACGACTCAATCGGTTTTAGCCGACTCAGTTGAGCAGCAGGCTTTCTATTCACGCGTTTAAGGAAAGTCAATTTAAATGCTACTTGCAACTTTTGATCTTGTTAAAACTATTTCATGAACAACGCTCAAACCAGAGATTGGTCAACACGAAATGGAGATGCAGATTAAATGATTGAAATGAACAGAATGTGATTATGGCACGATGGATGGGCAAGTAGGAGAATCTTCTACAATAATTTACATTAGTTTTTATGATGATTATTTCCTGTAATTAGTTTCTAGTAGAAATATGAATGCGGGAATATGCAAACATATTCCTCAACCAAGAACTTTGACAAAATGATTAGAGGAACGAGTGTCAGTTTCGAAAAATATTATTGGATTAAGTTCGGAGAATGTAAATGGATTTAATTGCTGAAGCGATGAATTATGTACATTACCTAGAAAACGCTCCCTTGTTCTTATAGTAAAATTATCTCATGGATTGTGCTCTGTACATGTTTGAAGCAAGCATCATGAGCATTTATCCTTGTAATTTTGAAGCTTAGGGCCTCAGAGCACATGATTCGAATGGAAAAATTCTGAGGAATCATGTTCAATGAACGCAATGAAGGGAAGAGTCAGGAATGTTTTGTTGTTCAGAAGAATTGTAATTAATTTACAGTCGGCATCCACAGACCATCTTCAGGCAAAAAGCAGAACATCTAATCCTGTAATGAATTCTTATTTTCTTTGTTTCAACAAAGACGTTTCCCTCATCAAATTCATTGCCCAATATTAGGTTTCCTTCTACATCCCTTAGCATGTTGGAATCGACCTAATTCAGAATTCTTGCTTTCTTCTTCTTCCCCTCCTGTTCCAGCTAGTTAGTCCGTTCGGGGACTCCAACGGCTTACGTCGCAGCCATCTCCTCTCCTTGTTCATATCTTGTTGGATGTTATCGCGCCATCACCTGCACGGCCGTCCTGTCCTTTGGGTCTCCTTCACCACCGGATTGTTGCCTTCCATCCCTATGAGGCGTCCTTTCCATCTCAAGCGTGTTGCTCCTGTCTGGTCACAGATATTGGCCTCTCCGAGCTCCCTCTGGATCTGTTCGCTCGTCAGTCTGTCTCTAAACGAAGCACCTCTAATCCGTCTCAGCCTCCTTCTGATCTCCCACACTTCTGCTCCATACATTAGCACGGTTCTAGCGACGATCTTGTAGATCTTTACTTTCAGCTTCCTTGACTTCCTCTTGTCCGCTATGACTCCGCTCACTTCTCTCCGTTTCTTCCACGCTGATCTAACTTTTGTCCTCACTGCCAACTCTGAGCCTCCTGTTTCACACAATGTCATTTCCCAGGTATTTGAAGGTTTCGACTTGCTTTAGTTCCTGTTCTTCCCTGTCGAGAATTTTGGCCTTCCTTTTGTGTCTTCTGAATACCACAACTTCCACTTTCTGATCGCTCACTTTCAGCGTGTTTTTCCATTACACTTTGCCACTTCAACCACTTTTCTTCCTAGTTTTCTTTTCCTTCAGCTATCACCACCAAGTCGTCCGCAAAAAGCAGCTCCCATGGTAGTCTGTCTCTGAATTTCTTGCTGATGGTATCCAACACCAGTATGAAAAAGATGGGGTTGAATGCTGATCCTTAGTGAAGTCCAACTTTGACTTCAGACGGCTCGGTAGGTCCATGCCATGTCCTCACCACTGTCTCGATCTTCCCATATGTCGCCCTGATCAGCCTTTCTGGAATTCATACTTTTACTCAGGTTTTCTAAGGAACATTGATCTGAAGCTTTATCACACAGGACCTTGCTCATCCAAGCCTAAAAATGTAGTCACTGTTATGGTCCAATGATGTGCCATCGATTTTGGTGATATATCTATTCTATCGCCCGAATGCATGAAAGGTCAAATTCTATGAGTTCGGACGATGATTCACCTGCATCAGGGTTACTGACTCTCTCTCTATGACGACTAATAAGCCGGAAACGTTTGCAGTTCCCGCAAAGATTTCAATCTTGTTCCCATCTCACAACTTGATTTTAATCTTGAACTATTCAAGAACATCTCTGAGAATGTTCTCTCTACCTGTTCTTGAGTATTTTTGAGATCAGATTGTACGTGATAAAGATGCCACGTACATCAAAAACAAATTTGTATAAGAATAATTTGTATTACAAGACCGTGTGTTAAATTTGAAGCCATAACAGTTATTTACGCAAATAGTGCATGATTACTTCGTTACAGCATTCCACGAGTTAGACATCTTAAATGCCCGAGCGCGTAGTGGTGAGGGGATGACGGCCATTTAAATCTGAGGAGTTCGAATGCTGTGATGAAGCGATCTCTTGCATGAGTTGAAGCTGTAACGTCAGTACTCCCTCATACTGGAGGCTTGGACGGTACTGACGTAGTCAGACTTTTCTGGAGCGTTGTAGTACTTTTAGTCAGGATGCCCTTCCTGACGACTTTCGGGGCTCGAACTCTTGACCAAGCACTTAACCATTGTGCCATGCAGACCACAATTGCGCATAGAATTTTATTTGGCGACTTGCCATGATGATCAAAGACAGATTGTGACTGATCAGCAGAAGTATTTGAATAGAAATTTACCATTCCCTATATTGTGAATAAATCATAAATGAAAAGTAAGTATTGTCTCCCACGCCGCAAATATTCTGCTCTAGAGGTCAAATCAAGTGACAGGATATCTACCTTACACGCACGGAGACAAAGTTTTTGTTCACTCGTGTGAAGCATCAAAATGCACGCGCTCCTATATCTTTGACTTAAGTATTCACCAAAAGTTTTTGTCATCCTGAAATGGTTGTCAAAGTGGCCACAAAATGTGTGTCCGCTACCTTGAAAACCCTTAAATGTTTATTAGACCTAATTGGGGTTTTATTGAACATGCCAATGCATAGTTTCTTGTTTTCATAAAATCAGGGGAAATGGTGTCATAAAGTGGAGTATTACTTTTACTTACCTCGCAAGTAGCAACTGAATTGACATGACAGGGTTGGACGAAGTCATCCCAACCGGCCGGTTGACCGACCAAACCCAACCGGATGGCTGCGATCGTCTTTTATTGATTCACACTATGTCATTCAAACTGATGCGACAAAGGGTTCTTCAGTTTGTAAGTGGCCTTGGCCTCGTCCATTTTCACACTATGTCATTCAAACTGATGCGACAAAGGGTTCTTCAGTTTGTAAGTGGCCTTGGCCTCGTCCATTTTCACACTATGTCATTCAAACTGATGCGACAAAGGGCTCTTCAGTTTGTAAGTGGCCTTGGCCTCGTCCATTTTCACACTATGTCATTCAAACTGATGCGACAAAGGGTTCTTCAGTTTGTAAGTGGCCTTGGCCTCGTCCATTTTCACACTGTCATTCAAACTGATGCGACAAAGGGTTCTTCAGTTTGTAAGTGGCCTTGGCCTCGTCCATTTTCACACTATGTCATTCAAACTGATGCGACAAAGGGCTCTTCAGTTTGTAAGTGGCCTTGGCCTCGTCCATTTTCACACTGTCATTCAAACTGATGCGACAAAGGGCTCTTCAGTTTGTAAGTGGCCTTGGCCTCGTCCATTTTCACACTGTCATTCAAACTGATGCGACAAAGGGTTCTTCAGTTTGTAAGTGGCCTTGGCCTCGTCCATTTTCACACTATGTCATTCAAACTGATGCGACAAAGGGCTCTTCAGTTTGTAAGTGGCCTTGGCCTCGTCCATTTTCACACTGTCATTCAAACTGATGCGACAAAGGGTTCTTCAGTTTGTAAGTGGCCTTGGCCTCGTCCATTTTCACACTATGTCATTCAAACTGATGCGACAAAGGGTTCTTCAGTTTGTAAGTGGCCTTGGCCTCGTCCATTTTCACACTGTCATTCAAACTGATGCGACAAAGGGTTCTTCAGTTTGTAAGTGGCCTTGGCCTCGTCCATTTTCACACTGTCATTCAAACTGATGCGACAAAGGGTTCTTCAGTTTGTAAGTGGCCTTGGCCTCGTCCATTTTCACACTGTCATTCAAACTGATGCGACAAAGGGTTCTTCAGTTTGTAAGTGGCCTTGGCCTCGTCCATTTTCACACTATGTCATTCAAACTGATGCGACAAAGGGTTCTTCAGTTTGTAAGTGGCCTTGGCCTCGTCCATTTTCACACTATGTCATTCAAACTGATGCGACAAAGGGTTCTTCAGTTTGTAAGTGGCCTTGGCCTCGTCCATTTTCACACTATGTCATTCAAACTGATGCGACAAAGGGTTCTTCAGTTTGTAAGTGGCCTTGGCCTCGTCCATTTTCACACTATGTCATTCAAACTGATGCGACAAAGGGTTCTTCAGTTTGTAAGTGGCTTTGGCCTCGTCCTCTCTGAAATTTGTGATGTCATTAAGTTTTTCAGTATTCTTCCTTAGGGGTTATGCGCTACCTATTCTATTCATTGAATCTACTCATTTGAATATTTAGTTATCTTTTAAAACTAAATGGGCTTTAATGGCCCATTGAGATGTTAGTCGTTCTAAAAGAAGCAATGAATAACGGATTGTGGTGAACAGATTAACCATTGAATATCGAAAGAGAATGACAACCATTTAGACAATACAAGACCCAAACACCCTTGATTCCCCGACCGCACTCGCCTGACCTAGGAATCGAACCGAAGTCCGCGGTGGAGACGAGCTCGCACCTTCTTCACCAGGCCACGCTGACGGTTCAAAAGGAATGCGAGTGAAGGCAGAAGTCATCTCTAAGTGATATCGACAGCATATTGTCCGATTATTATTGACAGAACGCTAACAGCGTTCATATTGTAGCGAGACAGCATATCAGCATGTCATACGACTACGTCACAGTGTAGATCGACAACAAAGGTCTGTCGTAGTTCATTGAATATCGAAAGAGAATGACAGCTATTCTCTTTCGATATTCAATGAACTACGACAGACATTTGTTGTCAAGATTAACCACATGTGATTGACCGCAAGCTACGTCTTTTTCCCTTGTAAATTTACAGAAAAAGTTTTTTAATGTGTCAGTGGATTATCACCTAATTTAGCTTGGGCGTGGATCAGTCTTAATGGACTAATGCATAGTATTTTATCCCGCATTAGTTGAGCTTATTTATGTATGGTATGGATACGCTTTCGTCTTCATATGAATAATTTCAATTTAAATAAATTAGCAGGCCTAGTGCCGTACAACTTTTGATTCGTGTAAGTAAACACAGTTTCATCAGACATGAATTTTGAGATACGTGAGCATGTGAGGAGACAAATTCACGGAACATTTCTTAGCGTCGATCTTAAAATATTGCTACGGATAATCTATCGGGGACATTTTAAATATGTTTAGCAAACCATAGATAAATTGTGTATACAGCACATTACAATTCTTGTATGATCGATCATTCGTAATAATCCGATTGATTGATCGACCGGTTTTCGACCGGGGCTGGTCGACCAATCGACTTACACCGACCCAACCCAATCGGCAGTCCAACCTAACCCAACCGGTCAGCAGGTCCCGGTTCCAATCCTGTGACATGGGATTGGTAAGCAAAACAAATTACTAAAGTAAAGCGTGATTCCGCACATACATCATTAGTTCAACTCACTCACTATTCTCGCGCACCGCACCGTGCGTAGACCAACTTGAAACACGAGCGCTCTCCTTAGATGACAGTGGTCTGTGAGAGAGCAGCGGTCTGTGAGAGGCAGCGGTCTGTAGGAGGGCAGCGGTCTGCTAGACATTTCACGATAATTTTGGTGTCCAGTTCTTTCCCGATCAGCTGTGTAATTGTCACATGCCTTGCCCTTTCCTTTTCAGCAAATGATGAGCAGTCACAGTCTTCCTGCTACTCTGCTCTCCACGTTGCTCGCCGGACAACATTTGCGCCCGCTGGATGAGAAGCGCGACTCCTCTGACAGCACCTCCTCCGGTGACCAACAAGTGGCCTTCTCCGCAGGGCCTGACCCTTCACCGCCAATCACACGTTGGCTAGACGACCGTCTTGTCGCTATGGAGTCCCGAATCATGTCTCGACTTGATGCCATCTGCGACCGGATCTCCGCGGTGGAGCTGGCTGTCAGCAAGCAAACAGAGCGATGACTTCCTCCCATGATATCATCAAGAGAAACGGCCACTTTGATCGACAATCCCTCTTCAATCCGACACTTCCACAACTCAACACTTCTTGTCCATCCGAACACCCAACATCTCTTGTTTACCCCAGGGTGTCCAATTTACCGTAATGTGACCTTAGGAACTCACAGCTCGCACAAAAATGCAATGATATAAAGAAATGGGGTGGGAAGTAGGATGCCAGAATTTGATGGTTTTGTACAATTTTCATTAACTGTAATAAGTATTGATAAATATTATTTCATAGGATGTAGCACAGCTATTAAATAATCAAATAATTTTCAATGCAGATGGAATGTGGCTTAAGATGTTAGTAATGGATCATTCCATACAAAATCGATAAGAAAAATGAAATTTTTAACCCATCATGTCAGATATTTTGATCATATTTGGTTTATTGGTAGGGTTTGGTCTCTTTTGAAGGAATACAGATTTACTTGCTCCGATTCGACGTAGCTCCTGAGTTGTAGGACCTCAAAGTTGTCTATGTCGCTTTGTATTGGACGATGTTCCCTAGCAACAGCTAAAATAAGCCTAAATTTCTTTCTTTTGAAGCTAGCACACCAAATTTTGTGCTCATATTGTTGTTGATTTGCTTTAGTGCCCCACACAATCAATTTAACATTTGCGCTGTTTATGACATAGATATTGACATTCAAAATGTCTTTCCAAAAAGTGCGAATATCTCAAACTTTGAATGTCGATATCTATGTCATAAACAACACTTGTTAGATTGCTTGTATGAGTACTAAAGCACATCATCAACAATATGTGTACAAACTTTGGTGACGCTAGCTTCAAAAGTGGCAAAGTTAGATGTATCTTGGTCGTTGCAATGGACCATTGCTAGTAAAAATCTGTCGTCCAAAACAAGGGGTCCCAAAGTCTTATGTATTATCAATTTTTTCTGTTTGTGGCCCCCCTGAATTGTGAATTGTGAACCTCATCCCTGATTCTTGCAAACGTGTTGTAAGAACTGGGATTATTACTGGTCACTAACACAGCGTGTCAAATTCGCCGAAGGTCTGCAGAGTCAGCTACTCCAATACAATTAAAGAATGCACAATTGGGAGGGGCTCCGAATGCGCTTTTAGTTTCCGTAAACTCATTCTCGGCGAATTGGATACCCTGGTCCCACCACCTCCCCCTCAGCCCCACTTTCTTGTCCAACGAAACTTTCCCAGGTCTCAATCTCCTGCGGAATACCTCTATCTCCTGCACTGTAACTCTTTTGAATTTCTTGCCTCTTGACGCCAGTCGCTGTATATTCACTGTATATTGAAGCACTCTAGTCGTTCTGTCAGAATTCTGTGCTATTAATTCAACGCTCTGCCGCTTCATAGATCGTATTTTTTAACCAACACATGCGGCAGCCGTGAGAGTATCCATTTGCCTTTGCCGAGCTCGGTACTTGTAATACGTTGTGTCGACGCCTTCTATTGGATGCTTCAATCCATATTTGATTCGACTTTGTGTTGACGGTATTTTCTGTATCTCATAAAGGCCTGCGTGAGTTTTCGTCAGATAATAAAAACTGAACTTTGTCTAAAAATTCCTCTTCTCATTCAACACATGTACAAGATCAATTCATCATTTTTGTTGATTCTGTGGTTCTGGAATTCTGAAGAGTTTATTTGAGTTAGATTATACAAATGATAGATTTCAAAGATACGAGTAGACCAGTAGACGGAAGAGTGCCCATGACATGACGTATTGAAATGGGCAACACATTCGATTGCTGTCCAAGATGTAAATATCTGTTACTAGCAATAGATATCTACATCTGCCACCAGCCATGGATAGCTATTATACAGCAACACACGCAGAATTAGATTGCTTATGCGTGTCACTTTGCTAGAAGTGAAAACTGATTCAAAACAATGGCACATGCAGGAACTTACTAAGTGAGCAAAAAGAAATCTTTAATTACTTGCGAAGATAGGAAAAATAGTCTTGCGTCGCTTGCGGATTGCTGTGAATTCCTTCAAAATGATCCAATCGCCACGATTTCTTCAAATTCGAAGAATTCAACTCATTGCGCAAGAGTTTTCTCGGTAATGTTGTTCTTTCCGATCATCATTAAAAAAGACAGCAGGCGCATGAAAAAACGTTCACAAACTTCTCTGTAGAACTTGACATCGTCTGTGTCTCTTTGCTGTGTGATCCGGTTGATAACAGTCACTGAAACTTCGCACAATTTGGCGTGTTCAATGTTGAACTGGCTGCTCATTGTTCGATTGCTATGGTATTATGTCAGCAGATTGTGCCATTTCATTTACGCTACATGTTCCAATGCTTCCTTTCTAGTCAAACAGAAAAAAAGACTACCTGTCTAATTCTGTTGTAGCACATATGAAAAAATGACAAAAAATCCAATTTTGAGAGCGGTGGGATTTTCGCGTCAAATCTAAACTTTTGCAAATCTATATTATTTACCAGTTTCATTTTTAAGCAACGTTGATGACATTTCTTATAAGATAAGCTAAATTTTAACTCACCACTGAAATGTGAGAAAGTAATACACACCGTTCTCTCATAGAAGTTTCTTATCCATAACTTGAGAATTAAATCAAAGTGAAGTATTGAAATTATTTCACTGTTCCGCAAGTGAGCAGTTTTAATCTCTATATTGTTGAATTTCTTCAATGATAAAATCTCTTCGTCGTTTCTTCCCAAGTTGAAGTCACTTGTGGATTATTGGATTCCGGAAGTAATAATGGAGTCGCAGCACACCGTCCTTATCTACTTTGTTCATGATTGAAACTTGTGACAGCGTTTCCATCTTCTCCTCTTGCATAACATGAAGGAACGTTCAAAGGGACATGAAATATGATGTAAACAGCGGGGAATCGACAGCCACATTGCATCATCTCGGCTGTAATGTGGAAGAGAATTGTATTGGATAAAACACTATTTGCCTAGATAATAGTTCTCTTTGCAACATTCTGTATTCCGAAGCAGCTGTAAAGTTGGTATTGTAATGTGAAATTCCGTTTTAACAGCATAGTTGATTGAATTTGGATGAAAGTTAAAGCTGCAACATGTATTCCAAAATAATTAAATATTGAGTTCTAATTCAAAAGCCACAATAAGTAATGAAAGTTTATTCCCTGTCTTCTGGGAATAAACTTTCATTACTTATTGTGGCTTTTGAATTAGATATTTATTTGACTCAAAGTGATAATACTTTAAATTACATCAAATATTGAGTTGCATCCTCAGTTGAAAAATGGAAACAGACTTGAACAGCTGCCATTTCATGCAATATCAGGAATCATCAGTCAACATCTACACAACTCCCTATGTAAAATTACAGGCATGCCCGAGTAAATTTGAGACTTGCAATTACAAAGTGGAAATTTCGACGGACATTCATTAAATATAACTTTAAACACACCAATAAGTTTGTTTAAAGTGATATTTAATGAATATCATGTATCTGTCTGTTGATTCTTTTAAAATGCAGATTAAATGGGCAATCTTATTTTAGATTCAACGTAGAAAAGTGCGTCAAGGTAACAAAATTTAAAAAAAACGAGGTAACGACTAGTTGATTTTTAGTAGGTGCAACATATGATTTAAAAGAAAATTTTTATATCCTAAAATGTCTAAAAATTTAAATATACTTGCTTGATAAACAAACAACGGTTCTCCTGTCCTCATGTGTTATGAATTGGCGAGTAAGTCGTTCTGTTCAAAATTATGTTTATCATTTATATATTGAAAATATTCTATTTACCAGTCTGCCCATTCAGATGATAAGAAGACAGGTCTGTTTCCAATCAAAATACCAGATCTAGCTAACACAGCGGGATTACGCTATCTAAAATCTACCAGGTGTGCAAGAGAATTAATATTAGTTCCTTAAGTCAAAACGCGAAAAATAATTCTACAAAATATGCATACAAATTATTTGACTATTTTTAATGAGGTCATCAACAGGAACTTGGTCAGGACGATCGCGTTTCGACCGCTAAATCCTGAAGAATATTCAGATGAAAATGCAAACTGCAACTTTGAATTTTGTCGTCTATTGTGCACTGCCGCTGAATTATATTGTTCAAGGGTAGCAATGCAGACTATGTACATGTACATGAATAAACTTGCTAAGTAGCGGAAAAGAAATTCTTCATGTATTACTGAAATGCTGAGGATGATCCAAAAAGATTGAAAATAATTCGCCGCACATTCGAATGAAAAAAAGACTTGCAATCGGAAGAGTCCGCGGTTTAGATGATTTGAATATGCAGCGTGGTCTTCGACTATCAAATCAATTAACAAATTCGAAGTTGCCTTCCTTTTCTCTTCTTAAAACTTTCTGGTAATGCAAGATTGCTTTTTCTTAATTTTACTCGCATTTTCAGCTTCATTCTTCAGTTTCTTCATTCGATGTCATATCGTAGGAGAATGACAATAAATGAGTTGTGTTGTTCTAGTCTCCTTGTGGGCTGTCACAGGTAGCGAAGATAACGAAGTAACTCACTGGATCCGACACTAGCCTCGAGGCAGATGTAGTGTAGCCATTGTAGCTAGCTTGCTGATGCTAGATCTCTTAGAAGTCAATGACTGAAATATGCAACAGTTGTAGATTCTTGGCGTAAGGCGATTTATTATCAAGATGCAAATAAATCGAAGAGAAATGATAATGGCCGTGAATATTTACAAAGAACACTGACAAGTTGCTGGTAACTTCCTACTGTCAACCACATGACAACGCATGTTTACGACGTTCTATTGTCTTCAATGTCACTGATTAAAATCACCGAAGGAATACAGCTGCACGAGCTAATGATAGAAGAGTCACATCTCTCCGCTTTATCAGGACATTTCTTTGGTTCATAAAGACATCTCTCCGCTTTATCAGGACATTTCTTTGGTTTATGAGGACATTTCTTCGCTTTATCAGGCATCTCTTCGGTCAGTTGGGACATCTCGATCATCGGGGCATCTCTTTGTTTCATATAAATAATTCGGGAACTGAAGGCTGGTTTATTGTTGCTTAAGGTGTGTCAAAACCCTTGGTTGGCTTTCTAACTTGGACATCAGAGTATGGAGAAGAATGATTGCCAACTTGTGAGCATGGCATGAAAAAGGTTGCTAATTCGCTATCCTCTTGTCAAGATTCCTGACAACCATGCTGTCCAGTAGACATCATCAAATATGGGAATAATGGACATGAATGTTCACGCATTATGATGACTCCATCGGGAATTCATATTCATGCCCTGAGGAAGATCAGGAATGAAATGTGAGTTTCCGTCAATCTTGGAAAAGTGTCAAAGTAGAATTTGTTTGTCTTCCTCCATCTGAATCCATTCTAAGTTATTTGAGATGATTTCCAAAAAGGCAATTTCTCATCCATATACCAGACTCACTGACATTTCAGCATGAAGATTTCGACAAAATCATTCCATGACATAGAGAAAGCAGGCACGTTGTGAATACTTCTGACGACCCTCCGCCAACTCACACTCCCTACAAAATGCTGCACTCACGGAATCAGAATGTTCAATCTCGCCAGTTCTCTTTAAGTGCAATTCGAACCATAGAGTAAAACAGGCATTGCTATCGTGATTAACGATAATAATCAAAATTCGAGATTTTGAATTCCAACTCATCAGGGACCCATTATAAAACCTCCCGTGGCACTGCTGTTTGGAGGTGCTGGGTTAGACTATCCAGGGAATTCTAGATGGTGACGCTACGGATGACCATCTAGGATTCCATGGAATATCCAATAGAGGTTAGATTGTTAGCTGTCTTTGCAATCTTAATTGAATGAGCATCGGTAGCTTTGATATTCCGACTTCAATGGAATTTCTGTGTCCACTCTATCGGACATCAATGTACATGCAAAGTTTCGGCTAGCGTGTGTGCGGAATATGTGCACTTATGTCCTCCAAAAGTGTATTTTTGTGATCACAATCTCGGGAACAAGAAAAATGAGTGATTGTAGATCGATGAGCTTGAAAAGTATACCGTTCTGTGGTGAAACCATAGCCCAGGATGTCACTGATGGGGATGTCATCGGTTGAGGCGCAACAGCGTGAGGGTTATCTTGTGAATAGATGAACGTATTGCGTTTATTAACGGAATCGTTCTCATGAAATTTTGCCTCGTCATTGAAATTTATGTTCATCACAAAGCTGCGAGCTCTGCGATGTCTCTGCAAGATCGTCTTGCAGAAAAAGCTGTGCAGATTTGACTAATGCTGAGTTGCTTCTCTACCTAATATAACTTACTCTATGATGCGAACGATGTCATCAGGAACTTATTTAGTGGCAGAATTAGAATTTTAAGGCATTAATCAAACCTTCATCACTTGCTGTGAATTCGGAGTGACTGAGAACCGCGCATGCCTACTTGTGAGTATGTGTGGTCAGCTTGAGAGTTGTCCTTGTGAAAATAAAGTTCGTGGAAGAACGTGAAGTGATGTTCCCATGACGGACAAGTATGACAGCATCACGTTAGCCTGATATCCATCATCCGGGGTGAACCATGAAATGTGAAGATGTCTTTTTAGCGGCTGTTATGTCCTTCCGGATGATATGCCAATTCCCGTCTATTTTTAGATCCATTTTGTAAAGATTCCCAAACATGTGTTTCTAAAGCTGTTGTGTGGAAGCATTGGATAAAAATCCATTCGAGAAGAGAGATGCGGTATCGGAGGCGCGTCGAATTCCACTATCGAGCCCCTAAATCGAAGTCGAGGCAGTTAGAGGCGGTCTACGTAATCCTCATTGAGTGAATTATTCGCGTATTTTATGCTCACTAGGATTGATTCCAAGTCAACCGATTTTCAGGCGAGACTCAAACTGACACTGATAATTATTTATTTTTCATTTTGTGTGGGAGTGAAAAGATATCTCTCCCATGTAAACTGCCAGGAGGACAAATCAACTTTTCAGTCCCACGGGATCACAAAGCTAACTTTTTTTCCCGCAGTTAACTTTCCTGTGTAAGCTCCTATACACATAGAAGTAGATAATAGTACACTAGAATGGAAGTTTGATATCTTGCCTATGTGCAATGATGGCACATGGAAAAATCCATGGTTTGTAGATCTGCTTCGATCTAATACATTGTATCATAGTCAAACTATTTGTCAAGTTATTTGTGGAAGTTGTTGACAGCAAATTGCAGGATTTTCATGAAGAGAATTTTAAGTGAGATGGCTGCATTGTTTCATGTGAAATATCCCACTATTCTATTGGTTAATATCCTGTTTCTATATGCAGCAATCATTGACAACCATTATCCATTTTTTCAATACTTGAATGCGATTTAAAATTTGGTTCACAGAGTAATGATTGTAAGTGGTCAGTGGACTGGTTTTGAGAACATCTCAAGAATTCACAGTTAAACATTCTTAATTATTGGATAATTTCTCCTTGAAGCGGTAAAGAACCTGGAATAGACACACTGAAAGCTTCTTTACCTAAAAACGTCACTCAGATAAATGAAATGTCGCTGGAACTTTTCAATTAATCATTGAATGATATATGTGATGTAGTGTGAATTAGAAGCTGACATTTGAAAGCGTGCAAAGATTTTGAAAATTGTTCGAATATAATGAGCAGGGAAGCCCCATAAAGTAAAATGAATGCTCTAAGCTTTATTGGCCTCTGATTACAAGCTGGAGCAATGAATATTCTATAAATCGACATTACAAGTTATTTATCTATCTAATTATACTCTTGATAGATTATAGGAACGATATTTCAAAATGATGAGCGTACAGAACGTTTTAAAGGATTTCTTTCTTTGTCATGCTGTCGCCGCAGTATTTTGTAAATTCTTCATTGCTTTTGTGTACATGATCTTTGGACAAGGGCCAACAATCCAGATCACAAATTGGCTTGATAAATATAAATGCCAACCAGAAAACAAGAAAACCAGTTCGTAAAATTTGCATTTTTCCCCAACTAAGTTCCCCCGACGTGTGCCATAATTTTCATGCAATTTCCATTCTACGACTTTCTATGGTATTGTTAACATGTATGCCTATGCACATAGAAATTAATAATACCATAGAAAGTCCTAGAATGGAAATTGCATGAAAATTATGGCACACATTGGGGAACTTAGTTGGGGCAAAATGCAAATTTTACGAACTGGTTTTCTTGTTTTCGGGTTGGCATTTTTAATTATCAAGTCAATTTCTGATCTGGATTGTTGGCCCTTGTCCAAAGATCATGTACACAAAAGCAATAGTGAATTTACAAAATGCTGCGCCGACAGGATGACAAAGAAGGTAATCCTTTTAAACGTTCTGTACGTTCATCATTTTGAAATATCGCTCCGATAATCTATCAATAGTATAATCAGACTCTTATGCAACTTGTAATGTCGATTTGGAGAACATGCACAACTCCAGCTTGAAATCAGAGGCCAAGAAATCTTAGAGTATTCATTTTACTTTGAAAGGTTTCCTTGTTCACTAAATTTGAATAATTTTCAAAATCTCTACATGCATTCGAATATCAGCTTCCAAAATATCAATGTGTCATTCAATGATTAATTGAAAAGTTCCAGCGACATTTCATTTATTTGAGAAATGATTGTCGGTAAAGAAACTTTCAATGTGTTTATTCCAGAAAAACGCCAGGTTTCTTAGCCGCTAGAAGAAGAAATTATCCAATAATTAGAATTTCTGTCTGAATTCTTCAGATGTTCTTACAAACAGCACACCGACCACTTTCAATTATGACTCTGTGAACCAAATTTTAAATCGCATTCAAGTATTGAAAAAATGGATAATGGTTGTCAATGATTGCTGCATATAGAAACAGGATATTAACCAATAGAATAGTGGGATATTTCACATGAAACAATGCAGCCATCTCACTTAAAATTCTCTTCATGAAAATCCTGCAATTTGCTGTCAACAACTTCCACAAATAACTTGACAAATAGTCTGACTATGATACGATGTTTTAGATCGAAGCAGATCTACAAACCATAGATTTTTCCATGTGCCATCATTGCACATAGGCAAGATATCAAACTTCCATTCTAGTGTACTATTATCCACTTCTATGCCTATACAGGACAAATCATATAAGTCTATAAACAAGTTATGATTAGACAGAGACTACCAAGATATCAATATAGTCCCTGGATTTGCTCATTCATAGATTTTGCGATGCAACCATCAATTTCTTAATGAACAATAGACATACAAGGTGTTTCAAAAGTAGGCTAACAGTAGAAATTGGCCTTGAAAAGCTATGTCTTAATGCTATAGATTAATAAGCTATGTCATAATAATCTTTTTCACGATGCCACAGATAGCTAATATGCCTTGTATTCGTAAGGGGGAAAAATTCAATACTCTTTGACATCGCGTAAATCATATTAAAATATCTCATGATCTCCAGTGTTTTCATGCCTACATATTTCACTACAACCCAATTTGAATCTATACCGATCATGAGAAGTCGAATAACTATCCAACATCTATCAAAAAAAATTATTAGGAAACCATGTAAACAAGATAGTAGTTGTTTCAGTGTTACTGCGGAGAAGGAAGAACAGCTGACATTCGAATGTCCTTCACCTTTGTTAATTCCAGCCTCCTCTTAGACCATCGTCAGAAGCTTCTGACGATGGCCTAGAGGAGGCTGAAATTAATAAAGGTATTAACATTAAAACAACTACCATTTTGTTTGCTTGGTTTCCTAACAAAAAAATGAACAAATGAATAACCAAGGCCTATTCAACATATCAAAAAATTAATCAACTTAAAGTTGCAAAAATTCACGAACGCAAATGCTCAAAATGTCCACCATGGACATCGGCACATTCTTGTAGTCTTTCGGCCACACTGTGGCACACAGTTCTGCATAAGTTCCTGTCATCACTGATCTCTTGACAGGCATCTGTGATGTAGGAGCGGAGTTGAGAAAGTGTGTGAGGTTTTCGTCCGTACACTTTCTCCTTTACAACGCCCCAAAAGAAAAAGTCCATCGGAGTTAGATCGGGAGAGCGAGGAGGCCAAAGGATGCTACCACATCTCCCGATCCACTTTCCTGGAAAAGTGTCATTCAGATAGCTTCTGACACTCACTGCAAAATGCGCTGGTGCACCATCCTGCTGAAAGTACAGCTCATTGAAGTTGTTCAATGACTGCATCTCAGGAATCGCAAAGGATTGGAGCATTTGAAGGTACACCTCAGCCGTCACAGTTCTTTCAAAAAATACTGGCCCAATCACACCGTTGCTTGACATACCGGCCCAGACGGTTAAGCCAGGCTGGTTCAGCTCATTTGTTGATACCATGTGCGGATTTTCAGGGAACCAGTAGACACAGTTATGTCTATTTACGTGACCTGATAGTTTGAAACTGGCTTCGTCAGACCAAACTATCTTGTCAAGCAAATCTGGGTTCTCCCGAATTTCCGACAACATGAGCACAGCAAACTGCAAGCGTCGTTCAGCATCATCCGGTAGAAGGTGCTGCAACAGTCTGGGTCGGTATGGTTTCAACTCAACTTTCCTCATCAGTCTCCAAGTAGAGCTTAGAGAAATGTCCAACTCCAATGAGACTCTTCTTGTTGACTTCTTCGGACTTTGAACAAATGTTTGGGCCACTAGCTCCTCGTTTGATGTTATTGAAACTGATCGAGGGCGTCCTGACTTCGGTGCATTCTCTACCGAACCGGTCTTTTCAAATTTATCTCGAATGCGATAAATAGCAAATCTTGATGGAGGATTGCTGTGAAAGGCATCTCTCCATTCCATTCGCACCTTTTCAGCATTCTTGTTTTTCCAAAAGGATTTCAAAATCCATTTTCTCTGATCATCTTTTAGATGACCTGACATGACAGAAGCAGCAAATTCAAAAAAGCTTCAAGCTTGTTTAATTCACTTCAAGTCAAACTAACAGCATAGAAGTGGATAATACTACACTAGAATGGAAGTTTGATATCTTGCCTATGTGCAATGATGGCACATGGAAAAATCTATGGTTTGTAGATCTGCTTCGATCTAAAACATCGCATCATAGTCAAACTATTTGCCAAGTTGGTTGTGGAAGTTGTTGACAGCAAATTGCAGGATTTTCATGAATGGAACTTTAAGTGAGATGGCAGCATTGTTTCATGTGAATTATCCTACTATTACATGGATTAATATACTGTGTCTATTTGTAGCAGTCATTGACAACTATTCTCTAATTTTTCAATTCTGGAAAGCGAATCGAAAATTGGTTCAGAGTCATAATCAAATGTGATCAGTGTGCTGTTTGTGAGAATATCTCAAGAATTCGAAGATAAAAATTCTAATTATTGGATAATTTCTCCTTCTAGCGGTCAAGAAACCTGGCGCTTTCTGGAATGAACACATTGAAAGCTTCTTTACCGACAGGCATTTCTCAGATAAATGAAATATCGCTGGATCCTTTCAATTAATTACTAAATGACTTATGTGATATAGTGTGATGATATTTTGGAAGCTCATAATTGAAAGCATGCAGAAATTTTGAAAATTGTTCAAACATTTTGAACAGGGAACCTTTTAAGTAAAATGAATACTCTGAGATTTCTTGGCCTCTGATTTCAAGCTGGAGCAATGCATGCTCTGAAAATCGACATTACAAGTTGCGTATGTGTCTGATTATACTCTTGATTGATAATAGGAGCGATATTTCAAAATGATTAACGTACAGAACGTTTTACAGGATTTCCTTCTTTGTCATCATGTTGCTGTAGTATTTTGTAAATTCACTATTGCTTTTGTGTACATGATCTTTGGGCTAGGGGCAACAATCCAGATCACAAATTGACTTGATAATTAAAAATGCCAACCCGAAAACAAGAAAGCCAGCTCGCAAAATTTGCTTTTTGCCCCAACTAAGTTCCCCCGGAGTGTGCCATAATTTTCATGCAATTTCCATTCTAGGACTTTCTATGGTATTATTAATTTCTATGACTAACAGTGTTTGATTCAAATCAAATTAATTGAACATATCCATGTACGTAATGTCAGATTGGTGCTATATCTTGTCCATGATAGATTTCAAAATTCCTTTGCCAATGGAATGCTACTGCATAGACTTCTAAATGATAGTAGCAATTACTTCGAAGTCTATGGCTCATGTTGGACTGATCATGGATATCCATCGACTGATTCAGGTGTAAATCGCCAATAGAACGGTCAACATAGATTTCCTAGGGCAA
Source organism: Prostheceraeus crozeri (assembly GCA_907163375.1). Lineage (NCBI taxonomy): Eukaryota > Metazoa > Platyhelminthes > Polycladida > Euryleptidae > Prostheceraeus > Prostheceraeus crozeri. The sequence continues at coordinate 557,804 of CAJQUW010007737.1, forward strand.
AATCAACTGTTAGCCTACTTTTGAAACACCTTGTATAAAAGTCACAAAATGAAAAGCCGTATTTTTTCGAGAGGAAATAAACGTTTCCTCCCTCTGCTATCTGTCGATCCCTCGCTGCGCTCGGGCTGTACAACACAGCTGCGGGAGGAAAAGTTGATATTTCTTCTCTCAAGAAAATAGCTATCTATGAATGTGTTGAAAAGTTGATATTACCACAGCCCCAGAGCGCATGAGCATTGCTTTTCAGTCCCTGTTCAACTTTTCAGTCCTTGGTCAGCACTTTACAGTCCCTGGTCAACTTTGCAGTCTTTGCGGTCAACATCTTGCAGTTCGTGAATTTTTGTGCTGCAAAGTTGAACAGATGAACTCTTTACAAGACTCACTCTCAGACATCAGTAGATGTGGTAACAAGTGGCAATCGTCTATCTCCATTCCGAAGACTAAATCTATATCGTTTGGTTCAACATTTAATCGGCTATATCATTTGAACAATGTGAGCATAAATGCATCATCTGCGTTTCGCAATATTGGTGTTCTTTTCACATCAGATCTCAAAGTTTCCTTCCATTGCAACAATGTGGCCTCAAAGGGAATGTCTCGAGCTTATTTGATCTTGCGTTGTTTTTCGACTAATCAATCATCTCATGAAGGCATATATTACTTATGTTCGACCATTAGTCGAATATTGTTCTCAGGTATGGAGTCCTTATCGCATTAAGGATATTAAAGTGGTCGAAAAGGTACAAAAATACTACACCAAAAATGTATGTCGACGAGCCAACTTGACTTTCTCTGATTATAAATCCCGCCTTTCTATACTAGGCATTGAATCTCTTGAGGCGAGAAGGATCTTTTTGGACTTAGTATTGGTATATAAAATGATCAATAACAAGGTCGACTTGCCCTTCGATAATTTCTTCCAGTTCTCCGACACCATCACACGAGGACATTCTTACAAACTGAAAGCGCTCGGAACTCCACATTATGACTGCAGACGTTATTTTTTCAGTCACCGAATAGCGGCGATTTGGAACAGTCTACCGGACACCGTGGTTAAGGCGAAATCAGTTTCGATTTTTAAAAAGAGACTTCGAATGTACGATTATTCATCGCATTGTAAAGTATTTAAATAATGTATTTTTTGTTGGTGCGGGTTACGCGTAAGTGTCGCTCTAGCAACCTGTGCCACCTATTGTATTTTCTATACAATAAAAAATTCATTCATTCAAAAGTATATTTTCGTCATGATTTTATTTTTCCTATGTATTAATTTGATTGTATTTGCGTTAAATGCCCTTGACAAGTGCCTGAATCTAGCAATTGACAACAAGAGCATTACAATGTGCTCAATTTTTATATCGACCCAATTCAGAATCAAAAATATGAAATTGGTAAACGATTTGTTATTGACAGAATTATCAACATTACTGGTATTTTGGTTTTCTGTCAGATAGCTGACAACATTCGATAAAATTGACTCCTCAATCTTCCCATCTTTTACTACTAGCTTCGTATCTTTCACAAACTGTTATTTTCTTTATTATCATTTCTGCGGTTCTTCTGATTTTTAAGTCGCTATTTGGTTCATTAATAGAATGTGACAAATACTGGACACTAATTTAGATTCAAAAAGTCTTCTATTGCAATGTTTCGTAGCCTATGTCTATTCTTAGTCCATGGATAGAAATATTATGCACTTCTAAGTATGGTCATAGACTTCTTGATGTCATGGTATGGCCGACAAATAGGACGCTAAGATATCTAACATATTTCAGATTGAGATGCATGCATAGAAATAAATTACCTTCACTCGATTAAAAACATAGAAGTAGATAACAGTACACTAGAATGGAAGTTTGATATCTTGACTATGTACAATGACGGCACATGGAAAAATCTATGGTTTCTAGATCATATTCGATCTAAAACATTATATTATAGTCAAACTATTTGCCAGGTTGGTTGTGGAAGTTGTTGACAGCAAATTGCAGGATTTTCATGAAAAGAATTTTAAGTGAGATGGCGGCATTGTTTCATGTGAAATAGCCTACTATTCCATGGATTAATATGCTGTGTCTATTTGTACCAGTCATTGACAACTATTTTCCAATTTTTCAACACTGGAATATGAATTGAAATTTGGTTCACAGAGTCATAATCAAAAGTAGTCGGTGTTATGGTTGGAAGAAGATCTCAAGAATTCAAAGATTAAAATTCTAAGTATTGGATAATTTTCCTTCTAGTGTTCAAGAAACCTAGCGCTTTTCTGGAATAAACACATCGAAAGTTTCTTTAGCGACAGCCATTTATCAGATAAATGAAATGTCGCAGGAAATTTTCAATTAATCACTAAATGACTTATGTGACATAGTGTGATGATATTTTGGAGGCTCATATTCGAAAGCATGCAAAAGTTTTGAAAATTGTTCAAATATATTGAACAGAGGAATCCTTCAAAGTAAAATTTCTTGGCTTCCGATTTCAAGCTGGAGCAATGCATGCTCTGTAAATCGACATTACAAGTTGTATATGTATCTGATTATACTCTTGATTGATTATAGGAGCGATATTTCAAAATGATGAACGTACAGAACATTTTAAAGGATTTCCTTCTTTGTCATCCTGTTGCTGCACTATTTTGCAAATTCACTATTGCTTTTGTGTACATGACATTTGGACAAGGGGCAACAATCCAGATCACAAATTGACTTGATAATTAAAAATGCCAACCAGAAAACAAGAAAACCAGTTCGCAAAATTTGCTTTTTGCCCCAACTAAGTTCCCCCGGAGTGTGTCATAATTTTCATGCAATTTCCATTCTAGTACTTTCTATGGTATTGTTAATTTCTATGATTAAAAAGTCCTTTTCATTTTCTGTGGTAGTGAAAAGATATCTCTTCTATGTAAATTGCGGGGATGAAAAATCAACTTTTCAGTCCCACGGAATCACAAAGCTAACTTTTCCTACCGCAGATAACTTTGCTTGTGTAAGCTTTTGTGTAAAAATCATAGAAGTCTGTAAACAAGTTATGATCAGCCAGAGACTACCAAGATATAGACCCGACGATATAGACGATATAGTCCCTGGATCACCTCATTCATAGATTTCGCGGTATAGCCGTCAATCATAGACCATAGACTCTTAATAAATAAATTTTTAAAAATATAAATTTAGAAGTCTATGCATCAATTTCACAATGAACAATAGACATCTAAAAGTCACAAAATGAAAAGCTACATTGTCCTAAGCTTTTCCATGATAGTTTCCCCAAAACTTATCATATCAATGCGCTGAAAAAACACGATATTTTCTCATTGAATATTATTTACATGAATATATCTATGACTCAAATTACCTTTTTGTCAAACATAGCAAAAAGTCACGCTTTTTTCTGCATTGTTTCAGGTATTTTCCCATAGAAATACAGCTTAGGACAATATCATTATTACGTAGATTTTGCTATGTAACAATGCAAAATCTACATAATAATGACACATTCTTTCGAGAGGAAGTAAACGTTTCCTCCCTTAGCTATCTGTCGATCCCTCGCTGCGCTCGGGCTGTACAACACAGCTGAGGGAGGAAAAGTTGATATTTCTTCTCTCAAGAAAATAGCTATTTCAGTACTCTGAGCGATATCGTTGTCTCGATCGCTGCGCCCTCTCGACAATGATATCGTTCCTCGTACTGAAAAGTTGACTTTTTAATCTTCGTGAAAATAATTGTAGGGTGCATCGTGTCCGCAACGTGTGGGGAAGCGGTAGCAAAAAATACATAGTTGGAATAAAACAGATGTGTCAATGAGATGAAAGTAGTAAGGAAGTGACAAACACCAGATAGCGCAAGATGGCCGCCATCGCTGACTCCCCCCCCCCTCTGGAACGGCAGAGTGTCGTGGTCGGCCGCCGTGGTGCTTCGGGTCTGAGTCCCCCCCCCCTCTGGAACGACAGAGTGTGAGACTCGGATGTGTTGGTCTCGTATGGGTTGACGTGACCGACCGCCAGGATTAGTGTTGAGGCTATAGTGTGTGATGTTTTTGGTGCAATCTGCTGAATGTTGGGTTGTAAATGGGTTGTTTCGAGTGGAAGGAGTGTTCGGATGAGAAAACGGAGTCCAGATTCGGAATCTACGTGAAATTTTGGGTTAGGAAGGATGTTTCCAGCGAAATCGGAGAGAAAAAATTTTCAACATTTTTCGAAAAAACGACAGAGTTAGAATTTGGGATGTTTTGGTGTGTAGCGCCCAAACGAAGCATCGGATGAGAAAACGGAGGCCAGATTCGGAATCTACGTGAAATTTTGGGTTAGGAAGGATGTTTCCAGCGAAATCGGAGAGAAAAAATTTTCGGCTGACGTCCCCCCCCCCTCTGGACAGCTTGCTTCGATTTTGGCTTCCAGTGGACGGATTTTGTCGTGCGATAGCTCGTTTGAAAGCTAAGAGTGAGACAAATTCAGTGAAAGAATCGGCTTGTTCCTATCTGTCTTCGTTCAAAAGTTAGAGCGGTTACAAGATTTTAGGTCGGAGCTCGCTTACCTGAAAAAATCCTAAGTGTCAGAGTGACTTTGTATGGGTAAAAATTTGAAAATTTTCCAAAGTGTGGAATTTCGACCTGGGACCGTCACCAAAACATTTTTCATCAAATTTTGAAATTTCACTGACGCCCCCCCCCCTCTGGACAGCTTGCTTCGATTTTGGCTTCCAGTGGACGGATTTTGTCGTGCGATAGCTCGTTTGAAAGCTAAGAGTGAGACAAATTCAGTGAAACAATCGGCTTGTTCCTATCTGTCTTCGTTCAAAAGTTAGAGCGGTTACAAGATTTTAGGTCGGAGCTCGCTTACCTGAAAAAATCCTAAGTGTCAGAGTGACTTTGTATGGGTAAAATTTTGAAAATTTTCCAAAGTGTGGAATTTCGACCTGGGACCGTCACCAAAACATTTTTCATCAAATTCTGAAATTTCACTGACGTCCCCCCCCCCTCTGGAGAGCTCGCTTCGATTTTGGCTTCCAGTGGACGGATTTTGTCGTGCGATAGCTCGTTTGAAAGCTAAGAGTGAGACAAATTCAGTGAAACAATCGGCTTGTTCCTATCTGTCTTCGTTCAAAAGTTAGAGCGGTTACAAGATTTTAGGTCGGAGCTCGCTTACCTGAAAAAATCCTAAGTGTCAGAGTGACTTTGTATGGGTAAAAATTTGAAAATTTTCCAAAGTGTGGAATTTCGACCTGGGACCGTCACCAAAACATTTTTCATCAAATTCTGAAATTTCGCTGACGTCCCCCCCCCCTCGGGAGAGCTCGCTTCGATTTTGGCTTCCAGTGGACGGATTTTGTCGTGCAATAGCTCGTTTGAAAGCTAAGAGTGAGACAAATTCAGTGAAAGAATCGGCTTGTTCCTATCTGTCTTCGTTTAGATGTGAGACGCCATTTAAGATTTTGGGACATTGGCGAAAAACGACAGAGTTAGAATTTGGGACGTTTTGGGCTGTAGCTTCAAAACGAAGGCTCGGATGGGTAAACGGAGGTCAGATTTGGAATCAGCTTGATGTTATTGCCCAATGAGGATCATCATCCAATGAGAATCAAGCATTTCTGTATAAATAGCGAGCCTTCCACAGTGAGAATCATTCCATCGTTGAATCATACGAGTGACGGACGCACATTTTCTCTCTCTAGTTCCCTGTTCTATTATCCAACTAAAATGGTAAGTCGCTACTTCCCTCCCTCTCCTCCCTTGAACGTAAACTTAATACAATCTTTTTTCATTTTCAGGCATCTACTCCATCTGCTGCACTAGTAGGACAAAATGGCGGTCAAACGATACAAGGTTCGCTACGGTCAGATCATCTACAACTGAGGCCAGTGGAAGAAACATCCAAGGTACATAATCCTACACCGCTTCAGCGTAAATTTAAACAAGCCTTGCGTTATGATAATCATAGCGTAGTACTCCAAACGGGAATGCTCCCTTCCACGGATGTCAAGATAATGCACAATCAGTATGGGGACTACATACTGATCCCCGTGAGTCCGTACATTCGCCACCAACTTGATATTATTGAGGAGTACGTGACATTAAATATGGACATTCCTACTCCTCTTGCTCAAGAGTGGAAGGCGAGAGATGACAAGGATACTCCCTATAGAAAGATTTGGGATGGTAATCACATTTGCCTACCGGTATCACATTGGTGTACTTACTATAAGAAGGATGGAGATCAGTCAATACCCATCAGATGCGATGAGCTCGGAGAAGGTACTTGGGATATCCTTTTCAAAGTGAATGGGCTATATTATGGTCGACACAAAGATAATAAAATAGCCTCTCTCTCCATGCATATGGAATCCATCCTATATATTCCGAAACCACCCAACGTGGACGACATAATTGATCAAATCCTTAACAGCAGTGGTACGAAGCGCAAGTCGGAGAAGAATGCTACATCAAAACGCAAATCAAAGAAGGAGAATTGCTAGTCCTTTCCTAACTCTACCCTATGACAATTCGCTTATGTGCTTTGAGTGTCGTAGACGTGGTCTTATTAGATACATTTTACTTCTTCGTTGCCATCATATCATTTGTGTATTTTGTCGTGAAAAGCATCGATGTAATTCTTCATTTTGTAATATGTTATAGAACGTTTCCTTAGATGTGTAAATTTCCGTTTTAGGCTTCTATCATCATTTTTATGGATTGTGAGGGTGAACCTGTACAGGAGCTCAGTGCTATTGCTATGAACAATTGGACATATCAGATTGTTAGTGTCTATCATCATCATGCCAACTGCGATCCCAATGTTGATCAATGGGCGAGAAAACACATTCATGGACTTAATCTGAAATATTTGCAAGACTATGGCTTTTCTTGTGAAAGTGCTCTTCTTATTGACTTTAAACGATGGTTAGCTGCTTTCAATGTTATACGCATCTTTTGTAATAATCCTGGTAAGGAGAGGAAAGTATTTCCCAATCTAATCATTGATGATATTTTGCTCCCGCCTTGGGATAGTAGAGTGAATCAACATTATCATGAAGTTACGAAACGTTTTAAGGATTTGTGTGTTCCTATTTTGTCTGTTCGTTGTAGTAGCTACGTTCATAACCAATGCTTCTTTCCTCCTTACCTCAACACTGCCAAAGTCCTGTATGGTTATCATTGCTCGCTGTATGATAGTTATCAGCTGTATCTATTTTATCTCTTTCAAACCATTGATTTATAATGCATGCTTGTTACCGTTATTCAATAAATGTTACTATGAGAAGAGTTGTTGTTTTCATGCAATGGATGGGTTAGATAAAGGGCGATCATGTCTTTCTCAAACGACTGCGGAACATTACGTTTTCATAGGCAAAGTTTAAAAGGAGCTGTTCAAGATTATGTGATAAATTTTCATAAAGATGAGACCGACATCGAAGCAGTGGTCGATGATGCTAGCACTCTATTTCTAGAGTTAATGAATACATTCTCTGATAGCATTGTCATGGCGCGATTAGTTGCGAAAATTAAGTTTAGTCATTTTGGAAAGGAAGAGGTGGAAAGTCGCTCTTTCCATTTTGCTTCTTATTCAATGGAAGTGGTAGATCACCCCGAAGAATTTTTTAAAAGACATATGATAAAAATTGCTGAACGTCTTAACGCATTTAACCATCATGGTAGCAGTCTAGTGATTGAAGCGATTTCAGATATTCACATTCAACTTTCCATAAAGAAAAATTGAAAATGCAGTGGTACTTGATTGTAGCACAACTGGTTTTCGAGCTATGTCTGCTCACTCTCGAAGTATATTCCTTCTGTACATGCGTCTATTATTTAGAAAAGGCTAGCAAATTCATATCTTCAAAAAGACTTGCTATAGACATCAGTAACGGTGAAACTATGTGTTGCGATGTATGTAAACGAAAGGATGGAAATGAAAAGCGCATCTTCAAGAGATGTAAGCATGCTTTTTGTCAACGCTGTTTCATACGTAATTGCATTCAACTTTGCCAATGTAACCACTGTGACATTGCTCATTTCGAGTGTCACTTATGTCGCAATAGTTAGTGCCTATGCAAATGTGGTAAAGATAGGTTTTAGCAAAGACTAACACGGAAAATGGCGAAACGTAAATGACGAAACGTAAAAGTCAAAAGTTTTCTTCAGCCATTCAAGCTCTCCGACGAATGAAAGCAAATCAGCGATACAATGCTATACGACATGCTAACGATAAATTCATTTGTGAAATTATTTCTCATGTGAGGAAGTTGAGGACGAAGAAATTAGCACCAAAACAACGAAAGTTACTTAAGCGATATGCTACAAAATTGCGTTTCATCTCCAATCCTAAAGTCGCCCTTCAAAGAAAGAGGAAAACTCTAACACAAAAGGGCGGTTTCCTTTCAGCAATACTTCCAATGATAGCTCCTGCCGTGGGCAACCTATTGGGAAATATCTTTGGCTCTAAGCGTTAATTATGCAAATGTTGAGTTTCAAAGTAATAAAATGGATTTCAGACTTCAATGTGATAAAGTTCTGACTGTATCAGGTCCATCTCATGCAGGTAAAACTGTTTTCACGCTGAATTTATTGGATAAAAGAAGGGAGTTGTTTAAGGAACCTATCAATCGAGTGATTTGGTGTTATGGTATTTATCAACCGTCGCTGTTTCAGGAATTGCAAAGTCGCAACTTTATTCGACATGAAGGAATTATTCCAGTGGATAAACTTCAGTCTAATGATGTTGTTGTATTGGATGATTTATTAAAAGAAAGTAAGAATTCAAAAGATGTTACAGATATGTTCACTCGCGCAGCACACCATAAAAGGTGTTTTATCATCTATATTACACAAAATTTGTTTCCTGATGGAAAAGAAGCTCGTACACGAAACCTGAATACACACTATTATGCTATTTTCAAGAATCCGCGAGATAAAAGTCAATTTGAAATTTTAGCGCGACAAGTTGCACCCAGAGGATCAAAAGCCTTAATTGAAATTTTTCAAGCAGCTACTGAAAAACCATACGGTTACTTATTCATTGACTTTACGCAAGAGTGTCCGGAAGAATTTAGATTTCGAAGTGATATTTTGAAAACTCCCATGATTATCTACAAACTATGAGTTCTTATTCTCGCATGATTGTTATTCCTCAGGATGAATATGTACAATTGACTGCCATGCAGCAAGTAAAGCAACCTCTTGCAAATCAAATGTATAGGAAAGAAATAGATTATCAGCAAAATGTTCACATCAAAGATCCACATCGTGCTGTATTATTACAATCGGAAACTGTTGAGCAATTGAAAAACTTGAAGAATAAGATGCGTGACTCTGTATCGACTGCTACACCTTTAGCATCTCGCGCACATGCCATATCTCTTTTCAACAGTATTGAACCCCATCTCAATGTAAATGATAGAGGAGAAATCATTACAGATGAAAATAAAGTGATTGATGCTTCACGTTATGAAGACTTGATTCAGTATGCAACACGTAGAAAGCGCCGTCAGGGCTATGTTCCACCTGGTTGGTCATACTTTCTTAAACTATTGAAAAAGCATAATGTGCCAAAATTTGCTTTAAATAATGAGACATTGAAAGAACTTGATTCAACAGTGGCTACTACTCCAATGCTTCAGGCGATGAAAATGCCAACAAATTGGTTTAAGACGTCACCTGCTACATCCCCTCCCACACTCACTAAGCAAACAAGAGGAAGAACTCGACGTAGATCTACATCATCACTAAAACTGGTAAAAGGAAAACGTAAAACAGCTCCTCCTAGGAAATACATGTTCTCAGACTATTAATATGAAGCAGATGTGTTGCTTGCCATGTAATGAGCCGCCAGAGGTGAATGTCGTTGTCACTTGCACTTGCTGCGCCAGCTCTCATAATGAAACCCCTAAGCAATGTGAACACGATCGCAAAACCGCTAAAGCTAAATGCTGCAGTTGTTGTAAATGTAGAAAGGCAAGAAAACAAAAAGATGAGAAGGAGGAAAAAGAGTCAGCCGTCATCGACTGAACGTTTGAAGTCAATCTATTATGATGTAAAACATCCGGCAGGATTTGCATCTATCAAGAAATTATCAAAAGCGAGTGGTCTTCCACAATCACAAGTGAAACGATGGTTAAAGGGTCAGGCTACCTATACACTCCACAAACAAGCGAAAAAGAAGTACCGCACCCGCCATTATATTGTTCATGACATCGATGAACAGTGGCAAGCAGATTTGTGCGATGTTGCCTCCATTTCAAAACATAACTCGGGCAATAATTTTATTTTAACCGTCATTGATATTTTCTCGCGTTATGCGTGGGCTCAACCTTTAAAAACTAAAGAAGGGAAAGGAGTAGCAAAAGCATTCCAAACAATTTTTCGAGAAGGTCGCATTCCAAAAAGAATTCAGAGTGATCAAGGAAAAGAGTTTGAAAATCAGCATGTGACAAGATTATTTGAGAGGCATGACATTGAGTTGTTTAGTGTAAAGAGCGCTTATAAAGCTGCACTCGTTGAACGTTTTAATCGCACATTAAAAAATCGCTTGTGGCGACATTTTACTGCCAACTTGACACAAAATTGGACAAAGGTTCTACAAGATACACTCCATGCCTACAATCACTCTATCCATCGTTCTATTGGACTCAGACCAGTAGATGTAAATGCTGACAATGTAGATAAAGTGCGCGAATCATTCCAACGTAAACGCACTCATGTGAAAAGTGATGTGAAAATTGGCGATAAAGTTCGTATCTCAAAAGTGAAAAGTGTTTTTGCTAAAGGGTACCTTCCGAATTGGACAGAGGAGGTATTTACAGTATCAAGGATTAATCAAAAAGACTCTCCGACCACCTACAAGTTGAAAGATTACGATAATGAAGAAATTGAGGGTAGCTTTTACCGCGATGAGATTGAGGTAGTCACTGAAAGTGAAACATATTTGGTAGAGAAAATCATTCGATGTAAAAAACGGCAAGGTGAAGAATGGTGTCTTGTTAAATGGACTGGTTATCCTTCAAGTATGAACTCTTGGATGCGTCGTGCCGACATCTTTCATCTAAGTGATCGACAGTGATTCATGCAAAGTTGTAACTAACAATGTTTAGGGTTTGAGCTATGAATCCAACTGCCTCATTTTATTCACGACCCTCCTATGTAAGTGGCGGAGGACAAATTTACATCGGTGCTCGCCGCCAACGTGGAGGAAGCATACTTGGTGCACTGAAATCTGTTGTAGCACCTCTCATATCCAATGTCGGTAGATCTTTAAAACGAAATGTTTTAAGTAATGCCGTTGGCTTTGCTGGTGATGTTGCTAGTGATCTTTCCAGAGGTAGAAGTTTTAAGAGCAGTTTGTTGAATCGTGGGAAGGAACGCGGTTTAAAAACATTGAAGCAGACCATTGCTGGTGTTACTCAAGGAAAGAAATCACCTAAACGAATGAATAAAGGAAGGAGGAAACATCGCGGAGCTGGTAAGGTGCGATCTTCAGTCAAAAGGCATTCACGCAAACGTCGCAGAGGCTCTAATCATTCATCAGGCGCTAAACGACGACGCTGCTATAACTTCTAATCATGGAGTGTAAAACTTCCGGTTTTTGTTTGTTCGATCAACAAGCCATACAGACAGATATTCTTAGTTCAAGTATTGTAGATTATCATCCTCGAACAGCTGAGAATGCTGGCCCCATTGAATTTGTTATTCCTGGTGGTAGTGATGACTACATAGATTTGAGTTATGCGATGCTTGATTTGAGGTTTAGAATTCAGCAAGCAGATGGAACTGCTATTGACGATGCACATAAAGTTGGACTGAACAATTTACCATTGACTACATTACTTCGTGATGTTTCTCTAACGATTGGAGAGCAGCAGGTGGAAGGTGGTCAAAGCGATTATCCCTATAAATCATATTTCAATCATGTATCACAGTTTCATCCAGCAGCACAAAAAAGTCATATGGAAGCCATGGGATGGTACAGAGATGAAGCAGGAAAATTTGATGTTGAAACAAACAGTGGCTTTGTAAAGCGATCTGCTATGATTAAAGATAGTAGAGTATGTCAGCTATATGGTCCGCTGAATTTAGACTTCTTTAGACAGTCAAAGTTTTTACTGTGTAATACCAGCATGCGACTCAAGCTGACATTGAATAAGCCTGAATTTGCGCTGAATGCATTTGCTAAAGTTGACAATTTTAGAATTCATGTGGAAGATATTGCACTTTACATTCGTCGAGTAGTACCGAATCCAAGTGTCATTAGAGGGCATGCTGAAGGTCTTAACCGCCAAAATGCCATTTACCCCGTTCAGCATACAAAGCTTCTCACCTTTACAATTCCGAAAGATCAAAAGAGTTTCATGAAAGATGGCCTCTTTCCATCGGAAGCGCCGAAGCTCCTCATGGTGGCAATGGTTGAAAATGATGCATTTAATGGTAATATAAAGAAGAATCCTTTCAATTTTAAACACAATCAGTTAAGTGAAATTGCTTTACGTGTTAATGGTGTGAGCCATCCTGGTCCACCCTACAAACCAGATTTTGCTTCGGATCAATTTATGCGCAGTTATGTTGATTTTATGGATGTTTTTGGCTTTTACAATACGGATGATACCAACGGACTGACTATGAAAGAGTTTAAGAGTGGATATACTATTTATGCATTTGATTTGACTGCTGACAGCGATATTAGTGCACCCTATCGTCAAGCGAACGTGCCTCATAATATTCGTTTGGATTTGACGTTCAAAAGAACACTACCTGAGACGATCAATGTATTAATTTATGCAGTCTTCGATTCAAATATTGAAATTACAAAGTATCGTGACGTGATTCTTCAGTATAATCGTTAATGAGTTGGTTGACTGCTGACGATATTAAGACTAAAGTGCAGCGTAATGCAGACGAAGCGACGTTGAAAGCTTTCGATAATGTCTATTCACTCGATACCTTACCACCTGCAGTAAATCACTATCCCATCTTTATTGTGCTAAACACTCATTCACAGAATTTAGGCGGTGAGCATTGGAAAGCGATCTTTATTGGAGAAGACCGACGTGGTGAACTATTTGACTCTCTTGCTCAACCTCCAAATATACCGACACAGCAGTGGTTGAGAAAACATACGCGTCAATATCAGCGAAATGAACGCATACTACAACATCCACTTTCATCAACGTGTGGTGCTTTTGTACTGTACTTCATCTTAAAACGTTTACATGTATCTCGATTTGCATCTGTTATTCAAAACTTTTCATGTAATCCATCCTCTAATGAAAAAATGATTTGTAAGTTCTATCATGATTTGAAATAAAAACATCATGTTGGAAAAATTGTTTTTTATTTTACAATCCGCTGGGTACGTACATACTCAATGAGATAGTCTAGGATCATATTTGCTTGTTCATGAGATTTTAGTCCAGTAATGATCACTTTACTATTATGAAAGATTGCCACATGCACAGGTAACCAACAACTAATGAGAGCTGCAGGAAAAAGTTCGGGTTCATAACACAAACTGTAACTGCTGGTACGAATCTTCAAAAATGATAGACTGTCACTCAATTGAGTAGAGATCACCATATTGTCCACAGTCAGATTCGACATCACACACCTCTCCCTCTTCCATATCCGACGTAGTAGTCTTTGTAGCTCTAAGCGCATTGACTGCGCCGATGAATGAGAAAGGGCGCCGAGAATCTGTACAGTCCCATTTGGGAAGAGTTGAAGATTCCGTGAATTGTTCATCTTCACCACTAACATTTGAGGACGGCCCGGGTAATACTTGCTGTTTGGAAGCTGTTGGTGTAATGTTGTGAGATCGATTTTGGTGTAGAGTCTGAAGCGACGGAGAATGTTGACGATGGTGTAGCGATGGCGCTTCATGATGAAAGAATGAGTAAATTGAGCGATGTACCTTCCTTTTATACTTTTCCCAACTACCTTGATGAAATGTGAAGTTAGTATGCAGTTGGGAATGATAGAGTTGAATTCGCCGATTGTTGACGCGCAGCCAGATGCGATTTCCAATACGTGAATGTCTTTTCATATAGAAGTATTTCAAGTCCTTCATGATATGATGTAGAGATTGAAAATGACGATAAGATAAAGCAAACTCTCTTCTCACATTTCCAGTTGAATCTTTGAAATAGACGTTTCGATCATGATCCGTTTCAATACGTTGTAGGGAATCCAATTTCCAACTCATGATGTGTGGTAGTCATGTCTGATTAAGATTTGCATAGTAGGGCGATGAACTCACGACGAATAAATGTCATGATGGAGCGATGTATGTATCTTCTATACTTCTCCCAATTGTATTTGCGAAATGAGAAACAGTTTGCGGAATGAGAATGGTAGATTTGAATTTCATTTCTGTAATGTTGAAGCCAAACTTGATCACCCAAGGAGATGAATCTTAATGTTTCAAAATATTCCAAATCCCTCATGATATCATTGAGGTTGACAAATTGTCGCCATGTTAATGTAATTCCTCTTGATGTATGACCATGAGAATTTTTGAAATGTACGTTTCCATCACGATCAACTCTGATATATTGTAGAGAGTCCAAAATCCAAGTCTTCATGATGTTATGCAAAGTTGCAGATTAGCAATATAAAAATGTCGTTTTATCATATTTTGCTTAGCAATGCGGCTACAAAGAGATTTACTAGCAATCGAGCCGCACTCTTTTCTACTCCCATTGATCATGCACAACAGCTAAATGGAAATTGGGAAGTGGGTGTCACTCAACTTGTTTATAGCAACTGTGTCTATACTTTTGATCATGAGGTGATGACTATTAATATGAGGCGTACAGCTGCTTATCAATGTGAAAAGGGGTGCCGAGTATACATTCCACAGTGGCCAAAGAAAGATCTCTTATCATGTAAAAAGTTTATATATGATTTCTTGAATAAAGCGTGTAAACATATTGTCCAATTTACTCCGCACAATGATGATTATAATTATGTACATCATGTAGTTGAGAAAGATTGGATTGTTGGTTTAAGTCCAAGTTTAAGAAATGATTTAGGCTACCTCGCTAGCGCCTTAACAAGCTATGATAATTTTAACGTTAATTACCACATAAGTGGTCATAAACAGTTAATATATCGAGAGGAAGCTTATTATGTAGATCTTATTCCAAGAAATGAGAAGACGTTGGTGAAGAAGATTGTGATTAAACCAAGAAAGACAAACATGACTCCTGAAACATTATTGAAGAAATTTAATTATCTCCTTCGAGTTGATGGTAAACAAGTGGCAACATTGACTTATATCAAATCATCTAATCATATTGCAATAAGCAAATTAAATGATGATGATCTAGTATTAGTTTGTTCAAAAGATTTTCATCAGTTCTTACGACATCGTTCTGCAGCTGTTCATGGAAAATCTGATATGCAACATTTACCATGTGAAAGGTCAAATCAATTTGATACAGAATGGGCCGTATCTTTATACAGAAAGTGTGTAGAGCCTTTTGGTGGTTTCTTACATGAAACAAGAGTGTTGATGCCTCGCATTATTACTTCGGTTAAATTGGTTGTAGATTATTTAAATGAAGTGATTAATGAGCAACATATTTCATTTTCTGAAAAAGAAGGTACTTTGTCTCTCACTATAAGTGGAAAAGGTATTGAACTAATTATGGATAAAACTCTAATGGACATTTTGGGTTTTGACCAAAATATCTTTAAAAGTGGTACTGTAACCAAAGCTAGCGCAGACATGTCGCTATCGCGTCGTATTAACTATTTTCAGATATATTCCAATATTGGTGAAGATGTACGTGTGGGAGATGTTGAAGCTCCATTGCTAGCAATGATACCATACCAGCCAAAGAGCTGCAGTATTTTATCTGAGCATACTTTCAAGAAAGTGCATTATACAAAGCTGAAATCAAACTACATCCCACAAATTGATATTGCCATTTATGACGATGCTGGTGCGTTGATTCCTTTTCATAAAGATGCTGTGACAAGTATCACACTCCATTTCCGAATGAAGAGTTAATGCAAACGTATGCTAATATATTTTTCCAATGTGAATAATATGGAAAGTGAAAATAAGGACTCGTTTCTAATCTACTTGCCCAGTAATGCTTCTATGAATAAATTTCCCAAAAATAAACCATCAGACTATCGAGTAGAATTAAATCGCCCACTGCATTTAGAAGGTGAATGGGAGGTTGGCGTTTCTAGTATTTGCTATGATAGCAATATTCAGAATGTGAATGATTTGGAAGAAATGATATTGACTCCTCGCACCCATGATGGAATAACGATGAATAATGCATTTCAGTTCCCATACAATTTAACATCAGATGGAAAGTGGAACTATGAATGGATTCAGATAAAATCAGATTCTTATGAGCCATTTGGGAATGAGAAAATTATTAAGGCATTCAACAGTGGTAATACTTCCATCATGAAGAATAAAAATCAGAAAGCTTATGAGTTTACTATCTATCATTGGAGTGGGAGACAGTTCCTCCGCTTTCATTCTTTTACTAAAGGTCTTACGCTGAGGTTGGATAGTGAATTCTATCCACATCTTGGTTTTGGTCATGGACTACATCTAACGTCAATTGCTACTGCAAATGTTAGAAAAGTTTATTCAAATCGAATCAACAAATTTCATTATAGATTTAAAATATTTGATGAAGATGTTGTAGAATGCGAAGAACGCATCATTTTGAAAAAGCGTGGTGTTCAACCTTTATCACTTATTGAGTTAGTAAAACGATGGAATGAGACTGTGGGTAAGAAGTATGGAGAGAAAATTATGGCGGACAAAAATAAGTTGGTTATTCAGAAATATAATGACAAACTTACAGTTTATTTCTCTCCAACCTTGCGTCATTTTGTAAGACATTATACACCTATTATTGGAAGCGGTGTGGTGTATGCTTCTCATGAATATCACACTAAAGCTGATTCAGTTAATGATGAATGGTGGGTGGACATCTATGGCGATCGCATCAAGAAAATTTACCAGTCTTATGAAGAATCTAAAGTTGCTATCAATATAATGCCGCGTCTATATCATACAGTTGAAAGCTTCATTCATGTAGTAAATCCTTATATACAACAGAAGTTGAAGCATGTGATGAAAAGTAAATATGATGTAAAGACACACCACATTTCGTTTTCAATTGAAAATCAACGCGTTGTTCTGAAACTGGGTGATGACATTCAATGTCAATTGAGTAAAAATTTGAAAAAACTCTTTGGTTTTTCAATGCTACAAACTGTGTTTGCTGCTGCGCATACGATTGGTATAGAAACACCAATGACACTTGATAAACATGAACAGCACCTTTACATTCAAAGTGATTTGATTCTACCTATTTCTGTTGGTGAGAAAAAAGAATACATTTTACGTGATTTCATTCATGATAAAGACGCTTCATATGGAATAGTCGAGAAGATGTTTGAATCTATTTTCTATCATCCCGTCGTCAAACAAACTATACCCTCTATTGCTATCAAAATTACCAATGGTTTACAAGAGTGCATCCATGTGAAAGATACTAAATCCCTCATAACGTTAGTGTTTCGGAAAACAAAGTGAAGTCTTTATACAACATTTATTGAAATATGTACATGAATGTGAAGCAATAGACTTTATACAACATCCACTGAAAATATATACATGAGCGCACTTCAATAAACATTGTTATATACAAAAAGTCTTTTTACTTCGTGAAGGGTGGAAATATACAGGGATAGGAAAAATGTCTTTCAGTGGAAAAGTCATCACATGGGGAATGTACAGATGTGGACACATATTCACAAGGAAAAAACAATCTCATGCGATACATAAAACAACAATGTTTATCTACAGAAATCAACATCAAAATACTAAGTTAAGGATGATTATGCTAAGACGTCTCCTGAATGTGGTAGTGTGAGTTTAATTCTTTTGGGTGGTGGTATGTTTGTGTCAGGATGTCCATGTGGAAGAGATATGTTGTGTTCTAGCCAGCACCTCTTATCCTCCCATGCTGAAAGCGCCCGTTTCCTAAAAGTATGAGTTTTGATCTCATGCGACTTAGATTTTAAGATTGTCATATTGACAAACGTTATATTTTTATTTCTATAGGCTTTCCTGAAATTCTTATGTTTCATATTTTGCACAATGGATTTTGATATGCCTTTAGCGCGCTTAATGCTATCGTCGCTATCCTTTAATTTCATACTGTACATTTTTGGACGGAGGAGAATCATTTCATCTATTTCCTTCCCTGCTGTCTCATCCTTAAAGCAGCCAAGTTTTGCCTTATTTTTGATGGAGTAGAGTGGATGATCAGCAGGATAATTTGATGTATCAAAATATCTTTCTAAAGATTTTCCTACTTCATTGAAATTTAAATCTTTTTGAGTGGTAATACCTAAGAAGAAACTATCTGTATCACCACCCAACAAACGAACCTCTTTTACGAGAGGACATGGTTTTAGTATTTTATAAAAGAGTTGGTACATTTCAAGCTTTGAGTAATCTAGTACAGCTTGACCAATATAGATGGGTTTGCACAACTCAACTTCAGATTTTATCATTTTAACACCTATAAGGTCCTCATCGATAATGTCTCTATCGATGAATAGAGGTGATGAGACCAATTTGTGATACTTTTGATCATCATTAACTAGTTTGTAGTTTACGCGCTTTCTAACATCCTCCATCGTCTTACCAAATAGACTGTTGTTCTTATATTTATAAAAATCTTTTTCAAAATTATTTTGGGCTAGTGCACGTTTCTGGCTGTTGCTATCAATATATGGTTTGAGGAAGGCTTTCTGTCTAAATTTAATAATGCGGTGAACTCTTTTTAAAATCATACCCATTTCTAAATAAAATTTTAAGATGCTAAAGTGGACTAGATAGTTTTCTTTATCATACTGGGTGAGTAAAAGTTTGCGGCAAGGCTTATAGTCGGGTTGACCGCATGATTCTAAATCTTTATGAAATTGTTTCATAAAGTCGGAAAACATATCTTTGGTCACTTCACCTGATTCGGGTGCGAGTGGAAAATCCACGGTTTTATGTTTAATATTATTTGGATAGATTAGATCTATCTCAAAATAATATCCCCAATCACCTTCATCTGGAATTGCTAGTATGTTGGAAGGGTTGGAGAAATGTTGAATTTCACTATCATCTAACCAGCTAAACTCAGAGTGAGGTAGCGGTTTGGATAATGAACTACCATACAAATTATTTTGGTCATAATACTTCAGATGAGTCTGGTCATTGCCTACTATTTTTGATTTTAACCTATGTTTATTTACAAATGTGAGACCACCGCGAATTCCTCGCTCAAATAAATTATACATCTCTGGATCTTGTAAGAGATGAATGGTCTCACCAGTCATTTTAAAAGCAGACTTAAATGACATGGCTGGCAGACTGACAAAGTGGACGGGATCTAACTTATCTTCTTCTAATGCCACTCGTCGAAACTCCTGAAATACATCAGCCAGCAAAAATACATCTAACTTAAGGTAGGCAATCATATATTCACCAAATGTATGGCAGTCAAATTTTATCCATGCATCTTGTGCATGATCATAATCTTCGGTCTTACATTCTGCACCGGTCAAATCATTTTTAAATTTATCTATGGGCGGAAGAGAAGTCTCGCCGAGTTTACTAATTGCATCAAAATATGCATATGGAAAGACTCCTTTCCGTGTGATGACTTCATCGGTTAGATTTGGGTATTGTTTCTTAAGATTTTGTGTTAGTGGAAGAGACTTTAGATTTTGCACGAGAGAGGCCAGTGATGCAGTCATAAATTGGTAGGAATCTAAAAATTTTATATCAAAATAGACCGTCTTATTTTCTTTAGTTTTATCGACAGGCACTTTTGCTGTCATGGCCATAAACTTCTCTCTCGTTTGCGCTATTACATCAAGCTTCCACTCTTTCATTTGACCTAAACCTCCTTTTATTATCATATGGCTGTCGTAGCCCTTGAAATTATGGAAAATGACGGGTAATGTACGCCGCTTCATCCTCAGCGAAAAATTACATTTTGAACAGAGTGCGTTTCTAAATTTACCAGTGATGTGATCATGGTCGCGCACTTTCTTAATCTTATCATCGTCAAATGTTTTCCTACATTTGGGGCAAACGTTGCAACTATCAAATTTTGCTTGATCATCTGCTGTCATATGCAATGATCTGCGATAGAGTTCACCATCATACTTTTGTTGAAATTTTACAGCCTGTTCGAGGAATTGTAGGAATTGGTAAATACAATCCTCACCTTGCCAGACGCGCATTTTATTTTGCCTACTCCTAAAGTGATCATGCCATACTTCATAGCAGGAAATGGCTGCTGGTCGATGGATGTTATCATCGATATAGCATTCGATGTCAGCATAGATGACACGAAGAGGACTTAGTTCATCACCATTCTCTCTATATGAAAACTCCTTATCTTTGGGCATGCGTTCCATTTGCAGTTTACCTCGCTTACACCACTCATAATGAGTTTCAAATTTAGTTTTCCTCCTAAAGTGGCGAATACATCTGTCGCAGTAATATAACTCTCTACTCGAGTTTTCTAAGTGGTGGTATAAGCGAGAGATTTTGGGAATACCGCAGTAGTGCCATTCCTCACTATCATCCTGTTTTACTAATAACAGGTTTACTGTACGTTCATAACAACTCGAACGCGAGTTGTAGCGCACACCCTTCAATCCTTTTTCCCAAACATGGAGAACTATTTTAATGTTGTTCAATTTTTCAAATTTTTCTATATCTTTAATTTTCATATCGTCACTATTACAGTCATCGAAGTTTAATTCATTCTCCCACTGCCTATAGCTATATGTGCGATTTCGATTCGCATTGATGTCATTATAGTGGAGAATGGAGAGGACAGCATATTTAAAACATTGCGATTCGCAATCGACATTGATGACTGCTGTTTTGTTTTTTAAATTTTTTGGAAGTTTAAAGGAGCCTCGACCACTATGATTTCCTAATAGACTGATTTTAAATAAGGCGGACTCAATGCCGTCAAAAATGAGACCGCTATCGCGCTCGTTAAATTTATCAATATTTAATTTTAATCCTTGGATGTGAAAATTTATCCAAGACTCATAGTCTACAACCTCGGTTGCAGGAGAGGAGGGTATGTGAAACTCTAACCTCTCTATTATTTGTCCAGTATGGTGGTCGATTTTTACATATTTTATTTTAAGATAGATGAGCGCCTTCATCCTAAAATTGTCTAAATTGTTGAAGAGCGCTTCTATCAATGATGAATTTTGATGAAACCATTCCTCAAAGTTAGCAATGGTTTCTGAGGAGTCCATCTGGTAGTTCCTCACTAAATTATTTATGGACACCTCAGTGAGTCGGATAGAGGAGGTACCGTTGGTGTAGGTATCGTTCGTGTGTGTATGTTGAAGTCTGTGCGAAGATAGTTCAAAACGTGTCTCGAAAGACTGAATGCACAAGTCGCAAGAAAAGGAGACATCGTTAACAGAATCATCCCTACCTTCGGAGATTGATGCCGGCTTAGGTCGACAAACACCTCGCTTGATGTGTCGGGTGAGATCCCATTTCCTCGTGAAGATGTGCCCACAGTCAGCACATTCCCACTCGTTGCCATATCGCGACAGTTCTGAGCTGGAACTCGCATCACCTGAAAGAGAAATCATTCTATCATCTCTGTTCAAGCCTCAGTGTAGTGTTACAACCTACCTTGACTCAATAACTCTAAACTTTCCTCGAGAAGAGAGGGCGTTGGTGATGAAGTTGATGCCTGAAATTGAGGAAGATGCTATTAGCTACACGTTTGAGGGAGATGAGAGAGGAAATTTTCAACTTACCATTTGAACGAAATTATGTTTAAGCTTGATACTTCAACAAGATAGAGACTTCACTCAAATTTGAAATTCACTAAAGAGCAGTTCACTTGTACGCCTCAAATACAGAATTCGTCAGAGAACAGTTCAATTATGCGTCTCAAAGACAGAGTGAAATGATACGGATATCACTTTGCTTATATACTTTCATTCTCTTCATTCATTGGATGTTCATTCTGATTGGCTGCTTGTGTATACTTAAGAATTAGAAAACATTTCAAAGTCATTATTCACAGTCAACATGACAAGCCCTCCAACAACACCAAATACCGCATTGGAGTTCTCCTCTCCATGCTCAACACCAAAGGCGCTCGTTACACCAAATGCACCAAGAAAGGCGAAGGTGGAGAAGGTGTACCGACTGGACAATATACGAAAGTTATCATTACCAGCGGACGAGGAAGAGGAGAGTGTATGTGAGAAGGAGTGTCCCGACTTAACAGGCGTGAGGTGGAAGTATCTCCAGTACGATACTGACGATGTGATGGAGATGACCAGCAAGTCGCAGTTGCATCAAATATGGGAGTGGTACACCCCTAACTCCCAACCGCGAACCGTGGCGGAGTGGGCGTACATTGACAACGTGAGGGACGCTGCAGAAGAACGTTTAAAGCAGCTCAACTGTTTTTGTGATCTATGTGAAGTCAGACTCTGGGACGATATTGACGATGAAGACCTTTTAAAATACATGCCATAATAAATGTTTATTTCGTATTATCTTTGCTTTCATACTGACTTACTTGAATGGGGCTTTAGTGAATAATTTAACCATGTATACTTTTTCATTTGGAAATAGTAGCACGCTTAGTCTAACTTGCAAATCTTATAACATTTCATATGGGTGATAATGGTAGATGAAATAGTGTCAAATAAAATTAAGATAGCTTACACTTCTGATACAGGGATAGCAATCGACTGCGATCCATGTGTAAAGAGCTTGTTAGACTACGGATGGGGTTAAGTGGATGATTTAACCATGTATACATTTTCATTGGGAAATAGTAGCACGCTTAGTCTAACTTGTAAATCTTAAAACATTTCATATGGACGATGATGATAGATGAAATAGTGTCAAATAAAATTAAGATAGCTTACACTTCTGATACAGGGATAGCAATCGACTGCGATCCATGTGTAAAGAGCTTGTTAGACTACGGAAGAGAGAAGTGTGTTATGTTGCGTGTGGCGCGTGAGTGTCCTCCCATTTCATTCCATTCATCAATTCGTCTCAGTGATAGAGACAGGTAGAACTCATGGTTCTCATAACGTATGCAATGGAAAGTTTTAGGTAACCTTCGACAGTTGGCTAAATGTCGCCCTGGCGCGAATGCATACTACGTTGAGACAGAGGCAATCACTTGCAAACATGACGCAGAGAGGTTTAACAAGATTGACCATTGCCGAATGTCCCTTGCGGTATACATAGCTACGGGTTTCACCGCCGCCCTTTACAGGAACGCCCGTCGAAAGGAAGTATTACACCGAACTTCATTTGCAACGTTCAAGTTGACTGATAGCAGATTCAACTTAATGATAGTATTCGCCAGTCCGAAGACTGCCCAGGGCAAACCGCGTGGAGGTTCTATCATGTCTTGCCCCATGGTGGCCCTTAAGAGAGCCGATGGTTCGTTCTCGTCGTATCTGAAAATAGAAGGAAAAATAGATGAAATATATTCAAGTGATAGAGATGATATTAACTTACCATAAGAGAAATTTAGCCGGTTCGCGACCCCTTCGATGGTGATGGTTGAGGTAAGTATTTGGCCGGCAGTTTCCGCTTCCGGTGGCGCAGCTCCTTTATTTCGCCATCATGCTTTATAGAGACATGGAGACAGCGCATCTCCGCCATTGCTCCCTCGTAGCACTCGAATGTGGAATCCAAGTCCTCACTCTCAAGGATGATGCTGTCGACGATTCTGCTCTTGATGATGGGAATGTGGAGCGTTGTTCGTCTCTCTTCTTTCTTCTGACTCTCAGTCAGGCTAGTCTTTAATTGCTCAATTTTTAAATTTGATACCTCTTCTTCAGCTTTTAATGATTTTATGTAAGTCGCCTGCTCAGTAACGCGTTTTTCGCTGGCAAGCGCCCTTTCGCGGAAAGATTCTAAATTGATCACTTGTGTCTTGAGGGCCCGAATCTCGGCTACCTGACCCTTCAGGTGGAAATTGTCATCCCTAAGGGCCGAACATTCATTTTTGTAACGAGTGAGCTCATCTTTTAATTTTGTGAGTGCATATTCCTGGCTCACTTTTGCGATCTGGGTATCCTTATTCCAGCTGTTCGTCTGCTGCTTAATCCCCTTCTTTACTGGGGAAGGTGCGATTACTTTCTTTTTCGGGGAAGACTGATTTGTTGGTTTTCCTATCTCTTCCGTGTCTTTAGTAATGACGACCTCCTCAGAATCGGAGTCATCTGAGCTGTCCAAATCGCTTAGTGGGGCCTTCTCTTCTGCTGTTGATGAGGTAGTGGCCGAAGCAGCAGGCTCCAAAATTGTTGCAATAGCCTCTTGTAGTGCTGCGTCAAGATCGACTGTTTCTTCGTTGAAGAAGGGTGCGATCACTTTGCCGATGTCTGATGTTATGTAATTGTTTGCCTTTTTGAGCGGACAGTCGGCGTGGGCGATGTAAAATTCCTCATGCTCTTTGCCTTTCAAAAATTTCAGGCAATGTGTACAGCCGGAAATAACGGCTCTTTCCTCGTGGAAGTGAGGCGTATTCTTGTACTTATTAATGTGACGTTTGAATTCGCCACCCCTCTTTATTTCTCCGCAAGAGCACTTTTTAAATAAAAATTTTGAGTTGCCTCCCATTTTGTAACTTATGTATCTGTAAAGGAAGGATGAAATAGAATTACTAACAGGCGACATTGGCAGTCATTCTTATAATCATACAGCTAAATTGTGAGATTGGTGGAAAGTGTCGAACCTTTGAATCCGTTACAGGCATTACTCAGAGGGGATCTTATCCCAACTCCAAGGCCTCGGCCCACAAATCCAACCTCCCGCGGACAGAGCGTGCGTCATATCACTGTGTTGGTATCCGGACCCCGATTTTGACATGAAAATCAGTGGATTGTTTACAAAGGTTGCAAATTCCAAGCCGAAGCTTGCCTCCCACAACTTTATAAATGTCTTAGTTGAATTCAGAAGGTTTGAAAATCCCGAAAATTGCCAAAAAATAGCGAATTTAAATTTTTCAATTTTTTAGCACTACTTATGAAATTTTATAAGTAGTTTATCACTTAGGGCAGGTCAATAGCGACCGAACCTTTTTTGAATCAAGTCAAACGGACTTGTAGAAGCAAAGTTACAAGCCTTTAAAGTTTTGGAGTCTTTTATGGCCTGGAGACGAAGGCCATCTCCTGGCTAACCTCTAAGTCTAACGCCTTAGCTGATATCAGCAATGAAATTTTCTAAGTCGGTTTCTTACAGAAACTCGGGATTTGGAATGTCCGAAGCTATCATCGGAGCTCAGAGAGACGACTTACCGTTGACTATCTCTCGTATTAATGACAAGTCTCTCTCGGTTCCCAGCTTATATAGTGTGTGGCGATCAGCTGATGACGTAACACCCATCATCCAAACACTAAAAAACCCGTCTATCTCCGGTTCTAGTGCTCCGATTGAGCTGGAAATACACCATTTCCATGTAGAATTTGACGCTGAATCCGAATCTGGCCTCCGTTTTCCCATCCGATGCTTCGTTTTGGCTCTACAGTAGGCAGCCATCGCAAAAATTCTAACTCTGTCGTTTTTCCGAAAAAATGTTGAACATTTTTCTCGCCGATTGACTTGAAACTCTCCGATTGACTTGAAACTCACCATACATATAAAGAATTTCACGCTGATTCCAAATCTGGCCTCCGTTTTCCAATCCGATGCTTCGTTTTGAAGCTAGAGCCCAAAACGTCCCAAATTCTAACTCTGTCGTTTTTCACCAATGTCCCAAAATCTTAAATGGCGTCTCACATCTAAACGAAGACAGATAGGAACAAGCCGATTGTTTCACTGAATTTGTCTCACTCTTAGCTTTCAAACGAGCTATCGCACGACAAAATCCGTCCACTAGAAGCCAAAATCGAAGCAAGCTGTCCAGAGGGGGGGGGGGGACGTCAGCCGAAAATTTTTTCTCTCCGATTTCGCTGGAAACATCCTTCCTAACCCAAAATTTCACGTAGATTCCGAATCTGGCCTCCGTTTTCTCATCCGATGCTTCGTTTGGGCGCTACACACCAAAACATCCCAAATTCTAACTCTGTTAAAATTTTGAAGAAAAATTTTTTCTCGCCAATTGACTTGAAACTCACCCTACCGATGCAGAATTTTACGCTGAATCCGAATCTGGCAGCCATTTCACCATCCACGACAACCTAGACGGTCGCCCACGTCAACCTAGACGGTCGCCCACGTCAACCTAGGCGGTCGGCCACGTCAACCTAGGCGGTCGGTCACGTCAACCCATACGAGACCAACACATCCGAGTCTCACACTCTGTCGTTCCAGAGGGGGGGGGGAGTCAGCGAACATGTTGTGAACCCACCTGGCCGGCACACCACGACAGACTCTGTCGTTCCAGAGGGGGGGGGGACTCAGACCCGAAGCACCACGGCGGCCGACCACGACACTCTGCCGTTCCAGAGGGGGGGGGGGAGTCAGCGATGGCGGCCATCTTGCGCTATCTGGTGTTTGTCACTTCCTTACTACTGATGAACACAAAGCTGTTAATTCATATGCTCTCCTACATTTCTCTATTTATAGTTGTCCTTCATTCTCCTTAAACGATGATCGATCGAAATAGTTGCGTATATGTAGATTTATTAAAATGTAAATTTCATATATGAAGTTAATGCGCAAGTGATGATTTTCACGTATATAAATTAGCAGACAATAAAACAAAACAGATGGTTGTAGGATTTGAGAATTATTAAATTGTTGTATGGACCTAAAAATATTTCAAAATGTTGATCTAATGTTTATATAATTTACAATGTCGTGATTTTGAATTGATGATAAAGATCTATTACAAACTTGAATAGACATGCATAAATGATATTGTAATATACGTTGACATTTATACATTACTTTAAATATTAGGTATGTGAAAAAATGCACACATTTTTCAAGTGTAAATGATGTAACCTGTATATGAATAGAAAGTTGTGCGAAGTGGAGTCCTGAGTGAGGGAGTCGAAAAGTGCCATTATATTGTGGACGTCATTTATATGTGTCCCCTAATATGATGAACTACTTTTACGTTTTGTAACTCATTCATAACATTATGAGAATCGAATTTTGGGAGCATTGAAATAGTCGCTCCGTGTTGTAGGCCTTAATTACGGCAAAATTTGAAATGTTATCTTCCTGTTTATGTTGGTATACGAAGCGTGAAGCATCACAAAATCCCGTTATGTGGGTCCATGTGCTTCTGAGCTTGGTACACTTAATAAGGTAGTGATTTAACATTCAATTAACCCCTCAGAATGAGATTTGTCATTTTTGTGATTTTCATCGCACTTTTAGGGCAAATTTCTCCCACAGTAGGCAAAAATGTGATTTCCTCATATCCAGTAGCTTAGCCGATTTGATCTTAAAGATAATGTAAATGTCATGACAACTGATGTTATTTTAATGCCACATTTTGTGGCAGTTTTCGGATATCCGCACTCATTAACGCGACAATTATGATCGTCTCCTTATGTATTCCCTGTTGAATAATTGCAGATGAATGAATTGGGCATCACAAAGAAAATTCTCCACTCAGGTCATGGAGGTAATCCCTTGAGTTATCCGAAGGAAACGAAATTCATCTTTCACTATCAGGTAAGAGTCAAATGGTGAATATTCATGCTTCTGCTCAATCTTTCTTGTCGACTTCATGTTTGAAAGTGATATTATTTATGCGAAGATGAAAATCATCCCAGCAGTCATTTATAACAGAATATGATTCTTCGTCATTTGAGTAATTGATTGAAGGAGTCCTAATGAAGACTGATGTCGTTCTCCAATCCGTATGTTTGAAAGTGCAATGCTGTTGTAGCCATTGGATTAACCAGTTACTAAAAAAACTCAATGAAGCTTTTTTGTGATGACGAATTAAAATGGATCAACTTTGCCCCATTATCTGCTCTTACAACATTACTAAGAACTCAGGTACTTATGGATTATCTCCCCCCAGGTTTTCAAATTTGTCTGAAATTCGTAGAAATGAATCAATCTTCACAAAACTGTATGCACACGTCAGTGAGGATATTTTCTACCTATGAGTACATACCAAAATTTGTTCATATCGGACAAGTGCTTTTTGAATTAGGAGCGATATCTTGAAGTGCAGTGATGCATGCAACTTGATTTGACTTCTTCTGATCTCATCGTCTGAACAGAAAGCACTTGAGGTCAACAAAGGCATTTCCCGACAACTCGTGAAGTGATGACCAGGCCACATCTCTTAGACTGACATTTATAACTTGAAAAAGGTGTGGCAAGGTAGTGGTCATGGGAAGATTTCAAATAGCAGTGGATGAGACGAAGACGGAAAGAGAACAATGCACATACGAGTCACAATAACGCGTCGAACAGACGAAGTGAAATCAGACTTTGACATCGCTACACTTCACGTTATCGGCTCTACTGCAAAAATTATGTGTTCGATCTGCATAAATTATCGTTTGTGGGTAGAAAATATGCTGAAGTACGTCTACCTGAACTTTGGTGATAATTGATTCATATTTGCAGAATTTAGACAAATTTGAAAACCTGGTGGGGGAGATAACCTATAAGTACCAGCACTTATTCCACACAATGCGGCACACAACAGAGACGCCTCATATACTGCACATGAACATAGTAGTGGAAATTGAAAAGGAAAAGTCACCAATAATTTCTGAAATATAAAGAGTATGGAAATTATCATCAAACAACATGAAACCGATGGTTAAAATGTAAAATGGAGGCGTAAATAGAGTGACAATGACACTATAATGGAATATAGCAGTAGTGATGGTTCATTCAAAATGTGATTTTGATTTGAACTTTCATTCTAACCCAACGAAGATGAGATTCTGAGATTCGTATTGATTCCTCAATCAACGGACATTGAAACCGATTGAACTAAGAATTAACATTAAGAACTCAGTATTATTGTCTGGAAGAAAACTCACCGTCAAATATCTATATTTCGTTAAACAGGCATTACTATCGTGATTAACGATAATAATCAAAATTCGAGATTTTGAATTCCAACTCATCAGGGACCCATTATAAAACCTCCCGTGGCACTGCTGTTTGGAGGTGCTGGGTTAGACTATCCAGGGAATTCTAGATGGCGACGCTACGGATGACCATCTAGGGTTCCATGGAATATCAAATTAGATTGTTAGCTGTCTTTGCAATCTTAATTGAATGAGCATCGGTAGCTTTGATATTCGACTTCAATGGAACTTCTGTGTCCACTCTATCGGACATCAATGTACATGCAAAGTTTCGGCTAGCGTGTGTGCGGAATATGTGCATTTATGTCCTCCAAAAGTGTATTTTTGTTATCACAATCTCGGGATCAAGAAAAATGAGTGATTGTGGAATCAATGAGTTTGAAAAGTATACCGTTCTGTGGTGAAGCCATAGCCCAGGATGTCATCGGTTGAGGCGCAGCAGCGTGAGGGTTATCTTGTGAATAAATGAACGTATTGTGTTTATTAACGGAATCGTTCTCATGAAATTTTGCCTCGTCATTGAAATTTATGTTCATCACAAAGCTGCGAGCTCTGCGATGTCTCTGCAAGATCGTGTCAGAAAAAGCTTTGCGCATAACAAAGTCATCTGTTTGGAGCTCTTGCACAGACTGAACTTCCAGGGATGGAGGAAGTCTTCTTTCAATATCCGATTCACGCTGGCTGGTGACACTTGACATTGCTGTGCGACTTTCCGTTGTTCTGTAGTTGTTTTTATCACCAAGCGCAACGAGGACTTCGTCTTTTTTCGAGTGAGGATGAAGTGACAGAGTTTCCATGAAGCGGTCCTTCCAGTATCGTAGAGTTCGAACAAAGTGGCGGCTCTTTATCATTTTCCTTTTGGAACATCCATCGAACTTTCTCACAATCAAAAGTGATGCAATGTGCTACAATTGTAGCAATTTCAAAGTTCGTCAAATCTTTGTACTTCATTTCTGATTGAAACTGAATGAAACTCACACGCACTGGCAGACCTCTTGAAACTATCTTGTGAAGTCTAAAGATCGTGTCGATTCTGTGGATCACTGTGGAGTGGTATACGAGATTGGTTGTAAAGACTACAACAAAGTGTACGTTGGGCAGACCAAGAACAGTCTTAACACCAGACTTCAACAACATCAAGCCGCATGCAGACTTCTGCAACCAGAGAAATCGGCATTGGCGGAACATTCCATTAAAGAAGACCACGTCATAGATTGACCAAATGCAAGAGTAGTAACATGGCAGACGTACTGGCGCTGGAGGACATTTACTGAAGCATACTACACGAAGCAACGAGGCAGGGACGCGCTGAACAGATGTGACCACAGAATTAGATTCATCTGCGCGCGCTTCGGTTTCCTAGAAAGGAAGAATTGTACGTAACTTTAATCTCGAAATGGCACATCACAGAATTAGACAACTTGCTCCTTCTCGAATGGATAATTCGCGTATCGTTTGCAACGGTGTATTGCTTGTATCGGAAATGGCAAACAATAAGCTATCAGCAGAGGACACCAGAGCCACTGAGAGATCTGTGCGTGCTGTGATATCACTTCGCACACACCAAAACACACATCGATGCCTGGCTTCGATTCAATGTATGCACTATGCAGTGAGAAATGCCGAGGAGAGGATGTGAAAACATCAAGTGAACTAATTTTCGCACGCCTGCTACTTTTTTTTAAAGATGATAGGAAGGGCCAACATTATGGAGAAAACTTGCGCGCAATGATCTGAATTTTT
This sequence comes from Prostheceraeus crozeri, assembly GCA_907163375.1. Classification (NCBI taxonomy): domain Eukaryota; kingdom Metazoa; phylum Platyhelminthes; order Polycladida; family Euryleptidae; genus Prostheceraeus; species Prostheceraeus crozeri. The sequence goes on from CAJQUW010007737.1 coordinate 588,620, forward strand.
CAAATCTGAAGGAATTTTGGCAATCGAAGCACTTTGCTGAAACTCACATTTATTCGCAAGCGACGCACGACCTTTTTTTCTATCTCTGTAAGGTATTAGGAATTCCTTCTAATAAGTTCCTCGATGTGCCGTCAATTTCGTATTAATCACACTTCCAGCAAACCGAAGCAGATAAACAAAATATTTAATTCTGTCGATGTTACATCTGATTATCCACGGTATGCAAGACATTTTTAATGCTGCTTAACTTTGGCCTGACGACGTGTGCCTCACTAGGCACGAAAATCTGCCTTTTTAATTTGTGATTTTTTATTTTGAATATAAATCGGATTCGCGAAGTCTTTTCACACGCAACGAATTCATGCAGTCACATTCCTTTCTAGAACAATTCATGCGTTGACAAAATTACTGTTTTTGGTATAATAAGTGAATCATTACAGTACCTTTAAAAAAAGGATTGTATGAGCAAAAGAAATAGATAAATGGGCCAGATCAACTGAAGCACCCGTATATTCAATATCACACAATCTGATTTCTATTTCTCAAATGAGAATTCCGTTACTGATGTCCGTTTTTGGATTGTTTCTTCATATGCCAGATTTCTTCTTTTGTTCAAAACATAAATTTTACATAAGAATTTAGAATTCTTATTCGCGAAATAAAAATCAGATTGTGCAGAAAATAACTTCCAATTGCTGAAAACATGTATTCTGACGTCCCATCTTTGGCGGCGTGTGTTCACTACAACTTCATCAAAGGAAGCACACTGGGTGTGTTTACAGGACACTTGCTGTCACCAAATCTGGGATGTCGAGTTTACGCTGTGTGCAACATCATCTTCCATATGCTGTCAGTTCCGAACTCCCGGATGCGCCTTAATTTGGACAGTCACACCTCCCCAAGATGATAATTGTGGACGCCAGTCAGTCTACCGTAACTGATCACGTGTTTGGTTCTGACAGTGATGATGCTTGGTCAATTGTCTTTTGTTTGTGAGGCATGACCATTAGCCGTTAATTAAACAATCTGGACCGCATGTATCAGAATTCTGTAGCAAGCAGAGAGATCGAATAATAACTAGCTCGATGTCAGCTTCTCTTTTATATTTGTGCGTAAGTTCACTATGTTATTCCGGTGCTTCCACTGATTAAGCAGGAATAATTTGAGAATGTCATTATTAGTCAATGTGTCACCTGACTCTTGTTGTCAATGTTTTGCTACTTCATGATGGTCGCAGCTCTATCAAACACGTCTATTGCATCTTTTTGTCCGTTATCTATGCATCCTCTACCGTTCAAATTCATGCATACTCGCGGTACAAAAGCGGACACATCTGCATAAAGAACGTACAACGTTACAAATAATGATCGGATTACAGTAGTGTGCGTGTCTATCTGAATCAAAGGTGTGGAAGCGGAAGCGATCGTTTTCATTAAAGGTTTGCACCTGTATTACCTTATTCAGTGTAGTCACTTATAATCTTCTCATTATGATGAAAACGAAGGTTTATTATCTCAGAATACTGGTATTCGAAATCAGAACACCTCAGTATCATCTTCCCAATGACAACTTTACACAATGCGAATTGGCGTGTCTTGAGGCAATTTCATTGTAGCATTCTCAAACACTCTCTTGGTCGTTTAATATTTTTTTGCACTCACGTGTTGGGAAAATATGACGTTTTTATTTCACAATTTCCCAAAGGTCAAAATTCTCAGTAAATTTGAAAAAATATTTGACTTTTTGTCAAGTAAAAAAAAAACGCTTACAAATCAGCTAGGGTTTACGACAGAAAGTTCATGGAGACTGCGAAGTGTTAACGTCAGAACCTATAACTCGTAAAAAAGTGGAAAATGAAGAAAAATGGGCTCGAAATAGGGAGGTGTGAAGTCCATGTCCGGTCTCCAATAATTGGAAGCGGAAGTGAATATAAATCAATCGCTTTCGCAGCCCTGATCTGAATCATTGAAGTGACATTCAATTCCCTGCATTTGTGATATTTTGGAGTTCCTTGTTCGACTTCAACATGTGCGCATTGTTACCGAAGAGTTAGAATAAATTCCCGTCGCACATAAGTAGTTATTAATGGTCGCTAAAAAATAACCATAATTATTTTTTCCTGTAGGGTAAGAGCAACTTTCCATTTCTTCCAAAAATCTTATCTCTAAACCATTTCTTCATAAAGTACATACAAATCTCATATATCATGGATATCAATTTATTTCACTATTTCCTGGTAAATGTATCACCATTAAATCGAAGATCTGATAATGGATTACATTCATTCATAAAACCAGGAACACTGGAAAATGCGTAACTGAGAGATTTGGTCTCCGTGGTACAGTGGATTGGTGCTCAGCTTAGTGATCCTATGGTCGAGTGGTCGAGTCCTGCGAGTGTCATTGGAAGTCAGCCACACCGAGAGTGTCACTCCTCGCCAATGCAAGTCTGACTATGTTCAAACCCCGTTGTGCGCACTGATGTTAAAACTTAAAGCAATCATGTCCCTCTGGTTTCTTGACGATGAATGTCCAATGAACTATGCCTCACCTTTAGCTGGAAGAATACATAGCTTTCGATCCTCACAGATTCTGAGCATTTGTGTCTTGAAGTCAATGGGATAATTTGCACTTAATTTCTTTACTTCATCATCGATTCCTCTTCATATCATTTTCCAAGTTTGTCGCTGTCTGGTGAACTCAGAAAACAAAGTTACCCACTCTTTCATTCGCTCCTTCAATTTCATTTTCGTTGCCATTTCAGATCAGGAAAACTGATTATGACCGCACCATCTTGGATGATACACGGAAATATGGAAAACACATGGAATTGTACAGCGGGAAGAAATTCCAACTGGAAGCTTGGGAATTGTGTCTGGAAACGATGATGTTGAATGAAGTCTCCTCATTCTTAATAGACAAACGTCATCTTCGTGCATTTCCCGCCGTCAATAAGAAATTGCGGGATTTCATGACTGGCAAGAGCGAGCGTGGTGAAGCCAAGCATTGTTGCGGAATGATGGCCCTACAGGTAAGAGTCACGGATATGTGTGGGTTGATGAATCCTGGTTTCCAGAGAAGTTCAGTTTTACTTGAATCAAAATTAATGATGAGCATCCGCGGCATAGATTCTGTACATTCAAATTAATGTCAATCAATAACTCCTCTTTCACACAACTTTTTAGAATGTCTTTCAATATGCCAAACTGCTTGATTTTGTGTGAACTTTCAACGTCTGTGCGGCCACTGTAATCCGACAGTCAGAATGTTTTTCTGCAGGGAACGAGGCCGACAATGAGACTTTCACAGAATGATGAACACCTCACAGTCCGACAGTCAGAACGAGTTTCTGCAGGGAACGAGGCTGAAAATGAGACTTTCACAGAATGATGTACACCTCATAGTCCGACAGCCAGCACGAGTTTCTATAGGGAGCGAGGCCGACAATGAGACTTTCACAGAATGATGTACACCTCATAGTCCGACAGCCAGCACGAGTTTCTGCAGGGAACGAGGCCGACAATGATGCTTTCACAGAATGATGTACACCTCATAGTCCGACAGCCAGCACGAGTTTCTATAGGGAGCGAGGCCGACAATGATGCTTTCACAGAATGATGTACACCTCATAGTCCGACAGCCAGCACGAGTTTCTATAGGGAACGAGGCCGACAATGATGCTTTCACAGAATGATGTACACCTCATAGTCCGGCAGCCAGCACGAGTTTCTGCAGGGAGCGAGGCCGACAATGATGCTTTCACAGAATGATGTACACCTCATAGTCCGACAGCCAGCACGAGTTTCTGCAGGGAACGAGGCCGACAATGAGACTTTCACAGAATGATGTACACCTCATAGTCCGACAGCCAGCACGAGTTTCTATAGGGAGCGACGCCGAGTTCTAACTGATTCCTCTTCTTGGCGGACAGGATCAAAGAAAAACACATGTAAATCCAATTGGACGCAGATTTGAAGTTTTTGGTCAAAATGAAATCTTTTTCTTTTCTCAGATTAAGTGTAGAGTAATAAGTCCAGACCTGTAATTTTTGTCATGGAATGACTAGGCCATTTCCTATCCTGTGCTCTTGTTACTATTATGTTTCCGATCGGCGATGTATTAGGAAATGTGGTTATATGTGGATAAAGCTGACCAATATGTATGTGGGTTTTCCCGAATGTGTCTAGATTTACATTGTGTTACTCTTCACTAAATAAGAGAAAACGTAGAACATTTCATTTTTGCCAAAGAGTTAACCCTTTAGGCCCCCATGGTCGCATTATTGCGACAAGCAATTGCAATCCTGTTCAGTCATGCCTACTTAACTAAAGCGATGTATTTATCTACATTGGTCGTCTCTCGAGTCGTGTAGATCCATTATTGCACCTCATGACGACTGAATGAACTACTTTGGGCAATTTGATGAGGCAATCAGAGGCGAGATATTAATTCAACGGCTGCTTTGTGAGTAAAGTTTTGTCTTGTCCGTTCTTGAACGGATTGTCACAATGTCAAGACGTAGTTTTGATGCAGAGAGTGCCGCAGAGTTGATTATTCAAATCGCAGGAAGTGAACGGTTTCTGAAGACGAGGATATGATTTACAATTATCAGGCCCTGGATATGCGTTTCAAAATAGTAATCAAAACTCTGGACCACAAAGTTGTCGACAGCGCCGTAATGATGTAAGACACACACCAATATCATCTGAGGTATGGTCCATTCATGATGGTCCTGAGCAACTGTCACCAGACAATTGGCTTATTGAGCTCAATGCAAACACCGGATTTCAACATCCGTGCAGTTCCATTCAACGATACCACACCCACGTGGACTTCAAATTGTGTCATTTAGATATGTTACAATGAAACAATATGACGTCATGCATGTGCAAAGAAGGATTGTTTTGTACCAAAAGAGATACTGATTATGATAATTCAGAATAACTCAGGTTTTCTGTGACATAAGTTGACATAAAATCATAGGTAACTGTTCTAAAAGAAATTCGGCGATTAAGGGAGTAGTCTCCTGTCATTAGATTGTGCGTGTTTTTCTTTGATCCTGTCTGACAAGAAGAGAGACAAGCTAGAACTCGGCAGACGCGCAGATTCGTAGTAGCCATAGGATGTACAGCATTCTGTGAAAGTCTCATTCTCGGCCTCGTTCCCTGCAGAAACTCGTTCTGGCTGCCAGACTACTACAGACATGCATAAAATGCATCGGAATTAAAAATTGTACCAAGAAATCAGCAAAATGTGCCAAAACATGCTTTGTATTCACTGCTTTATTATATATCATTGATTTTAGGTTTCAGAATTTCTATGTACATGACTTCTCGAAGACGAAGGTTGATGTTATCCTTGTCTGAGGCTACAGTAGAATTGTTGGGAGAGGAAAGTTGTTTGTATACACTGGACTCTTTCCTAGTAGTATCATGTTTTACGAAAATAAAACAGGGCTTGTGTTAAATTTCAGTTCGAATTATGACCTTAGGGCTGATTTTTGAAAGATGTTTAAGATTTAAGACGTGTTCAGGAAGATGGTGTTGATATATAACCATTCTGAAGGTGAAAGACCGATGAGATATGCGGATGGGTAGGTTCACACTTTTGAAAAATCTTAATTTTACAAAAATCAAATTAATTAATTAAATCGTAATTTGCAGAATCCGAAATGAATGGCATTTGAAGTGAAAATAATTTGTTCTTCCAGGAATTTGTGGGCGGTGGGTGTGAAGAAAGTGACGTGTCTAATCATTTATTGAAATTCTTCATTGCAAACTTCTCGATCTTCGATCTTCTTACTAACCCCCGTGATATTTAATAATTGTTCAATAGGAATAACAGAGTGGCAGCTAACAAATGCCAATCAACAATTTTTACAGATTTTTGAACATAATTCTGATTGACAATTAATGATAGTATCAATTCTCATGAACCATGCACGGTACATAAAAGTTCTAAAACTTGAAATTATAATAGAGAATAATGCAGTAACTACAAAGCTTGCTTTTCTGATTCGTTGGTATATTGTTCGATTTGTATGTCGTTTTTTGTATTATCTGTAGACTTCCTTTTTGTGTGAACAATGAACATTTATAGAATGTTGACTCCGATTTATACAGAATACTTGTCCGGACGACTGACTCGTTTCCGCATCTGGGCTCGACTTGATCCGTCATGTATCAAATCTGGTGCCCAGGCACGGTCGATCCCTGTTGCCAACCATATCCTTGTGAGTCTGATCTCCTGTTGGGAAGGTGCCACCGCTCACACTTGAGTCTCATAACCTTTTCCGTAGATTTTCCGTGTTATGGTTTCGTGCTTTGCTAGGACAGGAATAAGTGCTGTGAATATCAGCTAGCCTAGGCATAAGCATTATATGAGACCAAGCATAGACCTAAACCACCATTGCTCTGCACTGTTCTTCGTCTTCATATAATATTTTCATCTTTCTTCCGCACTGAACTTTGGACTGTTATAACTGAGAAACAGGGCCTGGGATCGGTTAACCGGTTACACTTTCTCTTAACCGGTTAAAATCGGTTACGACGTTTGATTAGGTCAATGTAATAAAATAATTTAGCATTTTCCATGTTAATTCATTGACATAGAATTTAGCATTGAATGAATTGAAATCGTTTAACATTAGATATTCAACATTATAGCCATATAGCTATGAGATTCATACGACATCTCAAAATATAGCACGAGGCGCAGCCGAGTGCTATATCTTTGAAATGGAGTATAAATCGAATAGCTATATGGCTATTATTGAACGCTCCATAGAAAGTGACTATACTATGTACAATAAAATCCGGTTATCACTCCCTTTAGTTTTTGCCGATAAGTAAAATTGAATAAATTGAATAAAAACAACGTGTGTTTTCTACTCGGACGTTTCGGGTCCCTACCCTTTATCAACGAGTTTTGGCATCAACTGCAGTTACAAGTGGTTTTATATACTTCGGACATCTATGCGGTGTGACCATTTAATACCATTCAGACAGCTCATCACATCGATTCAACACCGGACTAGATGTCTGAAGTATATAAAACCACTTGTAACTGCAGTTGATGCCAAAACTCGTTGATAAAGGGTCGGGACCCGAAACGTCCGAGTAGAAAACACACGTTGTTTTTATTCAATTTATTCAATTTTACTTATCGGCAAAAACTAAAGGGAGTGATAACCGGATTTTATTGTACATAATGAAGAACCTCCCGTTTACAGCCATTACTTAAGTGACTATACTGTTTATTTCTATGCATTAACACCACAAAGTCATCTATGGACTATTATTTGGATATGCCTAAAAGGCCCTGATATCCAGCTAGAAAAATATGCCTTAACATGGAAATGACTGTTTTTCGGATTTTCAAATTTGATTCTGGATAGCTGCCATAGAAAAGTTGATACCTTCATAGTTGATATTTGCAAAACTTCCTTTCATGACGGCAAACAAACGACGCTTCCTGCTGGACACAAATACTCAAAAAGAAGATTTATTGTCAATAAAAGTTTCAAAGAAAACCGTATATGCCGAGAATTCTGCTGTAAATGCTTTACGTGAATATCTGGGGTTGCAAAGTCCATCACTTACTTTGGAAGAACTTGGGCTACCTGAGTTAGATGATGTGCTAGCTAATTTTTTTTCCTCATTACGAAAAGGCGATGAATATTACAAGAGAAATACATATCTCACCATACAACAGGGTCTCAATCGTTATTTTAAGAGAATTTATGGAGAAAGCAGGATCGACATAATAAACGATTCAAGAGCATTTCCAAAATCAATTGAAATATTTTCATGTCTTTTAAAGAAGGTAAAAATGGAGGGATTTGGAAATACTGTAAACTACAAAGAAATGCCAATCGATGATCTGAAAAAAATTACCGAAACGTTAGACTGTCTTGTTCCTCAACAACTACAATGGATGGTTTTCTTTTTAATTGGGATATTTTTTGCAAGGAGAGGGTGTGAAAATTTTGACAGTATGCAGAAATCCAATATTGTCATACAAAAAGACCAATCTGGCAAAAGATTTGTTTCACTTAAAAAAGAAGAACTGACGAAGTGTCGTCGTGAAAATAATACAGAAAGAGGAAATAATGGACGCATATATGAGACAGGGATCACCAATGTCCTGTAAATATAATAGAAACTTATTTAAGTAAGCTTAACGATAAAAATATCTTTTTGTGGCAGCGGCCAAGAATCTCATATAGAAGTGATGATGCGTGTTGGTTTGAAAACAAAAAGATCGGCATCAATACTTTTCAGAAATTCATGGCTAACATCAGTCAATTTTGTCAATTATCTGATGCATATACCAACCATTCATTGAGGGTGACAACCTGTACAATACTTGGTGAAAATCATGATGAAAATGACATCAAGGCGGTGTCCGGTCACCAATCAACATCATCTTTGGGCATTTATAAGAGAATCAAAGATTCCAGAAAGGAAGAAATGTCTTTTGATATAAGCAAGGAACTTGGATTGGCACCATCCAGTTCGAGCCCATACTTGGGGCTTGGACGGTGCTGACATAGTCAGACTTATGTAGCGTTGTAGTACTTTTAGGCCAAGCACTTAACCACTGTGCCACGGAGACCACCAATTGTGATAATGAATGGAAATTGTCGAAAAACTTTGACAACTAAATAAATACCGGGGAATCCTCATTTAACCGTTTAAAAATATAATCGGTTGACCGGTTACAAAAAATTGACTGGTCCCAGCCCTGCTGAGAAATGAGATCAACATAAATTCCATGACATAGATTTTAGCAGTGAATGAATTGAAACCGCTCAACTTTACTTTTTTAACATCACTTTTAACTAAATGCCGCTGATGAGTTGCACTTCTATGCCAAAGATATTCATGTCACGGATATCTTCGTTACATCTCTCTATAAATCTATGGCCTGATTCATTGATATGATCTGCTTTAAATATAATTCGCATGGTTGATCGCGATGTATTCAACAATAGTAATGTTAATATTCGTCTATGCTCACTAACTGGCTTCGCTCGTTCTACATTTTCAATGTCACATGGATATCGTATTAACATTGCTATAATCTTTCACTAAAGTTATTCATGCAATGCAGTCGCTCCAGCGAAATCGTGGACAGCTGATATTTACAATTACGATTGAAACTTTCAATTCCTCAGAAACACATCGGCGCACACTTGGATCTGTGGGTTAAAGGCGCGCATTTCTGTATGGAATTTTATTGAAAATTGATTTCATTTCATTCAATGGTTGTATCCTTTTTTAATGATACAAATTTGAACCTCTTAATGAAGATGAGGTGAAGGATATTGGACAAAGATATCTACCCTTCATCTTCCTGTCTTTCTTCTGCATAAGCGTTCTCATCGTCACACGATCTGTTTGATTTGATGATATTAGTTGGCTTGAGTGTGTGCGTTGTAAGAAAATCATAAATCAAAGACAGTTGTTTCATTAAAAATTGAAATATTCTTCAAAATTGATTCCCTAGAAAGAGGCGACAATGATTTGTTTCTTTTGATGCATGCTAGAGATTTGAAGTTGTCCGGATGTGTGTATGTGGGTGGTTTGAAAGAGAAGAGGGTTCATCGTGAATTTATGTCACGCGAAGAAGAACACGCGACCATTGATTCACAATTGCCACTCAATACCGACAATAACTTCCTTCGGAACCTTCTGAAGTTAAAGGCGACTTCTCATTAAAAATTGGCAGATACGGACTTGAATAGTACTTTTATGCTCGATAAAGACACAAATCATTCTGAAAGGAGTGAATGACAACACCTTCATGCACTGGAAATTGGTCTCCCCGGGTGTCGAACCGATAACCTTGCATACATCAAAGCGGTCACTGAAACATCCGAGCTGCCGAAACATGCAGGTGCTGTATGCGCATAGAAACAAGCAGAGAAATCGAATTTTTTTGTTTCTACGTTTGTTACTACGTGTACGGACGTATAACAAGAGAGGAAACCACAGAATTAGATTGTTTAAGCGTGTTACTTTACTAGAAGTGCAAACTGATTCAAAACGATGACACATGCAGGAACTTAATAAGTGGGCAAAAAGAAATTTTTAATACCTTACAGAGATAGGAAAAATGGTCGTGCGTCGCTTGCGGATTGCTCTGAATTCCTTCAAAATGCTCCGATCGTCACGACTCCTTCAGATTCGAAGACTTCAGATCATTGCGCAAAAGTTTTCTCGATAATGTTGGGCCCTCCGATCATTTTTAAAAAAAGTTAGCAGGCGCATGAAAAAAACGTTCACAAACTTTTCTGTACATAGAAATATATTGTTTATCTAAAGTTGACTAGAATGGAAATTGACTCAAGGTCGCGGCACATCCGGGGGAACTAAGTTGGGGCATGGATCACCAATGAAAAGCTTAGCATTGCACATGTGGCTGATTCTAACCCAATGAAACAGCCGTTGACAAGTGTATCTAAGTTGAAATGCGTGCGATTTTTGCATGAAGCTTCATTTCCATTCTAGAGGTTTCATTATTATCAATTTCTATGTTTCTGTAGAACTTGACATCGTCTGTCTCTTTGCTGTGTGATCCGGTTGATAACTATCACTGAAACTTCGCACAATTTGGCGTGTTTAATGTTGAACTGGCTGCTCATTGTTCGATTGCTATAGTATTATGTCAGCAGATTGTGCCATTTTACAGGTTTTTGCAGGAAATAACGGCGTTTCCTCAATTGATTACGTCATTTGGCATAGAATATCGTCAATATGCAATGATTAACGGCATAACAATAGAGACTAACGGCACAAACAAAACATTCCGTCCTTTTGTACTTTATTACGACGTAGGCCCATTGCTTTACTGGCGCTTGCAAAACTGAATGGCAATAAGGTGAGTGTTGATCGGCAATGTCAAAACGTTACGACATGATGCAGTATTTAAGGACAGCCGGCGCTGTGAGCGCGCACAGTTGGAAAAATGAGACGAAGAAGAATGATACTGTTGCTGGATAAAAAGAGAATTGTGGATGCCTATGAGAATCCAAACTCTGACTATGTCGAGGTAGCTGCGGCGCTTAACATTCCGCGAGGGACAGCCTGGTCAATCATACGTTGCTATCTGGAGGCTTAGTACATCACACTATCCGTGAAGGAGGAACGACAGCAGATGCATTTAACGACTTTTTGGCGGACTTTATCAACGACCACTTCCTTCCCAATGAAGAGGCTGTCCTTCTCCTTGACAATGCACCCTGTCATCGCCGTGCCACGGACGTCATCGATCAACATGCCAACGCTGATTTACATTATCTACCACCCTATTCACCTTTCCTAAACGCAGCAGAAAATTGTTTCAGCATTTGGAAGGCGGGTCTACGCCAATTGGAGGTGAGGGAAGTTACTTCGCCAGCCATATCAAGAGCAACTGGCCACTCTTAACTCAGCACTCAGCTTGCTGAGCAAAATTTGGTGAAAATCACTCCAGCTGGTTGTAGTGCTGCCCATCGGCGAACAAGACGCATCTACCGCATGCATACAGATGCATGACATAAGTGATGACCATTGAATAAAAACTGTCTTGGATATATTGAGTTTTGCAAAATGACGTAGTATTTAGATGAACCGCCGTTATAACTGACACATGCTACTGTTTAGTGAAATTGAAATTTGAAATTGACGGAGTGTTTAACAGTATTTGTCGTTAACAGATGAACCGATTTCATTTGTGATTAAAGCCGTTAAGTTACGCATTATGCCACTCTGTAATGCACAACTGCCTCTATTAAACGCAAAAACTTGTTAACGTTACATGTTCCAATGTTTCTTTTCTAGTCAAATAAAAGAAGAGACGACCTGTCTAATTCTGTGAAGGGAACTTTGTTTAAAAGCTTGTTTCAATGGCTTCTAAAGCAAACCGTGTGCTAGACATGATTAGGAGCCTATTTGACAGCTGTCCTTGAGTTTGGTAGCATTATATGATGACCATTCTCTCGGTCGAAACTCGTGATGCAACTTCAAATATCATTTGTGTTGTTTTATAAATTAATGTATATTATAGAGATCAGATGCCTATGCTATGGAAGTTTAGAGAGGACCACAAGTAGCTGTGATGGCACCAGTCTGGATTCTGACAACCGGTCTGATCTAGTTCACGACTTCTGTCTTTATTTTGAGATAACTTCTGATGTAAATGCCTTATAACCTGAAATCTACACGCAGAGCAAGATCCACTTGAGAGATGTCACCTGTACCTGTCCGAAACTTAATGAAATGGTGCCGTTAACTGAGGCTGTGGGTCGCAAGAAAGAAAATGATAAATATGTAGTTGACCCTTCGACCACAGATTTCGTTCCCATTTTAGACATGATTGATCTTCATAACCCTACCAACGATCATGATCAGGGCGATATTCCAGCAAGTCATTTTGCTAAATTTGGTGAAATTTGATTTTCGAATATTAATAACCATTTTGAATGAATTGCCTATTCTGGAGCATAGATGACGAGATTATGCTATAACACACTCACATATGACTCACCAGTTATTCTTCAGTTAAGAGGCTTCAGTTCTGTGAGATGATTAATTTTTCCACAATGAGCGCTGCCCGACATCATTTCAATTACAATTCATTGATACGATGATAAAAAAGTCAATAAGAGATGTCACATTTTGGCTGATTGGTGCAGCTACGTCCACTCTAGGTAGAAATATAGATGTCGGAAGTGTTTCTTCAAATGAGACAGATTTACTAATTATTTAGTTAATGAATCATTTGCGGATGACATTTATTTGAATTTATATCGTTTCCGTTCAAAATACATGTCGTACATATTTCATGTCCCCTCTGTATTAAGATAGCATAGATATCTAGCAATCTGACCTTTATGCTGTGAATAAATGTCAAAATCTAATGTCAGCAATAATGTGTAATCAGTTTCTGCAGGTGATCTCACGAACAGATCTCACGGAACACGTCAAGGCCTTAGTGAAATGATGAACTTCGTCTCGCTCCTTCATATCTATAAAATCATAAAAGGCAACGCTGTTTCAATTATTGGAGTTGTCTTCTCATGTCTTTTATAATTCCAATGCTGTCCTTATAAGAGAAGTTGATATTCCACCTGGAATTGAGGTAGATGGTTGACAAGTGTTTTGGCGTTCATCGATGATGCGGAGAAACCTATCTCTCATCTCAGACCATAACGAAATGCGAACAGACGGCGCCAAGACAATTTAATGGATATTTCCCTGATAGATTAAGGTGTTAGAAAGTCGCATGTTTCGAGCTGAGAGAAGATGGGATCGTGAGTGCAATGAAGCGAAGATCAGAAACCTGGCAGGAAATCTTTTCCTGTAACGATCTCTTAGTATCCAAACGGAGGTCAAGTTATTGATTTCTATCATTTATTGATGCAGTATGAAATCTTTCTGATGATGTCTTTTACGTGATAAAGAAAGTAGGTTGTCTATGAATCGGAAAAGACAAGAAAATGTAGAAATTCGAATATGTAATTTATGCAAAGAAAGAAATGAACCTTGTTTATACTTGGAGGGACATTTTGCAGGTGCCTTTCCATGTGACCGAGTTTTATCCATCCCACTCTCATTCCTTTGTACTGAGTGTTACTGCGCTGGTCAAAGAAAATCGCATACAGAACAGTGCAGTACAGTTGAGTTCACTGTACAATCCCGAAGCTGTACAATGACCGTTGGAAGGCGCTGGACGAGGAAGGTCCTGTACTTTTTAAACAGAGGTCTTATCTGTTGATCTACTTTCAAACAAGTTTGAAAAATGACTTGTTTTTTTTCGAACTTGAAGGAGAAGGTACACTCATTTTGAAAAAAGTTGACATTTATTTTGCAGATACCGACATTGGAATCCTGAAATGCCTGATTGGACTCCTGAAATGGTTGAATACCGGCATAGAAAAACACGAACTATGAAATGATATGTCACAAAATCCAATTGAAACGATGCCTGTACCAAAGATTGAATAGGGTGGATAGTCGCATTTTCTTGTTGTCTTGTGGATAGTCGTATCAAATCATCATTCAAGTGCATAAATCATTATTTCTTGATTATTGAAGATTATTTTCGAAGGTCAAATATTGAATAGTTCACATGATGACTATAAATAAGCATCTTTGGTACTTCTATTCTTCCCCCCCACATTTTTCAAGTTTTCCAAAATCATCAAATTTCGCCAAAGTTAGTCACATTGGGTTTAGAATAGACTTGATCTGTCACTGAGTGACACCCCAGCACGACTGAGAAGTCTTACGTGAACCCTGGGATGAAGGATTGGTCCCTTGGATACTCAGTTAGAACACAAGGTACAGCTGTGATCATGAACTTCGTGTGATTGTTGTCTACATACAATTGATGAGCAGTTATAATTCTGAGGCTGTAAATGTTCTACAAGTCAGACAAGAGGAGTTTTTACACACTCTACGCTTCTGCGGCGGTAGTGAGAACAAGTAGGAGCAAGAGAAGACCGTTGAAGATGCAACACTTCTGGGTGTCAACAACAGAAATGTGGGGGGGGGGGGGAGAATAGAAGTACCGCATCTTTTCCTTCAGTGACGAATTCACAGTTTCTGTTATTCCAATTTCTGTACAAAGTAATGTCGGTCGCGAATTGATTAAGAGCATGAATAATGAGAATGTAATATGTGCAGGCGGCTGTTCTCAGACTTGACGTTTTCAGAGCTTAATTCCCAGGTAGCCGTCTTACAAGGACTTTTACTGACGCATTGATGGGTCCATGCTGGGACGGAACACAGCGTTTGCGGTTGCTAAGGAATTTAGAGTTTAAAGTGCTCAAGTCTAGGACATGTTTCCAGTCGACATATGTTTCAATTGCGGAATGAATTACGTCGACAATTCAAAATATAGTTGTTAATTATGAAAATGATTGATGTGATATCAGCACAAAATGAAATAAGCTGTCAATTTGTAATTGAAAATCTTCGAAATTCTGAATTAAGGTATCATTTTTTCTCGATTTCAAATGTAAACATTTATATTTCATTTTTTCGTCACATTGTGTTAATCATATCACCTCAATTATGGACTTCATAATCACAGAACTGATTTTCAGCCATATGTTTTGATCAGCTGTTCCTTGTCATATCTGAATATTGCTTAAATTCTTCAAATTAGGCTATCTGTGAAGAATTCACTTGTAAGAAGAATTTATTATCTGTTTCAGGAACAAGGAGGACTTGGCTATACAGATATGGACACTTTGATGGCGAATCCAGAGGATCTTGAATTCATATTTGAGCTTGTTCGGTGAGTATTTCATTGAACAGGTTGGGAACAAATGCATTTTTAGACACAGATGCACACACCGCACATCATTGCAGAAATTCTAGAATCCGGCTCCAATGCATTTCAATACACATAAAGTACAAAATCATCTCTCTGTGAAGCTTGTCCATCAGTTCATGGACGATACATTCTCTCAAGTGAAGAAAGTCTGTCTAGTCCTTAGATCTAAAGTAAAGCTTTGAAATATCTTTTACTGCTCTCTTTCATAAACTGCAGTTTTAAATAATCGTAAAACTGAATTATGTCCCCAATTTTCCTAATCCTAAAAGACTCTAAGACTGTAGAATTATTCACAGATGGAATACTTCCCGAATTCATTTTGTCCTCAATGAAGACAGCGAGCCATTTCTACACATAAATTTGGAGCTGCCATAGACATTTTGTAGTGGTTGTGGATATCTTTGGTTTCCAAATTTCACACGAGTTAGTTGACTGCATATTTCACTGTCTTTGTCATAGAAATGGATATGTTTTCATGCCATCTAAAGAAGTTGTGCGTCGATACGGGAGGTTCCTTTCAGGATACGTAATTTCCAAATAAATGAAAATAAAGAAGTCACTCCCTTCTATTTACGACTTTTTATTCCAATTTAAAAATAAGCACCCGACGCGTTCCGTCCGAAGACAGTCTCAAGGGAGCTTCGGGTGCTTATTTTTAAATTGGAATAAAAAGTCGTAAATAGAAGGGAGTGACTTCTTTATTTTCATTTATTTGGAAATTACGTATCCATCTAAAGAAGACTCCTTCTTCTATGCATAGAGCGAGCGATGTATTCTATGATCGTTGTACAGGCCGAATTAAAGATGCCTGCCGATATTTCAGACAAAAATCGCTCACCGCCCAAACAATAGAGCCATCACTTTTGCTGTAAATGTTGTAACATCTTTTCTCAGCACCTTCAGTAATCGGTGTTTCACTAGTCTGTTCGCTCTCATAATGCTATCGATTTATATTTATTGAAAAATCAACGTGCGTGGGGTGCAGAAGCAGAACCCCGACTTGCAAGGCGTCAGTTGTATCAGACTTACATGAATTTCTGAGAAGCATTCGTTCACTTCAACCAAATTCAGATGTTATTTCATCCTCAAGTATTTCATTTTCTATTCTTTAATGAGAATTCCCGAAATCTTTCATGTAGCAGATGTCTCATACATCATTGTCCGATAGACGCATTCTTGCAGTCAAATTCTCTTTTTCAACGTCATCGTGTTATTAGTCAATTGAAACCGAATGCGGCAAGTCGAGTGAGTTATTCAGAAGATGAAGCGGATGATTGAGCGGATCTATGAAGAATTATTTTCACTGAGAAGTCGATAAAAGCTTCGGAGATTACTAGAGATTATTACTAGAGATTACTTAGAGATTACTAAGCTTATGTAATCATGGATTCCTATATTGTAGGTATATTGGACTTGACTCGTCAAGGAATCGTTTTTGCAGCAAACTGTGTACTGGTTGGATAGTACAGTGATTAGATATCTAGGCAGCGCTGCTGGTAAAACCACTGGAGTAGGACATGACTCAATCGTGTCCAATCGACTCAGTTACTATGAGAGAATCCATACAAACTAACATGATATAAAGTATGAGATACTGGTATTATATACAAGTGAATAGCATAATAAATGTGCATATTTCCTGCTCCAGACACTGGTGAACCACATTTGGAAGTGTATGATCTCTGCATTCAGTAGATTCAGCTGAAGAATCCAGTCAAGGGTTAACAGTGCTCTACATGAATCAACAAAATCACAGAAGTTACTCTGTAGCCTTTATTAATTCCGGTAATTTTGCGCTTTCTTTATATTTTAGCATACATATTTGATCATAGGACCTAATTATCAAGACTGCGATGGAGCATGCGAATAACAAGGGAGGGAAAGAGATATTCTTATCCATGTCAACTCTTTTTCGATGAGTTTCTCTTTGATCGTTTTAATCTCACGGTAGTTGAAAGTTCAGGAATGTCACCACTGCCCGACCTTACTTCAACGAATGATGGTTGCAGAAAATTTGTCAAACAAGTGAGCTCGAAAAATCTGGATAGGATTTTGCAATCGAAGCTGGTCGCCATATGACATGCGTGCCGCTATTCGCGCCCTATGTTCAACTGATGTACCAGACTTCTCAGATGAAGCAGAAGTAGAATTGAGAATAAAACATCCGCTAGCTTTTCAAGATGAGTCATTTCAGAATCTTGATGATACAACCGTAGATTTGCGTGTGAAAGTCACGATCCATGATGTTCGAAAATCCATCAAGTCCTTTGCGGGTGCTTCAGGAAGCGGATTAGATGGCGTTTTGCCTCTCCATCTCAAGGACTGAACAGCAGACAGTGTTGGTGATGCCGCAAATCGATTGCTTGCTGCTATTTTCGCAATGAGCACCATGATTATCTCTGGTTCGCTTACAAATTTCGGCCGTGAGCTAATTTATTCAAGTCGCCTAATTGCCTCAAAGAAACGGTGTGGTGGAATTCGACCTATCGCAGTCGGATCCGTTCTGAGACGAATGGCATGTAAAATTTCCGTTAATACGTCAACACGTCGTTTGGCAAATGAATCGGAACCCGTGCAAGTAGGCGTCGGTGTTAAGTCAGGATGCGAATCAGCTGCTCAAGCATTCCGTTCTCTATTATCCACTGAACTTCCACAAGTTTTGATAGCTGTAAAATTGGACGTCGAAAATGCATTTAACTCGATCCGACGAGACAAGATGATTGACGCTGTAGCAAACCGTGTACCTGAGCTCCTTCCAATGGTGAATCAATGCTATCGATCATCATTATTCATCATTATTTTTCCAAGAAAATATTATTAAATCTGAGAGAGGTGTTCATCAAGGTGATGTAGCCGGACCACTTATCTTCTCTCTATCACCGTTGATCCCATTGTGAGAGCCATGAAATCTCCATTCAATCTATGGTACTTGGATGATGCCACAATTGCCGGACCACTAAAGACAGTTTGCGCCGATATACAAAAGCTTATTGACGACTTTCAGGAGATCGGTCTCGAAATTAATTCATCGAAGTCTGAAATGATTAACATTGGACTTTGTGAGTGCTTTCCAAGATGCAGAAATTCGTATGCGGAATCTACTACCGTCTTTTATATGTCCCGGAGAAAACTTTTCTTTCCTTGGATCTCCAATGACAGTTCATGCTACCAGTAGAGTCTTGACTGAGAAGGAGGCGATAATAAAATTGTCTGTCATCGACTGGAAGAAGTCAACAGTCATGTCGCATTTTTTCTCCTCAGCCGCAGTCTATTAATTCCGAGACTGACTTACCTTCTGCGATCAGCTCCTTGCTTTGATGAAATAGAAGCACTAAAGCGCCTGGATCTAGTGATCAAATCCGGATTAGAAAAAATAATGGACATAAATTTCGAACAGCGCTCATGGGTACAAGCGAAGCAAACAATAAGTTCTGGTGGCCTTGGAATTCGACAACCATCTGATATTGCTCTCCCAGCCTATTTATCCTCGTCATTTTCATCACGTCAACTTGTCATGAAAATCCTCACAGGCATTTTCACAGGATCCTCTCATGTCAGTCGACTAAACAATGTTCTTGATCGGTGGACGGATAAGTATGATGAGAATAATATTCCACATGAAAATGTCAGGAATCAACAGCGTGTTTGGGACAAAGCTCAATATGATCATCAAATTCGGGAATGGCTTGCAAACGCTAACAACGTGGAACGAGCAAGACTTCTTGGAGCACAATCGGTTTACAGTGGCTCTTGGCTACATGCTGTCCCAATCGCCAGCACCGGAACAATGCTGGATAATCAATCCTTTCGGTTTGCTGTTGCAATGCGTGTCGGCAGTAGAGTTTGTGAAGAATTTACCTGTGTGTGCAAAGGCACGATCGATAAGCTTGGAATTCACACATTGTCTTGCCGGTACAGCGCAGGTAGAACTTCACGCCATGCAGCTCTGAATGAGACAGTGCGTCGAGCCTTATCAAAATGTGGTCTTTCACCCATTATTGAGCCTCCAGGATTGGACCGCGGAGATGGCAAGCGTCCAGATGGCATAACTCTTTTTCCTTTCATGAGAGGCAGATGCATGGGATGGGATGCCACATGTTCCGACACGTTCTCTTGCATGAATTTTTCGGCATCTGCCACTGGAGCTGGAGCTGCTGTGAATGCGGCTGAAGCGAGGAAGTTAGCCAAATACATCACTCTCGCTGACCGCTTTGTATTCCAACCAGTGGCTGTTGAGACGTGTGGTACGATTGGGGAGTCGACCAAGGCCTTCTTGGAATCAGTTGGGAGGCGTCTCACAATGACAACAGGAGACAGGAGGGAGGCTGCGTGGCTGATGCAGAGAATTAGTCTCGACATCCAGCGAGGGAAAGCTGCCTGTTTGCTAGAAGCAGGGAAATAGGACTTTTTTTATTAACTTTTTATTACTTGTAGTGTTCATCCCTTTGTAAAACCCTTTTTTTCTTGAAATAAAGACTAAGCGAGAATGTGCCAGTTGAAAGTTTCTATTTCAATAATTCACGCACAATATGTGTGGTACATAAAGATGTGCCGTTTCATGCAGTGTGTAGGATATTGTAGTTATGAACGGGACTCATTATTGCAATTATGAAGGTTTTATCGTGGTCTTAGCAGGTTTCCACGTAAGCTTAGACATTTCACAGCAAGTCTGCAGGAAGCTATAATTCTAAATATTTGCTACATAAGCTGCTGATCTATGTATGCGATTTGGAGGGCTGCAGTCATCGGAAATTTGCACTCAACAGGACACGAAGTTTTCTGCTGATCCACGAACGCGACTCCCAGAAGGGCACGACTGCCCTGCGACATTTTTCATATCATGGCATTTTGCCTCTACAGATTTGGAAGAGGCTGGGTATTCTAAGAACCCAGGAGGGCAAGAAATGTAGAAATCCGAAACCGTGAATTGTAGCATTTGTCTTTCAGAGTAGAATTGCCGGAGAATCAAACTCAACGGGAGACGTGGCTAATGAATGCACAAGAACGTTTGTCCGCCGTGGAACCGCTGAAGCAGGAAGGGAATGACTTGTATCGTCAAGGTCAGCATGCAGATGCCTCCGCTAAGTATCTTCAAGCGTATACTCACCTGGACCAGCTGATGCTGATGGAGAAGCCAGGAGACGAAGAGTGGAAGGAATTAAATCAACGGAAGTTGCCCCTTCTTCTCAATCTTGCTCAATGCAAGCTCTGTATGGAGGTGAGTGCCGGTCTTTACTTTTCATGTTCTGATTCAAGGCATTTTATAACGTGCGCTTCAATATATCACAGATTACAGCCCTTTACCGTGTGCTAACTGTACATCAGTGCAGTACATCAAATAGTAGATGTAAGCATTCGTCATGAACTGATGACGCACAGAAGTCTTCACATACTTGAACTATTTCAGCACAGACTTCCTTCAGGAGACGCTGAGTTTCGTCCTATATGGACTCTACAACACGGCGACGAAAGGCCTGAATACATGTAAAGGCATGGCCGAAAGCAATGATCAGAGACCAAATAGTTGTCCAGTGAATTTCTTATCCAAAATTGATGTTTTGCGATGTTTTGATCCTCTCCTAGTTGTACTGATGAGTCTGTGAAGGGCGAGACCATGGAAGCGTGAGCTCATCAAGTCTGTGTGCACATTTTCCATGCTATATGCCCAGCAGAGTTGGAAGTGGGTCAACGAAACTTGATCCATGACCCACCTGACCCACGGCACATGTGACCCACCGACTTTTCACAAAAACATGACAAACGAGCCACGACCCACCTGACCCACAGGGTACCCTGACCCATGACCCACCTGACCCACCACATCTTTGACCCACTTGACCCACCTGCTGCAAGGATGAACGATGTAAGTGCAATTTCATTGTCTGGCATCATCTTTAGTTTCATTTTCATTCAAGATTCTAGGTCTACATGTATCTAGGTAGGGCCTCGTATCAAAATTGTTGTCAAGATTTGTTATGAAGATTCAAGTGTATCAGATCACTTGTCACATGATAGATAGACATGTAGCCTCATCAAAATTATCTTATAATCAAAGTTCATTCTAAAATAATTTAAACGATTCTGTTTCTTGTTATAGTTCTTGACTATCCTTTTTAGTGCTACCTATTTAACTCGTAGAGAGATGATTAGTTAAGTTGAGGGTCCTACAGACTAAATTTCAAATTTTACATTTCTTAATCAAATGAAGTTAAAAATAAGATTGCAGTTGGTCTAAATCATTTATTCATACATTTATTATGTGAAATTACATTTATACGTGTGAAAATTATCCCAGAAAAATCGTCAAATTATTATTTTTTTTTGCTTTTGATAGCAATCGATTCAAATTTCATTAACTTCCGCTAATATTAGATTTAAGTAGAAAGTTGTATATTTGATGTAAGAATGACATTCATTGAAAAGCAAATGGAGTAAACATGCTAAACGCATGTATATAAAATTGCACGAGGACAAGAATATAATTCAAGAATTAGCTTACAATGTACATATAGATGAACTGATATATTTGAGTGGCGCTACATGTACGAGTACTTTGTAACAACTATCACTGGTAACATCATGTAAATATTCCTACTTTTATTGATACCAAATCAAATATCAAAGCGAAACTTGTTATTGATACGATATGTCAAAAAATATCTCATCACAAGGCTCTGCCGTAATAAGTCTGTGTGAAAGGTATAAGTCTATATCAATGACCGTCGTCAGATTATCATGCATCGAATAAGCAATGAGATGCATGGAACATGTATGATGCGAAAGTAGACTGAACAGCTAGATAATTTAGATATGAAGCATGTATATTATCAAGATATTTTGATCAATTACATATTTTGAAAATATTTAGGCTCTGATCAATCTTTACCAGAGATTTACATTCTAATCTCCACCAGGATATATTTTCTACGAAAGACCTACAAAATCAAACGAAACAAACAAAAGAAAGTCAGCTGTCATTGCAAGAAAATTTTCAAGATGAATAAGACAGACCTCTGAATACATGACTTCTTCAGTAGCTGTATCTCTGAAATCAAGGTCACACATCATTGGTATCGTCAGACATAGCGACAGAGAATCGAGCATGCACAATTGTGCTCAAACAACTTCTCTTCATCAACCAACATCTCTCAGTAGACAACAGCAATTGTTTTCGAGCCTTTAATTTGTGTGAATTCCGCCCCCTTTCGAAACTGTATTAGGCTTGTAAAAGTCAATGGTGTTGCATATTTTGACTGTGTGCATCCATCGACCCTTTCAGTGACACTGACTCAATCATTTTTCATGAATGATAAGAATACGAATAAATAAAGTTAACTGTATTTGAAATTGTCAAATCTATCATGGGTCAAACTGGTTGGAAGTGGGTCAACGAAGTCTGACCCACGATCCACCAGACCCACGCGATTTTGTGACCCACCTGACCCATGACCCACGACCCACTTCCAATTCTGATGCCCAGGCGGTTAGGCTCTCTGTAATCTCTGAATTAACAAAATGTTGATGCTTACTTGAACTTTCATCTTTTCGTATTATTACTGTGGCGAAGGCGGTCTGTGTGCCACTGTGTGTCCGTTTATGAGGCTGGCGCTGTAAAATGCTCCTTATAAACTAGAAATCTTGTCATTCACCCGGTGGTTGTTCTTGGTCGGTCTCACGAATGTGGTAGTCACATTTAGAACATGAATATACGTAAAATCTACATGCATTCGTAAAAATCATGCTTCTTATTCCGACAGCATAATGTAATGCACTCGGGCTTTTCGTCGTGTATCGAAGTAAGAAAAGAAGTGTCTGATTGAGCGTTTTTTCCCAGACATATACATATCCTGTGATTTATGAGATTATGCAGATACATCTGGTGCATTTGATAATTTGGTTCATTCAATAATTGATAATTTGCTCCTTAAGCTCTTTCTGTATTGAAATTATTTGAAGATGGGTTCCCATTTTTCAACTGAGGATGTGACTCAACATTGATTGAATTATTCTATTTACATGGAGATATCTGCATTAAACTATGAGTTACTTATGAAGTACATAATTAGATAACTATATTATAGTTATATAGCTACGACATTCCAAAATATAGCACGAGGCGAAGCCGAGTACTGAGTACGGATGGAGTAGCTGTACGAGTATAACTATCTATAGGTTTTCCGACATGAATGTAGAAATATGCAGATCAAATGTAGACATATGCAAATTAGATATCACCCTTTGCAAATGAAATATTATTTTCAGATCAAATGTAGACATATGCAGATCAAATGTAGACATATGCAGATCAAATGTAGCTGCTCATCAATAAATTGTACAGATTAATCATCAATCACTATAGAGACGATCATTTAGGATGATGATCAAAGATTCGAGTGTCAGTCAAGGTACCTTTCATAATTATTTACCCCTCATAACATCTAGCTTCTCTAATGCAGCTCATGTGTCGTGCTAACCAAGTCGAGAATTGAAAAGATGAAACAAATTGATGAATTTGATGCAAACAATGTTTATGCTAAAACATGTATTAACTCCTCTGTTGCCATTTGTGGGTAATGGATCATGACATTTGGGGTTGTGGAAGTAGGAGTCCAAGCCAGGGAAAATCAAGTCTTCGATGTCATTCAGTGTACGGTAGTGGAGATTATCGAAAACATAATGAGCTCACATTGGAACAAATAAAATCTGACCTTTGATTGCGTAAACCTCATCAATCTCACATCTCCATTCTTTGATTATGCAGTTTTCTTGTGACAGTTGTGGCTATTTGGGCCGTGTGATAACTCGCCGGATTTCATTTTCACGCTTTTGAGTGATGTGATGATCTGTAATGTGGCTGAAATCGTCTTGAAAGCGACGAAGCAACGAAGGCAATGAGAGAAAGCGCTCGAGACTAGTTGCTCAAAATTGAAGCGACCCTCTCGCTGTATTTTGAGGAGATCTTGAAGGAGACTCAATGCTAACCCTAGAATGAGCTGGAGTATCATCAAAAATAAAATGAGCTTCAATACCTGGGAGAAAGTTAGGTACAGGTGGTACACCAACACAGTTTGTGGCGACACCGCAGTGATGTTTGGCCCCTGCTTTCAGCCACCAAACGAGCAGTGTATACGTGCTCTCCCCAACGTACTGCTTGTTTATATGCAAATCAAAGCCAGCTTCAATATACAATTCTTGAAAAAGCAAATTCTTGAAGTAAACACTCAGCAAAATCGTGACATTCATCTGGACGTGTGTGGAATTTCTTTCAGTGGGGCATCTTCAAGCTTCTTCATTGAAGTCATCTCTCCATCAAGAAAACTGCATAACTAGAAAATGGAGATGTAAGATTGATGAGGTTTACGCAATCAAAGGTCAGATTTTATTTGTTCCAATGTGAGCTCATTATGTTTTCGATAATCTCCACTACCGTACACTGAATGACATCGAAGACTTGATTTTCCCTGGCTTGGACTCCTACTTCCACAACCCCAAATGTCATGATCCATTACCCACAAATGGCAACAGAGGAGTTAATACATGTTTTAGCCTAAACATTGTTTGCATCAAATTCATCAATTTGTTTCATCTTTTCAATTCTCGACTTGGTTAGCACAACA
The DNA here is from genome assembly GCA_907163375.1 of Prostheceraeus crozeri. Lineage (NCBI taxonomy): Eukaryota > Metazoa > Platyhelminthes > Polycladida > Euryleptidae > Prostheceraeus > Prostheceraeus crozeri. The sequence continues at coordinate 613,563 of CAJQUW010007737.1, forward strand.
CATGAGCTGCATTAGAGAAGCTAGATGTTATGAGGGGTAAATAATTATGAAAGGTACCTTGACTGACACTCGAATCTTTGATCATCATCCAAAGTGATAGTCTCTACAGTGATTGATGATTAATCTGAACAATTTATTGATGAGCAGCTACATTTGATATGCATATTTCTACATTTGATCACATCCATTTCTATGCTTCCACATTTCATACTGCATATGTCTACATTTGATCTGAAAATAATATTTCATTTGCAAAGGGTGATATCTAATTTGCATATTCTACATTTGATCTGCATATTTCTACATTAATGTCGGAAAACCCATATAGATATCGATATCTATCTTTGTCTGCCGATCTCATATGAACAACCAGATATCATTGTGGCCCCTCTATTATGTCTATGTTAATTTCCGTAGCGCAGAGATGGATCTAAAGATAGACAAGTTAAAGACAGACATAGACTTCTAGATAATGGTTAGAGGATAATTTGGTAAAACTATCATAGATAGAAAGGTATCATTAACAAAGATATGCCCGAGGGCATATCTATGTTAATGATACCGAGATATCAATGATAGATTTGCCAAATTATCCTCTAAGCAATTTAGAGAATGTCTGTCTTATTTCTATGCATTTGTAAGAATTACCTAGGGATTTCTTACAATCTAATAACACCCTAGAAATTTTGTTTATGGTATTCAAACTTCGTTTGCAATGATTCCATTTTAGATCAATCATTCATATTGAAACATGTCTCTATCTAACGAATTGTTTGATGATGAAGATTTTAACACACTTGACGAATTTTTGGCGAATTACGATTTTTCAACGAATACAACTTCAACAACTCTAAATCTGAACACCATAGTCCAACAGCAGCAATCATCCTCAATATTTACACCGCTCAACTTAGAAAATGAACAATCAAGGACATCACGAAATGAGTTACCATCCTCCATCTCTGATAGTTATTTAAGAATAGAAAAACAAACTCCACAAAAAACATTAAGCAATGCTAAATGGGCATGTGGAACCTTCAACCAGTGGGTCCGAGAACGAAACGAACACATTTTGGCAAGTAATTCAGAACCTTGATGTTTCTATCTGAGAATGGACATTCGTCTCTCAAAGATATAACAAAAGCCAATCTTAATTCGGCATTGAAGTTTTTTGTGTTTGAAGTGCGAAAAAGAAATGGTTTGAAGTATCCGAGCGAGTCTTTAAGACAACTTATTAACGGTATAAATTATTGGCTTCGCAAAAAAGAAAAGAAAAACTGGAATATATTTACGGACTCCGACTTTGAAGATGCTCGAAACGCGCTAGACGGCGCCATGAAGGAGACCGCTAAGGAAGGAAACGATGAACAGCCGAAAAGAGCGGTATCTATAACAGAAGAACAGGAGGAAGATCTATGGAACAGATTTTATCTTGGGGACGATAATCCGAAGAAGCTGAATCGCACTTCGCTTTATTTGCTTTCAAAGCATTGTGCATTAAGAGGAGGAGCTGAATTACGACAATTATCATATGGAGAAAATGGCAATCTATATCTTGTTCAGTACAAAACAAACATTGAAATCTTGGAGTATTATAAAAACACATCAAAACCAACAATCATGGCCTAAAGCATCATCACATCGAACCAAAATCTGTGAGAATCTGGCCGTCAGAAAATGCCAATCGTTGTGTGATAAGACTTTATAAGAAGATGATAAATCTCAGACCAGCTATATGCAATACACAAGCCTTATTTCTGCAACCACATCCGCACCACACAGCTACCAAATGGTATAATCCCATACCCATGGGTCACAATACATTGTCTTTGACTATTCGATCACTCATGGAAGCGGCTGGATTTGACGGAAATTACACCAACCAAAGTGGAAGACGAACAGCAGTTACAAGAATTATTGAGAAAACAGGAGACAAGAAACTAGCTAAGAAAATATCCGGCCATCGTAGTGAATGTATTGATGTATACGATGAGGTATCGGACAAAAGAATGCGATTAGCTTCGAATGTGTTATCTAATCAAGTGAATAACTCAAACATAGAATGCAGCAACACAATAACAACAATTACGGATACTGTAACAACGAATACTATTGAACAATCTGTCGGTGGACCCACCACTTTGAATGATCTAAAAGATTTCTGCAAAGAATTGAAAATTGCTCCAAAAAGAATAAGTGTACATAACTATGATGGCTCATCTCTTGAGATGAACTTTTGATTTATGATATTATTAAAGATGATTTGTTTTCTGCATGGACTTCTAAATAAAAGGCTGAAAATAAACAGGTAGACTAAGTTGAATTAAATCATACGATCACAGTCAAATTATTTAGAAGTCCATCGTTTATGTTATTTCATCTTATTAAGATGAATTGTTTATCTTATAATTGTAGCCTACTCCTGGATATCGTTGCACTGCATATGTTAAAAATCTAGGAATCGATGAGTAACGATGTAAATTCATGTAAAAATAGCGATGATATTATTATAGTATTATAATTATATAGATTATTAAATATAGATCATATAAAATTATATACTATTATAACATTATAGATATAATATTATTATCGCTATTTTTACATGCATTTAATAGGCCTATATCGTTACTCATTGATTCCTAGATTTCTTAATATGTGCAGTGCAATGATATCTAGGAGTACAATTACTGCTATTTTGCGTGCATATTCATGTCTTTGGTAAATATATTTCTTAAAGTAAAGGTATTCTTACAAAAAAAGAAAATATATTTAATAGGATATTTACATGGGAAATAAGACAGACATTCTCTAAATTTCTCTGGACAGATAGGTCGAAATTGACTTCCTACATGATCAGGCCAGCAATCCTAAATTAGACTATCTTACAAATAGACTGTCAGTAAGCATTATCAAATGTTTGTCACAATGCGTGTCAAGCACAGAATGCATGCTTATTTATGAACTTTAGGGGTTAAGACGCATGGGCTTTCATGCTCATGCGCCAAACTCATGTGCTACACCTCCGCGTTTTTTTTTTGCTTATTTTGAGATTTTTCTCACAACTTTCTCTGAACTGAGACACCTGAGATTTATAGACAAATTTCTTGCACATGCTGCTGACAAATTTCATTGAAATTTCGTAAATTTGATTGATGTCCGTGTGTACAGCGAGATTTTACGAAGAGGTAATCGCAAAAAATCATCAAGAGTCATCAAATATTCATCAAAATTCTGACCACTGCCCTTTCGTTTTTTAAAGCAAGAGACTATTTTCTTAGGCAGCTATTCAGTTTGATCTCATGGAATACCCTCCAGCAAAGAATTATAGTTGAATCTCAGTGTCAGTATTGAAAATAGTACAACTCACATCATGTGAATTTTTAGGATTCATATTGAAATTAGTCTTTGCATGCAAACATTCTGATCAATTGTGTTTGACTGCATGATATTTTATCATCAACATCTCTCAAACTGAATCCAGAAAACTTCAATAGAGAAATTGTTTTTAATTTCTTAACACTCTCCTTAAGTTGACGTATGGACATGAAATAGTTTCCTCCACTCATTTGACGTATATCCAATTAAAGCACTTCTCAAGATAATCCGACTGTGCTTTTCCGAGTATTGGTCATTAGTATCAAAAGAATCTCCATCACAGCTCGGATCGCTCCACATCCGTTCAGACCTTCTCAGAAGTGGCTGCCGAGGTTGGGAATGCTTATTGTGTCCATCTTTGTTAACAAAAAAAGGAATCAGGGATCAGGATATAAAAGTGAACTATACGGAGATCTTTATTTGCATTTGCTTTCATTAAAACATGTTTTAATGAAAGTAAATACAAAGAAGTATCTCCGTATACTTCTTATATGGATACTTCTCCGTATCCATTTTATGTTCTGATCCCTTTTCAGACATTCATAGTGTAAGAATCGGCGGCTTCTCTTTTGCTCTCGAAACTGTCCCATACCATGGTCAATGCAATGTTTGGATCCACTGTTAATCTTCCGTACGTTGACTTCGGTTTCAACAGCACCTTCAGACAAGGCAGTTTCAACAACCTTGTCAGTCTTTTCCAATTACAAAATAATTGAATCCGATTTCGAATTTCTATCACTGACTGATCATCCAGGGACTATACAAAAGTCATCAGATTGATAACTTTGGAAAACTTTGGATAGATCATAGGTGCTTGTTGTAATGGATTTCTCTCTGTACTTACTTATACTTATTCCATTTAACGTCGATTGCTCCATCCATGTTGGGTACGACGATTCGCTTGTATGGCGGCTCTCCATTTCGCTCGGTCGTTTGCATCTTCGACACGGAGCCCGAGTGCTCGAAGGTCTTCGTTGATGTTATCGCTCCATGTCTTCTTTGGACGTCCAACTGGTCGGCGCCCATCCACGATCAATTTCCGCACGCGCTTCACCCATTGACATTCGTCCTTTCTTTCTATGTGGCCACACCATCTTAAACGACGTCTTCTTATGGAGTCGCCGATAGGCTCCAGGCACACTCTAGCTCTCAGCTCCTCGTTTGAAATGCGGTCGCGAGAGGAGACCACCCGCATTTCATTCACTTCAAGACGCCTCAAACACTCAGCTGACAAGGCCCAAGTCTCGCTACCATACAGCATGCTGGTGCGCACACAAGACTTATAGATGACTGCCTTCATTGAGAGTGCAGTTGCTCTAGATGTTAAAAAGGGAGCCATCTCACGAAACCTGCACCAACCGCTTCGGATCCTCGCTCTGACTGCTGCACTTGCACCTCCGCCAGCATCAATGACATCACCGAGGTAACGGAAGAGCCCAAAATTGACATATTGTGCACTTGATGGAATTTGAACCGACACCTTTGCGGCACACTGCACATGGATCATGGCCAGAGGGTTCTGTCTTCCCCTTGCCAGGGTGTGAAAGCATGACCTTTGTCTTACTGGAGTTGACGATCAAACCTTTACTGTGAAGAACGCCCGTCCAAGATGCCATTTTGCCCGCAAGCTCTTCCTCACTCTCAGCCACCAGGAGTAGATCATCATCAAAAAGAGCCTCCCAAGGTAGGCCATTTCTCACGCTCTTTGTAACGGCTTCCAGAACACATGCGAATAGAAGAGGCTCAGGACCGACCCTTGGTGAACGCCTGCACTTACATCGAACATTCTACTGTCAACAGAATTCCATCTCACTACCGACTTTGCGCCGTCAAATAGAGTCATGATCGCTCTCACTAACCATTCGCAGACCCCGAGATTGCGTAAAGCCCAACTCACAACAGGGCGAGGGACACGATCGAATGCCTTCTCTAGGTCGACAAAAGCCAGATACAGGCTTCTCTTCTTTTCGAGGTACCTTTCATGGAGTTGACGGACCAAAAATATTGCGTCAGTGGTTCCTCTACCTGGCATGAACCCAAATTGCATTTGATCGATGGTGACCGTTTTCACGAATTTTCTGCTCCAACGTGCGCTCGAATATCTTCAATACCTGGTCCATGAGTTTGATGGCCCTATAGGAATTGAAAGATTGAGGATCGCCTTTGCCTTTGAATAGTGGAATGATGACGCTTCTTTGCCAATCAGATGGAATGCATTCTTTTGCAAGGATAACATTAAACAGGTTTGTTAACCAGTCCACTGCGATAGCACCCGAAGCTTCGATCATTTCGATAACGACACCGGAAGGACCTGGAGCTCTTCTTCTGCGGCTTTTCCGCATGGCACTTGTTACATCTGCTTCAGACAACTCAATACCTGGACCCTCAGTCAGCATAGCATCCTGAAGGTACTCGAACTGATTCTGAGTATTCAGTAAGGAGCTCATAAAGCTTCTTTTCACGCAACGTCACCTCATCTGTCAGCAAGTTTCCCTCGTCATCTTTCATGTAGGCAGGAGGAGTGGGGTCCTCCCTCTCGTTCTTCATTTGCCTTGCGACCTTGAATATGGCCTGACCAGAGTAGCGGTGTTCCAGATCTTGCGTCAACTCACACATTTTTATCTGTTGAGCGCTCCAAACCGTTTGCCGTGACTTTCGACTAGCCTCGCGATAACGTTCGCGATCTGACTCCTGACCTGACCTTCGCCACACGGAATACCAATGCCTCTTTTCCGCAACTGCTCTTTCCACTTCGTCGTTCCACCACCAGGTTTCCCTAGTGCGCGCGGGAGCCTTTGTTTTGCTGCATGTTAATTCAGTTGCCTCTAGCCAAATGGTCTTCATTGCACTCCACTTATCCTCCACATTTGTCGCAATCTCCACTTCACTAGCTCTTCTCTTCACCTCGGCTTCAAACCTTTCACGGACGGCCTGATCACGAAGTTTCCATAACTTCAGTCTGGGGACAAACTTCTTCCTTAAGGTTTTGATCTTCTTGATGGAGTAATCGGCCACTACAAGGCTGTGTTGTTGGATGCATTCTTCATTTGGTATTGCCTTCACATTTAGAACTTCCTTCAAATCTCTCTTTCGGACAAGGATGAAGTCTATCTGGCTCTTGTTTCCACCGCTATTATACGTAATAAGGTGGTTCTCCGGTTTCACGAAGAAAGTGTTGCATATAGCCAGATCAAACATGTTACCTAATTCGAGAATGCTCTCTCCGTCGTTATTTCGAACTCCGTATCCTCTACCTCCATGCACCCCTTCATAGCCATCGCTTTGACGACCCACGTGACCATTTAAGTCACCACAAAGGATAATGGATTCGGCTGTGTTGACATTTCGCATTGAATCGTGCACTGATTTCCAGAAATCTTCCTTTTCGTCAGCTTTTCTTCCTGTTTGAGGGGCTTAACCGCTAACAATAGTGAAGGGACGGCGGTTAATTAGCAGCTTCAACACCATTAACCTGCTGCTGATGCGATGCACGCATGCTACAGTTTCGATTAATTTTTCAGCTATCAACACGCCCACTCCAGCAGTCCCATCTTCGCCACCGCTCCAAAAGAACTTGAACCTTGAACCACTCGGACCAAGCCATTTTGCACTCTTCCCTCTCCACCTCGTTTCTTGAACGCAGCAAATATTCACGCGTCTCCGTCTTAACACCTCAATCAACTCGCCAGCTCTTCCGGACATGGAACCAATGTTCCATGTTCCCACTCTGAGTTTGTCAACCATCTCACCTCTGCGTAACGCATCAGGCAGCGTGCCATCATTAACCGCTACGCATGAGGTCCCGTCTCCCACCATTCTTTTTTCGTAGGCTGGTGGAGACGCCCACGGGGTGCACTGGGCTGCACCCTGCCCATTTCATTTATTGCCATTTCCATACAAGCATTGAAGGAGTATTTCATGGCCGGATGCCCTTCCTGACGCCAACCCTTTCTGTCTGGGTGGGACCCATAGCCTTGCCAATCCAAAATCTACCAAGGCAGTAGAGGATTTGATTAGGCAGAGTTACCTTCTCTGCAAAGTGTGGGTACCAAAAAAGTTTCGATGGCATTTCCTCCATCAGGGTTCCACTACCCTCCCAGATTGTCCGGGTAAAGCCAGGTTTTTGAAGCCGCCCAGCACTCGGCAGTGGTTGATTTAGTTACTACCGGCAGGAAAGATGGCAGTATCCGGGGAGCACGACCTACAAGCGCCACCAAGTACGTAGTTCAAAAGGTGGTCGGAACCTGGACCTAGTGAACTCGTGGACGTACAACCAATGCCCCCTGTGATGGATTCAAACATTCGCAGATTCTTCGACAGTCAATAATGCGACGACACTAAAGGGAAGATTTCAACTCATGATCGCCATATTTAGTTCATGATCGTTTTGAGATACCACAGATACAAACCCAGATTGAATGGTTTCCTTGTAGATTTTAGACCAAATCGTCATAAGAGGATATTTGATCTCTCCCGATAAAATTTTCCGAATGTGTTTCCATTGCCAGGACATGCACTTGAATGCACTTGAAAACGTGGCCATACCGCATCATGGCTTTGGAGTTGCTTGAAGAAGCATCCAGACTGATTTAGGAAATTTTATGGCACTGTCGTTTAGATTACTCATCATCACTTTTTCAATTTTCCTTCTTTGCTTGCGATAATGATTGAGGTCCTTCGAGGTGGCATTGAAGTCAGGTTTATGGACGTGAAGGTTGCACAAGAAGAAATGTTTAGTTGGGATATAATACTAACTCGATGCAGCTACAAATTCAAATTTCTTTGTCATGCAGAGGAATGCATTGATGCTTCACTGTCATTGCATTTCGGTTGACAACCATCAGCGGTATATTTGTTTGCTATTTTGCATTGGAATGAATTGCTCAGGAGACTCATTTCAAATAAAAATTGATCAGTTCCATTAGCTACAAAATTCGAAATATTGAAATATTGAAATACAGAATTTTGAAGTACAGAAATGTTGGTTGGCCTGATTATGTAGAAAATCATTTCAAATTTTGCTCACCTATCTGTCCAGAGAAATTTAGAAGTCTATGAGATATACCGTTCCATATTGTCGTTCTATATTACTTCAAAAGATATCTTTCAATGTGTTTCATAGTTCTTTATCGCAAAATATGCCCTTTGTCATTACTATGATCAACATAGACAATCGTTTGATAATACGAGATACGTGCGTATATGAGCAATTCCACGCGACTGTCAACATTTAAGTCAAAAAATTAAATTGTTGGATATTGATTACAAACACACTTTTTCATATCAAAATTTCCCCAAAAGTCCGAATCTGATATTGAATTTTACGCTTGAAGTCGACTTATAGCTGAAGTTTTATAATTTTCTTCAAAATTTATTTTTTGGATTTTACATTCTTTTTCACGTGAATTTCATCATGATTTTTTTGCACAAGAGTCAATTATTTTTCTTTTCAACAGCAATACTTTAAAATCAGGTCAAGAATAATAGAAAACAATGTATAGATTCATTCAATCTTCAATTTTTGCTGAGAAATTTTGAAATTTAAAATTGTATAACACATGTAAAAAAACGTAACGTTATTACGCTTCAGAGCGATTTTTTAATCTGTAGGACTATCTATTAAGGCGAATGTGGAATAATCTCATATCCTAAGTTAGCATCGGTCACTTATGATGGAGCAACTGTGAAATTGATTTTCATTCGCTTCACAAATGCTGCACAGAATGTAACGTTATTACGCTTCAGCTGTAACGTTATTACGTTTCCTTTCTTAAGATTGCTAATACAGGAATGCACGAATTCAATTCCAACAACTTCTGTGATGTTGACATGATCTTCAACTTTGATTTCATGGAATAATGGCATTGATCAAATCTTTCAATTCGCAGACTTTTTCATATAAGTAACCATTACTCAATTTTCATGTAAATTCATGTAACGTTATTACGTTTGACCTTAATTAATTATTACGTCACAAAGAAAGAATGGTAAAGCAAATCGAGGATCCAAACATTAATCTCATGGAATCTGCTAGCCATTCGGTCCCGTAGATCGATGTCAACCTGGTGACATCTACTACAAAAATGTTACTGAAATGCAGTAAATGCGTGCGATGTAACGTTATTACGCATGGAATTGCTCATATACAGATTAGAAAAGGTAGTTGAGTTACTTAATGATATTTTCTAAGCCAGTACAGTTTTCGGTCGACGATGCTGCGTTCAATCTCATTCTGAATTTGACGCACCTGAACTTGTAGCTCTGAGATATCAGCAAAGATGATATTTTTAAGTATTTGCCTTGTTTTCACGTCTTTGATTTTCATTTTAATTAATTTGACATTTTCGTCTTCTTACTTCCTGATATCAATGTTTGGCATTGATTTCTCACCCGACAAATGTCATGTGCTGAGGAAGCCATAACGAAAATGCAAGAATGGGATATGTATGTTATTTGAAACTCCTGTCGTGTTATAAGATAGCTTCAATTTGATTAATTCCTTTTCATAGCGACCGAATCAGGGTATTTACACTCTCTAATCGGCTTACTGACACAGAAGCCAGGAAAGTGTTTGTTTTGTTAATGACTGTTGAAGAGGCGACCTGATCAAACACTGCCGCGTGAATTTGTGCACTGACTCCAACTGCAAGATTAGGTCAACGAGAACTGTTGATGATCAACTATTCGTGATGAATTCCAAAATATTCCAATCTGGAATAAGATGATGATGGATGCGCACATGGTAGATTTTTACGACTTTCTTCTATTCATTTAATGTTTAACTCAGGGCTGCAAAAGCGATTTATTTTTATTCGCTTCCACTCAACCGGTTCCGCATCCGCATCCGCTTCCAATTATTGGAGACCGGACATGGACTACACACCTCCCCATTTTTCTTCATTTTCCACTTTTTTACGAATTATAGGTTCTGACGTTAACACATCGCAGTCTCCGCGAACTTTCTGTCGTAAACCCTAGCTGACTTGATTGCACTTTTTTTGACTTGCCAAAGAGTCAAATATTTTTCAAATTTACTGAGAATTTTGACCTTTGTGAAATTGTGAAATAAAAACATCATATTTTCCCAACACGTGAGTGCAAAAAAATATTAAACGACCAAGAGAGTGTTTGAGAATGCTACAATGAAATTGCCTCAAGACACGCCAATCCGCATTGTGTGAAGTTGTCATTGATAAGATGATACTGAGGTGTTCTGATTTCGAAGGTCAGTATTCTGAGATAATAAACCTTCGTTTTCATCATAATGAGAAGATTATAAGTGACTACATTTAGTAATACAAGTGTCAATTTGTAATTAGGTGTAATAGGGTAAGCACTAAATATGACAACTATTACTTAACTCATATCAAGACTTAAGGTGAAAAGTCAGAAGTGCCTTGCCCAACCATGACACGCGAATTGTGTCAGTCATTAGTATCATGATACTTTCGGAAGCGATCACACCCCTGGTGAAATCTATATCCTATCCACACCATGTCGCTGTATTTAGCACCAAAATTACAACACCAACTTTCATAGAGATTGCACAAACAAGAATTATTTCAAATTTCCAACATTGTCACCTTCGAAATTCAAATTTGAAAAAATAGTGTTACTGTTAATACTAATAGGAAACGAGTTTGCACACAATTCTTAGTTTAAGTTTGACAGCATCTGTTACAGCTAGAATTTTTGTTTCCACTTTCTTGTTTACGTGCACATGTACTTGATTTTCTTTAACTGTTGTCGGTTTGAGCAATGCAGCAATGCTGCAAAAACATTTGTACAATCGCATAATTGATTAGCAGAATGATAATTTGCCGATTGGATCACAATACAAGCTCATTACCCATGTACGTGTAGCACCAAGTCATTTTTTCAGGAAATCTTATTATTCTTGTATTTTTTGTATTAAAACAGGTATTTTCCGGTGGCAAGAGTACACCAATTTTGTAGAAATGTGTTCGCAAACTCACGCTTGATTAAGAATGATATTTTGCTGTTTGAGTCACTATCCATGACTGGTTTGTTGTGTAGCACACTAGTAGTAACACTAATTTGTCAAATTTTAATGTCAAATAAAGGAGTTTGAATTTTGAAATAATTCCTATCTGCACAAACTTTATAAATAGTTGGTGTTGTTGTTGCCGGTGCCGTTGTTGGCTCAGGCTAGGTTCACCTGCCTCCATCACTGCCAGTACTGCAGAGCCTTCTGCGGTCAACAACATTGTTGATGCCAGCTTCACGGACCCACACTCGGGCAACGCATCGGAATCCGTAGATTGATTAGTTCCCTTCCTCCTGCTTTATTCCTAAACTAGTGTTGTTTTTCAAATTTTTCGAAAATTCCAAATTTTGATTATAAGTTCTTATAGCAATCGCCATTTATAATGCCTTCATGGAATTCAGTTCATTTTACGCATATGCAATGTGGAAGATATTTTCAAAAATTAGCCTTTGCAATATATTATGAAGTGATGTTTTGAGTACATGTGCCTTTAAATGTTATTATAAAGACGACCATCAGATGCCAAAAGTTCTCAATCAGGAAAATGCACAGGCATTGCCACTAAGTTAAGCTATTGCTACTAAAATATCCAAAAGATATTGACATTTGTGTTTTAGAGCTACATGCGATGTCTTTGATGTAACAGATGATGATGATGATTTATAGACTCATATTTAGAAGTGTATTCATGTTGAAAATCGCAATGTTTCGTTGTAGTCATACAAAGTGCTTGCAAAAAGTGACTTATCTTCGAAAAAATGCTTTTCAAGATGAGTTCAATAAATAAAAGTAAAAGCAAGAAAGCTTAGAAAGCACGTTATTTTCGCTTTATTTTTTCACGAAAACTCATTTTTCTGTCTCTAGTCTGCCACAATCGATTTTACTAGGTTACATGGGTGTTCGCGTGTCTACAAGCTTGGATGCGGTATCCCTTTTATTTTCTTAGCACACCGACTAGGACTCCGGGGAGTAAGTACTAACTTCACTAGATAACATGCTAGTAGTAAAGTTTTGTTGCAAAATAAAGGAAAAATAATGAAAGTTGTTCGCTCGGAAAAACAGAAAAAGCAATCTCTCCGTCTGTTATGACGATTCTTTATTCTTAGTAAAATAGCGTCACCCGGCGCGTTTCGTCTCTCAGGACAGTTTCAAGGGTGAATGGCACAGGTCAGGGACTACGTTTAAATATGAATAGGGTCGAGTGTGCATCTCCTCATGTCAGTTCATGACGCCTATTTATGAGGTGTGGCATGTTCTTGGTGATGCACCGTGATTCAGCCATTCTAGTAGATACCGCTGATTTAGACAGGATTTTACAAACTAAAGCCGTTAATATTTCTTTCACTTTATCGACATGTTGTTTTAAGTGATGATCACTAAGTGCACTGGTGCTTGTTCTTGTTCTTATATCCTATTAGCGTGCTCGTAATATCTGAGTCTGAAAGGACGACAACTTTCTCCGATGTATTTCACATTACAGAAGTTGCAACTAAATTCATAGACTATGTATTTGTCATTACAACTATGTTTAGGGCCAATAGATTTACAGACCTCACAGGAACATTTATTTTTATTCTCTATTTTATTTTTCGCTGTAGTACTTATATTCTTGTCAGGTGATTCTAGCGGGGATGTCGTATGTAATCTTAATTTTGCTTATTATACGAGTGAAACTGTCGCTTATAAAGTCAAGCGTTAAATTGACGTTTTTTTATTTGTCTTTAATTTTTTAGGCTCTTTGTGTTTTAAAGTGTTCGGTTCGTATCCGTTATTGATCAATTTGTTAGTCACTATCTTCACAGATGTACCTTTATCGTTCGAACTAGAACAGCGGTCTTGGACATAATTAAAGCTTTTTTATCCAAACTTATCCTTTTTATGTGTTGTGGGAGCAACTGTCTTTGCGAAGGCATATTCCTGAATGGTTAGGCTGTACTGTACCATTGGTACTGTACTTGGTTTATGTGGTTATTTTGATGCTTAAGTCCAAAAAGTTCTAAAAGTATTTATCTTTCGGCAAGTCTAATGTGAATTGAATGTTCTTATTTTATCGAGTTAAAAGTTTCTTATATATTTGAAAAAATTCTGTCATCTTTGGGGAACGGTCCCGTAATTTATATCATCCTATATAATCGCTTATAGATTTTAGGCTGTTAGTTGTGTTTTAAGTTAACTTACTTCAGGGATTGAGATCTTCTATCGAGTTCATAAATCTTACAGCAAATAGGGGAGAGAAGTGTGTCCCCATAGGACAACCCTTCACTTGCAGGTAAATTTCATCGTTATAACTAATTTCATAATTGCAGGATATGAATTTTAGCGTATTTTCTATATCCTCAACCTCAAATCCATTATTATTTATTTCGTGTCAATGTTTGTGGGCAAATTTTTGAATAGCTTCGAGACTTTCATCAATAGGGATGATCGGGTACAAATTCATAACATCTAGTGAGATGGAAATTTCCTCTGAACTATTGAAATTTTGACACTGACTTTCTAAAATCGCTATCAAAGATTGAGAACTATCTAAATGAGCTGGAACTTTTTTTACAAGTTGATTCAGAATAATGCTAGTCAGCCAGTCAATCTTTTGAGTAGGTGTGTTAGTCACACCCGCGATAGGTCTCAAAGGAAAGAAGTTATTTTCTTTTTCTTTATGATCCTTTACTGAAACGTGAAATTTAGCCGGACTACTGCCAGACGTTAAGAGTTTTCTATGGTAATTTTTTTCTTCATCTTAACATTTAGCTTTGAGCAGTTTGTTGGCCTGATTTTCAATAGAGTTATTTTTTGATTTATTTCTTAATAAAAATTATGAAAGTTGTGGCTTATGGCTTATTGCGCAGCTGCATTATTCGAGCATTGTATATAGATTAGTCCCACTTCTCAGGGCATAGAGTAGGTATATTAGGTAGAGTGGTAACTCCGCATTTATTAAATCGCCCCAATGTGTATACACTTTCGATTTTATTAAATGAACTCAAGGGTGATATAGTCGAAATTGTTTTCAAATGTGAGATATGCGCATTTATCCAGTTTTGGAGAAATTACAACGGAATTGACTGATCATGATAGTATAAAGCAGAAGGAAATGATATTATTTTACAGATCGTCCGTGTCATGACAGCCTTGGAGAGGTAATGTTTGTTAAGTTGGCAACGACGATGACCTGAATACTTACTTTACATGCTCAACCTCAACGAGTATTTTCTTAGCGTGTTCATATCACAAGCAAATCATGCCACTTATGCAGATGGAAAATCATATAATCAACAAGGCAATGATATTCAATTAAACTTTGAAAGATGTAAATTGGTTGAGATCACTAATTTCAGATTCAAGAAATGAATACATGAAATTTAGTGAATCAGAAAAATCAAGAGCCGGTGAAAAATTGTATTAAAAACTTGACATTTCAGCCAAGAAAAGCACAAATAATAGTAGTAGTGCAAGTGACAAATCCTGGATAGCGGCAAGTGCACTCCTGTGTCAAGCAATTCCGTTTTGTTTTGATTATCAGTAAGACAATTTGAATAATTCAGTGAAGTATGTTACATGCTCACTGACACTAAAGGAGATGAATTAACCTCTTTCGGCATTTAAACGTAGTCTAGAATATATCCAATTGAAAGGTAAAGTCAGATGAAAATCTCCATGCTACCAAGTATCCTTGATGCTCGTTCATCGTGGATATACATATCAATATTCTCATCGTCACGGAGCGCATAAGATGAATTCGACGTAACCTCTTTGAAATCCATAATTGTTTTCAGATTCTCAATTCTGTTAGTTTTCATTTTAAAAAGAATCGAATAGTTCACTCACTGCCGAAGGTTTCTAATTGATCAATAATATCTTGAAAGCTTGTGCGTTGTTCTTGGTGTAGGTCTTGGGTCGAGATAGATAGGATGGGACAGTTGAGAAACATTGGTATGATGTGATCCAGTTTTAAGACGAGGATTCTTCAAAGTTGACTTTCCTCTACTTGAGTTCGATATTTGAGGACGTCCCCCCCCCTCGGCAGCGATCTTCTAACTTTGGTTGTAGACATCGTAGAAAGTCGTGCAATAGCTCGTTTGAAAGCTGGGAGTGAGACAAATTCAGTGGAAAACATGGCTTATTCGTATCTGCCTTCGTTTAGAGGTGAGACGTTATTGAAAATTTGGGACCTTGGCGAAAAAACGACAGAGTTAGAATGTTTATGAAAATCGCTCTTGCGGTGAAGCAAGCCTCGGACGGAAAAACAGAGACCAGATTTGGCATCAGCGTCACATTCTGCTTCGACATGCTAAATTTGAAAGCCATCGGAGAGAAAAAAATTTTCATCATTTTTTCCGAAAAACGACTGTTAGAATTTTTGCGATGGCTGTGGGCTGTAGAGCCAAAACGAAGCATCGGATGGGAAAATGGAGGGCAGATTCGGATTCAGCGTCAAATTCTACCTGGTAATAGCGTATTTCCAGCTCCATCGGAGCACTGGGTTGGGGTAGGTGAACTCTGGAGCTCCGATGATAGCATTGGAAATCTGAAAAACCGGGTTTCTGTAAGAAACCGACTTAGAAAATTTCATTGCTGATATCAGCTAAGGCGTAGACTTACACTTAGAGGTTTTAGAGACTTTAGAGTCAGACTTAGAGGTTCGCCAGGAGATGGCCTTCGTCTCCAGGCCATAAAAGACTCCAAAACTTTAAAGGCTTGTAACTTTGCTTCTACAAGTCCGTTTGACTTGATTCAAAAAAGGTTCGGTTGCTATTGACCTGCCCTAAGTGATAGACTACTTATAAAATTTCATAAGTAGTGCTAAAAAGTTGAAAAATTTAAACTCACTAGTTTTCGAGGTTTTCTGGGGTTTTCGACCCTGCTGAGAAGTCAACTAA